>VXJC01000006.1:1212500-1853973 GCA_009193075.1 Mychonastes homosphaera
CACCTTGTTGGCCACCACCATCTTGACCGCGTCCTCCACGTTGCTGTACAGCTCCACCTCCTTCATCCAGATGCGCTCCACGTTCTCGAACGTATCGCGGCGCGTGACGTCGTACGCAAACACGATCCCCTGGGCTCCCCGGTAGTAGCTCGACGTGAGCGTGCGGAAGCGCTCCTGCCCGGCGGTGTCCCACACGGTGAGCTTGACGCGGCGGCCGGCCAGGGTGACGTACTTGACGCGGAAGTCGACGCCTGGGTTGGGTTTTTATTTGGGGGTTGGTTGGTTGGTGCGTGAGCGGGGTTCGGGAGTGCGCGCGCGACAACGCGGGTTTTGGCGCTTCGGCGGCGTTTTGTGCGAGGCGAGAGAGAGCGAGGGTGTGTGTGCACGCGCGTCTCACGCCGTCACGCATCATCGTCGTCGCGAGGTGCTATTGTCAACGACCCCTCACCGATCGTCGAGGTCGTCACGTCGTCGAAGCGGTCGGCTGTGAAGCGCATCAGGAGGCAGCTCTTGCCCACGCCGCTGTCCCCGACGAGCAGGATCTTGAAGAGGTGGTCATAGGCGTCCCCCATGGCGCGCGAGGGCGTTTGGGGGGGAGGAGGGACGGCGATGGGTGTGGGTGTGCGTCCGTGTGCAGCTGCGAAAGCCGGAGCAGGCACCGTGCGGGCGTTGGTGTGGGGAGCGGGGGTGCTGGTGTCGTCACAGGGGTTGTCCGTGCGCTTTGCTTTGCTTTTTGCTTGCTTGCTGTGACGAGGCTGTTTTCTGCGCGGCGCTGAGGGCGTGCGCGTGAGTATATGTGTGTGTGTGTGTGTGTTCTGTGCGGGCGGGGGCGTCGCGCTGCGCCCATCAGAAGAAAGGGGCCGGCGGCGTCGGCGCGCCGGCGTCAGCGCGCCGGCGTCGGCGCGCCGCCCCAACGTTGGGGCGGCCCTCCCGGCTTCCGCCGCACCCCCACCTCTTTTCCATCCTTGTGCGCCGTGCACGCACGCCTGCCCCCTCCCGCAGACCGCACGCGGCAGTCCCCACGGCCGGCGGACCACCCACACACTCGATCAAACGCGACGGGCGTCAACAGCAACAACACAACACCTGCAGTAGCGAGGCCCCCGGCCGAATCGCCGCTCGCCCGCTCGCCCGCTCGCCGCTCTCGCTCCATCACGCCCCTCCAAAAACAAATGCTCTCTTACGAGGGGCGCCGGCGCCTGCGCCGCCCGGGCTGCGCCGCGCACGACTCGGCGCAGATGGCGGCCGTGCTGGGGGGTGGAGGGGGCGGATTCGTCGTCGCGCCGCCGGCACAAGGGGCCACGCCGCCGCCACTCCCGCCGCCGCCCCCGTCGTCGCCGCCCACCTCCTCGCCGCCGCCGCCGCCCGCAGCGGCAGAGCCGATCGACCCCCTGCCGCCCTCCCCGCCCCCCTTTGCGCTCGCGCTCTCGGGCAGCCGCCGACGCTCTGCCCCCCCCACCGCCGCCGCCGCCGCGCCCCCACGATCGACCGCGGCCGCCGCCGCCGCCGCCGCCGCCTACGCCGCCGAGCTTGACGCTCAGGTCGCGGAGGCGCGCGCGCGCCGCCGGGCGGAGCGCGACCGGGAGCGCGAGCGGGACCGCGCCGACGAGGAGCGGGCGGCGCGTGAGCGGGCCAGCATGGCGGCGGCAGAGGCGACGGCGTCGGCGGCGGCGGCGGCGCCCTTGCCCGCCCATCCTGCTCCTGCTCCTCCTCCTCCTGCCCCGCCGCCGCTGCCGCCCTTGCAGTCGCCGCCGCCCCCATCGCCGCCGCTGCTCTTGCACCATCACGACACGCTGGCGGCCCAGATCAAGGAGCTCACCAAGGCAACGACGGCGGCGATGGAGGCGGCGGCGGCGGCCGCAGCGGCGGCCGTGGCGGCGACCGCCGCGACGGCGGCAGAGGCCGAGGCCCGGCGGCAGCAGCAGCGATGGTGGCAGGAGGAGCGACTGATGGTGCAGCAGCACGAGGATGCGGAGGACGAGGACGAGAACAGCCCGCATCTCTTTGCCGAGTCGACGATGATGTCCGTGTTTGAGGGCCCTGGGAGGGCGGACCTGGTTGGAGGAGGAGGGGGAGGAGGGCGGCCGGGCGCCGACGAGGACGAGGACGAGGACGAGGACGAGGGCGAGGGCGAGGACGAGGACGACGAGGCGGCCGCCGCGCGGCGCGACGCGATGCTGCGGTGGTCCGGGCAGTTGGGGCGCACAACGAACCCCCGCTGGGGCCTCGAGCGCCCGCCGCCCCTGCCGCTCCTGCCCCCGCCGCCGGAGCTCGCGCCGCGCGGCCGCGCCGGCGAGCGGTGGCGGCGGCAAGCGGCGGCGCTGCGGTGGCGGGACGAGGAGGAGGAGAAAGCAGGGGCGCTTGAGCAGGGGGGGAAAACCGTTTATTCTGCGTTGAAAAGATGAATTCAAGCGTGTGCGCGCGCGCTATAGTGTGTGTGTGTGTGGGGGGGGCTCAATCCTTAAATCCTTAAATCCATCACACGACCACGCGCAGCAGGCCGCACAGGCCGCACCGCGCCGTCATCGACAAGGGCGCGCCCGGGAACGGCGCTCCGACCTCGAAGGCCAGCGCCCCGCCCCGGCACCCGGCGCGCGCGTGCTCCTCGTACACGCCCGCCAGGCGCGCGCGCACGTCGCGCCGCCGCAGGCCCATGGCGGAGAGGTCGAGCGCGAAGCCGTCGCGCGGGCACCCGAGCGCCAGCAGCGGGGGGTCGCCGCCCGCCGCCGTCCCGGGGCGGCCGCTCGCGCAAGTGAGGCGCGCGGCGCGGCACACGGGGCACATGAGCGGCGGTTCGCCGTCATCGCCGTCGCCTGCTTCTTCATTGCCGTCGTGCTGCTGTCGCTGGTGGGCGGCCGCCAGGAGCGCCCGCGCCTGCGAGCCTTCCTCCTCCTCCGCCTCCATCGCCGCCCCCATGCCGCTTGCGCCGCCGCCGCCCCCACCGCCGCCCATGCCCCGCCGCCACTCCTCCATCTCCGCCGCTGCCGCCGCCGCCGCGGCCTCCTCCTCGGCCGCGATGCGCGCCAGCTCCTCGGCCAGGTCGCGCTCCGCCTCGGCCTCCAGCTCCGCCAGCAGCCGCTCCAGCTCGAGCGCCGAGGGCGCGTCGCCGACCACGACGACGCCGGCGCCTGCGCCTGCTCCTCCTCCTCCGTGCTGCCGCTGCTGCTGCTGCCACTGCTGCTGCCAGGGCTGGGGCGTGAAGAAGCCCTGCGACGCCCCCGAGCCCTGCTGCTGCTGCTGGTGGCTCGCCGGGGACGCGCCCCCCCACACCTCGTGAGCCCAGCCCGGCGGCACCTCTCCGACCGCTGCTGCCGCCGCTGCCGCCGCCCCCCCTCCTCCGCTGCCGCTCGTGCCCTGCGAGACGCCCCCGCCGCCGCCCCCGCCCCCGCCCGCGGCGACCGCGGCCGCCACGCGCCCGACCTCGGCGCGCAGGGCCGCGCGCACGCTCTCGCCCACGGCCGCCGCCAGGGCCTGCTGCTGGCCCTCGCTCGCTGCTCCTCCTGCTGCTCCTCCTGCTGCTCCTCCTGCCGCCGCTGCTCCGCCGGCGCCGCGCGCCGCCTGCAACGCCTCGGCGCGCCGCTGCTTCGCCAGGCGCCTGCAGTCGTCCCGCAGCTTGTCGCGCCAGTTGGGCGTGAGGCCGATGGCCTTGGCCCCGTCCCTAGGCGGCGGGGCCGGCGCCCCGCCCGCGGGATCCATTCAGCCTTAGCGCGTGTCTCGGAAGGCGGAGGGGGTTGGGCTCGCTCTCTTCGTCCTCTCCCGTCTTTTGCGTTTCGCCGATCGACGTGCGTTGGGTTTTTTAACAAAAGGAGAGAATGACAATGAACGAATACGCGCGCGCGGCGCGGGGACAAGGGAGAGTCTGCCTACTGCTGCGCCTGCCCGGGAAAGGCCGGCATGAGCGCTTTCGGCGTCGGCAGCGGCGCCTCGCGGAACCACGGGTGCGCGAGCGCCTGCGTCGCCGACAGCCGCCGGCTCGGGTCGAGCGCGAGCAAGCCGCTGAGCAGGTCGTACCCGGCGTCGCTCAGCGTCGCGCCCCCGGACAGCGACGCGCGCGGCAGCAGCTCCCGCAGCCTCCCTTTCGGTTTGGGCGCAAACTTGAGCGTGCGGCACCCGGGCAGCTCCTCCCACCCGGGCCACTCGCCTTGCGAGGGGGTCCCCAGCATCTCAAAGATCCGCCGGATCTGGTCGATCTCCCCGCGCCCCTGAAACAGCGGCTCGCCCCTCAGGAGCTCCGCCAGGATGCACCCGGCCGCCCAGCAGTCGAGCTCCGTGGAGTAGGGCTCCTGCCCGAGCAGGCGCTCGATGGGGCGGTACCAGAGCGTCGCGACCGTGGGGGTGTAGGGCCTCAAGGGGCTGGCGTAGGGGCGCGCGAGGCCCATGTCGCAGATCTTGAGCGACCCACAATCGCCGTACAGGAGGTTGCTCGTCTTGAGGTCGCGGTGGAGGACCCACCTCGAGTGGAGGTGCTCCAAGCCGGACAGCAGCTGCGCGAAGAGGCACTTGACCTGCGCGGTCGAAAAGGGCGGGAGTTCGCCCGATTTCTGCCGGTCGAGCAGGTGCCGCAGGTCGTGCTGCACGAACTCCATCACCACGAACACGGAGGAGGAGGCGCCGAGATGGGTCGATTGACTGTGGTGGGAGGAAGAGGAGACGCAGACCTCGCGGACGGCGACGAGGTTGGGGTGGCGCAGGGCGAGGAGCACCCCGACCTCGCGCAGGGCGGTCTGGGGGAAGCCGTGCTGCGCGGCGCCGCCGTTGCCGCCCGCGCCGCCGCCGCCGCCGCCGCCGCCTCCCCCGCCTCCGCCGACGTCCAGCTTGACGCGTTTGAGGGCGTAGACGCCGCCGGTCTGCTTGTCGCGGGCGCGGAAGACGACGCCGTAGGTGCCCTCGGAGATGCGGTTGAGCTTCTCGTAGGCGTCGACGGAGCGGCACTCGCGCGTGGCGCTGGCGGCGGCGATCACAGGGGCGGCGGGGGCGGCGGGGGCGGCGGGGGCGGCGGGGGCGGCGGGGGCGGCGGGGGCGGCGGGGGCGGCGGGAGCGGGCGCTGTCGGCTGCTGCTGCTGCTGCGGCGGCGGCGGCGGTGGCGCCGGCAGCTCGTCGTCCGAGGACTCAAAGGTGTTGGCCGGGGGCTGCTGCTGCTGCTGCTGTTGCTGCTCGTCCTCCTCCTCCCCGTCGCCCGAGGACGAGGGGGGCGAGGGCAGCGGCAGCGCGCCGCCCGCGCCCGCGGCCGCCGAGGGCGGCGCGGGCCCGACGATGGCGGCGCCTCCCTCGCCCTCCTCTTCTCCCGAAAACGACGGCTCGGGCAGAGCGGCGGCGGCGGCGGCGGCGCCTTGCGCGTCTGGGGGTGCGGGACCCACCAGCTCCTCGTCCTGCTTCTCCTCCTCCTCGTCGTCGCCATCATCGTCCATGTCTTCGAGGTCGGCGGCCAGAGCAGCAGCAGCAGCTGGAGGAGGAGGAGCAGGAGGGGCGGCCCCGCCAGGGCGCCACCGCTCCTCCTCGGCTCGGGCCTCCGCCTCCTGCTGCTCCTGCCGCTCGCGCCGCGCGCGCGCAGCGGCCTCGGCCCGTGCGCGCGCGCGCGCCTCGGCCTCCTCCTCCTCCTCCTCGGACAGCGCGGCCAGGCCCACGCGCCGCGGCTTGCGCGCCGCTGCTCCTGCTCCTGCTCCTGCTCCCGCTGCGCCTGCCGCCGTCGCGGCCGCGGCCGCCGCCAACGCCTCGTCCTCCTGCTCCCTCAGCCGCTGCCGGAACTCGGCCGCCTCCTGCAGCGCGCGGTCCAGCAGCGCCGCTGCCGCGGGCTTTTCGGCGACGGCGGCGGGGGCGGCGGGGCCTTCTCCTCCTGCGGGGCGCTTGCGGCGCGGGTCGGGGGCGGCGGCGCCCGCGTCGTCGGCGTCGGCGGCGTCGGCGGCCGGCGGCGTCGGGCGCTTGGCTCCTGCGACGGGCGGCTGCTGCTGCTCCTGCTGTTGCGGCTTCTCGTCTTCTTCTTCTTCTTCGTCGTCGTCGTCGTCCCAGCGCGACTTGGGAGGAGGCACCATGATGGCGCGCGCGCGCGGGTGTCTCGGGGTGTGATTGGCGCGCTCGATCGATCGGTTGCGGTGTGTGCGCGCTGTGCTGCTGCTGCTGCTGCTGATATAGTGGTGGCGAGAGAGACTGGTCAAGGAAAGGAAGGCGCGATCGTTTGCAGCGCCGTATGTGCGTGCAATTGGCGCTCGCGCCGAGCTCCTCTTCAGCTGCAGTGCTGCTGTTGTCGGCAGCGCTGCGTCGAGTGTCAGCCGACGCCGCCGGCCGCCGCATTTCATCTTCCCCCCTTGCGCCCCTCCTCCCCCCACATTCCAACGCCTCCCCGCTCTCTCTGTAGGCCGGGTCGCTCGCTCTAGTCAAGACCCACCCCACAACACAACATCTCCTTCGACACGCGCGCGCACAACAAACACGCGCGCTTCCTCTCTCTCTCTTTTTTCCCTTCCCCTTCCTCCCCCTCCTCCCGACACCCCTCGCTCGCTCTCCCTTCCGCCCCCTGATCCAAGCAGCAGAAACCCAACCCCCAAAGCACCCCACCATGTCCTCCTCCCGCCGCAGCGCCCCGGACCCGGAGTTCCTGCGCGTCGCCTTCCTCCACCCGGACCTGGGGTTGGGCGGCGCCGAGCGGCTCGTCGTCGACGCGGCGGCCGAGCTCGCGGCGCGGGGCCACACGGTGGACGTGTTCACGAGCCACTTTGACCCGTCGCGGTGCTTCGACGAGTGCCGGTCGGGCGCCTTTCGCGTGATCGTGTCGGGGAGCTGGCTCCCGCGCTCCCTGCTCGGCGGCAGGTTTGTGGCCCTCTGCGCGCTCGCGCGCTGCTGCGTCGCGGCCGCCGCGCTCGCGTGGCACGCGCGGCGGGGCGCGGCGCGCGGCGGGCACAGCTCCTTGGGCGCGTACGACGCCGTGGTGGTCGACCAGGTGGCCGGCGTCGTGCCCGTGCTGCGCCTCTTCCTGTGGCTGTCCGCGCTCCTGCTCCCGGCGCCGGCCCCGCCGCTCGCCGTCGTCGCCCGCGGCGGCGGCGGCGTTGGCGGCAGCAAGGGCCGCAGCCGCAACCCCGCCTCCAGCCGCCACCACCGCCGCCCCCACACGCCCATCCTCTTCTATTGCCACTTCCCGGACCTCCTGCTCTCCGGCGGGCGCCAGTCCGCCCTCAAGCGCTTCTACCGCCTCCCCCTAGACGCCCTCGAGCAGGCGGCCACGGGCGCGGCGGACGCGTGCCTCGTCAACAGCCGCTTCACCGCCGGCGTCTTTTCACAGACCTTTCCGCGGCTCGCGCGGCGGGGCTTGGAGCCCGGGGTGCTGTACCCGGCGGCCGCGGTGCCCTCGGCGCAGGATCTGCTCGAGGCGGCCGGGGCGTGGCCGGGGGAGGTGGGGCTGACGCCCGCGCAGCGCGCGGTCGTGGGCGAGGCGGCGGCAGAGGCGGCAGAGGCGGCTGCGATGGCGGCCGGGGGCGGAGGCGGAGGAGGAGGCGGGGGCCTGCACTCGGGGCTGCTGCAGCGCAGCCGCGCGCTCAACGCGCGCGCCCGCGGGCGCCTCCACCTTCATCACCACCACGGCAAGGACGGCGAGGAGGGCTTTGCGGGAGACGAGAGTGGCGGGCTGGTGGCGGCGGCGGCGGCGGCGGCGGCGGCCAACGGCAAGCGCGAAGGCGATAGCGGCGCCGACGCCGGCACCGACGACCTCGCTGCCTTTTTGCGCGGCGGCCCCGTGCTGCTGTCCGTCAACCGCTTCGAGCGCAAAAAGGGGCTGGCGCTGGGCCTGGAGGCGCTGCGGAGGCTGCTGGACGGCCTCGAGGAGGAGCGCGAGGCGCGGCAGGCGGCGCGCGAGCGGCGGCGGCGGCAGGGGCGGGCCGCCGACAAGCGACAGGGCGAGGACGAGGAGGACGAGAGCGGCGACGACGACAACGATGCCTCCTCCTCGGCCCTGCCCCCCGCTGGCGACCCCCGCCTCGTATTCGCCGGTGGCCACGACCCCCGCCTCCCGGAGAACGTCGAGCACCTGCGCGAGCTCATGCTCCAGGCCAGGCGGCTCGGCGTCTGGAGGCACGTGCGCTGGGTGCCGAGCTTTTCCGACCGGCAGCGCGCGCTGCTGTTTGCGGCATGCCGCGCCGTCCTGTACACCCCCCTGAACGAGCACTTTGGCATCGTCCCTCTCGAGGCCATGGCCGCCGCCCGCCCCGTCGTGTGCCTCGCGAGCGGGGGTCCCTTGGAGTCGGTGGTGGACAGCGAGACTGGCTTTTTGTGCGACCCGCCCGACGCCGAGCGCGTGGCGGCCGCGTGGCGCGCGGCGCTCTCTGGTGGGGGCGCGCCCGCGGCGGCGATGGGCCTGGCGGCGCGGCAGCACGTGGAGCGGCGGTTCTCGCGGCGGGCGTTCGGCGACGCGCTGGAGCGCGCGCTGAGGGACATGGTGGAGGGGTAGGATGTGGAGTGGATAGATCTTCTGTGCAAACGAAAATTCAGGCCCTGTCGTGGCGGTGGTTCTTCGGGGGGAGACGCGCTGACGAGGCGACGCGGTGTCGCCGACGCCTCGCCCCACTTTTCCCCTCCCCCCTCTCTCCCCGCTTTTGCTCTCTCTCTCTGCCACACACACACACACCAATCCACCACAACTCGCTCCACAACCACCAAACAACCACAACGACGACGCGGATGCTGCCCCTACTGCACAAGGGGCGCGCCGCGAGTATCGGAGGAGCGCGGAGGAGCACAGCGGCTGCGTGTCCCGCGCTCATCTTTGCCCGCGCCGCGCTCTCCAGCCGCAGCAGCCCCCGCCCCGCGCCGCGGCTGGCGATGATGGCGAGCCGCAGCGGGGGACCGGCATCCGGCATCGCGTCGGCCGGCGGGACGACACCGACGCGCGTGGCGTCGGCATCGGCGGTGGGTGCGTCGGCGACCGCGGTCGAGGCGCCGTCGGCGACCATGGCGGCGGCGGCGCTCCAGCAGCAGCAGCAGCACCAGCGCGAGGCGCCGCCCCCGCCCGCGCCCGCGGCCGGCCCGCCCTTCTCGTGCCCGGCCATCCAGCTCTGGGAGGCGCGCCGCCGCGCGTGGCGCGCGGGCACCCTCCGCATGCAGCCGGCCGCCGCCGAAGGCCAGCAGCAGCAGCAGCACCAGAGCCTGCCGCGGTACCGCGGCGGCGCGGCGCGGCGCGGCGCCGTGTCGCTCACGCCCGACGAGGTGCTCGGCATGGAGCCCTTTGTCGCGCCCGTGCCCCTGGCGGACGTCATCGAGGCGCTGCTGGAGGCCTGGGAGGAGGAGAGCTACTGATTTGATTTGATGAGGACGCACGTTCGTTTTTGTTTTCGATTTCGTTTTCGCCGCCCCCTGAAGCGCATTTTTATTTCCGCAGCCGCCGCGCGCGCTCCTCTCCGACCCCTCCGTGTCGAGAGAAAGAGCGCGGCACGCACCCAACACACAATCACATAGGCTCCTCTCCTCCTGCATGTTGCAAACAATAACAGTATTTCTTCCCCTTTCACTGTCGATGTCGGTGCAAGCCCGCCCACTCGGGCGCCAGAGCGACGCCTCCGGCCTTGCCTTGCCCTTCTTCGTCGCCGCCGCCGTCCCCCGCCAGCGAGAACAGGGGCTCCTGCCGCCCCTCTTCCTCCTCGCCCTCGTCCCCCGGGTCGTGCGTCGGCAGCCGCGCCATCGCCACCTCCTCCCCCTGCCCCGGCCCCTGCGCCTGCGCCCGCTCGCGCCTCGCCCCGGCCACCGTGACGATCACGGCCGCCGCCACCAGCATCGCCCCGCCCACCCACGTCGACACCCCCAGCGGCGCCACGGTGACGCCCGCCAGCCGCGCCATGACGGGCGCGACGACGCACTCTAAATCGAGCGCCAGCGACACGGCGAGCGGGGCGACGTGCGCGAGCAAGAAATTGAAGCCCGTGTGGCCGACGATTCCGGGAAAGACCGCGAGGTAGAGCACGCGCGGGCCGTAGGACGTCAGTCCACCGCCTCCCGGCAGCAGCCAGCCAAAGATGGACTCGGCCAGGGTCGGCGGAGAGTCGATCAGCGCGCCCGCGACCGTCAGGAGCGCTGCGGCGACGGTCGTCACGGGGGCCGTGTACAGGAAGAGCGGGAGCGGCGGCGGGGCGTCAGGGCTTGCGGCGGAGGCGGTTCGCAGCCTTCTGCCGATCAGGAGATAAGGGATCACACTGGCGCAGCCCGCCAAGGCGGCCGCATCGCCGAGGAGCGAGGCGGGCACGTCGTGCGCCGAAGAGGAGGCGCCGCCGCCGCCGCTGCCGGCCCCACCCTTTGGCGACGCCGCCGCCGCGCCCGCGCTCAGCACGACCGCGCCTGCGGCCGCGAGGGCGACCCCGAGGCCCTCGCCCAACGCGACGGCGCCTGGCCCGCCAACGAACCGCGCGTGCAAAACGAGCAGCACGGGCGACAGCGAGATGATGAGCACGCTGTGGGGGAGCGACGTGAGCTGCAGCGACGCGACCCACAGCGCAAAGTGCAGGGCGAGCCAGGCGCCAGACGTCGCCAGCAGGGGGGCGGCCGCGAGCGCGGCGGCGCGGATCCGCGGGTCGGACTCGGCGCGGCGCCACTGCACGGCGGCCCCGACGAGCAAAAAGCAACTCGTGAGCTGCAGGCGCCACGCCGCAAGCGCGATCGCAGGAACGTCCGGCATAGTCGCGAAGACGACGGCCGCGGACGACACGGCCAGGACCGACGCGGCCAGAATGGGCCAGCACCACCAGGGCGCGGTCGCGGCGGCCATTCCAGATCGCGGTCTCGGAAGGCCTGAAGGCCTCGGAAGGCGTGGGGGGCGCGCGGGCACGATGATGAGGCGCGATGGGGGTGGTGGCGGAGGAAGACCAAGCGACAACACCCGCGAAACCTCTCGCCACCTTTGCGCGCGCCCCTCTGCACAACGCCCTCCCCAGCGCGCGCGCGATCGGTGGCTGCTCTGAGAGAGGGCGAGTGTGTGCGCGGTTACGTGGATCGAAAAAAGTATCAACAACGACAACAACCGCGGTGACCAACCCACGGCACGGTAACTCAGGCCGCTGCCGCTGATGAGGCCGCCCGTTCGGCCGCCTCGTCGCCGCCACCCCCGCTCGCCCCTCCTCTTCCCGCCCCGGCAGCATCCCCCCCGCTCCGCCCCCGCCGCTCCAGGTAGAACGCCAGCGGCAGCAGCTCCAGGGCGCGCGCGGCCAGGAACCGCAGCGCCACGAAGAGCGCCGTCGCCGCCAGCGGCAGCTCGGGCACGTCGGCCCACCACCGGGCGGGCACCGCCGCCATGGACGCGTCGCGCACGGCCTCCAGTCCGCGGCCCAACGCGTAGGCGGCCACGAACGGCCACGCGTACGAGGTGCGGTGGCCGCGCATGAGGTCGCACGAGCGCGATACCGAGCGGCGGGCCGAGGCGGCGGCGGCGCGGACCGAGGCGGGGAGCGCCGGTTGGGAGGAGGACGGGCGCTTGCCGTCGCCCTCCTCCTCCTCCTCCCGCTCCTCCTCCTCGTCTTGCTCGAGCACCGCCGCCGGCACGGCCAGCTGGATCGCCAGCAGGCGCGGCACGGCCCAGGGCGCGGGAAGCACGGCGAGCGCCAGCGCCTGCAGCGGCACCGACTGCGCCGAGACCCACAGGTCGGCGCACCACGCGCGCCACAGCAGCCCTGGCGTGGCGAGCGCGGCGCGCGCCGCGGCCACAGCGGCCGCGGCGCCGCGGCGCGGGCCCTCGAGCGGGCCGAGCGGGAGGCGCGTGCGCGGGAGGCGGATGGTCGGGGTCGTGGAGGCTATCCTCGGGGAGGACGGCGGGGGCAGCAGCGTGGCAAAGGACGCGGAGCCAGAGCGGCCCCGGTCTTTGGGGGTGCTGCCGCCGCCGTCGTCGCCCTCGGGCGAGGAGGAGAAGCAGCTGGCGGCGCCCGCGCGCCCGGCGCCCCCCTGCCGCCCGCCCGCCTCGGCCGTCCACGGCTCGACCGCCCACCAGGGACCGGGTCCCATGGCCAGGGGCCCTTGCGGCGGCGGCCGGCGGCCGGCCTTGGCCTTTTTCTTCCTTTCAAGGGGGTCGGCGTCCTCCTGCCGCCCGCCGCCCCTTGCCGCCGGCCGCCTCCTCGGCAGCAGCAGCGCCCCGTCGGCGCCGCGCCGCGACGTGCACAGCACGACCGCCGCCGCCGCCGCCGACGCGTTGACGGCCACGTTGATCGGCAGGGCGAGCGCGAAGAACACCGCCACCAGGAGCTGGTAGAGGGGGAACGCCTCCAAAAAGGCCGGGTCCAGGCACAGCCACCACGCGTTGGGGGCAGCGGCCGCGACGACGTCGGGCCCGACGGCGAGGGCCGCGGCGGCGTTGGTCGCGCGCTGCGAGAGGCGGTGGAGGAGAAAGGTGGCCGAGTCGCGCGCGACGCTGAGGGCCGCGAGGGCCCAGGCGTTGGCGAGCGCGAGGTCGGCCGCGGCGCGGAGGGAGGCCCAGGCCCCGCGGGTGGGGAGGAGGTCGAGGGGCGAGGCCGGGAGGGGCGGCGGCTGCAAGAGGCGGCGGGGGTCCCACCAGGGTTGCTGCTGCTGCTGTTGCTGCTGTGGTTGTTGCTGCTTGGCGGTGGTGCTTTCATCGCCGTCGTTGTTGGGTGATGACGATGACGACGATGGGGCTGCTGCTGGTGCTGGGGCGGGCGCTCTCCTGCTGGGTGCGTGTTGGTGCGGTTGCGGTTGCGGCGGGTGAGCGTTGCGGCGCGCGCGATTGGCGCGATGGCGGCGTGTCGGCGTCGGCGCCGGCAAACACGCTCGAGGCTGTTTGGCGTGCTGGTCGACGGGTGCGCATGCTCGGGGGGGCCCAATGCCGAGATCGATGGACGTGGGCGCGAGCGCGCGCGCATGGATCGCGTGCGGGCGAGAGAACGGGGCGCGCACTCACCTGTCGGCGTCGCTCCTCCTCCTCCTCCTCCCCCCTCTCCTCGTCCAATCCCGATCGCCGCGCAGCATCGGCGGGGCTGCGCACGACGGCGCGCGCGCCCATGGCCGTCGGGGCGAGGGCCTCAGCGCCCGCGGCTGCATCATCGAGCGGCGCTTGAATGGAAGGAAGGCTTCAGGTGTCGGCGTTTCGGAGAGAGGAGCGAGAGGAGGGGATCCTCTTTCCGAAACGCCTCTGATCGCGTAAGCTTTTTGACTAGAGTTGGGCGTTCGTTCAACTGCAGCGCAGCGGCGGAGGGCACGTGCGTTCGTGAAAAGGATGAGGGGCGAAAGCGAGAGGGCCCCCTACTTGAAAAAGGCTCCGCCGGATGCCCGCCGCCGCTTCATCAAGCGTCGCGCGCGCACCCCCGACCGACGCAAACCCGCTTACCTACTCTTCTTTTTCCTTCGCTCGCACACTCACGCGGCCGCACACCGTCGATCACGGGGCGGCCGCAGAGGGGTCGAACCACAGAGAGCCCCCCGTCCCGCTCCCCCTCCTTTGCTTTCGGACGAGGCCCCCTGCCCCTCTCTATCTCTCCTTGCCCCGCGCCCGCCCCGCGAACGATGGCGGCCAGGCCGGCGCCCCTCGTGCCCGCGGCGTGGCTGGCAGCGCCGAGCGGCGACGGCCTGGATGCGCCCAACTCCTCGAAGCGGCGGCGGTGGGCGCCCCCGCCGCCGCCGCCGCCGCCGCCGCCGCCGGCCGTCCCGCTGCCGCCGCCCTTGCTGCCGCCGCCGCCCTTGTCGCTCGGCGACTTTGCTTGGCAGCAGCCGCGCGGTGCCGCCCCCGTCCTCCCGCTCGCGTCGCTGTCGGCGACAGCAGCAGCAGCAACATCAGCTGAACCTTGCGCGCACGCGGAGCAGAGGACCAAGCCGCCGCCGCCGCCCTCCCCGCCCCCGCCGCCGCCCTCGGTCCTCCCCATCGCCGCGCGCCACCACGGCACGCCGCAGCGCTACGTGTGGGACGGCCGGCGCATCGTGGCCGTGAGCACCTCGCTCCTCGAGCACCAGCAGGAAGAGCAGCAGAAGCAGCAAAATCAGCAGCAAAAAACGGCGAACAAAGCACCAAAAACCGACGCCGGCGACGCCGACGCCGACGCCTCCCTCCAAGTGCTCGTCTCGTGCTCGCCCGCCGCCCGCGCGCAGGACTGCCTGCGCCGCGCGGCCGTGGGCCTCCGCGGCGCGTTCGCCCCGGCCCCCGAGGAGGTCAGCCCGGACTACTGGGAGTGGCTGCGCTGGCGCCTGTCGCAGCGGTTCTTCTCGTCTACGCTGCAGAACTTTGCCACGCAGTCGCTGCTGGTGGCGGTCGGGGTGGGCGCCAAGCGTTCTCTGGCCGCAGGCGCCGTGATCAACTGGATGCTGAAAGACGGCGTGTCGCGCCTCGTGCGCATGGGCGTGGCCACCAGCTTCGGCGCCTCGTTCGACTCGGACCTCAAGCGCTTCCGCTTCGCCACCTCCTTGCTGTTCACGGCGTGCGTGTCGTGCGAGTTTGCCGCCCCCTTTTTTCCGCAGCACTTTTTGGCGCTGGCCTCGGTGTCCAACGTCGGGAGGGCCGTGGGCCTGACGACCTTTGTGTCCTCGCAGCCGGCCTTCATGCAGGCCCTCAGCGCGGGGGGGAACCTCGCGGACCTGTCGGCCAAGACGCAGGCGCAGCACATGGCCGTCGACACGGCCGCGCTCGCGGTCGCGGCCGCGGCCAACTGGCTGCTGCGGCACGACGAGCGGCGGCGCGCGCTGCTGCCACTCGTGGCGTTTCCGCTGCTGTCGGCGGCCGACCTCTACTGCATCTACCGCGAGCTCAAGGCGGTGGAGCTGCGGACGATCAACCGCGAGCGCGCGGAGATGATCGCGGAGCGGTGGCTGGCGGTGCGGCAGGGGGGACGAGGAGGAGGAGGAGGAGGAGGAGGAGGAGGAGGAGGAGGAGGAGGAGGCAAGGCGGCGGCGGGAGCGCTGCCGGCGACGACCGCGGCCCCCCCACCCCCGCGGCCCGTCCCGTCGCGCAAGGAGGTGAGCGACGCCGAGTCGCTGCTGGGCCCGCCCAACATCGCCGGGGGGTTCCTGCCCATGCGCATCCTGCCGCTCGAGGAGGTCGTTAGCACGCCCGACGAGCTGTTTGGGCTGCTGCGGGAGTATGGGGGAGGAGGAGGAGCAGGAGGAAAACAAAAGGAGCGGCTCTGGCCGTGGCAGCGGCGGAGAGGCGGCGGCGACGGCAACAGCAACGGCAACGGCAACAGCGGCAACCCTTCAGCCAAAAGCGGCGGCGCCCGCCACCTGCTCGCCCTCAAGCCGGGGGACGTCGACCACGAGTCCGGCCCGCCCTCCGCGCCCCCGCAGCGGCTCGCGGCCGCGCTGCGGCGCCGCCTGCCCCCGCGCCTCGCGACGCTGCTGCCCGGGGGCGACGGCGAGCGGCCGCCCCACCTTGCCGTCGCCCTGGCCGAGGAGCCGGCGCCGCGCGACGTGCTGCGCGCCGTGCTCGAGGCCGGCATCCTGCGGCGCGCGCTGGCGCGCGAGACGGGGCTGGAGCTGCCCCCGGCAGTGGGGCTTAGTGGCGGCGGCAAGGAGAGCGGCGACAAGGAGGAGAAGAAGAAGGAGAAGAACGCCGCCAAGGCCGCCGCCGAGCGCGAGCGCGACCGCGCCGAGCGCGCCGTCGCGGCGATGGCGCGCGCCCCGCCCGGATCCCCCGCCGCCGAGCGCCTCGCGGGCCTGCGCGCTGACGCGCGCCGCCAGGCCGACCGCGACGTCGACGCCCTGCTGCGCGACCTCCAGAGCGACGGGGAGGGGCGCGAGGGGGGCGGGTGGCAGGTGCGCCCGCTGCTGCTGTCGACAGACGAGAAGCGGGGGTTTAGGCTGCTTTAATTTTTTGTATAGTTTGACTTTTGGAAAGGCTGTCTCGGTGTGCAAGGCGCATGGTGCATGTCTGCGTGCGGGGTTTGGATGGGTCGGTTTCTTTCTTTACATGCTGTTGGCGCCGTCTCGCATCCCCCCTCACTTGGCTGCCTGCGCCTGCGCCTGCGCAGCGGCGGCCTGTAGCTCCGCCTTGAGCTTAGTCTGGAAGTCGGCGCTGGTGTCCTCGTCGTCCCAGTCGGCCTGCCAGAGGGCCTCGTTGGCCTCCTCCTCGACGACGGTCTCGTCGGTGACTGTTTGTGGGTTTTGTGTGGGTTGTTTTGGGGAAGGACTGGGCAAGCGATGAGAGCGAGGCGCGCGCGTGCGCGGAGAGACGCTGTCGCCGACGACGGAGGAGCGAGAGCGCCGCGCTCCCGCGCGCGTCCTCTGGCCACGCAATGCGCGAGCGCGCCAGCGATTGAGCGGGTCGGCGTGCACGCGCGTCGGCCGCTCTCGCGCGGGCGCGCGCAAGTCGGGCATCACGGGAGGACAACCGACAGAGAGAGAGAGAGAGAGAAGAGAGAACGCACCGGTCTGCTGCGCCGCAAACTCCTCGAACGCGTCCTCCTCCTCAATGAGCACCTGCTGGTCCTGGTCGGCGGGCGCGGCGTCCTTGGCCGGCTCGGCCGCCTTCTTGTCGGCCGGCGCGACCATCACTGTTTTGAAGGAGGAGGGGTTGGGTCGCTCTGTCCCTCGACTCGGTTTCGGTTTGCGAACGTGGACGAGAGAGAAAGACTTTGGGAAGAAGAGGTTTGATGGCTTTGTTGCAAGCGTTAAGAGTCGCGCGTTGTCGGTCTGTGTGTGTGCGCGTGTGGAGGTGCCTCGTCCGTCCCTCTTCTACCCCCCGCTGCGCGCCTGCGCCGACGCCGCGCGCCGCGGCCGCGCGCCGCCGGCGTCCTCGGCCGCCGCCGGCGCCGCGTCCGGCGCAGCCGCCGCCGCCTCCTCCCGCCCCCCGCCTCCCCCCGCCCCCGCCCCCGCGGCCGCCCTCTTGGCCAGCAGCGTCGCCTGCAGCCAGTGCGCCACGCTCCGGAACCCCCGCGCCCGCGCCTCCTCCGCCGCCGCCCCCGTCGGCCTCATCCCCCGGCGCGTCATGCAAATCGACGAGTTGCAAATCACGCCCGCCAGCGGGTCCTCCTCCTCCTGGCAGTGGTAGCACGACCACTCGCCCCTCGCCGCCCTCCTGCGCACGTCGTCGAGGTCCTCCCCGTAGCGGGCCCACAGGCACCCGCGGCAGAAGCGCCCGCGGGCGCCCATGCATTTCGGGCACTCGCTCTTGCCGAGGCAGTCGGCGCTGCCGCTGCGGCGGCTGCAGCGGGGGCATCCGGGCTCTCCGCACAGCTTCTTCTGGCGGCAAAAGTGGCAGGAGACCCCCACGGGGTGGTAGATGGAGCCGCGGTTGGCGGCACCGCAGCGCGCGGCCTCCCAGGCGGCTAGGGCGGCGCGCGCGGCCTCGGAGGAGGCCGAGGCGTCGTCGCCGGCGTCGGGCGGGGGGAGGGCGTAGGCGCCGCCTCCGCCCCCGAGCACGTCGAGCAGCCCCTCGTGGGGGTCTCCGTGGTCGTCGTTGTTGTGGTTGTTGCTGCCGCCTTGATCGCCGCCAGCTCCGTCGCCGCCGTCGTCGGCGGCCTCGGCGCCTCCCTTGCGGTGGCGGCGCGACCGCCGCACGCTCGCGAGCTGCGCCGCGCGCCGCAGAGCGCGCGCCTCGCGTCGGCGCGCGAGCTCCTGGGCCGAGAGCGGCTGGCGGGCGGGGGCGCGGGGCGCGGCGGCGGCGGCGGCGGCGGGGCCCAGGGCGGCGAGGCTGTCGGCAGCCTCGGCGATGCCGAGCTCGGCTGTTTTGTTTTGTTTTGTTTTGATTTGTTCGGGGGTTACGTTGGGGGTCGGCTTTGCAAGGATCGGCCAAAGGCGTTTTGAAACCCGGGGGGAAGGGCGGCGGCGGCGCGACAGCTCGACCGGCGGCGGCGCGAGCGATTCTGATGTCGCCCGTCCTGCAAAGACGACTCACCCATGCGCCGCCGGTTCTCGGCGATGCGCGCCAGGCGCTGGGCCTCGTAGTCGGACATGGTGTGTGTGCGCGCGCGGGCGACAGAGAGCGAGAGAGAGAGGAAGCCGAACGAGGGAGGAGAGACGTTGTTTGTGCGTGCGCGTCCTTGCTCTCTGTGCGCGCGCGGGTGCTCTCTCAGGGTCGAGTCAGACAGTGATGAAGCGCGTGTGTGCGTGTGGGTCAAGGATGTCTGGTTAAGAAGCGAGCTGTTTGCGATTGGAAGACAAGGGCAAGGGCGCTCTGAACTAGCCCCGCCGACCGCCGCCGACCGGCGCGTTCCGTTCGCCGTCCGCGCAGAAAAAACGCCGCCCCTTTTGCGATCCTCAACCTCCCTGCTTCCTCCTCCTCCTTGCCGCCGCCGCCGCCCTCCTCGCCTTCCCCCCGCCCCCACCCCCACCAGCCTCCCCCGCTCCCCCTCCCGCCGCCGCCGCCCCCGACGACCCCGCCTCCTCCCCGGGCGTCGCCGCGCGCAGCAGCGCCGCAAGCTCCGGGTCGCCGGCCATCGCGCGCAGCACCGCGCCCCTCGCTTTCCCCACCCCCCGCTCGAGCAGCTGGTGCGCGCGCTGGTGGGACGCGACGCCGAGCTCCTCGGCCGCGCGCTGGAGGGTGGCGCCCTGGCCGTAGCGCAGGCGGAGGGCGCGCAGGACGCGCCGCTCGAGGGCGGCCTCGAGGAGGGCGTCGACGGCGGCGGCGGCCTCGGCGCCGGCCGGGGCGGCCGAGGCGGCGCGCAGGGCGGCGGCGCTGGCCGACGACGACGAGGCCGGCGGGGGAGGGGGCGCGTCTTGCTGCTGCTGCTGGTCTTGTTGCTCGCCTCCGCCGTCGCCGCTCGGCATCAGCATCAGCAGCATCGGGTCCTGCTGCTGCTGCTGCTCCTGCTTTTCCTGGCTGTTGCGCCCCAAGATCGCCTCGAGGCTGCCGCCGCCGCCCTTGCCGTCGCCTTCGCCGCCGCCGCCGCCGCCGCCGCTGCCGCCAGACGTCGGCGGCCGCTCCAGCGACAGCACGCCGCCGCCGCCGGGCAGAGCCGCCAGCGCCGTCATCGCCTCCTGCGCGCGCTGCGGGGTGAGGCCGGCCTCGGCCGCGAGGACGCGCAGGTCCGCGGAGGGCGAGGCGCTACGTGTGCGGCTGCAGCTCCGGCTCCGGCTGCGGCTGCGGCTGCGGCCGCGCCCCTCTTCCTCCTGCTCCGCCGCGACCACCACCTCTTGCAGCAGCCACCGTCGCCGCGCCGGATCGGCGTCCAGCCGCGCCTTGGCCGCCCTCAGCCGCCGCAGCGCGCCCTCGACGCGCACGGGCAGCGCGAGGGGCACGTCCAGGCGGCTCGCCCCGCCGGCCCCGCTTCCCGCGGACGCCACGCCCGCGCCCGCCGCGCTCGCGCCGTCGAGCATGACGTCCATCTCGCGCCGCACGTGGTACTGCGCGAGCGTGGCGTAGCGCGCCCCCCTTCCTGGAGCGAATCGCGCGGCCGCGCGCACCAGGCCCGCGCGCCCGGCCTCGACCAGCGCGCCGCGCAGGGCGGCCGAGGCCAGCCCCGCGGCGCCGGCCGCCTGGGGCCCGCCCGCGGCCGCGACGCGCGCCTTGAGCAGCCGCGCGGCCGTGGCGGCCAGCAAGGGGGTGTAGAGGCGCAGCAGGAGCTCGCGGGCGGCGACGCCCTCGGCCAGGCGCTTCTCCAGCTCGCGGGCGGTCGTCGGCGGGGGCGGGGGCGGGGGGCGGCGCTGGTGCTGTTGGGTGGTTGTCGTCGTTGTCGTCGTCTTTTCGCGTCGCCTTGATCGCTCGTCGTCATCGCTGTCTGCGGCGTCGTCGTCGTACTCCTCCTCGGCCTGCTCATCTCCCTCCTCCCCAGTCGTTGCGCCGCCGACGCCCATCGTTTGCTGCTCGTGCAAGAAGGCCTCGGCCGTGTGGGACGCCGCCGCCGCCTTGAGCCACGCCCACATCGTCGCCGCGCCGCTGCCGCCGCCGCCCCCCCCGCCGGGCGGCAGCGACGCGCGGATCTCGAGCAGGCGCACGAGGTCGGCGACGGCCGCGCACATGCGCGCCTCGGCCGCCGGGGTCAGGCGGGTGGCTTGCAAGGCGCTTTCGGGGGTCGCCGGTGAAGAAGACGAGTCGGGAGACGGCGCGGAGGACGACGGCGGTCGTTCCTCCCCCGAAGCCAGGAACGGCGGCCGCGGCAGCAGAGTCGGCTGGTCCTGCTCTCGCTGCTGCTGCTCTGGCGTCTGGGGCTCGCGGCGGGGCAGGCGGCGGCCCGCCACGCCCGGGGGAGAGGGGCTGGGCGTGCGCGCGCGGCGGAGTGAGCGGCGCGGCGGAAGCGGACGAGGCGCGCTGGCGTCGTTGTCGGCGACGGCGTCGGCGTCGGCGTCGGCGTCGGCGTTGCTGCTCCTTGGTTTCGCCGCGGCTGCAGCGCAGCGCGCGACCCTGGCAGAGCACAGCGGCGCGAACGCGCGCGACAGCCTGCGCGCGGACGCAAGCAGGCTTGGGGTGGGGGTTCCGCGCATCGCGCGCTCTCTGTCGCGTTCAGGTCGTTTTCGGGAGGGGTGGTTCGGCTTCTGGGGCGGTCTTCGTCGTCGAAAGGGTGCGATCGAGAACGTTATTGTTTCAGTACGTGCATTTGTGGCGCGAGCCGAGGAACGGGAGGGCGGGCGCGGAAGAGGGCGGTCGGGTGTGTTGAGCGCGCGCGCAGGGCGGCGCGATCAGGCGGCACGCCGCTCCCAACCGCTCGCGCGATACAAAATGGTGCGCAAGACCACGACAGCGCCCACGCTTCGACCACGCACGACCTCTTGTTCTACAGTCTCTAGCGCGCTCACCAACTAATCATTCGGCCTACCGCCGCATCGACAACCACGACAGCAGCAACGACCACTCCCTCGCTCCTCTCGCCCGCCCGACGCCAAACGCGGCCCTCTGGCAACGTCCTCGGCCGCTCCCGGCCCTAATCACCGCTTACGCCTTGAACCCACACGCTTGAACAGAAAGCAGCACCTTCAAAGCGCGCCCAAAGCCGGCACATACGCCAGAACCCGCCGCCGGCGCGCGGCGCGCGCCGCGGAGGCGGCCGCGGCGGTGCGTCCGCGCGCGCCAACTGCCTGCCTGCCCGCCCCTCATGCCCGATCAGGAGACGACGACGACGACGACGGCGCACCCCCAAGAGGCCACCATCAAAGGAGGAGCAGCGGCGACGGCGGAGCAGCCGCAGCAGGAGGAGGAGGAGGAGGCCATGCCGCCGCCGCCGCCGCCGCCCCCGCCGGCCGCGCTGCGGCAAGAGCCTTCGGTCGGCGTCGGCGTCAGCGGCCTCGCCCCGCCGACCAACCACCACCTCCCCTGGTACGCCCGCCTCGACGTATTCCGCTTCTGCCGCTGCCTGCGGCTGCTCGGCTCCGTCATGTGCATCATCGTCATCCTGCTCTTCGGCGTCTCCTGGTGGGCCGTGGCCGTCGGCGTCTACGGCCCCGTCGTCCGGGGCGCCGGCCCCCGCGGCGAGGGCGCGTCGGCCGCGGCGCGCGCCGGCGCCGCGCTGCTGATCGCTGCCTTTACCGCCCTCTGCGCCATGGCGCTCTGGTCCTACTTTGTCGCGGTCGGCACCGACGCCGGGCGCGTCCCGGCCGGGTGGCACCCCTTTGAGGACGACGCCGCGGCCGAGGCCGAGCTGCGCAGGCTGGGCGTCGTCATCGCCGTCGCCGGGAGCGGCGAGGAGGAGGAGGACGACGACGACGATGGCGGCGGCGACCACGAGCGGAGGGTTCGCTCCCCTCCTCCCGCCGCCGGCTCGCCCTTCCACCACAACCACCCGGGCGCGGGCGCAGCGGGCCTTCTGTTCCCGCCCTCCTGCCCGCCCGGAGGTGGCGGCGGTGGCGGCGGCGGCGGCCACAATCATCATCACACCATCCACCAGCGCCCCGCCGCCTCGACCGCCGCCGTCCCCCCCTTTGCTTCCGCCCCCGCCCCGGCGCCCCGCCTGGCACCCTCCGCCTGGCCCGCCGTCCCCTACACGGGCGACCCCCGCGACCCCCGCCGCCCCCGCTGGTGCCGCAAGTGCCATTGCTGGAAGCCCCCGCGCTCGCACCACTGCTCGGCCTCCGAGCGGTGCGTGCTCAAGATGGACCACTACTGCATCTGGGTCGTCAACTGCGTCGGATTACTAAACTACAAGGCCTTCTTTTTGTTTTTGGTGTACACGGGGCTGGCGTCGGCCTTTGCCGCCGCCGCCTTGGTCCCCCCGGCCGTGCAGTTTTTCAGCACGCTGGCGCCCGACGGCTCGCTCGCGATCGCGTTTGTCGCGCTGGCGATGGACGGCGCGTTTGCGGTGGCGCTGGCGGCGTTCGTGGGGATGCACGTGAATTTGATCAGGGCGGGGTGCACGACGATCGAGATGTACGAGAAGGAGCGGCCAGGGAGGTGGCCGTACCAGCGTGGGTCGTTTGTGCTCAACCTGGAGGACGTGTGCGGGCCCAGGCCTTGGGTTGGCGGCGGCGGCGGCGGAGCCTTGGCGGTTTCTTCTTCCGCTTCTGCGAGCGGGCGAGGGGCCGCCGGATGGCGCAGGGCGGCCGAGGCGGCGCGGTGGCTGCTGGCGCCGTCGCACTCGCGCGAGAGCGAGCGCGCGCTGCTGGACGAGTGCCTGGGCCCGCACCACGGCGCGCTGGAGGAGCGGCGGAGGTTTTTGGCGGCCTCCAATGGCGGAGGTGGCGGCGGAAGCGGCGGCGCGGACGGTGTTGGCAGCGGCGTTGGCGTTGGCGGAAGCAGCAGCGACAACCCCGTTTAAGAACAAGACTGATCGGGACTGTCTCTTTTACACAAGCGTGTCACGAAAGGGAGGAACAAGCCACAGGGCTCGCTCGTCTCGCCTTGCTCTCCTCCTCCTGCTCATCGCCACCACCGCAATGTTTCAGCGGCGGCGGGCTCCCCCTCCTCCTCCCCCGCCACCACTTCCGGTGCTCCGGCGCCGCGAGCCACGGGGCCGGGGGGGCGGCGGCGGGACGGGCCGCGCGGCGTGCTGCGCCCGCAACACCCCGAACTCGTCGTCGCCGGGCAAATCCTCCCAACCATCGTCGCCATCGCCATCACCCGGGCGCGCGGCCGACCACCAAAAGCCGCGCCCGCCGCCGTCCTCCTCGCCGTCACCGCCGTCGTCGCCCTCGCCCGCTGCCCAGCCGGCCGCCGCAAAGGCCTGGTTCATCGACGGGGCGTGGCGGCTGCGACCGCTGGGCGGAGGGGCAGGCTGCTGCTGGTGCTGCTTCTGGCGAGGCGAGGGCGGCGGGCGCCGCTGCTGCCGCTGCCGCCCCTGCGCCGCGTCGCGCGCCGCGGCCGCGGCCACGCGCGCCGCCGCCGCCGCCCGCTGCCCGCCGCTGTTGGGCAGGTCCCAAAGCAGCTCCTCGAGGTCGGCCATGCCCATGCTGGCGGCGCTGGCGGCGGCGGCGGCTGCCGCTGCGGCGAAATCGAGGCCTGGCGGGGGGGTGAAGGTAGGGGAGGAGGTGGAGGAGGAGGAGGAGGAGGGGCCGCCGCTGGTGCTGCTGGTGCTGCTGCTTCTACCGCGTCCGCGCGCGCGCGGCCGCCACCGCGGGTCGTCCGCCAGGTCGTCGACGTCGCGGCCCGTGGCCTCGGCCGCCTCCTCGAGCGCCTGCACCGCCTCCACGACCGCCTCGACGCCGGGCGCAGTCGGCAGGCCGGCGCCCCCAAACGCGCGCTCCATCGCCCGCCGCACGCCCGGCGAGACGGCGGCCATCAGCTTGGCGAGGTCGGCCTGCCTGCGCCGCAGGCGCTGTTGTTGTTGCTGCTGGGATTGCGACGACGATGAAGGAGTGGAGCCGGCGGCGGAGGAAGAGGAGGAGGAGGAGCGCCGCTGCCCCCGGGCGCCGCCGCCGCCGCCGCCGCTCCGCCCCCTGCCGGCGGCGCCGCCGCCGCCGCTCCCCTCCCCCCAGCTCGTCTGGTACTCGTATTGACCACGGGCCGACCCGCCGCCGCCGCCCCCCATCCAGTCCTGGAACGGGCTGCCGCTGCTCCTCCTGTTGCCGCGGCCGTCGGTCGAAAACTCGTCGTCCTCGTCGTTGAGCGGCGAGGAGCGCACGCCGCCGCGCCGCCCCTCGGCCTCCCCCCACGAGAAGAACGGCGAGGAGGAGGGAGCATCAGAGGGGCGCGACGTGTAGTCGAACGCCTGCCCATCCATCTGGTCCTCCGGCACCGCCGCCGCCGAGGAGGCGTACCGGTGGTACCACCCGGCCCCGGAGAAGGCCGACGACGACGTGGTCGCCCGCCGCCGCCGCTGCTGCCCCTGCTGCTGCTGCTGCTGGAACAAAAACGAAGCGGCGCGCTCGCGGTCGTAGCGCGCGCGCGCCGTGGGGTCGGACAGGGCCTCGTACGCGGCGACGCACGCCTTGAACGCGTCCGCGGCGGCGGGTCCCGGGTTGACGTCGGGATGGAGGCGCAGGGCGGCGCGGCGGTAGGCGCGCTTGATCTCGGCGGGCGTGGCGCTCGGGTCGACGCCGAGGACCGAGTAGTGGCACTCGTTTGGGGGTATGCCGTTGAAGGCGGCGGCGGCGGCGAAGGTCGGCGCGCGCGCGCGCGCGTCGCGTCGGCGGCGATGCGGGTGCCGCTGCTGCTGGTGCGTGGGCGTCCAGCTGCTCCCGTCATGGTGGTGGCGTGCGGCGCGGCCGCCGTGTTGGCGCAGGAGCAACATCGTTGATGTGGTGGTGGTGGTTGTGGTGGTGCGACGCGCGTGCGCGCGCGCGCACTCAGTTGTTGTCGGGGGAGCACGGTGCTCTGCTTCTTTGTTCTCTCGCTCACGCCGCGCGGTCGGGTCGCGGCGGCGCGGCCGTCATCGTTGGTGGTGTGTTGCAGAGGTGCGCGCGATTGTGTGTGTGTGTGTGCGCGTGCTGCGGCGCGTGGGTTCTCCCTTTTCGGGGCGCGCGAGACGTCTCCTTGCTGGATGCAAAAGTTGGTGTCGTCGTCCTCTCTCTTCAGCCCGCCTCTCTCGCGTTCGTCGACACACCCTCGAACGCACACACACACACACCGACGACCGCCCCTCACACCCTCACCACACCCGACCACCAACGAATCCAGACCGACCAGCACAGAGAGAGAGAGCGACGTCCAAACAAAGAACCGAAAAGAGCAGCAAGACAGACACGCCAGCCCCCTCGCTCGCGCGCAGCAAGCAGCAGCAGGGACAGCCATGGCGCAGCAGGGCGGGGGGAGCGACGATGCGCTCCTCCCGATCGCCGTCCTAATGTGAGAGAAGCCGCCGCGGATGACGCGTGTGCGGCGCGCGCGCGCAAGAGAGAGAGAGAGAGCAAGAGAGAGAGAGGGAGGGGAGCCACTCCGCTGCTCTTTCGCGGTTCGTTGTGGACCCCCCCTCGCGCGCGCGCGGCGGCCCGCCCCGCCTCGCGCCTTACCCGCCGACACATAGAGACGCGCGTGGTCTCGAGCCCCGGCCGCTCGCCCGGTCCCTAAAGGGCCCCGCCCGGATCGCTTCGACTGACGACGAACGAGAGAGAGCGCGAGACCCCCTCTCCCCTCCTCCCCCCAAACCAACCCACCAAAACAGCGACGAGCTCAAGAACGAGGACCCCGTCCGCCGCCTCAACTCGATCCAGCGCCTCTCCACCATCGCCCTCGCCCTCGGCGAGGAGCGCACCCGCAACGAGCTCGTCCCCTTCCTCACGGAGAACTGCGACGACGAGGACGAGGTCCTGCTCGCCATGGCCGAGCAGCTCGGCGACTTCGTCCCGTTTGTCGGCGGGCCCCCGCACGCCGCCGCGCTGCTTCCCCCTTTGCAGGCGCTCGCGACGGTCGAGGAGACGGTCGTGCGCGACCGGGCGGCGGAGGCGCTGTGCAAGGTGTGCGAGCAGCTGCCGGAGGCGCAGGTGGCGGAGCACTTTGTGCCGGTGATCAAGGTGCGACATTTTTGTGATTGGGCGCCCCCCAACCCCTTGCGCTTGCGCGCGCGCCGCTCGCTTGCTCGCTCGCTCGGCCTCTCTCCCCCCCTCCCAGTCTTGTCTCACGCCTTTTCGCACGCCCCCAACCCCAACACCAACACCCCCAACACCAACACCACAACACCCAATCAACAACAACAAAAAACAGCGCCTCGCGAGCGGCGACTGGTTCACCGCGCGCGTCTCGTCGTGCGGCCTCTTCCGCGCCGCCTACGCGCGCTTGCCGGCCTCGGCCTCGGCCGCGCGGCAGGAGCTGCGCGCGCTCTTCGGGCGCCTGGCGTCGGACGAGACGCCGATGGTGCGGCGCGCGGCGGCCCAGAAGCTCGGCGCCTTTGCCAAGGTCGTCGAGCGCGAGGCGGCCGCCAAGGAGCTGCTGCCGCTCTTCACGGCGCTCACGCGGGACGGTGAGGAGTTCAGGTGTCGCGCGCAAGGTGTCGAGCGCGAGGGAGGGGCCGCCCCCCACCCCCCGCTTCTTTCTTGGCCCGCGCCCTTTTGGAAAGCCCTCACGCCCCCCCCCGCCCCCCCCCCAATCCCCTCTCCAAAACAATAAAACCCCCCAACAAACCAACCAAAAACCAACACAAACAACACAAAACAAACAAACAAACCAACAAAAACAGACCAAGACAGCGTGCGGCTGCTGGCGGTCGAGTCGTGCGGCGCCTTTGCTCAGGCGCTCCCCCGCAACGACGCGCAGGCCTCGCTGCTGCCCGTCGTGCAGCACTTTGCGGCGGACAAGTCGTGGCGCGTGCGCTACAACGCCGCTGCGCAGCTCGCGCCCCTGGCAGAGGCGTTGGGGCCTGAGGCTGCGGGCGCGGAGCTGCTGGCCCCCTTTCTCTCTTTGCTGCGCGATCCCGAGGCCGAGGTCCGCATCGCCGCCGCCGCCAAGGTCGCCGCCTTTGCGCGCCTGCTCCCCCGCGCCTGCGTGCTCGAGGGCGTGGTCCCCGCCGCGCGCGAGCTCGCGGGCGACGCCTCGCAGTTTGTGCGCGCGGCCCTGGCCTCGGTCGTCATGGAGCTGGCGCCCCTGCTCGGAAAAGAGGCGACCGTCGAGCAGCTCGCGCCCGTCTTTCTGGCGCTGCTCCGCGACCCCTACCCGGACGTGCGCCTCAACGTGATCGCCCGCCTCGACCAGGCGAGCGCCGTCGTGGGGGTCGACCTCCTCGCCCAGTCCTTGCTGCCGGCGGTGGAGGAGCTTGCGGAGGACAAGCACTGGCGCGTGCGCCTGGCCATCCTGGAGCACGTGCCTTTGCTGGCCTCGCAGCTCGGGGGGGAGTTTTTCCAGGAGAAGCTAGGCCCGCAGTGCCTGCGGTGGCTGGCCGACCCGGTCGCGGCCGTTCGCGAGGCGGCCACGCGCGCCCTGCAGCGCGTGGCGGCCGAGTTTGGGCCCGAGTGGACCAAGGCGCACCTGGTGCCGGCAGTGCTGTCGATGATGGCCGGCGGGGAGGCGCCCGCGGCAACAGGAGGAGGAGCAGGAGGGATTGCGGGCGGCAACGCGGCGGCGGCCGCGCAGCAGCAGCAGGAGGGCGGCGGCGCGGCCATGATGGCCGGCCTGGGCGGGCCCGGCGCGGGCGATGGCGGCGACGGCGACGGCGCGGGCGCCACGGGCCCGCCGCTGACGGCCGCGCAGCACTACTTGTACCGCATGACCCTGCTGGGGGCGGCGGCGGCGCTGGCGGCGCACGTGCCGCGCGACGTGCTGGGGGGCGAGCTGCTGAGCGCGGTGGCGGGGAGGGCCGACGACTCGGTGCCCAACGTGCGCTTCTGCGTGGCCAAGGCCCTCGAGCGCGTGGCGCCCCTGCTGGCGAAGGAGGCCCCCCTGGCGCTCGAGCGGTCGGTCAAGCCGTGCCTGGCGCGGCTGTGCGAGGACAGCGACGCCGACGTGCGCTTTTTCGCGGGGCGCGCGCTGGCGGCGTGCGACGCGGCGGCGGCGGCGGGGCACTGAGTTTTTTTTGGTGCTTGCTTTTGGTCTCCAGGGAGTTTGATGAGCGAGCGGTTAGAAGCAGCAGCAGCAGCAGCAGCAACGGTGCCCCCCCTCCTCCTCTTCCGCTGTCCGTCTGTATGTCGCACATGTGCAAAAACGAAACCAATCTCTTTGCTTCGCGTCTTTTTGCGCGCGAGGCAGCGAGCGAGCGCCTTCGCCCGCCTCAAAACCCCGCGTCGAGCGGCGGCGGCAGCGTTGCTTCACCACACACACACAAGCGCGCAATTCCGTCTTCGCGCCCACCGCAACACCACACTCCCCAATCTCGACAAACCATGTCGTGCATGCTGTGCCCGACTACCAGCGCGGCGCGCGTGGCGTCCGGCCGCGCGGCCACCTCGAGCAGCAGCCCCCTCGCTGCTGCCGCGCGCCCCTCTGCGCGCGCGTCGCTGGCGCGCGCGCGGCGACCGGCCGATGCGCCGGCCGCCGGCTCCGCCGACCTACTCGCCGCGGGCGCCGCGTACGCGCGCTACTGGGCGCGCGGGCGCCGCGGGAGCGGACGTGAGTGCGCTTGCCCCCCCGCCTTTGACACACAGAAAGAGGAGGGAGGAGGTTTCGCCTCTCTCGCTCACGCGCGCGCGCCCCCTTCCCCTTCCCCAACGATCCCCCCTTTAACCCCACACCGACAGGCATGAGCTGCTCCGCCGCAGCCACGGACGTCAACGCCGACATCCTGGAGCTCACCGAGGCCAACGTGGAGAAGGTGCTCGACGAGGTGCGTCGGAACGGCGGAGCGACGGCGAGAGAGCGAGAGAGCGAACGTCGCCGGCGCCGGCGGCGCGCGCTCTCGCTCCCTGCGCTTCTCTCCTCCAACCCCCCAACCAACCCCCAACCAACCCACAACCAACCCACAACCAACCCACCCCACCCCACAACACCCAAACAACAACACCCAAACACCGAAAACACCCCCAAACAAACAAACCAAAACCAAAACGAAACAACAGGTCCGCCCCTACCTGATGGCCGACGGCGGCAACGTCGAGCTGGTCGAGGTGGACGGCCTGGTCGTCAAGCTCAAGCTCAAGGGCGCCTGCGGGTCGTGCCCGTCGTCGCTGACGACGATGACGATGGGCATCAAGCGGCGGCTCATGGAGAAGATCCCGGTGCGTTCGAAGACGTAGTAATAGCAGTCCTACTTACGCCCCGCGGCCGCTCGGCACCCCCAGCTGTTGGTGCTGCCCGCCCGCCGCCGCCGCCGGTTCTCTCACTCGTCCGACCGCCCCCCCCCCCCCCCCCCCCCAAAAAAAACACCCCCAACCACAACAACAACAAACGCAATCCCACCCACAGGAGATCCTCGAGGTGGAGCAGGTCATCGACGAGGACTCGCAGGGCCTTGAGCTCACGGCCGCCAACGTCGACGAGGTCCTGGGGGAGATCCGGCCCTACCTGGTGGGCACGGGCGGCGGCGAGCTCTCGTGCGAGAGCGTCGAGGGCCCCATCGTGAAAGTGAAGATCACGGGCCCGGCGGCGAGTGTGATGACGGTGCGGGTGGCGGTGACGCAGAAGCTGCGCGAGCGCATCCCGGGCATCGCGGCGGTGCAGCTGGTGTAGGTGTTTTGATGTTTTTGAGGTCGGGCGGCGGCAGCGTTCGACCGCGAGCACACCTGATTTTTGTTCGGAGGCGGGCGGGCGGGGCCTCCCCTCCCTTCTCTTGTACCTCTCCTCTCTCTTGCACGCGCCTCCGATTCTCCAGACTGTAACAGTACACGCAACGAACGCCTCGACGCGCACACACAGACGACGCCACAGAGAGCCACTTCCATCCCCCACAGTTAAAAAAACCGACTGTGTCGAAGAGGGAAGAGAGAAGAGAGCTCGTTCGATCGATCGCACCCGCACAAGAACGCTCACAAGGACAACCCCCGCCATGGCCAGCGACGACGAGGACTACGGCGGCGGGCGCGCCGCCACCCGCGTCCGCGGCAGGGCGCCGGCCCCGCGCGTCGCCTCGGACGACGACGACGACGACGACGAGCAGCTCGAGAGGAAGCAGCAGCAGCAGACGCGCACGTCCCCGCGCAAGCGCGCGCCCCCGCCGTCGAGCCGCGGCGCCAACGCCGCCAGCAAGAAGAAGCGGACCGCCGTCGACGACGAGGACGACGCGTTCGCGACGGCGTCCGAGGACGCCGACGAGGGCGGCGGCGGCGGGCGCCGCCGGGCCTCGGGCGCCGCCGCCGCCGCCAGCGGGCGCCGCCGCCGCCCGAGCGCACGGGCGGCCGCGGCCGCGGACGACAGCGACGACGACGGCGACGACGACGAGGACTTTCAGGACGCCAAGGAGGACTCGTCGTCGTCGCTCGAGGTGGTGGGCAACGACGAGGACGACGACGACGACGACGACGCGGGCCCCACCGAGGAGGACGACGAGGACGACAGCGACGCGCGCCGCAAGAAGAAGAAGAGCAAGGCCACGCCGCCGCGCCGCCGCGTGGCGGGCGCCGCGGCCGCGGCCGCCGCCAACCGCCGCCTCGGCAGCGCCGGCCAGCAGCGCCGCGCTCTCACGCAGGCCGACCTGCGCCGCCACATCGCCGAGTCGCACCCCGTCGAGCCCTTCCGAACGGGCGACGACCGCACCCTCAAGATGCTGCTCGGGCACTACAAGAAGGCCGACTCCGAGGCGCGCGCCAAGTTTGTCGGCGCCGCCACGGGCAGCAGCGTCCGCGGCGGCGGCGGCGCGCGCGGCGGCGGCGGCCGCGTCTCCAACAGCGCCGCCGCCGCGGCCAGCGCCCAGCTCAGCAACGACGAGCTCGACGCCATCGGCGCGCGCGTCGCGCGCTACGCCCTTTTCAAGTGGCACCGCGAGCCGGGCGTCCCCATCCGGCGCTCCGAGCTCGCCAAGGAGGCGCAGGCCGAGCACGCCAAGTCCAAGGCGGCGCCGCGCCTGCCCGCGGTGGGGATCGCGATTGCGCAGCACGCGCTGCTGCGCTCCACGGGCCTGGAGCTGCGCGGGATGGAGCGCCTGCAGCCGACGGCCGTGCCGGCGCACCTGGCGGGCGGCGGCGGGGGCGGGGGCGGCGGGGGCGGCGGCGCGGGCGGCGGCGGCGGCGCGGGCAGCGCGTCGGCCGCTGCCGCCGCCGCCGCCCTCGCCCGTGCGGCCGCCGGCGCCGCCCGCCGCGCGGGCGACGCCGACGCCGAGGGCGGCGGCGCCCTCGCCTACTACGTCCTGCGCTCGGCCCTCCCCGCGCGCATGCGCTCGACCTTCGTCGACCAGCACGGGGGATCCGACGACGCCAAGCGCGGCTTCCAGGCGGCCGTGCTCGCGCTAGTCAAGCTCAACGGCGGGTCGATGGAGTCGCTCGAGCTGTGGCGCCACCTGGGGCAGCTGGGCCTGCGGCCGCGCCTGACGGGCGCGGCGGCCGCGGCCGACGCCGGGGGGAGCGCGGCCGCGGGGAGCGCGGCCGCGGGGGCGCGCGGCATGGGCGCGCTCGACGCCAAGGCGCTGCTGGCCGAGATGGAGAAGGCGCGGCTGCTGATGTCAGCGGCGCTGCCTGCGCCGCCGGCAGGGACGGCGGCGGCGGCCGAGGCCGAGGAGGCGGCGGCGCAGGGCCTGGGGGGGCCCAGGGTGTACGAGTGGGGCGAGGCGGCCGCGGTGTTCGCGGCGCTGACGGCGGGCGAGGGCGGCAGGGGGGACGACGCCGTCGGCGCGTTCGTGGAGGGGCAGTTTGCGGCGGCGGCAGCGGGGCGGCGCGGGGGTGGCGGCCGCGGGGGCGAGGAGGAGGACGACGACGAGGAGGACGGCGACGACGGGCTTGGGGACGACGAGGACGGCGGCGGCGGCGGCGGCGGCGCGGCCGCTGGCGGCGGCAAGGCGGACGATGGTGACGACGACGACGCCGCCGCGGCGGCGGGCGGCGGCGAGGAGGAGGACAGCGACGAGGTTTGAGGAGGGAAGGGGGGAGAGAGAGAGAGGCGAGGAGGGGCGAGCGGGAGGGCGCCCTCCCTTGCCCGCTGTCGCCGCCGCCGCCGTCCGCCGGCCTTTTGCTTTCGAGACGCACACACACACGCAAACAAGCGCACACGCATACATGCCTTAGTTGGTCAAGCACACATTCATCATCACGCACACCCCCACCATCCATTCCTTGAGCCTTGCCCTTTGTCTCTCTCGCGTGCGCGCTCGCGGCCAGAGCGGGGAGGCAAAACACCACCCACTTTCGCCGGAACGCGCGTACTAGCGACGACGACGATGTTGGCGCTTAGCCCCGGATGCGCGCGCGGCCTCGTTGGACGCCACGCCCCCGCCCTGCCTCGCGGCGGCGGCGGCGGCGCGCGCGCTCGGCCGGGCGCACTGCCCGGGCTGCTGGGCTGGGGGCGGCGGCGGCGGCCGGCTTGCGCGCCGCCGCCGCCCGCGTGGCGCGCGGCGGGAGGAGGGCCGCCGTCCTCCTCCTCCTCCGCCCCCGCCCCGCTTTCGCCCTACCCTCCTCCTCCCCCGGCCACGACCAACGACATCGGCGACGGGCCAGCCGCGCCGCCGCAGCAATACTACTACCAGTACTACCCGCCCGACTATCCGCAGCAACAGCAGCAACAGCAGCAGCAGCAACCATACGACGCCCGCAGCGGCAACGGCAGCGCTCGCCGCCGCGCCGCCCCCCCCGCACGGGCCACAACAGCGACGGCAACGAGCGTCCTGACCGACCCCTTGGCGTTCGCCGTGGCGGCAGTGCTGCTGGTGGCCGGCCTGGCCGCCGCGCTGTACGTGCAGCAGTCGGGCGGCGGCGGCGGCGGCGGCGGCTCGGCCAATCTGAAAGCGTGGCTTGCCTCGGCGGCCGCGTCCTCCTCGGCCCTGGCCGACCGCGCCGCGCCCTCGCTCGCCGCCCTCGGCGCGGCCATTTTCAAGGGGGTCGCCTGGCTGTGCGCGTTCGTGGGGGCGCAGCTCGCGCGCGCGTGCGCCCACGTCGCCGCGCAGGCCTGGCCCGCCGAGCGCCTGGGGGCCGCCGCCCTCGGCCTGGCCCTCGCGCTCGCGCTCTCGGCGGCGCTGGCCGCGCGCCGGGCCCGGCGCCAGGGCGCCAGCGCCGCGCTCCGCGACGCCGCGCGCGAGCGCGACGCCGAGCTGCTCGCGGCCCTGGCGTCGCTGGTCGACCCGCGGCACCAGGCCCCGCCCCTGCCCGGGCAGCCGCCGCCGCCGCCGCTGCCCCCGCCCCGCTCGCGCGCGGCGGCCGAGCTGCGTGCGCGGACCGTGCGCGTGCGCTCGGTCCTGGACGCGCGACTTCTGGCGCAGCGCGACGCCGAGGCGCGGCTCGACGGCGCGGCGCGCGAGCTCGACGCGTGGAGGCTGCGGGCGGCCGAGGCCGAGGCGCGGGCGGTCCGGGCCGAGAGGAGCGCGCTTGTCGCTGTTCGCAGCGTCGGCAGAAGCGGCACCGGCAGCAGCAGCGGCAGCGAGGATGACGAGGTGGAGAGGGATGATGATGATGAGGAGGAGGAGGAGGAGGATGGCGCGGCCGCAGCTGCCACGGCCGCCACCGTTGCGGCCGAGGCCGCCGAGGCCGTCGCAACCCAAAAGGAAGCCGAAGAGCGGCGGTGGCGGCTGATGCTCGAGCAGCAGCAGCGAGAGCAGCGGGAGCAGCGGGAGCGGCTCGAGGAGGAGGCTGGGGCGCAGCGGCGCCGCCTGGCCGACCTCGAGCGCGAGCTCGATGAGGCGCGGCGGCACGGGGGCGACGCCGAGCGCGCGGCCGAGCTGTCGGCCCAGGCCGCGGCGGCCGCGGCCGACGCCATCGCCGCGGCCGAGGCGCGCGCGGCCGAGCAGCTCGCCCGGCAGCGTGAGGAGAACGAGGCGCTGGCGCAGGGCCTGCGGTCGGCGCTGGCGGCGGCGGGGGCGCGCGTCGCCGAGCTCGAGGACGAGGAGGCGCGTCGGGCGCTCGAGGAGCGGGAGCGCAGCTCGAGCGCGGCGGCGCTAGAGGAGGAGCAAGGGGCGAAGGATAACGAGGAGGAGGACGAGGAGGAGGAGCGGCGGCGCCGGGCGACCGCAGACGAGGCGGCGGCCGAGGCCGAGCGGCGGGTCGGCGAGGCGCGGGCCGAGGCCGCGTCCGCGCGCCGGGACGCCGAGGCGGCGGCCGCCCGCGCCCTCGAGCTCGAGGAGCAGCTCGAGGAGGCGCGGCTCGAGGCGGCCAAGGCCAAGGCTGAGGCTGAGGGCACCGCAGCAGAGGCGGAGGAGAAGCGGGCCGCGGCAGAGGCCGCAGCAGAGGCCAAAGGTGCCGCCGAGGAGGAGGCGCGGGAGCTGGCGTCCGAGCTCGAGGCGGCCCGCGCGACGATGGCTGAGCTGTCCGAGGCGCTCGAGGCCGCGGGCGCGTCGCTGCTGCAGGCGCGCGCGGACGCCGAGCGGCATGCGTTGGCGGCCGCCGAGGCTGCAGAGGCCGCGGGCGAGGCAAAAACAGCGGCGGCAGCCGCAGCAGCGGCAGCAGCGGCGGCGGCGGTGGCCCAGGCCGAGCAAGAGGCGGAGCAGCGCTTGGCCGCGCTCGCCTCGCAGCTCGAGGCCGCGCGCGCCGAGGCCGAGGCTGCGGCCACGGCGCTCGCCTCTGAGCGCATCGCTTCTTCGTCGTCGTCGGCCGAAGCGTCGGCGGCTGCCGCGGCGGCCGCGACGGCCGAGGCCGAGGCCCGTGCTGCGCGCCAGGCGGCGGCCGCCGCCAAGGAAGAGCGCGCGCGCGCCTTGGGCGAGCTGCGCCGGTCGCTCGAGCTCGAGGCGGAGGAGCGCGTGCGCGCGGCCGTGCAGGAGGCCGAGGTGCGGGCGGCGGCGGAGGCGGACGAGCGCCTGCGCGCGGCCGTGGCCGAGGCGCGGGAGGCCGCCGAGGGGCGGGCGCGGGCGCTCGCGGGGAAGCAGCAGCAGCAGCAGGAGCAGCGGCAGCGCGAGCGCGAGGCGTCCGCGGCCGCGGCGACGGCCGAACTGGCCGCGCGGCTGTCGGCGGCCGAGGAGCGCTGCGCCGCGCGGGAGAGGGAACTCGCGGGGCAGGAAGAGCTGGCCGCGCGCCTGCAGGAGGAGGCCGAGGCGGCCAAGGCCGAGCAGCTGGCCGCGGTGGCCGCGGCGCGGCGCGAGGCCGAAGCGGCCGCCGCAGCAGCGCAGGCCGCGGAGGCCGCGGAGGCCGCGGAGGCGATGGCGGCAGCCAGAGCCACCGCCGAGCGCGAGCGCGAGCGCGACGTGGAGGCGGCGCGCCTGGATGCGGCGGTGGCTGCGGCTGTCGAGCAGGCGTCGTCTGCACAGGCGCGCGCGGCCGCCGCCGACCAGCGGGCCGCCGAGCTCGAGCAGCAGCTGCGGGCCGCCGCCGAGCGTGCAGAGCGGGCCGAGGCCGAGGCCGAGGCGGCCAGGCAGAAAGAGGCCGCGTTTGCAGCGTCTGCCTCTGCTGCTGCCGCTGCTGCCGCTGCTGCCGCTGCTGCTGCTGCGGATAAGGTTCAGGACGAGCTGCGCGCGGCACGGGCGCGCGCGGAGCAGCTGGCCCGGGAACTCGAGGCTGCGACGCAAGGACGGAAGGACGAGGAAGCAGCATCAACGGCGGCGGCGGCGGCCGCGGCCGAGGCGGCCGACGTCCGGAAGCAGCTCGCCGCCGCGGAGGCGGCCGCCGAGGCCCTGCGCGCCGACCTCAAGGCCTCGTTCGAGCGCTCCTCTGCGGCCGAGACCGAGGCCAAGCGCCTCAGGCGCGAGTTGCGGGCGGCGGCCGAGGAGGCGCGCGCGGCCAAGGAGGCGATGGCGGCGGCGGCCCCGTCCGCGGCAGTCCCTTCTTCTTCTTCTTCTTCTTCTTCTTCTTCTCCTGCGTCCTTTCCTGTTGCAGACGTTGCTGCCGAGGCCACCTCTGACGGCGCCAACGACGACGCGTCCTGGTACGCCTACCTGGACCGCTACCTCCCCTGCGGCAGCGGCGGCGGCGGCGGCGGCGACAACGGCTGCTGCACGGGCTCGGCCGTCGTCGGCGCGTCGTCCGGGGTGTGGGCGCAGCGCGGCGACTTTCCGGACCTGACCGCGGACGAGGCGCGTGTGCTGCTGGAGCTGCTCAAGGGCGGCGGGCGGCGCCGGCGGCCAGCGGCGGAGCGACGCTCAACGCTCGGCGGGGACGGCCGTACGATTGCGAGCGGCGGGCGGCCGGCGCGGGCAACGTCGGCCGCCGCCGCCAATTCGTCCTCATTAGCCCCCCCCCGACGGGCAAAAAGGGCGCGCCGCCTCTCCGCGCGCGTGGCCCTCTCGCCGCGCCGCCGCCTTTTCCCACAGGCGGCGCCTCGCGTCGGCTCGGCGCGGCAACGGCTGCTGCACGGGCTCGGCCGTCGTCGGCGCGTCGTCCGGGGTGTGGGCGCAGCGCGGCGACTTTCCGGACCTGACCGCGGACGAGGCGCGTGTGCTGCTGGAGCTGCTCAAGGGCGGCGGCGGCGGCGGCGGCAGCGGCGGAGCGACGCTCACGCTCGGCGGGCGGCCGTACGTTGCAGCGGCGGGCGGCCGGGCGGCGGCAACGTCGGCCGCCGCCGCCGTCGTCCTCCTTGAAGCCCCCCCCGCCGACGGCGGCAAAAAGGGCGCGCCGCCTCCTCCGGCGGCCGCGGTGGCCCTCTCGGCCGCCGCCGCCGCCTTTCTCCCCAAGGGCATGCTGCGGCTGCCCTCGGTGGCTGCCCCTGGCGGCGGCGGCGGCGGCGGCGGCGGCCGGCGGCGGCGGCGGCGGCGCGGTCGTGCGGCTGGCCTCGGCCAAAGGCGACGTGCTCGTCGTGGGCATGTTTGGCTCGTCGCAGCGCCAGCGCGGGGCGTGCGCCGCCGGCGTCGGGGAGCTGGGCGACGCGGTCGCGGCGGCGGGCTATTGAGACAAAAAGAGGCTGCTGTAATCCCCCTCTGAACGAAAGTGCAGCTGCAAACGGGGAGCGGCGGCGCCGGCGTCTCGCCGACAACGCTCTAACAAGGTCGCGCAGCGCCTCAAGCGCCCGAACAACTCATTCCTCTCTCTCCTTCTCCCTCTCTCCGCTCGCAACTACAAAACGCACGCGTCCCCCCTCCCCCTCCCCTCCCCCTCCCCTCCCCTCCCCTCTCCCTTGCCGAAAACCGCGACGGCCGGGCGCACAACACCCCCCTTCCCTACCCCCCCCACCCGTTCAGCTGTACTCCTGTGCTCCCCCACCTTCCTTCTCCAACCCCGCAGCTTGCAACCAAGGCCACCCCGAGACAGCAAAAAGAGGTTCCAGCCTCCCTTGACCGCGCGCGCGCGCTCACGCGCTTCATCCCATCAACCCCCCCCCCTCCCATCACCAACTCCTCTGCGTGCCGTGTGCCCCTCCCACAGGTTGCAACCCCCCCCCCGCCTATGATGGCCCTAAACTAGGACCCTAGCAATCACATCTTAACCCCCATGGACGCGGATCCGGTGGCGGACCCCAGCGGCGCCGCCGCAGGCGACGGTGACGTCACGGTGATTGTCGACGGTCCCGCCGGCGCCGCCGACGCCCGCTCAGTCCAGCTGCCACCACCACCTCCTCCGCCTCGGCGTCCGCCCACTGCCGCCGCCGCGCCCCTGCGCCGCGCGCCCGCGGCCGGCGCCGGCGCCGCCCTCATGGACATTACGAGCCGCAGGCGCATCGCGCTGGGCGACCTCCAGAGGCGCGCGGCTGCCCTCGAGCGGCACGCGCGCGACCTCGAGCGGCGGAACGACCGCCTGAGGCGCGAGGTCGCCCTCCGCGCCGTGGCGGCAGAGTCGGCCGTACTGCTGGCGCGCCTGGGGATCACCTCGATGGCGGCGTGCGCGGCGGTCAAAGGGACGGCGCCGGCGGTCGGAGATCGCCAGCGCGCGCCGTCGCTCAGCGACGACGGGCACAAGAACGATGGCGGCGGCCTGGAGCGTGGCCCCTTCAAGGCGTGCATGTCGCCTGCGGCGCCCGCGCGGCCGACGCAGCGGCACTTGCGAAGAGCCGAGGGCGTGGAGGGCCCCGCAGCTTCGGTGCTCGCCGCCACCGCTGCTGCTGCTGCTGCTGCTGCCGAGGTGCGGCCACGCACTCGCTTTCAAGTCAAGCAGGAGGCTGAGGAGCTCGGGGAGGAGCCGCTGCCGCCGCTCCCTTTGTCGTGCGGCACAGAGAGTGCCATCGGGGTCCGACAGCGTGGCTTGGCAAGGGTCACCACCGCTGCCGCCGCCGCCGCAGACGCAGACGCAGACGCCGCGTTGTCGCGGACTATCGTCGTCTCCCCGGAGCAGATGCAGATCTTGCGCGACTCGGTGATCGGACTGTTTGTGCAGGATGATGGCGCGGCCGACGGCGAGGCGGCCCCGGGAGGTGGAGGAGGAGGAGGAGGAGGAGGAGGAGGTGGAGGAGGCGGGGGCGGCGACCTGCTCGGCGCCCAGGCCCGCTTCATGGCGTCGGCCGCCGTTGGGTTGGATGCGGTTGTCGCGCAGCGGCGCGACGCCGTGCTTGCCATGGATGCCACCGACTACTTCCGCATCTCTCAGTCGTTCACGGCGCACGCGGGCCTCGCCTTGTGGCGCGCGCTCCGGCGTGCGGGTGGCGGCGGCGATGGCGGCGATGGCGGCGATAGCGATGGCAGCGACTGCGATCGGGGCAGGGGCGGCGGTCCGAGCCCCCACCACCGCGCCGAGGCCGCCGCCGCCGCCATTGCCGCGTCCATTGTCGACCCGGCCCTCGACGCCGCGCTCCGCCCCTTGGTGAAGGACGTTATTGCCTGGCTGGCGATCGTGGTCTGCCACAAGCTCGCGCTCGCGCGCGAGGTCTCGGGCTTTGACTTTGACACGGGCGGCCCCCTCGCCGCGCCCCCGCCGGGCGAGCGGGCGCTCGAGGAGCAGGACGAGTGGCTAGTCAGCGTCGCGCGCGAGGCCCGGTACTCGCGCGCTCAGCTCGACATCCTCTCTGACCTGTACGACCAGTACGTGCGCCTGCTGACCCCCGCGGACGCCGAGCTGCGCGCGGCGGCGCGCGACCTCGCGGCCGCCCTCGACCTTGGCGGGGCGGAAGATGTGGCCGATGCGGGCGCGACGATGACGACGGCGACGATGGCGACGATGGCGACGGCGACGACGCCGACGACGACGACGGCGACGATGGCGACGACGCCGGGGACGGTCGGTGCTGCTACCCTCGCCGCTGCGGCTGCAGCCCTTGCCACCGACGTGGCTGTGCATGCCGCCCTCTTGCCGATTGCTGCTATCGAGCGCGCGCTCGTGGCCTCGCACACGGCCGCCAACGTGGGCGGCGCCTCGTTTTTCCAGGTGGTGTCCCCGCGCCAGCTCGCCCTCCTCTCCGTCGCCTTTTTGCCGCGCGCATTCACGAGCGCGGCCGCCCTGCGCGGGGCGTGGCTGTTGCGGGAGGGCTGCGCGGCAGGCGTCTCGGCGGCCGCTTGAGGCGTGTCAATGGTTTTCCTTTTTTTCCTTTCTTTTTTTTCGACGGCATTTTTTTTCCCGAAGGCCGCGATTTTGGGCTTGAATCCTCCTCCTCAATTCTACCAAATCTACCGCCTCTTCCAGTCCTCAACGACCCTACCTTAGCTCTGCCCCCCCCCGCCGCCCCCACCCACCTAACACACTAATACCAACACATGCAAACACACCAACACATTCAGTCGGGTGTGTTTTGGGCGCCTCGTCGCCGTTTATTCTTCGACCGGCACGCCCCCGTCCGCGGGGTTTTGAGTTCATCGCACGGAAGCTCATCTCGCAAACCGCAGAGCCAGCCGCAAACCCCCAACTCAGCTTGTCATCTGCCGTCCATCTCCTTTTCCCACGTGCTCATCTTTACCACCAACCATAATCCCGGCCAGCCCTTGATTTCCCACGCGTAGCGCTTTTCCTCTCTCGTTTTCGACCCCTCTCGGCCGTTCACTCGCCCCGCCCAACGCTTCTCGCCCCCCCACCTGAGAGCGAGCGCTATTCCATTCCCCCCTTTAACGCGTGCGCCCCTCCCCGCCGAGGACCTGGCTTGTGCCCGCCCGCGCGCGCGCAGGGATCGCGGCGGTCGTTTGCTTTGAGCGAGGTGGTCATCAGCCCCTCCTTTTTCCCAACAAGCGCCCCCCCCCCCCCGCCCCCGCGCCAATCGATGCTTGGCTGCCAAGCCCTCTTCGAGCCCCCCTTTCCCATGAACCTGCAAGAAGCCGAGGAACGCCGCGCTCCCGGCGGCGGCGGCGACATCAAGGGCGGCGCCGATGACGACAGCGGCGGCATCCTCGTCGCCGGCGCCGCGCTCCCGCCACAGCGCGCGACGATCGCAGGCCGCAGGCCGCGCCAATCGAGCGGCGTCGCCGGATGCGACACGACAAGCCGCCGCCGCCGGGCGCTCGTCGAACTCCAGGAGCGCGTGGCCGCCCTCGAGGTGCAGGCGCGCTGCCTGGAGCAGAAGAACAAGGAGCTGCGCCGAGAGGTCGCGTTCCGCGGCTCGATGGCCGAGTCCAAAAAGCTGCTGAGGCGTCTAGGCATCCGCCCCCCGGCATTGGCGGGGGCGGCGGCGGCCGTGAGCGGCCACGAGCGGCCGCAGCAGTGCCGCGGGAGCAAGAGCAACAACGACGATGACAGGGGCGGCGGCGGGAGCGGCTGCGGCAGCAACGAAACAGAGCGCAACGGATCGGTCCCGGCGTGTTCCAACGTTTGCGTGGCGCTCAAATGCAAGGAGGAGGAGGAGGAGGCGCACGAGCAGCAGCAGCAGCAGCAGCAGCAACAGCACCAGCACCAGCAACAGCACCAGCACCAGCAGCAGCAGCAACAACAGCAGCAGCAGCCCATTGGCCTGCGGCCGCACCGGTGTCGGCGTCCTTGGCAGCGCGCGCGAGCCAGAATGGACGCCGACGCTGCTGCCGCTGCTGCTGCCGCCGCTGGTGCTGAACCTACCGCCGCCGCCGCCGCCGCCCCCGCCGCCGCCCCCGCCCTACCACCCTTTTGCCGGCCCATCGTCACGCCCGAGCAGATGAAAGTCTTGCGCGCGTCGGTCATCGGCCTTTTCGTCCCCGACGACGACAAAGCCGCCGACGACGGCGAGGAGGAGGAGGACGAGGCCGGCGGCGGCGCCGCCAAACCCGCCGACCTCGACCGCGGGCAGGGGCGCCTTCTCGCCCGCGCCGGTGCCGTCCTGGACGCCCTGATTGCTGAGAAGCGATCGAAAGTTATGGACATGCAGCTCCGGGACTACGTGAACATCGTGCGCACCTTCAACGCGCGCGCGGGCCTGGCGATGTGGCGCGCGTCCCGGCGGCGGCGGCAGGAGGAGGAGGAGGAGGAGGATGGCAACAATGCGGCCGCCACCGCCGCCGCCGCCACCCTCGACGCCGAGCTCGCCCCCTTGGTCAAGGACGTCGTCATCACGCTCGCCTCGGCCGCGCGCTTCAAGCCCGCGCTCGCGCGCGAGATCTCGGGCATCGACTACACCACGGGGCAAGCCCTGGCGGCCGAGCCCCCTGGGCCGGCCGGCCTGGCCGCCCAGGACGCGCGCCTGCTCCGCGCGGCGCGCGAGGCCGAGTTTTCGCGCACGCAGCTCGACATGCTCGGGGATGTGTACGACCTCTACTTGCCCGCGGTGTGCCGCGCCGAGGTGGCCCTGCGCTCGGCTGCGCGCGCGCTGGCCGGCGCGCTTGAAGGGGGTGCGGATGCGGGCGCGGACGCGGGTGCCGCGCCGCCCTTGTCGTCGTCGCCCGCGCCGCCCGCGCTGCTCCTTGGCTGCACTGCACCGACGCTGTCCGCCCTGATTTCCGACATGGACCGCGCTCTCGCGCAGGCCCAGGCCGTGGCTAACGTCGCTGCCGTCTCCTTTTTCCAGGCGGCCACCGCTAAACAGCTTGCTCTCATCTGCTGTGCGCTGCACCCGCGCGCGTTCACGTGCCCGCTCGCGCTGCGGGCTGCCTGGCTGATGCGGTGCGAGCATCAGCAGCAGCAGCAGCAGCAGCAGGCACAGGCGACCGAGCAGCAGCCTGAGCAGAAGCCTGAGCAGCAGCAACAGCAGGCGGAGGGGCAGCAGGCGGCCGAGCAGCCCGAGCGGCAGCCGCTTTTGAGCGGGGGCGGCGGCGGCAGCAACGCCCCGCGAGTGTCCTCCCCGCTTGTTCCCCTTGGTCCTCATGTATCGTCGGCGCCCTGCCACCCATTCGGCGGCGGCCTCCAGCTTTTCTAGTTTTTTTTCTTGTAGCAACGAATGACCCAATTGCTTGCTGCGGTTTTTTGCGCGCGTGTCGGCCGGGCGGGGGGGGGGGGGGGACGCGGCCGCTCCTCGGCGACTCGCGACACCCAAAAGCCCTCGATGGCGCCGAAAGCCAGAACAAAAAACAACCGAGTTGTGTGTGTGTGCTCTCCCTCTCTCTCTCTCTCTCTCCCTCTCCCTCTCCCTCTCTCTCTCGACGCACCGCTCCCCTAAAGAAGAACGCCCCCGCATCTCTCGCTTTCGCGCGCAGCGGGCGCGGTCACTTTTCCCCAAGAGCAAGTCCTTTTCGTGCGCTCGTCCCGCTCCCCCCCGTCTCACGCTCCGGGTCACAGGCGTACGCCCGGCGGAAGACCCCGCCGGTGGCAGAGGGCGTCCCCGGAAGAAGGAGCAATATCAATCAATCCCTGCGGGTCATGTTTGCTGACGGCGACTCGTGCGCTGCGGCGGCCCCGTCGGCGCCGCCTCCTCCTCCGGCATCGTCCTCCCGCCCCCGCGCCTGCCGCGACATGGCGACGCGACGCCGGCGGGAGCTCGCCGTCCTGCAGCGCCGCCTCAGCGACCTGCAGCTGGAGGCGCGCGCCGCGCAGGTGCGCAACGAGCAGCTCAAGCGCGAGGCGGCTTGTTTGGCGGTGGCAAACCAGAGCGCGGCGATCGTCGGCGTTCTCGGCTTGCTCGGCGGCAGGGCGGTCGGGATCGGGGCGGCGTCTATCGGCGACGACGGCGCGTCCGACTGGCCGTTGTCGTCAAGCGCCGCCGCCGCCGGTGGCGAGACTTTCCCCCTTTCACACAGCAACATGGTCAAGGAGGAGGACGAGGACGACGACCAGGAGCCGGACGAGGTGGCGGTGGCGGCAGCGACAACGACGACGCCCATGAGTGCCGACCGGTTCTGCACCACCTCGTCTGCTGCTGCTGCTGCTGCTGCTGCTGCGGCGGCGGCGGCGGCGGCGGCGGCGGCGGCGGCGGCGGCGGCAAGAGGTGGTGCCGTCGCGACGACGCCGTGCCTCCAGCGACGCCCGGCGGCCGCGGGGGCGCCGCGCCACCGGGGAGGAGGGCGGCGGCGCCCAAGCGTGCCCCCGCCCTCGGCTGCGACAGTGTCACCGCCGCCACCGCTGCCGCAGGCCGCAGCAGCAGCAGCAGCGGGGGCACCATTGCCATCGACCCCGCTGGGCTCCGGCGGCTTGAGATTTGACGGGAGCCTGTTTGGAGTGCCGTCCGCCCACGCCGAGCTGCTGCCCGCCTCCATCGTCGGCATGTTTGCGCGGGCAGGCGAGGAGGTGTTGTGCGGGGGGGTGAGCGGCAGCGGGGGCGGCGGCGGCGGCGGTGGCGAGAGCAGCAGCTGCACCGACGCCGCCACAGGTAACGGAAACAACATCGGCACCAACAGCAGCAACAGCAGCAGCAGCAGCCGCAGCGGCAGCCGCAGCAGCAGCGCCCAGATCCTCGCCGCAGCGACCGCCTCGATCGACCGCCTCGTCGCCGCCAACCGCGACGCCGTGCGCAACGCGTCCGTGCTCGAGGCCGTCGCCGTGGTGCGCCAGTTCAGCACGCGCGTGGGCCACGCGCTGTGGCGCGCGTCGACGGCTAGGGCTCCTCCTCCGGCTGCCGCCGGTGGTGGTGCTTTGGCCGCCGACGCCCGCCACCACCATTCCCACCACCAACAACAACACCAACAGCAACTCGACGCCGAGCTCGCCCCCCTGGTGCAGGAGTTTGTCGCGTGGCTGGTCGCGGTGGCGCGCTACAAGCTGCACTACCTGCGCGCCATCTGCCTCCACGACCTCGAGACGGGCAAGGCCGTGGCGCCGGGGCCGGCCGACGCCGCCGCCCTCGAGCGCGCGGACGCGCGGCTGCTGTCCGCGGCGCGCCTGGCCGCGTTCTCGCCCGTGCAGCTCGGGCTGCTGGCCGACTTTTACCGCACCTACAGCGCCTCCGTGCGGCGCGCCGACGACGCGCTGCGGGCGGCCGCGCGCGACCTAGGGGCCGCGCTGGACGTGCCCGCGGCGCCCGCCGCTGCCGCCGCCGCCGCCGCCGCCGCCGCTGCTTCCGCTGCTGGGGTCGTGAGCCACCCCGCGCCCGCGCCCGCGGCCGCGTCCGCCCTGCTCTCGGAGATCGAGCGGGCGATCCTCGAGTCGCAGGCCGTGGCCCACGTCGCGAGCCTCTCGATGTTCCAGGTGGTGACGCCCACCCAGTTTGCGACGATGTGGGCCGCGCACTACCCCAAGGCCATGACCTCGGCCGACCTCCTGAGGGGGGCGTGGCTGGTGCTGCTGGAGCAGCACGAGGCGAGGCGGCGCCGGCGGCAGCAGCAGGAGGAGAAGGAGAAGGGAAAAGAGGAGCAGGAGCAGGAGGCCAAGGAGGAGGACGAGGTGGTGGCGGTGGTGCCGTAGCGCGGAGACAGAGCGAGAGGCAGGCGTGTCTCGCGCGCCGCACCGCCCCTGCTCTGCACCCGACAACAACCCCCCCCACCCCACCCGCCGCCCCCGCCCCCGCAAAAAAAAGGATCGAGAGTATCCGAAATAAGGAGCCCGCGTTAACGCCTCCCCCCGCCCGCCACCGCCGTTACTTCCCGTGGCCGCGCGCTTGCCGCGTTTGCTTGCTTTTTATGTGTGTCGCCTGACCACCCCCAGGTTCGCGTTTGGTTTTGCTGCTTGTTTCCATGCGCGCCCGACACGACTCGGCCGCTGTTTGCTTTCGACAAAGATGAAGCTTTTCCCCCTCCCCCCCACGCAACGCTCATGCACAATTTCAGAATCACCAAGTGTTATTAGAATCACCGCGCGGTCGCAGATTCTATCCGCGTTTCTATGCGCTCGGAGGTTGCCTCTCCGCCACGTTTACAGGTGTGCGCCTGCCGACAACTCTACTCGTCGTCGTCCTCGTCGTCGTCGTCCTCGTCCTCGTCCTCGTCCTCGTCCTCGTCCTCGCGCAGCCAGTCGACAAACGCCTGGGCCTTGGCCAGGTACACGCGGTCGCGCTCTCCGGCGCCCTCCTTCTCGTCCGCCCACGCCAGGATTGCCTCCTCCGTCAGCACGTCCTCCTTGTACAGCAGCTGCAGCAGCTGCGCAAACGCCGCGCTCGCCGCGCTCGCCGCGCCGGGCGCCAGGCCCGCCTTGAACGCCCCGCCCGCCCCGCAATACTCCTCGAGCGTCAGCAGCAGCTCCACCTGGTCCTCCTCGTCGCGCAGGAAGCGCCGCAGCACGGGCTTCCACTCGGCCAGGCGCGCGGCGAAGCGCCGCAGCAGCGCCGCGGGCGCGGCCGGGGGGTCGGCCGGGTAGAGCGCGCGGAACTCGCGCGGCGTGCGCGGCGGGCACGGCGAAAACCCGAGCGACAGCATGGTCGAGACGAGGTACTTGGCGCAGTCGGCAAAGGTGCGGACCTCGGCGATCTTGAGGCCGTTGAGCTCGATGACGGCGTTGTCCGGGTCGATGCGGTCGCGCACGACGCGCAAAAAGGTCTCGGAGACCTCGCGCATGAAGGCGGCCTCCTTGCGGCGCGCGGCGGCGGCGGCCTGGCGCGCGGCGGCCTTGTTGTCGGCGGCGCCGCCTTCGCCGCCGCCGTCATCGTCCGAGCCGTCGGCGCCGTGCGAGTCGTCGTCGTCGTCGTCCGAGGAGTCGTCGTCGTCGTCGTCGTCGGTGTCCGGGGTGGACTCGGTGGTGGCGTCGGCGTCGTCGTCGTCGCCGTCCGAGCCGTTGCCCTTTTTGTTGGCCGCCGCCGACGCACCCGCAGCGCCGCCACCGCCGATGCCGCCGCCCGCGGCGCCGCCGTCGCCGCCGTCGCCGTCGTCGTCGCCCGCGCCCGCCGCCGCCTCGGCCAGCCGCAGCGCCTGCAGCGCCGCGCGCACCGAGGGCAGGCCGTAGCTGCCCGCGCGCTCGAGGTTTTGGGCGGGGGTGGTGGTGGTGGTGGTGGCTGTGGTGGTCGTCGAGGCCTGCTGCGACGAGGCGGCGGCCGAGGCCGCGTCGTCGGCGAGCGCCGCAGCCGCCCCGGTTGCGGTGGTGGGCACCAAGGCGCCGTTGCCGCCGTTGCTCTCGTCCATGTCCGGGGGCGGGGGCGCGATGGAGAAGCGCAGGTGCGCCTCAGGGCCCTGGCCCACGTTCCAGACGAAGCCAGCGCCCCCGGCGCCGACGACGTCGCGGTCGAACGCGACGCTCTGCTCGAGCCCCGGGGGCGGCGGCGGCGCGGGCCGGCCTGCGGCGAGCGCGGCGGCGGCGGCGAGCGCGGCCTCGCTGGGGCGCTCGAGCGCGGCCATGGCGGCGGCCGAGGAGGAGGAGTCGTCTGAGGAGGAGGTGGAGGCGTCGCTGTCCGAGGATGACGACGAGTCGTCGTCGTCGTCGCTGTTGTCGTCCGAGGAGTCGTCGTCGTCGTCGTCGTCATCGTTGCCCTGCTGCTGCTGCTGCCGCCGCCGCCGCTGCTCCCGCCGCCGCTGCTTTTGCCGCTGCTGCCGGCCCGCGCTGCCGCCGCCCTTTGCCGCCCCTGCTGCCGCCGCCATCATCCCCATCCCCCCAGTCCTGCCGACCGACGACGCGTACTCGACGTCGTCCTCGGACGAGCCGCCGTCGCGCTCTGCAGCAGCACCGAGACCGCCCGCACCGCCAGACCGTCCACCCCCGCCAATCCCGCCCCCGCCTTGGCGGCACAGCGACACGCGCGCATAGGCGGGGACGGCCGCGCGCGCGCCGACCACGACGCCAAACGACACGACGGCGCCCTCGCCCACGCTGCTGCCCTCGCGCAGCACGGCGCGGTCGCACACGAGCGCGTACTCGACGCGCGCGCCATCGCCTACGACGACGCCGTCGCCCAGGTAGCTGCCGAGCACGACGGCGCCCCTCCCCACGCGGCAGCCGCGCCCCAGCACGCTGCCCGAGACGCGCGCACCCGCGGCGACGGCCGTGCCCGCGCCAATGGCGGCGCGGGGCCCGACCTGCGCCGAGCGCGCGACGCTCACGTCGGCCTCGGCGTACACGTTGCCGCGTCCCAGGCGGTAGGTCGGCGGGCCCCACGCGCTGCTGGGCAGCTGGTGCGCGGCCTGGGCGGCGGCCGTGAAGCTGCTGCTGCTGGTGGTGCGGAGGGGGAGAAGTTGAGTGTTGGCGGGGTCGGTGGCGGCGGTGGCGGTCGCGGAGGAAGACGAGGGGAGCGGCGGCTTGGCGCCGCTGCTGCTGTTGCCCGCTGCTCCTCCGGCCGCCAGCTCGGCCGTCATCAGGCTGGTGGTGGTGGTGGTGCCTGCAGATCGGCCCTTGGATGCTGCTGCTGCTGCTGCGGGCGTCGTGGGCATCTCGCTGCTGCCGCCAACGCCGCCAACGCCGCCGCCAACGCCGCCAACGCCCGAAAAGACGCCCCCGCCCCCGCCACCAATCAAAGGCGGCGGCGGCGCGCCCATCCAGTTGGTGTCCGGCGCAAAGGGAAACGCCCACCGCCGCAGCACGTCGCGCGCCACCGCGTCGTACGTGCGCAGCGAGTGCACGCGCGCGGCGTACTCGTCCGAGGCCAAAACGTGCGCGAACAGCTTGTTCCCCAGCTCTTCTTCCGACAAGACCCCGGGGACCAGGTCGCGCCGCAGCGACTGGTAGTCGAAGTTGTCCGTGAAGAGCATGAGGACCTCGGGCGCGCACACGGCGACGCCCGTGTCGACGAGGTCGGTGCGCAGGGCGACCGCGTCGCGCTCGCTGAAGAGGGCGGCGCAGTCGAGGCGCAGGACCGAAGCGGCGGGGTTGGATGAGGCGGGGGCCGAGGCAGATGGCGCGGCGGCGCCGCCGCCGTCGGCAGAGGCGGCGGCCGCGGCGGCCGCGGCGGCTGCGGCGCGGCGCGCGCCGCTGCCGCGCCCGCAGCCGGGCGGGTCCACCTCGACGTAGCGCAGCAGGCGGCGCGTCTGGGCGTCCAGGGCGACGACCAGCCCGGCGTCGCCCGTGCGCAGGCGCGCCGCGCCGTGCGCGCCCGCGGGCCGCAGCAGCAGCGTCGCGACGGCGGCGCGGTCCTTGGCGCGGCGCGCGCGGTGCGCGGCGACGGCCGCCGAGAGGTCGACGTTGGCGACCGTGTCGCCCGTGACGAGCACAAAGTCGCCCTTCACGAGGTCGGCCTGGTCGATGTGGCGGAGGGCGTCGCCCACGGACAGGCAGCCGGTCGACACGACGGTCGTGACCTTGGGGAGGAGGGGGGAGGAGGTTGAGGAGCGGGCGGCGGGCGAAGGGGCCGTCGCGCCGCCGCCGCCGCCGCTTGCCGCGCCGCCGCTTGCGTCGCCAGCGCCGCCGCCGCCCCACTTGGTCGACGCCAGGTAGCGCTTGATCTGGTCGGCGTGCGCGCAGCAAAAGACAAAGATCTCGTCGACGCGGTTGAGCGCGAGCCACTCGAGCGTGTAGTCGAGCAGGGGCGCCCCGGCGAGCGGCAGCAGCACCTTGGGGCGCTCGACCGTGACCGGGCGGAAGCGCTGCGTGAACGAGTCGGCCAGCACGATCGCCGACAGCGTGACCTTGGCCTCGAGTTTGGCGTTGTTGCCGTTGGAGCCGCCGCCGCCTCCTCCTTCGGCGCGGCGGCCCATGGTTTTTTTTTTGGTTTGGGCGGGTGTGTTGTGATTTGGGTGTGTTTTGTCTCGCTCTCTCTTTCTCTTTGGTCTGTTTTTGCTTGGTGTTGGTGGGATCGATCGCGCGTCCGTGGTCGTTGTGATGTCTAGTCGTGATGTGCTAAGGGACTTGGTCTGTTGGCGGTTGGGAGGGGAGGGAGCGGCGCGGCAAAAGAGATGGCGCAGCGGCGGCGGCGGGGCGGCGGCGGCGAGCCGGACGGGGCGGATTTTTGGGGTAGGGAACCAGGGGTTCTCGGGGTTTGGGGTGTGGTTCCCGGGATTTGCGCCCTGTGGCCGTGCGCCTGAGTCGAGGGGTCTGGCGGCCGAGTGGGATCTGGAGCTGGCGGGAGGACGGGGGGCGTCAAGCCGGAGCCGGACCAAGGCCGTCGGGCACCGGGGGAGCGTTGCAACGCGGGGGGGCGCGGGGGGTCGGGCGGCGCGACGGGCAGGCACCGTGGCGCCTCGCGCCCTCGCCGGCTTCCCCACTTCTGGCTCCCTCCCCCCGCGCGCGGCGTTGCTATCGCCCCCGACATTCTCGCGGGACGTTCGGGCGCTAGCATTGACGAGAAAGAAAGTAAAAGACGACGAAAAGCTCGGCCGGATCGTGTTTTTCAATATTTTATTCGACATTTCGTGCGCATTTTTGTCGTCACCGCTCGCCGAGCCGGGAAATCCTGGTCTCCATCGCCCTCGTGCGCGCTACCGCGTTCGCCGAGTACTTGGCCCGCTCCGCGGCGGGCTCGATCTTGGCATCTGAGTATCCCTTCTGCCGTAGCACCATCGCCCAGAGAGGCGCAAGGCCCTTGTCCAAGTAGCCGTCCAGCGTCGGCATCCTCGTCAACGACCCGCCGTCCGCCTTCCGCCACGCCTCGAGCTGCGCTGCCACCGACACCTCCGTGATGGCGCCGGCGGTGCGCCGGCCGGGCATGAGCTCCGGGTACTTGTTGAGCAGGACCGTGAGCCCCTCGATGTACTTGGACGCCCGGCGGATCCTGAACGCCTGCTTCTTGCTGAGCCCGCCGTTGCCGCCCCGCAGCAATGAGCGCAGCGGCGGGTGCTGTGTCCCTCCGCTCGTGAGCGTGGCGTAGAAGTTGTCGACCGTGCCGAGCTTGCTGAAGGTGGGGATGGTGTCGGCCACGTCCGGGATGGGCAGGTCGACGTCGCCGTCGTCGTCGTCCTCCCCCGACGCCGGGCGCGCCTGGGCGGCGGCGGCGGCCTCGCGACGCGCGCGAGCAGGGGCGGGCGAGGCCGATCCGCCCTCCGCCGCGCCCGCCGCGGCCGCGCGCGGAGGTGGGAGCGCCAAGGCCGGGGCAGCGCCGTCCCCAGGCGCCCCCGTCGCCGAGCCCCCATCGCCGATCAACGCCGCGGCGGCCGCGGGCCAGGGCAGGCGCCGCGCGCCGAGGAGCGTGATCAGCATGCTCCTCATCTCCGACAGGGTGTTCATCATGTGCTGCTGGTTCGCCGTGGCGCCCAGTTGGTCCTGCTCCACCTGATGCAGCCGAGACTGTAGGCCCGCGTTGGCCAGCTGCAGGCTGTTGATGGTGCGCTGCTGTTCCTGCAGCTTCTCCTGCAGGGAGCCCGCGCGCTGCTGCGCGCGGTACACCGCATCCGAGCCGCCCGACTGGATGACCCGCTCGGTGGCCGGCGACATGGCGAGCACGTCCTGCTCGGGGCGCGTGGGGTAGCGCTCGCCGATCGCCAAGGCGGGAGCGGGGACGCGGACGCCGACCATCGCCATGGTGGGGGAGGGCAGCATGGGGTCGTCGTCGTCGCTGGAAGCGGCGGCGGCCGCGGCCCTGGCCGTCTCTAGCTGTGACCGCGAGGGGGCCGGGCAAAGGGCGCCGGCGGCGGCGGCCGGCGCCAAGGCGGGAGCAGCGGCCGCGGCCGCGGCCAGCGCCGCCCGCTGGGCCGCGCCGGGCGCCAAGGCGACGGTGGCGGGGTCGCTCCCTGTGGCGACCGCGGCCGCCGCCACCGCGGAGCCCCCAGCCGCCGCCAAAGGGTGGAAGTGGTAGTGGTGGTGGTGGTGCAGCTGGGACGCGCCAGCGCTGCCGTTGGCGCCGTGCCCGGACGAGGGGTGCGGCTCCCACGCCTTAAACGTGCCGGCCTTGCGCATGGCCTCGAATTCGGCAACGAGGCGTCGTACCAGGTCGCGGGTCTCGCTTGTCCTGCTCAGGAGACAGGACGCCACCGGGTGCCGCACGTAGTTGCGCCTGTCGCAGGCGATCAGGAACACGACGTCCTGAACGAGCACCTTGACGCCCCAGCGGACAAAGGCGACGAAGTTGTCCTCGGCGACGGTCGACGCCTCCTGCGCGCCCCGCAGCGGCCGGCGACTGCCCGCTGCCGCCTCGGCATGCAGGCGCGCGAGCCTCTCCTTGCGGCGCTCCCGCAGGGTGGGCATCTTCGCCTCGAAGTCGCGCAGCCAGGGAAAGATCGCGTCCTCGAAGACTGCGTTCTGCTCCGGCGGCCAGGCGATGTAAAAGCGCGGGTGGTACTGCGCGTGGTGGCTGATGCCCGGGTACCCGGCCAGCACCGCGACCGCGAGCGGGGGCGCGGCGTCGACGTAGATGTTGGTCATGACGCAGTCGCCCTGCCCCCACTGACCCACGCGCTTGATCATGTCCTCCGGAACGTCGCGCATATTGCAGATGTGCGCGCCCGTGTAGCGCATGGTGTGCAGCACCTTCTTCTTGCCCGCGATCCCGGCGAGCCCGCAGAGGCGCTTGAAGCCGTCGGCGGCTTTGTGGTACGGCACCATGTAGCGATCGTCGGCCCTGATCACCCGCCGCGACGGGGCGAACACGCGGTCGTCGTCGTCGTCGTCGTCGTCGTCGTCGGCGGCGGCGGCGGCGGCGGCGGCGCCGCCGCCGCCGTCGCGCGTCCCCGCGGCGGCCAGGCGCGCGCGCGCCGGGACCCCCCGCAGCACGTCGGCCTGCTTCTCCGCACGCGCGCGGGCCGCCAAGGAGGGGTCGACCAGGTTGATGCGCTCCAGGTGGGGGGACAGGGGGTCGGAAGGAGGCCCAGCGTGCCGGACGTCCCGCGTGAACGCCTCGAACAGGCCCGTCATGACGGCGTTGACGGCGCAGTGGCGCGGGTCGCGGCTGCGGACGAGCGCCTTCCTGGCGCCCTCGCCCCTCGCCAGGGTCTTGCCCGTGCGCTGGCGCCAGTACTGGGCCATGAACTCCAAGGGCGGCCGGGGAGGGCTGAGCGTGCTGTCGCCCGGGATCGTCATGCTGTCCATCGCCTTGAGCTCTGCGAGGTCGCACACGCGCATGTCCTTGACGTCGGAGAAGCGGCAGACGCCAGACAGCGTGAGCGCGGCCACGGCGCGCGTGGCCGTTAGCACGCGGCGGTCGACGGTCGCGAACTCGAAGAGGGTGTCGAGCTCCTTCAGGTCCAGAACCGCGTTCTTGTGCGCCGACATGTGGTCCGCCGTGACCTCGCCGTCCTCGATCTCCTCCTCGGTCAGGAGCGCGCGCTCCGACCTGCCGTCCTGCAGCTCCATGCGCGCGACGCTGAAGATCGTGTTGAACGTGTTCCACTGGGGGGTGTCCGTATGCGCACGGACGTTGATCCCGCGCACAGTCGCCTCCTCCGCGAAGACCGTGCGCAGCGTGGTCAGGAAGGTGGCCAGCGACTTCTCGCTGTGACCGTGGAGCGGCCGGGGCGCGCCCCGGAAGCCGTCGCGTGCCCACTTGGCGAGCGCGGTGGCGGTCTCGGCCACCAGCAGCGAGGAGCGCGCGTGCGGCGTCCGGCGCAACTCGCGGGTCCTCGGGTCGATCCAGAGCCAGTACTGGATGCGCTCGAGGGCGGGGATGTAGTTCACGTACGACTTGTGGTGGTTGAGGAAGCTGCACTCCTGATGCTCCGCGCGCTTCTCCTCCGCGGCCTCGGTTGCGGGGAAGTCGCCCACGGTCGGCTGCAGCCCCAGGAGCAGGCGCGTGCGACGACGGCCGGGCTGACCGTCGTCGCGGGCCGCGTCCACGAAGACCGGGATGCCGACGCGCACCAGGCCGAGGATCTGCAGCGTGGCCCAGGCCCTTTGCGTCCGGATGATCGCGTACGGGCACGTCCTCTTCGTGTGCTCGTAGGGCGCGCGGTCGTCCCTCGGCAGGCGGCTGCACAGCGTGCACGGGATCTTGTCCAGGCCCGCGCCGGTCAGCAGGACGCCCGGCGCAAGCCGACGGCGGAAGCCGGCGACGCGGGACCTGACGACCGGGTCAAGCTCGTGCGCGCCGTGGTGCTCGCGCCGCCCGCCGTCTTCGCTGTCGCCGCCGCTGCCGCTGCTGTCGCCGTCGCCGTCGGCCTCGCGCCCGCGGCCGCGCCGCCGGAAGGGAGAGGCGATGGCCCGGCCCAGGCGACCCAGGCCGTCGTGGATCATGGACCCAACCCCGGTGGGCGACCGGGCGGACGCTGGATCGGGCCCCGCGCCGTCGAGGGCGCCGTCGGCGCCGTCGGACTCGTCGTCCTCCTCGCCGCCGTCGTCGTCGCCGTCGCCGTCGCCGTCGCCCGCGAACGTGACGGTCCTGCGGGTGCTGCCAGCGCCGCCGCGCGGCGCTGCCGCCGCGGCAATCGCCCGCGCCGCCCGCGCCAAGTTGATCCGGCCATCAGGACAGCGGGGCGCGTCCCGGAGCCCGGCGGGCGGGACCACACGTTCCGACGCTCGTAGGAGGGCGCGCCGCCGCTTCACAGCTAGCCGCTGCCGCGCCCGCTGCCGCGCCGCCTCCTCGTCCCTCGCCTTGTCGGACAACAAGTCGGCAGGCTGCCGGGATCGCGCTGCAGGGCTGCCGAGCGCCACGAGCCTGCGTGGAGTGGGCGGTGTGTGTGTGTGCGCGCGCGCGCGTGTGTGTGTGTGTGTGTGTTGGAGGGAGGGGGGGAGGGGGGGGCGGCGGGCGAGAAGAAGGGACCGGCGTGCGTGAGGAGGAGGGCGGGGGGGGGGGGGGGGGGGGGGGGGGGGGCGGGGCGGCGGGGAGACGCGGGCGCGGCGGCGCCTCAGGCGGGGGTCGGGGCGGTCGCGCGTCGCGCCGCACGGGGCGTCGAGCGCCGACCGGCGCTGGGCGGGGCAGGCGCGCGCGCGGAGGCGCGCACGACAGGGAGAGAACTCACGCCGCGTTCATGTTGGCACCGGCGCCGGCGCGGCGCGGGCGCGGCGGGCTGGCCGCGGCGGCGCCATCGCCGCCGCCCGCCGCCCCCGCCTGCGGCGGCGGCCGGGGAGGGGGGGTCGACGGCCGCGGGCGGCGCTTCCCTGCGCGCCGCCGGCGCGGGCCGGGCCGCCTGCGCGGCGCCGGCGGAGCGCGGGCGCTTAGTCACGGGCATCGCGCCGCGCGGACGCGCGGGCGGGTGCGGGCCATGGGAGGTGTCACGGATGAATGATGTGATGTTTGTCGCGCGGTGGCGGCGGGAGGGGCGGTGTCGGGCTCAGCGCGGCATTCGCGTCGCGCGCGGCGTTGGTAGTGTTTGCAGTACGGGAGGTTTTGAGTTTGCGCGGGCGATGAGTGCGGCGGGGGCGCGCGCCCATGTGCTTTGAGCTTGCCCTCCCCCCCCCCCCCCCCAGGCTGGCAGCACCCGCCCCCCCCCCCCCCCCCTCTCCGTCCCGATCGAGGCCGCCGAGGCCCCCCGCCGACCGATCGGCCGCGTTCCGGGGGTCGAGGGGCGCGCGCCGGGCGCGTCTCGCGGCCCGCCGGCGCGGTTCGGCCGACGCCCGCGCGCGTTGTCAGTGCGGGAACCGCCCCGTTTCCCGGGAACCCGCGGTGCCCCGACCCCCCTCCCCTGGTTCCCAGATGTTAACAGGAAGCTCGGCGCGGCGCCTCGTCGTTTTTATGTTACTGCGCCCCCCGCCCGCCTCAACACTTGCCCACAACTGCTACTCTCTTAGACTAGAGTAGCATAGCGACCCTCTCGCACTTCCAGGTATCCGCCACCATCAACCTCGATCGCCCGAACCGATCGAGAGCGGACCACCACCGACCACCACACACACCGAACCCCAAAACACCCACACTCGTCGAAAACGCGATGTTGTCCCGCCACCACCGCCACGGCGCGGCGCCGTCTTCGTCATCACCATCAGCATCATCATCAGCACCAGCAGCAGCAGCAGCGCTCAGGCGACAGCGCCGCCTCGCCGATTGGAGGGGGCGCGTCTCTACAGCGACGACGACGACGGTCAAGACGGCAACGACGGCAACCACGACAACCACAACAACCGCAGCCCCCCTGCTCGAGGTGCTCGGCCCGCCCGAAGACTACGACTTTCGCGCCGACGTGATGCCCGAGACGCGCCGCGTCGTCCAGGAGCGCTACCCGGACCTGCTCGACCTCGTCGACAGCGGCGTGCTGATCGCGTGGCGGCGCAGCGCGGCCGCCTCTGCGGCCGCCGCCGCCGCTCTGAGGGGCGAGGTGGCCCCCCCGCCAGACGCGGCGCCCGAGCCCGAGCTCGTGCTGGTGCTCGGGGTGGCGCACGCGTCGCGGCGCTCGGCGGCGGACGTGGACCGCGTGGTCCGGAGCGTCCGGCCGGACAACGTGGTCGTCGAGCTGTGCCGCAGCCGCGCGTCGCTGCTGGGGGCTGGCGGGGTTCAGGGTGGTGAGGGCGGCGGCGAGGGCGGCAGCGGCAACAGCAACACCAAAACCAACACCAACACCAACCCCGTCCCTCTGGGCGGCGCGTCGTCGTTCGCCGGGGCCATGGCGCGCAGCCTGCGCCTGGGCGGGCAGGCTGGCCTCGTGCTGCAGCTGGCGCTTGGGTGGCGCGCGAGGCAGGCGGTGGGAGGAGGAGGAAAAGGAGGAGGAGGAGGGCCGTCGTCGTCGTCGTCTTCTTCACCTCCCCCTCTGGCCCTCGCCGACGCCGACGGCGTGGTCGGCGCCGAGTTTGGCGCGGCCGCGGCCGCCGCGGACGCGGTCGGGGCGCAGCTCGTGCTCGGGGATAGGCCCATCGAGGTGACGCTCGCGCGCGCGTGGGCCGCGTGCGGGGGCCTGAGGGCCCAGGCGGCGCTGCTGCGCGACCTGCTGCTGCTCCCCATGCCAACGGCGGAGGCGCTGGCGGCGGCGGCTTCTGGGGCTGGGGTTGGAGAAGAAGAGGGGAGCGACACGGACGACGACCAAGGCAGCAGCAGCGCTCCCCGCCGCCGCCGCCGCCGCCGCGCCCTCGTCACCGTCTCGGCCTCGGCCGCCGCCCCCTTTGTCGACGCCGCCGAGCGCCTGCGCTCTGACGACGACGCCGTGTCGGCCGCGCTCGCGGCGCTCACGTCGCAGCGGCCCGCGCTCGCGTCGCCCCTGGTGCACGAGCGCGACGCCTACCTCGCGTGGTCGCTGCGGCGGAGCAAGGCCGTGCGCGGGTCGTCGGTGGTGGTCGGGGTGGTCGGGGCGGCGCACATGCGCGGGGTGGCGTTTTGCCTGACGCACGGGGCGCGGTACAGGAGGGCGGGGCGGGGCGGGGTTCAGGACGACGAGGAGGGGGAGGAGGGCGGCGGCGAGTCGGCGCCGCTGAGCTTCGCCGACCTGGCGCGTACGCCATTGCGGCGCACGGGCGGCGAGCGCGCCATGCGCGCGGTCGTGGACGTGGCCATCGGCGTCGCGGCGTGGGCGGCGTGGGAGGCGCTGTTTTGAAGGAGGAGGCGATGTTTAGGGGTTTGGACGGCGGCGGGCCCCCGCCCTCGCGTTGGAAAAAAAAAGGATAACGAGTGCACGGTATTTTTGTCGTGCGGTTTTTTGGGTGCGGGGTGCGCTTTTTCGGGGGGCGCGTTGTTGAGAGGGGTGAAAAGAAAAAAAGGGCGATCGGAGTTCTTTGTTGTCAATCCTGCGACACATCGAGCGAGTGCAGAGATCGTCGTCGTCATTGTCGTTTGTGTGTGGCGGGGAGGGGCGAGAGAAGACAATGAGAGAGAGAACGCGAACACGGCCCGTCTGCACTCGCCCGCGGAGCGGCGCGGCGGCCGTCGCCGCGGCAGCCGGCGGCGGCCACCGCCGGCGCGCGCGACATCAAGAGCGCCCCCGCCCCCCCCAACGTGCCCCCCCCCCCCCCCCCCCCCCCCCCCCCCCCCCCCCCACACACACAAACAAACCACGACCCCAAGTGCACCCGACCCGCTGCCACAAAACGCGGACAATAAAACAGAACGAACGAACAAGGCGAACGAACAAGACGAGCGAACAATACGGAGCGAACAAAGACCCCTTCTTCCCTTGCCAAAAATAAGAAACGCCCGCGCGCGCACCCTTGCGCCTCTCGCCAGCCCCGTCCATTAAGCAGAGCAGCTTATTTGACACGTCCCTTTGCTCACCCAGCCAACGGCTTGGCAAGACCGACGTTTCTGTGGCGGCGAGCGCGATTGCGCCAAGCAGCGCCGCCGCTCTGTGCCCCAAAATAAAAAACGGACCCTCCCATAACCACAAACGCGATTTGCAACGCAAGGTCACAACCATACACCAACGCCAGTATATCCGGCGCGCAAAGGGATACACGGGAGGCTTTGTACGTGTGCGAAAGAAGACGAGAGCGAGAAAGGACCGGCTTTACAATTCGGCGCGCTGGCGCCGCCACCGGCGCCTTTTGGCGCAACGCTGTTGCAACTTTCCCTTGCCATTGTGTTTCGTGGTTCGCTTAAGTGCCGTACCTTCGGGTACATTTGACAAACTGGAACAACAACAGAGAAGGCGAGTCGGACGCTTACAACGGACGCTAATCCACATTCCCAAACGCAGATTGGCCGGCTATTCATTGGTCTGCAATGCAAACCCAGCAAAAACGCTAACGCGATGTCAACCACCCCTGCCCAAAATCCAATACAAAACCCACAGATTAGCATGGCCCCTGCGCAAGGATGACACGCGAAACACCGAGAAAAGGTCCAGTCTATGTTTTTGTGAGTCTGGTACAGGTTGTGTTCGCGGGGTCGCGATTGATCGACATGGCAAAGAGTTTTTGGCGGCGTCGGCGCGCGCGCGTCCTCCCGCAAACAGGTCGGCGCCCTATTCGGCGGCCTATTCGCTTTGGCTTTTTTTTGCCAACCGGTCAGGCCCTCTCTACGCCCCACTCTACCCCAACAGGACAGCCCCTTGCCCCATTGTTATGTCTATATGATCAACTTTGACCACAGCTTGGGGCTACAGGGGCGGCTTGGCGGCGAAGCCGGCGGGCGCCGCCTGCTCTCCCGCGCGACCAGCTCGCGGGCGCCCCCCCTTTTCGTTGGCCCCGTTTGCTTCGGCCTTTTTTTTGGGTCGGCCAATCGCCTGCTGGGCCCCTGAACGTGTTAAAAAGATCGTCGTTTCAACCCGTGACGTGTGCGTCCTAATCTTATTTGGCCAGAACAGGAAAGAGAAAGAGAGAGAGAGAAAGACAAAGATGGTCCCCCGCGCCCCCCCTCCCTCCCCCGATCACGCCCCGCTCTCACCCCGCCGCCACCGCCACCCGCCACCACGCCGCCGTCCCCCGCGCCCACACGAGCGCGATCGGCCAAGCCGCCCACACCGACGTAAGCAGGAGCGGCAAGAAGGGCAGCCCGGGGGCGACCCGGGCAGCCGCGACGGCGTTGAACGCCTCGAGCAGCGCGCAGCCGCCCGCGTACAGGAAGACAAGGCGCCACGAGTCGAAGAAGCCGCCGTCGCCGCCCTCCTCTCCCCGCTCCTCCAACCGCTCCAACAACCCCCACGCCGCCACGACAAAGTAAAACGCCGTCACGGCCCACCGCAGCAGGAGCTCCTGGGGCCGGAACAGCAGCGGGAAAATCCCGACGTGCCCGGCCGTCGACGCCAGCATAAAGTCGACGGCCGAGATTGTCGGAGGAGCTGTACCAAAACGCCGTCCCCGCCCCCTCGCCCCCCGCCCAGAAACCACCACCAGCGCCATCGGCAGCAAAAACGTCAGCACCGCCTTTTCGTGCACGTGGTAGCCAAACACGAAGCCGCACAGCAGGCAGTGCGCGACGGCCGCCGCAAACCGACCACCACCACCACCACCACCCCCACCCCCACCGCGCCACAGCGCCACCAAAACCGGCAGCATCGCGGCGCACGTGACGGCGGCGGCGGCACGAGGGCCCACCTGCGGCAGCACCGCAAACTCGGCCACGCCCACGAGCCCGCCCGCCATGTTGGCGCGGCCACCCCCAAGTCCACCAAGCAAAACCGCCAGCGCCTTGTCGAGCGCCGCGTACAGCGCCCACGCGTTGGGCGCCCAGTAGGCGTGCAGGAGCCCCCGCCCAAAGGGGAAGAGGCGCGACGCCAGGGCGGAGAGGCTGCCGTAAAACGGCGCCAGCGACGCGGCAAAGACGGCGACGACGGCCGCGCCAAGGGCGGCGAGGCGGCCGAGCTTAGTAACGGCGCCACCCCCACCACCACCAAGCACGTAGACCCGGAGCAAGTGGACGAAAAAGGCCGGCGCCGCGTAGGCAAAGAGGTGCTTGGCGTTGAGCAGCGCCGAAAACGCCACGGACGCGAGGACAAAGTTGGTTCGGGGGTGGGCGCCACTCCCGTTGCCGTTGCCGCTGCCGCCGCTGCCTTTGCCTTTGCCGCCCGGCCCTCCCCGCTCCACCAGCAAGATCGACAGCAGCAGCAGCGCGAGCAATACGCCATTGTACTGAAAGTGCACGTTGTCCACCATGAGCAGGCCCGCGTTGCACGTGACCAGGAAGAAGAGCAAGGACGAGGACTCTTCCGACGACGACGACGACGGCGACCACCACCACGCCACCAGCGGCAGCGCCAGGCCCGTCGCCACGACCGTCAGCCGCTGGAAGACCACGCACGCGCGCGTCTCCACGGGCTCGGCCTGCAGCCTCAGCACCTTGTCCGCCACCTCCTTGGGGAACACCAATAACCTGGCCACCCTGCCCAAGCCCCACTCGAACCAAGCGAAAAAGGGCGGGTAGTCGAGCGTCGCTCCCGGGCTGGTCGCGTCGACGTACCACCACGCGCGCGGCAGCGCGTCGGTGACGGCGAGCCAGTTGCGGTGGACCTCAAAGTCGGTCGAGCGGTAGAGTCCCGGGGTGAGGGCGAGCAGGACCTGCGCGCACAGCAGCGCGGCGAGGATGCGCGGGCGCCAGTCGGTGGCGGGTTGGGGTTGTTTCTTTGGGGGTTGGCGTTGTTGGCGCGGCTTGGCGGCGGCGTCGTTGGCGTTCCCGCCGTCGCGCGATCGTGATCGCGCGCGCGGGGATGTTGGTGTTTTTGCTGCTCTTGCTGCTGCTCTTCCTGCTCCTGCTGATGCTCCTCCTGCTCTTGCTGATGCTGCTGCCACGCACGTCGATCGACGCATCGTTCCGGCGTTTTTGAAAGGCGGTTGTGTTCGTCCTCCTCGTTTTGTGATCGGATCGTGGTTTGCGGGATCGATGGGGCGTTTGGTGGTTTCGTTGTAGTCTACCAAGGAGGACGAGGGGATCGTGAGTGTGGTCGCGCGCGCGCGACAAGGCGCCGGACGAAGCGCTACAAGAAGAGCGAGCGAGCGAGCGCCCATCCGGCAACCAAGGCGCCATCGTTGGCGTCGGCGTCAGCGAGCGCACGGGTTTTCATCGCGCGTGCGTCGCTCCTCTTCGTTCTCTCACACACACACGCGCGACACACACACACACGACCAGGACCATCGCCACCACCTCAACAACAACAACAACCAACCACCACCAAACAACACCAACCGACGGAAGAGAGAGAGCAAGCGGAGAAGGAGGAGGAAGCAATCAATCAACAACCGAACCAAACACGATGCGCCCCGGCGGAACAACAGCCAACAACTCGTTCACGTCCGGGTCGGTCGAGTGGTACAGCGCCGGGCAGGCGGGCGCCGGCAGCTACGCGCCCCCGCCGCCAGCCGGGGGCGGCGTCGGGGGAGGAGGAGGAGGGGGCTACGGCGGCGGCGGGTATGGAGGCGGCGGCGGCATGGGCGGTGGCGGCTTCGGCGGCAACAGCGGCTATGGCTACGGAGCACCAGGCATCAACCCCAACTCCAACAGCTTCGACGACGAGCCCCCGCTCCTCGAGGAGCTAGGCATCGACCTCTCGGCCATCGCGCGCAAGAGCGCCGCCGTCCTCGCCCACAGGCTGCGCTCGCCCGCGCTGGACGACGGACTCGACATGGGCGGCGCGCTCGTGTGGGCGCTGGCGCTGGGGGCGCTGCACCTGCTGGCCGGGAAAATGCACTTTGGGGTGGTGCTCGGGTGGGGGGTGCTGCAGTCGGTGGCGGTGTGGTTTGTGGCGCACCAGCTGAGGCAGGGGAGCGGGGGAGGGGAGGCGGATGGCGGCGCGTACGGCGGCTACCAGCAGCAACAGCAGCAGCAACAACCCGCCGCCGCCTCATCGACCACAACCACCGCCCCAACGGGCCTCGACCTTTACTCGGTCTGCTGCGTCACGGGCTACTGCATGCTGCCCGTGCTGATGCTGTCCGTGGTGGCGCTCCTGGTCCCCAGGGGCCCCTTGACGGCCACGGCCGCCGTGCTTGCCGCGCTGTGGTCGGGCCACCTGGCCGCGCGCGTGATGAGCCGCGCGCCGGGCGCGCGCGGCACGGTGCTGGCGCGGTCGCCCTCGCTTCTGGCGTACCCGTGCTTTCTGATGTACGGCGCCTTTGCGCTGCTGACGGTGTATTGATGATGATGATGTTGTAAGAAGGTGGCGGTTCTCCGCGAGCGTTGCGCGTGTCGCGCGACGACGACGGCGACGACGCCAACAAGAAGCGTCGTCGGTGGCGCCTGCTCTCTCTCTCCATCACACACACCCACACCCACAATCCCAAATCGAGCTGTGGGCCCGATGTCCAACGTCCAGGTGTTCGAGCTCCCGCCCGTGGTGCGTGGGCGATTTGTTCTCGTGTCGGGAAAGAGAGCAGAGGAGGAGGAGAGACTATCGAACGCGCGCGCCCCTCAAACACAATCCAACCAAAACAAAAAAACAGGACGTCGAGCTCCACCAGGCGCGCGAGGTGGTGCGCGCCGTGGCGCACACGGCCATCTTCGCGCGCGCCGTGGGGCCCGTGGTGCCGCGCGACAGCGACTGCGAGCTCATCGACGGCCTCTGCTTCGCGCGCGCGGGCGCGGCGCCGACGACGGCGGCATCGACGAGCAGCATCACTAACACCAACAACAGCATCGTCGCTGCCTCAACCCTCGACGTCGAGCTGGACGCGCGCGTGGAGGCGCGCATCGACGCCCTGGTGCGGGCGCTCGAGCAGCACCGGCGACGGGCGACCACGACACCGACGACAACCGTGGACGTGGCCGTGTCGTTCTTCGAGCCGCCGCCGCCGCCGCCGAGGGCGTCGGGAGCAGCAACAACAGCACCAACCACCACCACCGCCTGGGAGGCGTGGGTGCTGCCCCTGCGCGTGGCGCTGCTGCCAAGCCGTAGCACCACCACCACAGCAACAACAACAACACCAACACAACAACCAAGCCCCCTCCTGGCCGCGCAGGCCGAGGCCGCGCTGTCCGAGCTGCTGGCGCGCGCGTCGGAGCACCGCGACCACCTTCCGCCGGTCCCCGCTGCCGCCGCCGCCGCCCAGGAGCCGGCGAGCCCTTGCCCCTACCCGTTCGACATCGCGTTTTCGTTCGTCGGCGGGGACCGGCGGTGGCTGCAGCAGCCGCGGCAGCAGGATCAGCAGCAGCAGCAGCAGGAACACCATCAGCCCTTGCCGCTGCTGTCGTCGTCGCCGGGCGGCGCGGCCGTGGCGGCCGTGCGGCGCGTGCTGGCGGCGGCCGCGGCCGCGGCGCCGCTGTCGCCGCCGCCGCCGGGCGTGGGGTGATATGGGGTTAGGCCCGCGGGGTGAAGGGGTGTTGCGTTGCTGCTGCTGTAAAAAAACGATGCGAGAAAAAACAAAGCCTGTCTCACTTGCTGCTGCCCGCCGCCGCTCCCTCCTTCCGCCTGCCGCCTTCCACCTGCCGCAGGCCGGCCCCTTCCTGCGCACGCCAACTTTTCTCAAAATTGCGCCCGTGGCCCGCCTCGGCCGAGTATCGCGCACCAGGGCGGCCAGGCCCTTCGCCATCGCAAGGAATGAGGCTTTTGCTACTGCGGTGTGTATGTAGTAACACAAAGGTCGTCGGCGGGGTGGAAAATTTTTGGGTCTGTCGCACGCGAGAGGGCGCGCGCTCTCTTGTCGCTCTCGCTCGTCCGCGTCGAGAGGGCGGCGGCGGCGGCGGCGTTCGAGCAAAAAAAAGGGGGTCTTCTTCACGAGCACGAGAAAAAAACGACCAACAAAACTCAACGCTCCTTCCTCTCCGTCAACTCCTCCACCTCTTCATCGCTCAACCCCAGCATCTCCATCGCCCGCGCCCGCGCCGGGCCCGCAGGCAACACCCCGGCCGCGCGCGCCGCCGCGCGCCGCAGCGGCGCCTCGACCGCAAAGGGCACGTCCAGCCCCGGGGCGTCAAAGTCCTCGGGCGCGTTGGAGCCGAAGAACGTGAAGACCCCGGCGCCCGTGACGAGGAAGAAGACGGTAGGCAGGAACAGGGCGGCCGCCCACGAGCCCGTCGCGTCGTACAGCCAACCCGTCGCCGCGACGCCGACGATGCCGGGGACCGCGCCGGCCGTGTTTGTCAGCCCGAGCATGGCGGACGAGTACTTGGGCGACAGGTCCTGGTGCGTGCAGTAGAGGCCCGCGAGCGAGAAGGAGGAGGCGCCCAGGCCCGCGGTGATGAGGCCCACGGTCACGCGCGCGGCCCACATGTCGACGTCGGCCGCGCTCGCGGCGGCGGCGGCGTCGGCGGCCGCGTCGTCCACCCCGCCCGCGAGCGCCGACGCGGCCAGCAGGCACGCCGACGGCACCAAAAAGGCCGCCCCCTGCGCGAGCTTGCGCACGCGCGAGACCGGCATCCCCCTGGCCACGAGCCCATCGGCTAAAGGACCGGCCAAAGCCGACGCCGCGATCCCGGCGAGGGGCGGGAGCAGCGCCGTGCGGGCGGCGGAACCTAAATCCGCGTCGAGCGCGGAGGTGAAGTAGGTGGGCAGCCACGCCAGCATGGTGTAGTGGAACCAGTTGTTGCAGAAGTGCGCGTAGGCGAGGGCCTGGACGGACGTGGAGCGGAGGAAGGCGCGGTAGGGGATGTGCGGGAGGGATGGGGTGGTGGTTGGGTGGTGGTGGGCGGCGCCGGCGGAAGAAGCCAACGGCGACGCGACGGCGTCGGCCTCGTCAGCCGTCGCCATCGCCCCCGCCAAACCCCCACCACCACCCGCGTTCACCACCCCATTCCCGACCAGCCTCGCCGCGACCTCCGGGTCCGACTCGCGCAGCTCGGCCATGAGGCGCTCGAACCACACGCACCATACCAAACCCACGGCCCCGAAGGACACAAAGACGCTCTCCCAGCCGAGGCGCTCGATCAACCAGGGCGCCGCGAGCAAGCCGAGCACGCTGCCCACGTGCAGCCCGCCAAACACAAACGCCACGGCCCGCGAGCGCTCGCCCGGAGGCACGATGCGCGCGACCATGTCCGTGGCGGCCGAGGGCGCGACGGCCTCCCCCAATCCCACGGCGGCGCGGGCGGCGCACAGGCCCGGGACCGTCCCCGCCAGCAAGGGGACGGCGGCGGTCGCCAGGGACCAGAGCCCCACCCCCGCTGGCATCACGTTCCTCCCGCCGATCGCCGAGGACAGGTACCCCCCTGGTAGCTGGCACAGGATGTACCCCCAGAAGAAGGCCGACTGCACCAAACCCGCCACGCCCGCGCTCCACCCGTACTCCTGCGCCATGGGGATGATGGCGACCGACATGTTGACCTTGTCCATGTTGCAGACGACAAAGGCGAGGGCCGCCCCCACGACGACGCGGTGGCGCGACGGCAGGGCGGACCACCAGTCGGTCGAGGAGGTGTTTGAGGTGTTGTTGTTGGTGGTGGTGGTGGCGGCTTGCCGGCGGTCCTCTTGCTGCTGCTGCTGCTGCTGCTGGGAGGAGGAGGAAGAGGCAGAGGCGGTGGGCGAGGCCGGGCGCGGCGACGCGGGCGGCGGCGGCGACGGCGGCGCGGCGGCCGACGCCGTCGCGACCGATTGCTGCTGCTCGTCCTGCTCGCCGCCGCCGGACAAAAAGCCGAGGCGGCCCAGGCCGCCCCACGAGGATGGCGGGGAAGAGGACGACGACGGCGACGGCGACGACGACCGCTGCTGCTGCTGCTGCTGCTGCTGCTGCTGGGTGGCCACCCTCGCCGCCACCCTTTTCGCCGCGGCCGCCGCGGCCGCCGCCGCCTCCTGGGCGTCGGCCGCGAGCGACGTGAGCGCCGGGGGCAGCGCGCCGGCCAGGCGGCGCCGCAGGGACAGCAGGGGGGGCGGCGTTGGGCTGTCGGCGACGGCCACGGGCGAATGCGCCCGCTGCTTGTTGGTGGCGTTGGTGTTGGTGGGACTGACGGCGCTGCTGCGGTCGCCGCCGCCGCGCGCGCGCGCTAGCGCCGGCGGCGCCGCTCGCCTGCGTCCCGGCGGCCGGCGGCACGGCAGGGCGGCGGCGGTGGTGGTTTTGGTGGTGGTCAGGGCGGCGCGGCGCGCGGGTGCGCGCGCCGACGCTGTCAGAGCGGGCTGCATTGTTGCTTGGTAGGTTGGCGGACGGACGGACGAGGGCAAAGTCGTCGTTCTCCCTCTTTTTTTTCGGGGAGGGGGAGGGAGGTGGTGCTGTCCCTCCTCTCTCCTGCTGTCAACGCGCTTTGCGCCGACCGCCTCGGAGCTCCGTCGTTCCTGCTTTTCGGAAGCAGGTCGCGCCGGGCGCAAGGGGGCGCGTCCGGACGCTGTGTTACGCGGGTTGTCGAGCGGGGCCCGTCGCCATGGGGCGAAGGAAAGAGAAGGAGCAAAGGGGCGGAGGTTTCTGCTGCTCTGTGTCTCCTCTCTCCCTTTTTTTGGCAACCGCCGGGGGACGTGTGTTCTGCGTGCGCGCGGGCGCTGCTCGAGTGTCTGCGTGTGTGTGTGGGCGCGTGTGCAGAGCGAGGTCAAAACGTCTGTGTTTGCGCGTGTGCCTGTGTGTTGCGGTCGCGGTTTTCGGGGAGGAAGTCGCGAGAAAAAGCCGAGGACGCTTTTGTCTTACAAACCCGCGCCCGCGCGCCCGCGCACGCCAAGCCCCCCAGGCCCTCCAACCCAGCCAGTAAGGCAGAAAACCACCACAGATAGCACCTGGGACGATCACCTGCATTGGCTCGAGGCCCTGCAGCGTTGTACACGCGCGTTTTGCCGCCCCAGCGCGCGCTCGAAGCGGCCCGAAGGTGCGAGCGAGCAGCGCACGCTCGCTCGCGGGCGGGGGTCGCGGTAGTGGTGGCAGGGGGGCATCGAAAGACGTTTCTTCTAAAAACACATGCACACGCGCGCGCGCGCGTGCTGCTGCTGCTGCTGCTGCTATATTTGGGAGCAGGATGGACAATGCAGGGTGGAAAGAGGGGGGGGATAAGACAAGGCAATGGCGATCGGCAACGACACGGGACCCGCTCCAAAACACGACAAAAAGAAAACAGCGATCCACATCACGCCGCCACCGCCTCGCGCTCCTCCTTCCGCTGCACCGCCCCAGCCCCGCCCGCCTGCTTCTTGAGCCCCTCGGCCACCTGGTCCGCAAACTTGTACCCGTACTCGACGCACTTGCCCAGAGCGACGCCCGACACGTAGTTTCCCCCCAGGTGGAAGGTTTGCTCGTCCCACCCGGCCTCCTTCTCCAGGCCCTTCTTGGCCTTGGCCAGCAGGTCGCCGTGCCCGACGTTGAACTGGGGGATGGCGCGGGGCCAGACGCGCACGCCCACCTTGCGGGGCGGGGGGGCGTCGGGCTTGACGAGCATGGAGCGCAGGTCGCGGTCGACCTGCGCCACGAGCGCGTCCTCGGTCTGGTCCTTGATGCCGCGGTTGGTGGCGCCGCCAATGTAGTTGAGCAGCAGCACCTCCTTCTCCGGCGCGCGTCCCGGGAAGAGGCTCGACGAGTAGATGGTGCCCAAGGTCACGACGCCCTGGGTGCGCGGGTGGAGCTGCCCAAAGCCCGGCAGCTTTCCGTCGTCGGCATTCAAGCGGTCCTCGCGGATGGCCGAGAGCGGGTAGGCCACGGTGACGGCGCCGACGGGGGGGTAGTCGAACGACGCCAGGGCGTCCGCGGCCGTGGGGCTGTCCCCCCGCACGAGGTCGGCCAGGGCCCACGCGGGCGCCGTGCTGACCACGGAGCGCGCGCGCACGGTCTGCTTGGCGCCGCTGGCGTCCTCGTAGAAAAGCGAGTAGATCCCTGAAGCCGGGTCCCTCTCCACCTTGGTCAGGCGCCAGTTGAGGCGCAGGCGCCCGCTCGCCTCGATCTTGGCGCCCATGGCGTCCGTCAGGGTGCGCAGGCCCTTGCTGAAGGAGCCGACCGTCTGCCCCGCGGGTTTCGGGGGCAGGTCAGCGTCGCGGGGCGGGGGGGGGTTGGCGCGGCGCTCCTGGAAGAGCTTGATCGCCCCGCCGACGAGGCTGCCGCCCTTTTGCTCGAGCACCCAGATGCGCTCGAACGCCGCCTTCATCGACAGCTTGGAGGGGTCTCCCGCGTACACCCCGCTGCAGAAGGGCTCGATCAGGCGCTCGAAGACCTCGGCGCCCAGGTTGCGGCGGATGAACTGCTCGACCGACTCCTCGCGGCCGTCGGCGGGGGGGGAACCGTTGAGCACGCCGATGGCGCCCAGGCCCGCGCGGACCTTGCCGAGGAGCGACATGAGGTCAAAGGTCAGGGCGTCGGGCCCCGAAGGGGTGGGCCTGAGGCGCCCGCCCCACAGCACAAAGCGCGGGGCCTTTGGGTCGCCGAGCACGAGCTGGTCGGCCACGCCCGCGTCGACCGCCGCGCGCAGCATGCTGTCGTTTGGCTGGAACGAGTTGGGTCCCTCCTCCCACACGTACGTGTCGTCCTTCATGGACGTGATGTTCCCGCCCACGCGCTCGCGCGCCTCGGTGACGAGGAAGCGCACGCCCTTGTGGTTGCGGTCGAGGGCCATGGCCGTGACGAGCCCGGAGATGCCCGCGCCGACGATGACCGCGTCGAGCACGTCGCCGTCGGCGGCGGTGCCGTTGCCGTTGCCGTTGGCGTCGGCGAAAACGGCGGTGGTCGCGCGCTGGCTGCGGCGGTGGGTCTTCTTGGTGTGGGTGCTGCTGAGGAGCGGGGAGGCGGCCGGCGCGCGGACGGGCGACGGGGCTGCGGCGGCCGAGGAGGAGGCGCGCGCGGCGACGCGACGGGAAGAAGAGGCGGGGAGGACGACGACAGGGCGCGGCGAGGCCCCGCCCGCGCGCAGGGCGCGCGGCTGCTGGTGCAGATGCATGTCGAGCGGATCGCTAGATGCGGGTCGAGCGCGAGCCGATCCGGGGGTGGGTCGGGGCGGGCGGATTGGCGGCGAGAGGGACCGGGGGGGGGATGTTCGACGTTTGGAGGAGAGAGCGGGCGAGAGCTCCAATCTCTTTTGCGCGCGCGGCACACACACGCTTGGGATGGGCGGCTCCGGGGCGCGATGGAGGGCGCGGAAGCAAGGTCCGCGTCGGGAGTGTTTGGATTGAGAATCGGGGGAGGGGCGGGTTGTGTGTGGGGAATGAAAAGAGTGGAGGGAGAGGTTTTGATTGGGCGAGCGGCGGAGAAAGAGGGGGCGGCGGCGGCGGCGGCGAGCGTCAAGCGGCGAGCGGCGAGCGCGGGATGTCGGCGAGGGAAAGAAAGGGAGCGGCTCTCGCCCGCTCGCTTTCTCCCACAACCCACACACACATCAGAGGCTCGATCCTCGACCCTTCACCACACAACGACCACGCGTCCACCCACAGGGGCGCGCACAAACAAAAGAGCCGCGACAGCTCCGACCACAGTTCGAAAAAAACATCCCCCCTTTCTCTCTCTCCTCAGAACGGTCGCCATCATGCACGCGTCCGCCGCCGCCGACCCCCAGGTCGCCCGGCTATCAGGAGCAGCAGCACCAGCCGACCCGTCAGGAGGAGGAGCAGCAGCATCACAACACCGACACCAACACCACTCGTCGTCGTCGTACCGCCCGCAAGCGCTCTCGCGCGCCGCCGACGACCTGTCGGCACTCCTGGCGCGGGGGCAGGCCACGCTGGACGCCCTGTCCGCGCGCCTCGAGGCCGAGTTCGCCGGGCGCTTCTGCGTGGCGTCCTCCTCCTCTTCATCATCCGTGGACCCGTGCGCCCTGGCCCAGCGCGCGCGCCGCCTCGAGCGCGAGCTCCCCGCGCTGCGCGCCGAGGCCGAGGCGGCTGCGGCCGCGCGGCGCGCGCTGGCCAAGCGCGCGGCCGCGGTGCTGGGCGGCACCCGCGCGCGCCTGCACGAGCTGTCGGTGCGGGCGGGCCTGGCCCCCCCGCGTGACCAGCGCGAGGGCGCCGCGTTCGACGCGGCCGTGTGGGCGGCGGGCGAGGCGGCGGCGGCGATGGCGGCGCAGGCGCAGGCGGCGGCGGTGGTGGGAAGCGGCGGGGCGACGACGGCGACGCACGAGTAGGAGGGAGGCAAAAACAAGAAGCATCGTTTCACAACCAAAATAAGTAAGGAGCCCAGAGGGGGCTCTCTCTCTCTCTCTCTCTCGTGTTTAAGCAGCCATGCGCACGCGATAATGGAAATTGAAAAAACAATCCCACTAGTCCAGCACCAGCGGCGTCGGGTGCGGCCCCCCGCCGCCCGCGTCGCCGCCTCCGCCCCCGCCCTCGGCCGCGCGCCGCCGCAGCGCGTCGAGGCGCCGGCGCGCCGCGCGCAGCGACATCGACAAGGTCTCCGCGCGCGAGTCCGACACGGCCAGCTCCTGGTCGAGCTGGCGCAGGCGCACGCGCGCGTCCACGCCCCGGGCAGCGACGACTGAGGCGGCCGCCGAGGAGGAGGAAGAAGAAGACGACGCAAACCCGCCCGCCGCGGCCGCCTCCCACCCGGCCCGAACGGCCGCGGGCACCCACGCCTGCACGCCCGCCGCCCGCCCGCCCGCCGCGGCGGCCTGGGCCTCGGCCGCGCGCAGGGCGTCGAGGACGGTTGCAGCCTCGCGCGACAGGCGGGTGCGCGTCCGCTCCTCCTGCGCGGCCTCGCGCGTCAGAGCGCGCACGGCGCGCTCGGCCTCCTCCACCTCGGACTCGGCGTACAGCCTCACCACGGCGTCCGCCCTGCCGCGCGCGAAGGCGGCGCGGCGCCAGTGCTCGAGGCGTTGGCGGCACAGAACGGCGGCGGGGCAGGGCGGCGGGGGGCGCCACGTCGACGACGGGGGTTTCGGAGGCATCGTTGCGGTCGTCGCTGCTTCGTTGCGCGATGGACAATCCGGCAGCGTGTCGGCGTGCCGTTGCCACGCGTCGCGCGCGCCCTGGACCTCTTTGCACAACCACTTGGAGCACCGCGCGAGCGTGGCGAGGTCGGCGATCGTCTCGATGTGGAAGAGGATGCGCGAGAGCACGAGGCCGTCCAAGACGGATGAGAACGGCGGCGGCGGGTCCCCCGCCGCCATTCGTCCGTTCGCTAGTACGTTTGCACGTGTGTTTTGGGATTGGTCGGGCGAGTGCGTGTGTGAGCGCGCTCTGTCGTTTTTTGGCGTCGCGAAACGCGGCGTCGAGCGGAGAGCGGCGGCGGTGGCGACAAAAAGCAGCGGCCCCCTTGCAAAACTGCGGAGCGACACACGCACACACACACTCCACCACGCGCGCGCGGCGCGAGATCTCTCTCTTGACCCACTCTGACCGACACAGAGCGCGCGCCGCCCCTCTCTCTCGACTCTTTCGAGCGCGCATCATCGACTTTTGACACCCTCCCCCCTCTGTCGATTTGAAAACTCTGCACCCTCCTCTTCTCTTTCGATCGTGCGCGCGCGCCCAAAATCAAGCAAGGCGACGAACGAGGACCGAGTCGCGAGAGCTGCTGCTGCCCCTCCATCGAGGTCCCCCCCGAGCAGGGCCGTCGTCGTTCGCGAACCCTCTCTTTGTGAGACGACGCGAGCGAGAGTTTGAACACAATAGGAGAGAAGGCTCCTCCTCTTCCTCTCTTCCTCGATCCCGTCCTCGAAGACAGAGACGCACACCCACCCACGATGCAGGCCGCAGGACCCTGCTCGTCGTCGTGGGCCCGCGCCCACGCGGCCCGCGCCCGCGCCGTGCGCGCCCGCGCCTCCGCCGCCATCGCCATCGCTGCAGCTCGCCCCTCGCCGCGGACGCCGCAGCTGCTGCGGGCCCAAGCCGCCGGCGGCGCCCCCTCCACCGCCCCCTCGCCGATCATCATCCGCCCCTTCCCTGGTGGCCTGGCCCCGATCGCCCGCCGCGGCACGCGCCGCCGCCCGGCCGTCCTCGCGGCCGCCGCCGCCGGGGCGCCAAACGACGACGGCGGCGGCCGCATCCCCCCCACCAACCGCCTGCCGTGGCTCCTGCTCCTCGTGCGCGCGGCCGCCGGCGGCTTTGCCAGCGCGTGGGCCGCCGCCGTCGCCTGGCTGCACGCGGCCGTGCTCGCCGTGACCACCGCCACCACCGCCACCACGCTCATCCGCGCCCCGGCGATGATGGTGGTCGTCGGCGGCGGCGGCGGCGCGGCCGGGGGCGGCGGCGCGGGCTCCCCGCTTCTGGTCGACGCCGAGGCCGAGGCCGCGCTGCTCGAGGACGTGCCGCTCGTGCTCGAGCGCGACGAGGCCGAGGAGCAGGAGGAGGCGATGGCGCAGGCGCGCCAGCAGCAGCAGCAGCAGCAGCAGCAGCAGCAGCAGGAGGAGCTGTTAGCCGCGACGCGCCAGGAGGCGGACGCAACCGTGTCGCTGCGACTGCCGACCCTCGCCGCCGCCGACGGCGGCAACATTGCCACGGGCCAACAGCTGGCCAGCAAGTCCCTGCGCTGGCGCTCGCCCGTCGCCCACGAGCAGCAGCAGCACGAGATCTTTGCCGCCGCCACCGCCGCCGCCGAGGAGCAGGAGCAGCAGCACCACCACCAACAGGGAGAGGCCGCCGCCGCCCTTTTCGACGGGGCGCCCCCAGCCGCCGCCGACTTTGAGGCGCGCGCGTTCGGCGAGGCCCGCGGCCTCGCCGACCGCTTCGGGCAGGGCGGTTTCGTCGTGCCCTACGCGCGGCGCGAGTGGGACGGGATCAGCGTGGGGCCGGACGCCGAGCTGACGCGCATCGGCGACGCGTGGCTGCCCTCGCGCGCGCTGCGCGACCGCGCGACCAGCGGCGGCAGCGGCGGCGAGAGGCGGGCCGCGGCCGGCGGCGCAAGCGCCGCCAGTAAGAAGCTTGCCCTTGCCGCCGCCGGCAGCACCGAGCAGCACCTGGACGCGTGGCCACAGCTGGGCCGCCCGGACGCCGTGATCTCGGACCTGATGGACGCGACCACCGTGGCGGTGGACCCGCAGCAAAAGGAGCAAGCGACTGCGGCGGCGGCGACGACGACGCAAGCAGCAACAACGTCTAAAGCCGAGGCCGCCGCATCTTCCCCCTCCTCATCAATCATCCCCGAGGCCTTCACCTCGGTCGTGCTGCCCGCCTGTGACGCCCTCCGCCACCGCGCGGCCTCGGCCGCCATCGCCGCGTGCGACCGCGCCGCCTCTGCTGTGGAGCCTGTGCTCGCGGCGGCGGCGGCGCGCCTGCCACAGCAGCTTCCCCAGCTGCCTCCCGTGGTCGGCGACCTGGCCCAGCGCCCGCTCGCCGCCTTCCGCGCGGTCCTCCCCTCAATGCCGATGCCCGCCCCGCCGCAAACCCCCGCCGCCACCGCGGTCGCCGCGGGCGCCGCCCTCGTCCTCGCCGCGGGCCTCGCCGCGGCGACGCGCGCCGTCGCGGCGACCCGGGCCGTGCGCATGGCCGACTCGGCCGAGGAGCAGGCGCGCCGCGACGCCGAGGCGCAGGCCAAGGCCGACGACCTGGCCGCCCAGCGCGCGCGCTTCCGGCGCGTGCTGAGCGCCTCGGAGCCCGACCGCGACTCGAGGCGCGCGGCGCAGCAGCAGCCGGCCGGCGAAGACGACGACCAAGACGCCGACGCCGACGACGACCCCGCCGCCGCCTCGGGCCCGCACAACCTGGCCCTGCCCCACGGCGTCTCCGACCGCGAGGGCCGCGCCGCCCTCCGCGAGTGGGAGCGCTTCGTCAAGGGCTCGCGCACGGGCGAGGTCGAGGCGCAGATGTGGTCAGAGGCGGGCGGCGGTGGTGGTGGTGGTGCCGGTTCGGCGGCGGCGGGGGCGTTCCCGTCCTCGCCGTTTTCGCCCTCCTCCTCCAACAACCCCTTTGGCGGCGCAGGGGGCGGCAACGCGGGCGACCTGGGCGCCGCCGCGGGCGAGCTGGTCTCGCGCGAGGTGCTCGACGAGATGACGCGCCGCATCCGCGAGGCCGGGCGCGAGGAGGAGGAGGAGGAGAAGCAAAAGGCCGAGGCGCGGCGGCAGGCAGCGGCCGCTTCGACCGCTGCTTCGGCCGCGGGCGCCCCTGCCCTCGGCGGCTACGACTCGTCCGCGGACGCCTCGTCGTCCTCCTCCTCGCGCGGCGACGACGCCGAGGACGACAACTCCTACAACCACCTGCTCTACGCTGATGACCAGCAGCAGCAGCAGCGGCAAGAACAAGAGGGCAGTGCCGCGGCGGCGCCCCAGCGCCCTTCGCGCGGCCGCCGGCCGATCGGCGCGCTCGGCCCCGTCGAGGAGGACGAGGACCCGCACGCGCTCGACGGCGAGGGGGCCGAGGGCTCGCACTCGCTGCGCGTCGAGGCCTTCCTGCGCGACAAGCCCGAGGACTTCAACCCCTTTGCGCTGGCCGGGGACGCGCTCGCCGAGTGGGAGGAGAGCGAGCCCGAGTACGAGGGTGGGGGCGGCGCCGACCTGGACGCGGGCGGCGGCGGACTGTTTGCTGGCAGGCGCGCCCCGCCGCCGTCGGCCGAGGCCGACGCCGACGCCATCGAGTCCGGGCGCGCGCGCCTGCCGCTCTTCGGGGGGATGCTTCGCGGGCTCTTTGGAGGCGGTGGCGGGGGCGGCAGCAGGAACGACATGGACCCCGCGCTGCGGCGCAACCTGGACGGGCAGACCACCGAGCGGCGGCCTGCGGCGGTGGCGGCGCGGCTGGCCGGCGCCGACGACCGCCGCCTCGTCGCCGCGCCGCCTCCGCCCCCGGCAGTGGCGTTTGAAGGCGCCGATGACGACATCGACAACGACAACGACGACGACGACGACGGGCGCCCGCTCGGCCCCAAGGGCGTGCCCACGCCCTTTGCCCCGGGCATGACGCCCGAGGAGGAGGCCGAGGAGCGGCGCCTGCTCGCGCAGCAGCGCGCGGCCTGGGCCGGCGGCGACGACGACGACGCGCTCGCGCGGCGCGCGGCGGCGCGGCGCGCGCGGCGCGAGGCCATGATGGCGACCAAGGGGCAGGAGGAGCAGCAGCTGATGGCGGCCGCGGACGAGCTGGTCGCGGCCGAGCTAAGGGCGGCGGCGGCAACGGCGGACCACGACGGCGGCGACGACGAAACCATCGTGCCACCGCCGCCGCCGCCGGCCGCGCGCGCGCCCCCGTCGGGCGCGAGCGAGGTCGGAGCGGCGGCAGCCAAGGCGGCGCGCGGCAAGGGCCAGCGCGCGCGTCGCAGGCGGGCTGAGGGGAGCGAATACAACCCGTTCGCGGTCGACCCGCTGGTCGCGGCGGCCGCGGCGGCGGCCGAGGACGCCGCTGACGAGGAGGCGGCAGGAGGACGGGCCCGCAGGTGACCAAATGTAAAAAGATGTTCTCGTCTCGTCCGCCGAACGCTCCTTCGGCTTTTGCGCGCGCTCGACGCCGCCGCGCCCGCCTCCTAAACCCCCGGCCTCTCTCTCCTCCCCGGCAACGCCGAACCAACGCCACCACCAATCGCAGCGCCACCGCGCACTCACATCCACGATGATCCGCAGGCGACGCAGGTAGCGCGCGCCTCGTTTGCAAAGCGCCGCGCGCGGATGAAGAGGGCTGTCGAGCGAGGGCTCGTCGTCCTCTTCTTCCGCCCCCGCACGCGCCTGCAGCTCGCGCCAGCAACGCGCGCCTGGGCGTCGGACGCATCGTCGCCGTCATCCTCCAGGCCGGACCCACCCCAACCGCCATCGACCTCGCCCCCGCCCGAGCCGTCGAGCGAGGAGTGCTGCATGGTGCGTCCGGCGTTGTCGTTCCTTCTGTCGCGCGCGCGCGGCGTCGGCGTCGGCGTCGGCGTCGGCGTCGGCGTCGGCGTCGGCGCGCCCCTCCCCGCCGCTCTCGCCGCTGCTCACGATGATGGCCCTTGCCCCCGACAACAACAACCCCCAAACAAACAACAACAAAAATCCAGTCCGGCTGCCGCGTGTGCGTATGGGACACGTACCGCGACGCGCTCAAGGCGTTCGAGGAGCAGCAGCAGCAGCAGGGGGTGCGACGGCGCGGCGGCGGCGACGCCTCTGTCGCGCCGGCGCCGCCGCCCCCCGCGGCGCGCTCGGCCGCCGCGGCGTCGATGGACGCGCTCGCCGAGCTGGAGCGCCGGCTCGAGGAGGCGGCGAAGACGAACAAGAAGAAGAACGACGCGGCGGCGGTCGCTTCAGCCAAGGCGGAGGAGGACAAGCCGGATTGAAGAGGCGGCGGCGGCGGCGATGGCGAGGCGGCTGTTTTCGCGCGCGCGCGCGCTTCCGCGTCCTCTCTCTCTCCCCGCGCGGCCAAATCCCCGCGCGCGCGCGCGCGCCCGTACTGTTGTAACGCAGAGTCACACACGCAACGCATCGCGCCCTCACACACACACACCAACGCATCGCTCCAAAGCGTCGTCGTCGCAACACGAACGCACGAAAGCCGAAATCCCCACTCCTCTCCCCCTCTCCTCTCCCCCAACCCCCAAAAACCCCCACCATCGACACCATTTCTCCCCCCCACACACAACCCAAACTCTTCCTCACCCCACTGCAAGCGCGGACGGAACCACACTCTCGCTCTCGCGCCTGATGATTGCGGGGGGAAAGCGCGAACGGACCCCGACCGACGACGACAAAACGACCGCGAAGAAGAAATCGACCGGCGGAGGGAGCGAAGGAGCAGCAGCAGCACCACCGATGGCGAGCTCCGACGCCCCGATGGGCGAGGCCGCCCCGGCGCTCGATGAGAACCTGCACAGCCGCCAGCTGGCCGTGTACGGGCGCGAGGCGATGCAGCGCCTGGCGACGTCCAACGTCCTCATCTCGGGGGCCAACGGGCTCGGGCTGGAGATCGGTGAGAGGGAGAGCGACGACGACGAGAGAGTTTGAAAGGAGGAGGAGAAGCTTCGCAACGCGGGGACGCGCGCGCGCGCGCGCTGCTCTTGCACGCACGCGCAAGCACGCGCGCGCCCTCGGCCTCGTCTTGCCACGGCGCAGGGCAGTTCGCCCTCTCCAAAGTGGGTCGGGCGAGAGAGAGAACGCCGCCGCCGCCCCAACGCATGCGCGCGCGCGCAAGAGACGCCGCCGCCCGCCGAAGAAAAAAAAACCAACGCCGCCCTCCCCCCAACCACCCCCCAACCACCCCCCCAAAAAACCAAAAAAATACAGCCAAGAACGTCATCCTGGCGGGCGTGCGCGCCGTCACCCTCCACGATCCCCGCCCTTTAGCCTCGGCCTCGGACCTCGGCGCCGCCTTTTACCTGACCGAGGCCGACGTCGGGAAGAACCGCGCCGAGAGCGCGCGCGAGCGCCTGCAGGAGCTCAACCCGGCCGTGGAGGTCTCCGCTTCCACGGCCCCGGAGCTCACGGCCGAGGTCCTCGCGCCTTTCCACGTGGTCGTGCTGTGCTCGGACGCCGCGACGCTCGACGAGGCGCTGCGCGTCAACGACGCCTGCCGCGCCGCCGCCAACGCGTCTTCCCCCGCCCGCCCGTCCATCGCCTTCATCCGCGCCGAGACGCGCGGCGTCTTCGCCTCGGTCTTCTGCGACTTTGGCCCCGAGTTCCGCGTCCACGACGTCGACGGCGAGGAGCCCCACTCGGGGATCGTCGCCTCCGTCGCCTGCTCGTCCCCGACGGCCCTCGTCACGTGCGTGGACGACGAGAGGCTCGAGTTCCAGGACGGCGACCTCGTGACCTTTGCCGAGGTCGGGGGGATGGCCGAGCTCAACGCCCTGGCGCAGCCCGTGCGCGTGCGCAACTGCAAGGCGCACTCGTTCGAGCTCGAGCTCGACACCTCCTCGTTCGGGAGCTACGCGCGGGGGGGGATCGTCACGCAGCACAAGCCGGGCAAGACGCTCGCGTTCAAGCCCCTGCGCGAGTCCCTCGCGGCCCCCGGCGAGTTTCTGCTGACGGACTTCGCCAAGCTCGAGCGCCCGCGCCTCCTGCACGCGGCCTTCCAGGCCCTCGACGCCCTGCGCGCCGAGCGCGGGGGGACCGCCCCGCCCCCGACCGAGGCCGCGGCCGCGGGCGCGCGCCTGATCGAGCTCACCGAGGCCGCCCTCCAAAAGGCGCCCGAGGACCTGCGCTTCGAGCTGGACGACGCCTCGAAGAAGCTCCTGCGCCAGCTCGCGCAGGGCTCCTCCGCGGAGCTGGGGCCCATGGCCGCGCTCTTTGGTGGCGTCGTCGGGCAAGAGGTCGTGAAGGCCGTGAGCGGCAAGTTCCACCCGCTGCACCAGTGGCTCCTCTTTGACGCGGCCGAGGCCCTGACGGCCGACTCGGAGGGGCCCGACGCCGACCCGCAGCACCCGGGCCTCCTGACCGCCGAGAGCGTGGCGCCCCGGGGCGACCGCTACGACGCCGAGGCGGCCGTCTTCGGGCGCGCCATGGTGGACCGCCTGCGCTCGCTCAAGGTGTTTTTGGTGGGGGCCGGGGCGCTCGGGTGCGAGTTCCTCAAAAACTTTGCGATGATGGGCGTGGGGTGCTCCGGGGACGAGACCGACGGCGGCGCGGCGGGCATCGGCAACAGCAACGGCAGCGGCAACGGCAGCGGCAACGGCGCGGGCGCGGCCTCGGCGGCCGCCGCCCCCCTCCCGGCCACGGTCCCCGAGGGCTCGGCCGCACGCGCCGCCGCGGCCGCCGCGGGCCCCCGCGGCGGCGGCGTCGTGCTCGTCACGGACGACGACGTGATCGAGAAGAGCAACCTGTCGCGCCAGTTCCTGTTCCGCGACTGGGACCTGGGCAAGCCGAAATCGACGGTCGCCGCCAAAGCCGCGCTCGCCCTCAACGGGGGGTTGCGCGTCGCCGCCCTCCAGAACCGCGTTTCGCCTGAGACCGAGGCGGTGTTTGACGACGCCTTTTGGCAGCAGGGCGTGGACGTGGTGGTCAACGCGCTCGATAACGTCAACGCGCGCCTGTACGTCGACTCGCGCTGCGTCTACTTCGGCAAACCGCTGCTGGAGAGCGGCACGCTGGGGGCCAAGTGCAACACGCAGTGCGTCCTCCCCCGCCTGACGGAGAACTACGGCGCGTCGCGCGACCCGCCCGAGCGCCAGGCGCCCATGTGCACGGTCCACTCCTTCCCGCACAACATCGACCACTGCCTCACGTGGGCGCGCTCCGAGTTTGAGGGCCTCTTCGACAAGTCCCCCGCCGAGGCCAACGGCTACCTGTCCGACCCGGCCAAGTACGCCGACGCCGTGCGCACGTCGGCCGACGCCGCCGCGCGCGAGCAGCTCGCGAAAGTGGCCGAGGTGCTGGCGCCCGAGGAGCCCCCCGTCCGCGACTTTGCCGGGGCCGTCGCGTGGGCGCGCCGCCGCTTCAACGACTACTTCCACGACCGCGTGCTGCAGCTCACGCACACGTTCCCGGAGGACGCCCTCACGTCTACAGGGGCGCCCTTCTGGTCGGCGCCCAAGCGCTTCCCGCGCGCGGTGAGCTTTGACGCGGCCGACCCGGCGCACGCGTCGCTGGTCCACGCGCTCGCGCTGCTCAAGGCGGGCGTGCACGGCGTCGAGGCGCCGGCGTGGGCGACGGCGACTGCTGCGGCCGGCGGGGCAGGACCTGAGGGGGGCAAGGACGGCGCGGCGGCGGTGGCGGCGGCGGCGGCGGCGGTCGAGCTCCCCGCCTTTGTCCCCAAGCAGGGCGTGCGCATCGAGACCGACCCGAAAGCCACCAGCAACGCGGCCGCGGCCATGACGTCGGTGGACGACGAGTCGGTTATCGAGGGGCTGGTGGCCCGCCTGGAGAGCGCGACGGCGACTTTGCCCGCGGGCTTCCGCCTCTCCCCCATGGCCTTTGAGAAGGACGACGACACCAACCACCACATGGCCGCCATCAGCGGCCTCGCCAACATGCGCGCGCGCAACTACGGCATCGCCGAGGTCGACGCGCTGAAGGCCAAGCTGATCGCGGGCAGGATCATCCCGGCCATCGCCACCGCCACCGCCGCGGCGACAGGGCTGGTGTGCCTCGAGCTGTACAAGGTCGTCCAACAGTCGCCGGCGAAGCCCCTGGAGGCCTACCGCAACACGTTCGCCAACCTCGCCTTGCCGCTGTTCGCGATGGCCGAGCCCATCGCCCCCAAAGTCGTCAAGTACAAGTCGCTCGAGTGGTCGCTGTGGGACCGGTGGATCCTCGAGGGGGACCTCACCGTGCAGGGGGTCTTGGACTGGTTCCAGGCCAAGGGCCTGAGGGCCTACTCCATCTCGTGCGGCCAGTCGCTGCTGTACAACGACATCTTCCCCAAGCACCGCGAGCGCATGGGCAAGAAGATGAGCGAGCTGGTCGTGACGGTCGCCAAGCAGACGCTGCCTGCGGACCGCGACCACTTTGACGTCGTCGTCGCGTGCGAGGGGGAGGACGACGAGGAGGACCTAGACGTGCCGCTCGTGTCGATCAAGTACAAGTGATTGGGCTTGGGCTGGTTTGAGTGGTCAGGAGGAGATGGGAGGAGGGAGGAGGAGGAGGGGCTGGTTTCGCTCGCTCGGGCAAGGACGGAGCAGGAGGAAAGAGCGATCGCGCCGTTTTTGCGCGACAGTGCGCGCGCGGCCGACAGCTCCCGCCGCCTTTTTTTTTCAAAGCGCATCATCCTTCTCTCGCCTTTTTTGCGCATCGCATCCGAACGGGCTCCTTTTCCCCGCGCGCTCGACAAGAAACAAAGAACGCATAGCATAGCTGCTCCCAAAACAAAAAGCAACGAGCAAAACGTAACCCCCCACAAACGAAGCAAGAGCGCCCCCCTCCCCCGCCTCACACGCACAAGGGCGGCGAGCGTCCTCTCTCAGCAGCAGCCTCTCTCTCTGCCTCTCTCTCTCTGTCGATCATCACCAGACCATCCCATCCCTCTCCGACTGCGCGCGCGCCCAGAAAACCAAGAGAAAATCATGCGCGAGCAGCAGCAGCAACAGGACGAGAACGAGGAGGAGGCGCGGCGGCGGCGACGCTCGGGGCGTGCCTCCGCCGCGCTCGCCGCCGCCGCCTCGGCCGCCGCCTCGGCCGCCCGCCTGGCGCGCGACGCCGAGCTCGAGGAGCGCATGCTGCGCCAGCAGCAGGAGGCCCTGGCCTCGGACGGGCGCGGGTGGGAGCCGCGCGACTGGCGCTGGCGGCCGCTCGTTGAGGCGGGAAGCAACTGCGCCGACCGCAGCGACGCCGCCAACGCCAGCGAAACCGACGCCGACGCCGACGCCGCCGTGGCCGCCTATGCGCGCGCGGCCGACGACCTCGAGGCGCCGCTGCGCGGCCTGCGGCTGCTGATGCAGCAGGGCGGCGACGACGAGTCCTGCCCGCTGGCTCTCCTGGCCTTTTTGAGGCGGGGCCTGGACGAGGCGTGCGCGCGCGCCCTGACAAAACAGAAAGAGGAGGAGGACGACAACAAGGCGGCGACGGCAACAGCAACAGCGGGAGACCACCCCCGCCACCGCCGCTCGCGCCCGGGCAAGCACCCCACCCTGCGCGTCCTGGTGCTGGGCGGTGGCGCTCCTCTCGCCCTGGCCGCCGCCGCCGCGGCCAAGCAGGCTGGGTGGCCCGCGGCCAGCGTGGTGCTCGCCGACCCCTCGCCCTGGGGCCGGCGCTCGGTGCAGCAGCAGCTCCTGTCCGCGGCTGCCGCCGACGCAGACGCCGACCCAGACGCTTCCTTTGCCCCCTCCTTTGCCGTCGTCGCCTCGCCCGCGCAGGCGGCGGCGGGGGGCGGGTGGGGAGGAGAGGGTCAAGGTGGCGCTGCTAAAGCTGTTGCTGCTGCGCACGTCGTCGTGACGGACCTCTTTTCCTCGGGCGCCGTCTTGCTGCCGCCCTCGCCGCCGCCGCCGCCCTCGCCGCCGCCACCCGCGCCAGAGGAGGGCCCGCCGAGCCGCCGCCAAGGCGACGGCGACGACGCCCGCCGCGGCCCTCCTTCCTGCTGCGGCGGTGGTGCCAGCCCCTTTGCGCTCGGCCTGCTCGGCGCGCTGCGGGCGGCCGCGGCGTGCGGCGCCGCCGACCCGCGCTCGACGCGCTTCGTCCCCGCCTCGCTGCGGCTACGCACCGCGCTCGCGTGCGCCTCGGCGCCCGGCTCGGACGTGACGTGCGGCGTTGACCTCTCTTCGCTCGACCGCGCCTACCGCTGGGCGCCGCCGGGCAGCGGGGGGTTTGCGCCTCCCTGCACGGGCAAGGGGGGCCGCGTGCGCGCGCTCTCGGCGCCGTTCCTCGCAGCCGAGCTCGATCTCTCCCGCGCGGCGGCCGCCGCCGCTGCTGCTGCTGCTGCTGCCCCCGCCGGCCACCTCCCCTCGGCCTCAGCCTCCTTGGCCCGCAAGACGAAGCGCGTGGACTTCGCGATCGAGGAGCCCGGGAAGTGCAACGCGTGCCTCGTGTGGGTGGAGCCCGTGCTTGATGACGGGGGCGGCGGCGGTGGTGGGGGGGATGGCCCGTTGCCCGACCGCGCCGCGCTCTGGCACCCGCCGCACCGCCCTTTGCCCCTCGCAAAGGGCGACGCCCTGCTCGTCCGCGCATCCGTGGCGGCGGGCAGGTCGGCCGCTCTGGCGCTCGAGTTTGCGGACGCCGACGACGACGACGACGAAGATGAAGATGAAGACGAGGAGGAGGACGGGCGGCAGCGGCGCGGGGGGGGCGCGGGGGGGCGGCCCTCGCGCGCCCTCGTCGTCGCCCGCGATGCAGCGCCGCCGCCGCCGCCCTTGGACCGCCCGCGCCGCGGCGCGCTGCTGCCCTCTTGGCACCTCGAGATGGTCTCGGACGCCGCGCGCAACGCCGCCTACGACCGCGCTATCCGGCGCGCCATCGGCCGGGCCGCGGCGGCGGCGCCGCCGCGCGTGCTCGACGTGGGCGCGGGCTCGGCCTTGCTCTCGGTGCTGGCTGCGCGGTGAGTTTTTGTCTGTTTTGGTTTACAACGTTGTTTTTGCGTGTGCGCGCGCGGGTCTTTTGTGTGCGGGGAAGGGAGTGTGCTGCGAAGAGAGAGGGAGTTTGAAAGCTGGGCCGCAACCACCGACCGACCGCCCGCTCTCAGGCCGCGTCGCCCTCGTTCCCCCCCCCCCCTCCCCCTCCGGCCACCATCTCTGCAAACGCGGCGTCAAAGCCGAGGAGGTAGGGGATGGAGAAGTCGACCAGGCGCCGCAGCACGTACAGCTCCCCCTTGCTGACGGGCACCGACACCGACTGGCGCATCCCGGACGAGGAGGAGGACGATCCGCCACCACCCCCACCCCCGCCCCCGCCCCCACCCGTCACGGTCAGCTGGAAGAAGAAGGAGCGGCCGTCGGGCGCGGCGGCCCAGCGGACCGTCTTGCGCGTGGCGCCCTCGCCGTCGCGGCCCTTCTGCGGGTCGTGGAAGAACTCGTGGGGGCCGTCGGGGTCCGCGAGGATGGCGCCAAGCTCGCTGACGGACAGGGCGACGTTGAGCTTGCTGGCCCAGTCGTAGCGGCGCATGCCGGGGGGCGAGGCGCCGCCGCCGCCGCCCGACGCAGACGCGCCGCCGCCGCCGCCGCCGCCGTCGGGCGCGGCCGGTGCGAGCTCAAACAGGAACACGCCCTCGCGCTCGAGCGCCACGGCGGACGCCGAGGGGCCCACGGCGCGCCAGCGCGGGCGGATCACCCGCGCAGACAGTGCCGCCTTGGACTTGTACACGTCCCACGACGTGTAGGCGGCTGAGGGGGCCGCAAAGGCAGAGGCGCCAGCGCCGCCGCCGCCGCCGCCGCCGTACCCGCCACCACCACCACCACCGCCGCCGGCGTCGTACAGGTCTCCCGACAGGCCCCCGCCGCGGCCCGCGGGCTCGGGCTCGCCGAGGACGCCCGCTTGGTAGTCGTAGGCGGCGGCGGGCGGCGGCGAGGGCGAGGGCAGTGGGGCGGCGCGGCCGCGGCCACGCGCGGGGCGCGGCGCGGCGGGCGAGGCGGCGCCGGCGGCGGGCGGCGGCGCGACGGGCGACGGCAGGGCGGCGGCTGCCGCTGCGGCGGCGGCACTGGCGTTGGAGGGGGAGGCCGCGCTGGCGGCGGCGCCGCGCGCGAGCAGGAGGGACGACACAAAGGGGAGCGACGAGGCGGGGGAGGCGAGGGCCGCGCCGCTGCTGCCGCCGCGGCGGAGCAGCCGCAGGCCGGCGCTGCGCATTGTGTCTGTTTTTGGTTTTGCGGCTGCTGTGCTGTTTTTTTGTTTTTGTTTGGTCGGGGTTTTCGATGTCGATTGGGGGGCGAGTGAGTGTGCGCGTCCGCTGATTCGCCTTGTCCCCTCTCCCTCCCCCCCAAAAAACAAAAAACAAAAACAGCGCGGGCGCCGCGCGCGTCGACGCCGTCGAGAGCGTCGGCCACGTCGCCGCGGCCGCGGAGCGCGTCGTGGCCGAGGCGGGTGGCGCGGCGGCCGCGCGCGTGCGCGTGCTGCACAAGGACGCGCGCTTCCTGGCCGTCGGGAGGCAGCCCGACGGTCAGCCGGGCGACTTGGACGCCGGCGGCGCGGACGTGGTCGTGTTCGAGGTGAGGGCGGGCGGGTGTCGGCAGTTTTTCGAGGGCTTCGCGCTCTCGCTCGCCCGCGCGCGCGCCGCCTCTCCCGCTTGACAATCCCCCGACTGTGAGGCGCGAGGGCTCGGGCGCTGCGATAGTGCCGCGGTTCCGGGCGCGGGCGGGCGGGCGGGCGGGGGCGGCAAGGAGGGAGAGTGTTTTGGGGGCGATGGAGAGAACCACGCACCTTTTTTTCAAACGGGGGGGGGAGAGGAAGTACGCGAGTGGGAGGGGGTCTCTCTCTTCCTTTGATTGGCAAGGGGGGATGCTTTCCAACGAGCGGTGTTGTTTGGGCGTGTGTGACGAGCGCGCGAGAGAGAGGGGGCCTCCCAACTTTGCCCCGTCACGCGATGGCCGCTCCGTCGCCGTCGCCGCTGCCGTGTTGCCGCCAAACTCACAACAACGCGCCCCCTTGCGCAACCCCCCAACAACAAATACAACAAAACAACAGACCTTCGACGCCGGCCTCATCGGCGAGGGCGCGCTCCACATCGCGGCGGCCATCCACGCCCGCGGGCTCGTGCGCCCGGACCGCGCCGAGGTGGTGCCCGCGGGCGCCGAGCTCTACGCGCAGCCCGGGCGCCTGATTTGCCTCCCCTCCGCCGCCAACGCCGACACCAACGCCAACGCCAACGCCGACGCCACCGAGCGCCTGCTGGGCCTCTCGCCGGATGCGCTCGGCCGCCTCGTCGAGGCGGCCGACCCGTACACGTACCGCCCAGGGCAGTACTCAGCCGTCGACCTGGGCGCGCTCGAGCGGCAGGGGCGGTGGGTCGCGGCGGCGGCCCCGCGGCACGCCTTTGCGTTCTCGTTCTCTAAGGCCAAGGCGGCCGTGGCCGCGGTGCAGGGTGCGCCCGGCGAGGCCGTGCTCGAGTTTGAGATCGCCGAGGAGGACACTGAGGTCAACGCCGTGGCCTTTTTCTTCGCGCTCGACATGGGCGGCGGGCAGCTGCTGCTGTCGTCGGCGCGGGCGACGGAGGTGGCAGCGGGGGCGGGCGGGGGCGGCGGCGACGGCGACGCCGCGACCGCATCATCATCATCGTCCTCCGTGGCCTCTTCCTGGAAGGAGGCCGTGCAGCGCCTTTGCCCCGTGCGGTGCGGGCCCGGCCCCCTGCGCGTCGTGGCCAGGCACGACACGTACGGCGTGACGTTTGAGTGGGGCGCGGAGACGAGGGCGGCGACGGCGTCAGCGTCAGCGCAGGAGCGCCCGCCCGCGGCGCGGGAGCTCGACGCGGCCGTGGCGGCGGCCGACGCCGGGCTGGGCGCGGCGCTGGCGCGCGCCGTGGCGCAGGACCCGCTCGCGTACCGGCGGCTGGCGCGGAGCGCCGTGCGCCTGGCCCTCGCGCAGGAGGAAGGGGCGAGCGCCATTGGGGCTGTTGTCGCGCGGCTATTGTCCTGAGATGCGGTGGGGGGGCGTCGGCGGCGTCGCGCGACGCCGAGCGCGCGCCGCGCGACCGGAGCGCCTTTTGGCTCAAAGCGGAGCGGCGACACAACGCGCGCACATCCCATATCAATCCTCATCTCCACACCCTCAACACCACGCGCGTACGAACCCTGCAACGCCCACGACTTTTTCTCCGTGCATCGGGCCGAGAGGCGTCTCGAAGCAAGAAGAGGCTCTTGTACTTCGGTCTTCGCACCTCCTCGCTCCGCTTTTGCTCTCTCTGCTCAAAGCTCCAATCCCCCAAGCCCGCGCGCCTGTCGGGTCGTACAGAGGGGCGCGCGCGCACGTTCTCGGTGGGCCCGGGCGCGGCGCGACTAGAGAGGACAGACCGCAAACAAAACACAAACACAGAGAATGAGCTTTCGCCCGCTCGGCGTCGGCGGCGGTGGCGGCCCCCCGAGCAGCGGCCACCTCGACCCCGAGTCGCTCGAGCGCCAGAACGACGGCTCGATCGCGGCCCTGGCCGAGCGCGTCGGCATGCTCAAGGCCGCCACCGCGGGCGTGCGCGACGAGGCCGAGGGCCAGCACGCGCTGCTGGACCGGCTGGCGGACGGCGTGGGGCAGGCGAGGACGCTGGCGGGCGCGGCCGCGCAGCGCCTCGGGGTGGTCATGGCCGACCGCGAGGGCCGGCGGCAGCTCGGGCTGCTGGTCGGGGCGGCGACGGCGGCGCTGCTGTTCGTGTGGTACGTCGTGCTGCGGTGATGACTAAACAGACAGGCAAATTTAATTCCGAATCGGTTTCTTCGAGACGTGTTGCGCGAGGGAAGGATCGAGAAGCGGTGGCAGCAGCGGGGCGGCGACGGCGCGGCGCGGCGCGACCGGCGACGGCGCGACCTTTCTTCGAGCCCTCGCTCGTCTCTCCCTCTCCCTCGCAAATCTTTGATCCCACGGAGAGCACCATCTGCTCCCTTTCTTCATAGCCGCAAGACCGAAAACGAACATCCCGTCTCTCGGCGCCACGCGCGCGGCGTCTCTCCGGACCAGACCACGCCCCCCTCCCTCGGCCTCTCTGTGTCCGCCGCCATCCCCCGAAACGCGCCCGCCTTCTTTTCGCGCGCCTTGCCCGTCCATCGAGGCCGTCTCGCGACCCTCCTCCGCAGTACCGCCGCGCGCACCCCCGATCGCTGATTGGTGCTCATCTCTCTCTCTCTCTCAGCATCCGCGCCAACGCGGCGGCGCCGGGCGGCGGCGGGCGGTGCGCGCGCTCGCTCTCTCGCGCTGTCGCGCCGATTCACTCGAGTCCCCTCACAGACAAGAACCCTCTAAAAACGAAAAAAGATGGACGTCAACGGCGCCACCGAGCAGCTCCAGCGCAAGCTCCTGTCCTGGTGCTACTACACGCTCAACGACCGCTTCGACCAGGGCCTGGGCGTCTTTGACGAGGGCGCGCTCGTCCCCGTCCCCCGCGCTTTCGCCGACGCCGCGCACTACCGCTCCGTCTGGGAGCCGCTGCTGCTCGAGGAGGCCGGGGCGCAGATCGTGCGCGGCATCGAGGAGGGCGTGGTGCTGGAGCCGCAGCCAGCCGTGGTGAAGCGGTTCGAGGACCCGCCGGGCAACGCGACGGGCGGGGGAGGCCTGGCCAGTGGCAGCGGGGGCGCAGGCGCGGCAATGCCGTTCTCGCGCGTGAGCGTGGGCGTGACGACCGCGCGGGGCACGTTCGCGGCCAACGACCTCATCCTGCTGTCCAAGGACGAGCCGCACGGCAAGTCCGTGCGCAGGCACCTGCACGCGATTGGGTGAGTCGTAAGCGCGCGCGCGCCGATAAAAGGAGGGGGTTAAGTTCATTTTTGCGGCCTTTTTCCCGCGGCTTTTTTTTGTCTTTCGCCAACATTCGCCAACGACGCCGAATTCGCAAAACCTCCCCCCGAAAACAAACAAACAACAACAAACAACAGCCTCGTCGAGCAGCTCGAGGGCTCGGACAGCCTGCGCGTCAAGCTCCAGCTCTCGGACGACGCCCAGGCCGGCAGCGCCCGAGGGCTGGCGCGCGCCCGCGCCACGCGCGCCGAGCTGGCCGCGTCCGCCGCGAGCGCCGACGCGCGCTCCATCTGGTACCTCCTGCGCCTCTGCAACGCGTCGACGATCACGCGCGAGTGGGTGGCCCTGCAGCACGTGCACCTGCTCCCCTTCCTGGACGTGGTGCTGTCGGGGCGGCCCTCGCTCGCCGCCGGCGCGCCGGTAGGAGGGGGCGCGGACGAGGCCGCCGCCGTCGCCGGCAGCGTCGGCCCCGCGGCGCTCGCCGGGGCCCTCCTCCAACAACAGGCCAAGGAGCCCGAGATCCCGGGAGGCATGGCCGCGGCCCTCGAGCGCGGCTGCAACGCCTCACAGCTCGCCGCCGTGCGCTCGGGCCTGCACGGAGGGGCCGTCACCCTCATCCAGGGCCCGCCGGGCACGGGCAAGACGCGCACCATCCTCAGCCTGCTGTCGCTGGTGCTGCACGCGGCGGCGGCCGGGTGGGGGGGTGGGGGTGGGGGTGGGGGTGGTGGTGGGGCAGGAGAAGTGGGAGTAGGAGCGGCGGCGGCGCCGGGCACGCCGCGACGGGAGGAGGAGGAGGAGGGCGGCGAGGCGGCAGAGGACGAGGAAGAGGCGGACGGCGGCGGCAACAACGCGGCGGCGCGCGAGGCGCGGCGGCGCGCCGAGCGCGAGCGGCTTTGGCGGCTGCAGTCCCCCTGGATGTTCGGCCTGCCCTGCGCGCGGGACGCCATCCTCCCCTCGCGCGACACGGGCTCACAGCGCGCCGCCGAGGCCGCGGGCGCCACCGCCGACGCCTTTGGCCTCGCGCTCGCGCCGCGCTCGCAGCCGCGCCCGCACGCCGTCGGCTCCGCGCGCGCCCCCCGCGCGCACGTGCTCGTGTGCGCCCCCTCCAACAGCGCGCTCGACGAGATCGTGCTGCGCCTCCTGTCCTCGGGGCTGGTGGACGGGCGCGGCCGCAGCTACACCCCGTCGCTCGTGCGCGTGGGCGTCAACGCGCACCGCTCCGTGCGCGCCGTCGCGCTCGACGCGCTCGTCGATGCGCGCCTCGCGGCCGCGGCGGCCGGCGCCGCGCCCCCCGCGGGCCCGGGCGCCCCCTCCTCCTCCTCCTCAGGCGGGCCCGCCGCCCTCGCCGCCGCCGCCGCCTCCGCCTCGGCCTCCGCCGCCGCCTCCGCAGCAGCATCCGCCGCCGCCGCCGTCGCCGCCGTCAGCCCGGCCGTGCGCGACGCCGCGCGCCGCGCAGTGCTCGCCGAGGCCGCCGTCGTGTGCTCGACGCTCTCGTTCGCCGGCTCCCCTCTACTGCAGCGCCTCGCGGGCGGGCGCCACTTTGACGTCGTCGTCGTGGACGAGGCCGCGCAGGCCGTGGAGCCCAGCCTCCTCGTGCCCCTAGTGATGGGCCTGTGCCGGCGCGCCGTGCTCGTGGGCGACCCAGCGCAGCTGCCCGCGACGGTCATCTCTGCCGCCGCCGCCGCCAGGGGCTACGCGGGGTCGCTGTTTGCGCGGCTCGAGGCCGCGGGGCACCCGGTTCACGTGCTCGACACGCAGTACCGCATGCACCCGGCCATCTCGCGCTTCCCCAGCCGGTGCTTCTACGGCGGGCGGCTGCGCGACGGCGAGGGGGCGGAGGAACGGGCGTCGCGGCCGTGGCTGCGGGCGCTGCTGCAGCAGGCGGACAAGAAGGGCGGCGGCGGCGGCGGCGGCGGCGGCGGCGGCGGCGCGAGGGAGAACAAGGGCGGCGCTGGCGGAGGCGGCGGCGAGGGCGGCGGCGGCGCGCTGGGCCCGCTGGCCTTCCACGACGTGCGCGGGCGCGAAGAGGTACCCAAGGGCTCGGCGTCGATGGTCAACCGCGCCGAGGCGCACGCGTGCCTGGAGCTGTACCGACTGCTGATGAAGGCGGCGGCCAAGGTGCGGGGCGGCAAGCGCGGTGGCGGCAAGGAGGTTGCTGCTGCTGCTGGTGCTGCCGCCGAGCGCGCTGCCACTGCCCCGACGAAAAAGCCGGCCGCCAAAGCCGCCACCAAGGGCGGCAAGGCAGCCGCAGCTGCCGCAGCCCCGACCGAGGAGGAGCTGCAAGAGCGGGAGAAGGGCGGGCGCGGCAAGAGGAACAAGGGGGGCGAGGGCGACGAGAGCGACGAGGACGAGGACGAGGACGGCGGAGGCAATGGCGGCGAGGAAGAGGGCGACCTCGAGGGCGGCCGCGGTGTTGCCATCATCTCCCCCTACAAGGCGCAGGTGCGGCTGCTGCGGCAGCTGTTCCAGGACCGCCTCGGCGCCGCGGCGCAGCACCTCGACATCAACACCATCGACGGCTTCCAAGGGCGCGAGAAGGACGTCGTGCTCTTCTCGGCCGTGCGCACGCGGGGCGCGCCCCCGCCGCCGCGCAGCGGCGGCCGGCTCGCCGCGTCCCCCCTCGACGGCGGCGGGTCGATCGGCTTCGTGGCCGACGAGCGCCGCCTCAACGTCGGCCTGACGCGCGCGCGCTGCGCCCTCATGGTCGTCGGGCACGGCCCCTCGCTCGCGGCCGACCCCAACTGGCGCGCGCTGCTGCGCCACGCGTGCCGCGAGCGGCGCTACTGGCACTTTAGCGCCCCCCCCCCTCCCCCGCAGGCCGAGGCGGCGGCGGCGGCCGAGGCGGCGGCCGAGGACGAGGACAGCAAAAACGCCGCCAAGGCCACGACCGCCGGGAACCGGCGCGCCAAGTACTTTGCCGACGCGGCCGCCGGGCGGGTGGGGCCGGCCGAGCCCGACGAGCTGCTGCTCGCGCGGCTCGGGGGCACGTACGAGGGGGAGGAGGACGGCGACGCGGCGGCCGAGGCGGCCCTGGCGGAGGCCCGGGAGCGGCGGGCGCGCGAGCGCGCCGAGGCCAGGGAGGAGCGTCGCCGGCAGCGGGAGGCGGCGGCGGCGGCCGCGGGAGGAGGAGGAGGGGAGGGCGAGGAGGAGGAGGATGGGGAGGGGGAGGGGGAGGAGGAGGAGGAGGCCGCCGAGCTGCTGGCGGCCGCGGGCGACGACGACGACGACGAGGCGGCGGCGGCGTTTGCCGGGGTGTCGGCGGTGGACTTTTTGGCCGAGGCGCCCGCCGGCGGCGAGGAGCCCGTGCTGATCGCGGCCCCGCACGGGCAGGGCCCGACCGCTGCTGCGGCTGCTGGAGGTGGGGGTGGCGGGGCTGGCAGCAAGCGCCCGGCGGCTGAGGAGGCGCCTGCGGCTGCCGCGGGCGACAAGCGCGCCCGCCGCGGCGCGCGGTGAATGCGCTCGACTACAAAGGGCCGAGCGTCGAACGGTCGCGTAATGATGTTGTTGTCACACACACGCTCTCCCATCGATACTCGTTTCATTCACAGCCTCTTTCCCCGCGCACGCGCGCGCGCACAAACACCATCGACACACCTCTCTCACTCACTCACCTCCTTTTGCACACCCGCCCGCGCGAGCGCAAAGCATGATGCTCCGCACCCCCGCCGCCGCCGCTCAGCGCGGCGCTCTGACGAGCAGGAAGGCCGCTGGTGCGTGGTTGTTTATTGTGGGACACGCTGTGGCGCGCGCGCCGTGTGCGCAAGACCACCACCATCACCACCAGCCTCTGTGGTCGTCCTGTTTCGCGCGCACGCGTGAGCACGATCAAAACCCAGAGGCCCCGATCAATGCCCAATCACAACGAGCTCGCTCGCCACCGCAACCGACGCACAACCCCCCCCCACCATCGCCACCCCAACACACAAACACAGCCTGCAGCCCGCGCCTTGCGCTGTCGGCCGCGTCGCGCGCGCCCCTCGTTGCCGCCACCGCACCTGCTCCTGCAGCTGCCGCAGCATTCCGCCGCGCCATCGCCGCCCCCCGGCCCCTCAGGAGCACCACCACCGCCACCGCCGCCACCGCCAACGACGCGGGAAAGCAGCAAGGCGACGAAAAGTACGACTACGACCTCTTCTTCCTCGGCGCCGGCAGCGGCGGCGTGCGCGGCGCACGCTTTGCCTCGTCCTACGGCGCCAAGGTGGCCGTGGCCGAGATGCCCCTGCGCTGGGTCTCCTCCGACACCGAGGGCGGGGTCGGGGGCACGTGCGTACTGCGCGGGTGCGTGCCCAAGAAGCTCATGGTGTACGCGAGCGAGTACGCCGACTACGTCAGGCAGAGCGCCGGGTTTGGGTGGGAGGCGCCCGAGCCGCTGCCGCAGTTCCACTGGCAGCGCTTCATGGACGCCAAGCGCGGCGAGCTCACGCGCCTCAACGGCGCGTACAAGAACACGCTCAAGAACGCCGGGGTGGAGCTCATCGAGGGGCGCGCCACCATCGCCGGGCCCCACGAGGTCGACGTGGCGGGCGTGGGGCGCTTCACCGCAAAACACATCGTCGTCGCCGTCGGGGGGAAGCCCCACCGCCTCTCCATTCCGGGCGCCGAGCACTGCATCGACTCGGACGAGGCCCTCGAGCTGGCCGAGAGGCCCGAGCGCGTGGCCGTGCTCGGGGGCGGGTACATCGCCGTGGAGTTTGCCGGGATCTTCCGCCGCTTCGGGGGGAGCGTCGACGTCGTGTACCGCCAGCCGCTGCCGCTGAGGGGGTTTGACGAGGAGGCGCGGCGGTTTGCGGCCGACCAGTACGCCGCGACAGGGCTGGGCTTGCACAGCGAGTGCACTCCTCAAGAGGTGATTAAGCAGCCAAATGGCAAGCTTACCTTGATCATCAAGCACGGCCCCACGGGCGAGACGCGCGAGCTGCGCGACCTCGACCAGGTGATGATGGCGACGGGGCGCGCCCCCCGCACGAGCGGCCTGGGCTTGGAGGCCGCGGGCGTCGAGCTCGGCTCCAACGGCAAGATCGTCGTGGACGACTACTCGGCCACGCGCGTCCCCTCGATCCACGCGATTGGGGACGTCACCGACCGCATCAACCTGACGCCCGTTGCTTTGATGGAGGGCATGGCACTCGCCAAGACGCTCGTTTTGGGCGCGAAAACCAAGCCCGACTACGACGACGTGCCCTCGGCCGTGTTTTCGTGGCCGCAGCTCGCGACGGTGGGCCTGACCGAGGAGGCCGCGGTCGAGCGGTACGGCGAGGGCAACGGCAAGAGCGGCAAGGGCGTCGACGTGTACGTGTCCACGTTTAGGCCGATGCGCAACACCATCAGCGGCTCACCCCTGCGCACGCTGATGAAGCTCCTCGTGGACAGGGCCACGGACCGCGTGGTGGGTTGCCACGTCGTCGGCGACGACGCGGCCGAGATCATGCAGGGCGTGGCCGTGGCGGTCAAGAGCGGGGTGACCAAGGCGCAGGTGGACGCGACGATCGGGATCCACCCCTCGGCGGCGGAGGAGCTCGTGACGATGCGGTCGGTGACGCGGACGGTGGGCGTCAAGGCGGCGGCGGCGGCGGCGTGAGCGAGAGCGAGCGAGAGGAGAGAGATTGAGAGGGAGACGGCCGCGCCGGCTTTCGGTTGTTTGGTTTTTTTAGATTCCTGCTTTTTTTCGTTCTCGCGTCTGCTGATTTCGTTAAAAAATTCAACCAATCTTGGATGTGATGAGGAGTTTTGTCCGCCTCCAGGGGTTGGGGGGTCCGTTTCCAATGAGAGAGAGCGAGAGAGGGAGCGGATCGATCGGTCGATCAAGCGGCCGCGGCCGCGGCCGGCTTGCCCTCCTCCTCCTCCTCCTCCTCCTCCTCGTCCGGCACGAGCAGCACGCGCACGCGGTGCCACGCGTTGTTCACCACGCCGCGCGGGTTCCAGATCGACAGTGACGACTCGGGCTGCGTGTTGTACGACGAGTCGGTCGCCTTGACGCACAGCTCGAGCTCGCGCGGCGCGGCCGGCGCCGCACCGGCGCCCGCCTCGTCCGGCAGCGGCACCTCGGCCTCCCAGAGCGTCCACCCCCACGCCCTGCCCGGCTCCTGCCCCGTCGGGTACACAAAGGGGGCCTCGAGGCCCTGCGCCGCCGCGCTCGCGCGCGCGGCCTCGGCGTCGGGGGCCCCGGGCGCGGGCAGCAGGCGCGCGGCGACCCACGTCCGCCCGCCGTCGGGCGAGACGTCGACGCGGATCACCGCCTGCCCCCCGCCGGCCCACGCCCAGCCCTTGACGGCCGCGTAGCCGTCCGACAGGGGCAGCCTCGTGCCGGGGGCGGGCTCGCAGATGGCGCTCGAGATGGGCATCTCGTGGACGGGCGGGGCGGACGTCCAGTCGGGGGACGAGGGGGAGGAGGGGGAGGAGGAAGGGGCGCCGCTAGCGGTGGCGGCGGTGGTGGGTTGCTGCCGGAGCATGCCCGGCGAGAAGGCCTTGTAGTCGCGCTGCTGCCACTGCCCCTGGCACTCGAAGGGCGCCGCGAGGACCTCCGAGACCCACTTGACGGAGCGCGCGCCCGTGACCCCGGGGACGACGACGCGCACGGGGTAGCCGTGGTCGCGCGGCAGCTCGGCGCCGTTCATCTCGTACGCGAGCAGCGCGTCGCCGAAGTTGCTGCCGCCGCCGCCGAGACCCACCAGCCGCGCGGGCACCGACGCCGCGTACCTCTGCTGCCCGGCCTCGTCGCCGTCCAGGCCCAGAAAGTGCACGTGCGCGTGGGCCGGGTCGCCGTCGCGCACGCCCGCCGCGCGCAGGACGTCCGACAGGCGGGCGCCCGCCCACCGCGCGTTGCCGATGCCCCCGACCGTCCAGTCGAGGCCCACGACCTTGCCCGTCGGCGGCGGCGGGGTTGGTGGGTTGTCGTTGCCGCCGCCGCCGCCGCCGCCGGCCGCCTTTGCCGCCGACGCCGCCCTGGCCTCCTCCTCCTCTGCGGCGGCGGCCCTCGCCGTCTCGTCACGCATCTCCGTGCGGCGGTTGCCCGTGCACTGCATCACCGCCGTGATCTCGTGCCGCGGGAACCGGGTCTTGAGCTCCTCCAGCGTCAGCCGAAGCACCTCGCGCGGCGCGCCGCGCGGCGCCTTTGCCGCCGCCTTGTCCTGTTCCTTGCCGCCGCCCTCCTCCTTTTCCCCCTCGTCCCAGACCTGCACGGCCAGCGCGTACTCCTTCGGGTCCACCACGGGCACGGGGAAGTGGTGCCGCACGTAGAACAGGTCCGTGGGGGTCTCGTAGGACGCGGAGAGCAGCTCCGGGGGGGTCTCGGCGTTGTAAGGCTTGAGCGACAGCGGCCGCAGCGCCGGGTGGCGCTCCGGCTCGCGCGCGTAGGGGTCGTCGGCCGCGACCTCCTCCTCCTTGCCGCTCTCGGCGTCTGACGGGTCCAGATCCCCGATGCGGTAGCCCTCGAGCACCTTGAGGACGTACGGCTTGTGGTGCTGCGGGTAGGTCCGCCAAAAGGGCTCGAGCGCCCCGCCCGCCGCGAGCAGCAGGCGGCCGGCGCCGCCCGGGTGCCCGGCGACAAAGTCGGTCACGTCGTAGACGGAGGTGCCGTGGGTGACCCAGACGCGGTCGGCCAGGGTGCGGTGCTTGCGCACCTCGGCGCGCGTGAAGAGCTTGCTGGTGGTGCTGCTGGGCGCGCTAGGGGGGGAGGAAGAGGAGGGCGGGGCGGCGGCCGCGGCCGCGGTTGTGGTGGCTGCGACGACGACACCGGCTGCTGCTGCTGCGGCGGCGGCGGCGGAGAGGGACCAGCGGCTGCGGGGCGGGGCTTTGTGGGAGGCGGAGGCGAATCGGCGGGCCTGGTGTTGCTGCTGCTGCTGCTGCTGGTGAGCAGCGGCGGCTGCGGCGATCGGCAGCACGCCGACGGCGGCAAAGGCCTGCGGCGTGGCGATCCCCGCGCCGCCGCCGCTGCCGCCGCCGCGCGCCGCCGCGGCCACGGCCAGCCGCAGCGCGTGGTGGTGGCGCCGGAGCATGGCCCCGACTCGGAGAGGTGCGGGCGCGCGCGCGCGACAGAGAGAGAAAGAGAGAGAGGGATGCGGAAGAGTGAGGGGGGGGAGGTTGGTGTGTCGGTTTGGGAAGGAGTGTGGCACTTGCGCGTTCGCTCTCGCGCGCGCGCCGTTCAGGTTTGGGGGCGCGAGCGGATCAAGTGTGGGGGGGAGCGAGTGCGTGTGTGTGTTTGTGGGGGGGGGGGGGCGGGGCGAGGGGATGAGAGGTCGTTTTCGCGCGAAAGGGAGAGCGCCCAACGACGTAGACGACGACGGGGCGCGGCGTCGCCGCGCGGGCGGGGCGTCTCATCTCGCTCGCTCGCTCGCAGGTCACTCCCTCTCTCTTTTTGGCACCTCGGCAACTTCTTACAACACACGCCTCGGCGCCATTTTTTTTAGCTTTTTGGCTTTTTTTGATTTTTTTGGGTCCCGCGCCCGAGAAAGGCGCAGGGTTTTTTGATCTTTTTTTGGGTGGGTCTCGCGGCGCGCGCGGAGAGGCTCTCTGCGCACGAAAAAGAAGGGGACAAGGAAAGGGTGGGGGGGGGGGGGTTGTGTGCACCTGCGGGGAAGCCCGGAGGTATATGGCCTCGGGGTGGGGGAAAAACAAAATGAAGGCGCGGCGGGGTGGAGGGTGAAGGGGGGGGTGGAGGGGGGGTTTCTTTGTCTCGTCGTCAAAAGCGGTGTACAAAAATAAATGGGTTCAATAAGGCCGAGCTCGGGGGCTTCAGACGACCAACCCCCGCCCCCTCCCACCCCGACGCGGCAAGCGTGAGGCAGTAAAAGTTGCCCGCTTGCGCACGCGGAGGTGGTGGTTGTGTTGGGGGGGGGGGGTCGTCGTCGCCACCCGCCGCTCTTTTTTGCGCGGCGCCCTCTCTCTCTGTGCACGCTCCCGCTGTCTGCGTGGGGGGGACCGCCCATAGGGGGGGCCGCCCGCGCGCGGGAGGAGAAAAAGGAGGGGAGGGGGGTCAATGGTTAGGTGAAGGGGCGGCGTCATCGAGGGCGTGGGCGGGGCGGCGAGAGCAGAGAGAGGGGACCCCTCTCCCCTCCGCCGCCGCGCGCCCAACGCCCCTTGCGTCTGCGTTTCTTCTGTGGTGCCTAGTGGGGGGGGGGGGCTTGTCTCTCGCAAGATGCCTCTTTCGCGGTCTACGCTCAGCATTGCGCTGAAGGGGAGAGGCGCTCAGTAGTGTCCATGCCGGGAGTAGGAGGAGGGGGGCGGGGGAAAAAAAGGGAAAGCGCGCGCGCCCGCGGGCCCCGCGAGCACAGCAGCACGAGGAGGAAAGGGGGGGCCGAGGGGGCGGCACCGCCGTCGCCTCCCGCTCCCTCGCATCGAGACTGCCGCGCCGGCAGGGGGTCGGGGTCGGCGCGCTTTGGTTTGAAGAGTAGTGGCGCATGTGTGCCTCTTGGGGGACCAAGGGCAACAGTGGCGGCCTTGTGCCTCGGAAGGAAAAAGGGCTCGGCTCTCGCTCGCGCGGCTGCTGCTGCTGCTGCCGCGCTTGTGTTCGTTCGTTGGGAGCAGGGGGTTAAGGGGGAAACCAATGGAAGGAAGCGCGCGCACAGGGCCGCATCTCTTGGGGAGGGGGGGGGAGGGGCCAAGGTCGGGGGCGCGGAGATTTTTGAGGAAGCAAAACCCCGGTACAAAAAAAGGGGCTCTCCGACGCCAACCGAACACTGGAAAAAACGGCCGTGGGCTCTTCTTCGCGCTGTTGCGCTTGCTTGCTTGCGCGCGCACACTTGGTTGGCCTCTCTCTCTCTCGTCGATGAATTTTGTGCGCAAAATTCGTCGGGGGGCCGATGGGGTGGGGCGGGAGACTAGGAGCGGCGGCCGGAGCCATCAATCACTTGCCTCGACCGCCGGCCGCGGGCGGCCGCTGCTGCTGCCGCGCGCCCGCCCGGCTCATCCGCTGCTGCCGGGGTCCGGCGGCCGCCGCCGAGGCGGCGGCCGACGGAGCCGGGCGGGCGGGAGACGGGGGCGCGAGGCGCCGGGCAGCGGCGGCCGAGGGCGGGGGGCGGCCGGCGCCGGCCCCCGCCGCCACCCCCACCGGCGCCGCGAGTCAGGCGGAGCAGCGGAGCGCCTGCATCAGCGCCTGGCCCTGGTGCGCCAGGGGCGACGACGCGGCCGGCGGCGGCGAGGCCTGGCGCGCGGCGGCCGCGCGCGACAGCAGCCAGAGCTGCGGCCGGGGGAGCGCCTCGGGCCGCGGCGACGGCGACGACGCCAGGCAGCCCGATGGCGCGTGCGGCGCGGGCGCGGCGGCCGGCGACGGGGCCTGCTGCTGCTGCTGCTGGTGGCGCGCCTTCTTCTGCTGCGCCGCCATCATCACCGGCTGCGTCTGCGCCTGCGCCTGCTGGGGCTGCGCCTGGCCGCTGCGCCGCCGGCCGTTGCCCGTGGCCTTGTTGTTGCCGCCGACGGCTGCTGCTGCCGGGGGCGCCGCCACCAGGGCCGCGGGTGGCGCGGGCAGGTCGAAGAAGCCCGTCGACGTCGCGGGCACGAGCGCGCGCCCGGCGCCCGTGTAGGTGGCCGAGGGCACGATCTGGGACGCGGCGATGAGGGCGTCGACCAGGTGGGGCGCGTCGCCGCGGAAGCACTTGGGGGAGGTGGTGGTGGTGGTTGCGGGCTGTGTGTGTGCGTTTTTTTGGGGGGGGGGGGGAGAGGATGAAGGGCGGGGGGGGGACGGTCTGCGTCAGCGCGCTGTCGCCGCGAGCTCGCGAGGTCGGGAGCATCGACCCCTTCGTTTTGTTTGCTTGCGCCCTTTTTCCGAGTTTGCGCGCGGGCGGGCCGGAGGTGGCGGTGGCGGGGCGCGGGCGTCCGCGAGAGGGAGGGAGGGGGAAGAAAAGAGAGGCGCGCGCGCGCGCTTCTTGACCCCTCCCCCCAGCTCCTCCTGTTCCAGAGAGGCGAAAAAAAAACCCCGGCCGAGAGAGGCCTCGTTGTTTTCTTCCGGCCCGCGCCGGGCGCAGCGCGCCGCGAATGGCCCCGAGGCGGGCAAGGCGGGCAAGGCGGGTGCCAGAGGTCCGCGGCCGTCGAAGGGCGGGCCTCGGCGGCGCGCGACGGCGACGGGGCGGGGCGCGCGGCAGGAGAGGACAAAGGAGAGGAGGCTTCGGAGCCACCCCCTCTTGCTTTTTGCTCTCAACGCACCTTCATCGTGACGTGGGGACCAAAGGAGGAGAAGGGTCAAGTTGGACGCTGGCGGTGGCCGGGCCGGGGTGTGTCGGTTGGTCAGGCGGGAGCTGCGAAAGGGCGGGGGGGAGGGAGGGAGGAGGGAGGGGGGGGCGCGGAGAGGGGAAATGGGGAGGGAAGGAGGGTGTCTCTCTGTCTCTCTCTCTCTTTCTCGCGCGCGCGTGGGTGTGGTGAGGGTGAAGTTTGCGATAGAGTCAGGCGTCGCGAGGGCGAGCGCTCTGTCGTTTGTTTGGTTGTTGTGTGAAGCGGTACAGGAAGGGGTCCTATGGCTATGGAAGCGGTGGAGATAGCGACACCTGCAGCGGGCGTCGCCTCTTCACCCCCCCCCCCCGCTCTCGCGGCGTCGGCGCCGCCTACCGACTTCGCTTGGAAACACATCACTGCCCCCTCAGCCCGGCCAGCCGCAGCGCGAGCTTGTCGAGCTCGCCGTCGTCGAGGTCGCCGCCGCCACCGCCGCTGCCGACCGCGATCAGGTCGTCGGGCTTGGCGGAAGCAGCAGCGGCGCTCCCCTTGCCGGCCGAAGCCGCCGCCTTGCCCCCGAGCGCCCCGGCGGCCGCCCCCGCCCGCATCCTCGGCGCCGCGGGCGAGGCCGCCGCGAGGCCCACGCCGATCTCGTCCAGCAGCTGGCTCACGAGCTCCCCGGCCTCCTCGTCCGCGTCCTCCTCCCCGCAGTCCAGCGCGCCCTCGAGCGTGTCCCCCACGAGCTCCTCGGCCGCCGCCAGCCGCGCCGACTCTTTGGAGAAATCGCGCATGGCCTTGCCCACCTCGCGCGTGGGCATCGCCCTCTGCACCCCGACCATCGCGCGCGTGGCCGACTGCGTGGCCACCGCCACGGTGTTGGTCGTGGCCGCGGCCGTCAGCGACGTCGACACCCCCCGCAGCTGCGCCGACGACCCCGTCAGCTTGGCGATCTGCCCGCGCAGGCGCACCAGGGCCTTGGCCAGCGCGCGCATGGCGGCGGCGTTTTGCGTGCGCGCGGCCGCCTTTATGTCGGCGATGAGGCGCTGCTCCTCGCGCCGCAGCATCTGCAGTTCGCGCTCGATGTCCCGCACGCCCTTGCGGATGTCCGTCTTGGACTTTTTCACCGTCTCCTTCACGTCCGGCCGGCCGAAAATCTTGCGCAGCATTGCTGAATTTGGGGGGGGGGCCCTGCCGGCGACGGGGGGAAGGGGTGGGTGGACTGTCGCCGCGCCGCCTTTGCCTTGGCTCCTCCCGCGCGTGAGCTCGTGCGTGCGACGGCGCTGTGCCGCTCAGGAGCTGCTGGCAGGGGTCGAGCCCGAGCTCACTAGCAGACCTGGTGTTTTGCTGAGAGGCGCGCGCGCGTCTCTCTCTCTCGCAGCGACCTCGGAGAGAAACGCCGCAGGTTGAGCGAAAACGCGCCGAGGGGTGTCCGAACGCAGAGCGCGGTTCGCGCGGCGGTCGGGTGTGGGCACAAGGGAGACGCGCGGGCTAGTGATTGGTTGAAGGCGTCGCTTGATGGAGGGTGCTGGTGTGTGTGGCGTTTGGGGAGCGGGCGAGGCGCTTCGTTTTTCGGGGGTGGTGAGGGAGAGGGGGAGGAGAGAGTGGAGAGGCCCCGCAGCATTTGAGGGCTCCCGCGCTGCAGCCCCTCTCTCTCTCTCACCACACTCGCACGTCCATCTGGGGGCACCTCCTCATCCACAGTAGTCCAGGGGCCAAGGGATCCGTTGAACAAACACACACACGCGCGGACAAGGAAACATGATGGTGGTCGGAGCTGGTGTCGGTGGTGGTGGTGGTGGTGGCTCTGCGTCCGCCGCGCGCGTGCTCGGCGCGGGCCGCGCGCTGCTCTGGCGCATGGTGGAGGCGCAGCGCCAGCAGCGTCTTGGACGTTGCGGCGCGCCCACAGCATCAACAGCAGGCCTCGCGACGACCACCGCCTCGTCGGCACTGGCCGCGCCGTCGCCGTCGCAATCATCAGCCGCCGCCGCCGCCGACACCGCCGGCGCCCGGCGGCAACCCCAAGCCCCGGCCAGGTCCCTAGACGCGCGCGAGGCGCGCAAGTTCGGCGCCCTCGCGGACAAGTGGTGGGACGTCGAGTCGGGGCCCTTTGCCCCCCTGCACTTGATGAACCCCGCACGCGTGTCCTTCATCCGCGACGCCGTGCTCGAGGCGCGGCGCGACGACGACGGCGACGAGGACGTGGCGGCGGCAATGGCGGGGTCCGCCGCCGCACCACCACAATCACCCCAAACCCCATCCCCATCCGCCGCGGAGCCCCTCGCCGGCCTGCGCTTCCTCGACGTCGGGTGCGGCGGCGGCATCCTGGCCGAGCCCCTGGCGCGCCTGGGCGCGCGGGTGGTCGGCATCGACGCGGCGCGCGAGGGCGTGCGGGCGGCGCGCGCGCACGCGGCGCTCGACCCGCGCGTGCGCGCGCGCACGCGGTACCGCGCGGCCACGGCCGAGCGCCTGCTGGCGGAGCTGACGGGTGCTTCGGTGGACGGCGGCGGTGGCGCAGCCAAGGAGGAGGAAGAGGACGATGATGGCGGCGACGACCAAGACGACGACGAGGAGGCTCAGGCGGCCGACCCATCCCGCCACCACCACCACCACCACCGCCACTGCTGCCGCGAGCCGTTCGACGTGGTGGTCGCCAGCGAGGTCATCGAGCATGTGCGCGACCCCGCCTCCTTCCTGGGCACGCTCGCGGCCCTGGCCCGCCCGCGCACGGGCCAGGTCGTCGTCTCGACGCTCAACCGCACCGCCGCCGCGCTCGCGCTGGCCGTCGTGGGCGCCGAGCGCGTGGCGGGGCTGGTCCCGGAAGGGACGCACGACTGGCACCGCTTCTTGACCCCCCAGGAGCTGGCGATGCTGGCCGAGGGCGCCGGGCTCGAGGTCGTGATGATGGCCGGGATGGTGCCGGATTTGAGGGCCGGGGCCGGGGCGCTGGCTGCGGCGGCGGTCGGGCGGGGAGGCGGGGGGCTCGCGGGGGCGCTGCTCGGCAAGTGGCGGCTGTCGTCGACCGACCTGCGCATCAATTACATCGCGCTGCTGCGGCGCAGGGACTGATGGTGCGTCATCGGGTGAGTATCGATTCGTTGGAGACGCACGACAAAACGACAGCGGCCGAGCCCCTCGTCCTCTCCCCTCTCGCAAGAGAGACCGAGGCCCGGGGGGGCGCGCCGGGCGGCGGCCCCTGAGAGCTCCGGCTCTTGCTTCTTCTCGCCTCCGCCCGGCCCCGTCCCGGCCGCTCACAGACGAACCCCAGGCCCACAAAGATTCCCCGCCGCGCCGCCTTTTGTTTCCCCACGGCGCGCGGGGATGATCCGTGGACTACAACCAAACACACTTCTTCTTCTTTCGACGCCGCGCACTCTCAGCCGCCCGCCGCCCGCCGCTCACCGCTCCTCCCCCCTTGCCTCGACCCCCCAACCCCCACCACCAAACAAAACAGCCAAAGCCTCGACGACAAATTGTAACATATGCCTCTATGCCCACACTACACTACTGCAGCGACGCCTCGAACCCGAGGCCCTTGATCAGCTCCACCAGCGCCGCGGCCATGGCCCCGTTGGAGGAGGCTGGCTTGACGGTCGCGGTGCCGGCGGCCAAGTCGACCGACGCGCTTGCCACCCCGGGCGCGGCCTTGAGCGCGGCCTCGACGCGGCCGCTGCAGCCGTCGCACACCATCCCGCCGACTTTGATGTTGATGGAGGCGCTGGCCCCGTCGCCGGCGGCGGCGACGACAGAGCGGCGGCGCGTGCCGCGAAGGGCGGGCGTTGACGCGGCGCTCGCTCGCCGCGCCGCCGCCGCCGCCGCCCGCTCAGCATGAGTAGCAGCAGCTGCTGCGACCGGGCGCGTGGGGACAGGTGCGCGCGCGACGCGGCTGCTGCTGCTGACGACGACGATGGTCTTGCGGCATTGACGCGACGCCAGGGGTTGGTGGTGGTGGCGCGCGGGCGTGGCGAGAGAGGAGGAGGCCATCGTGGGTCACTTGGGGGGATGCTTTTCGCGTTGCGCGCAATGGAACAGGTTCCGATTCGATGTGGCCGGCGGGTCGATGATGAGGAGGTAGAGCGCGTGTTCGTGGATTGAGAGGGCGAGCGAGTGGGGCGTTTTCGGGGAAGAAGACGATGGAGTGGATGCTGGAGAGCGCTCTTCCACTCCGCCCCTTTTCTTCGATCGCGCGCGCGCGCCAACGCACACACAAACACCAGACACAATCCCGGACCAGACATCACACACGACTCCGCCCCCCCCCGAATACTTGCCTCATTCTCGCAACGCAACGCATCGCAAACGAGACCAAAACCCAAGCCCCGCCCAACGACCAAACCCCCTCCTCAAAGCAGCAAGTCCAAACGCAAACGATGGCCAAAAAGAAAGCGCAAGACGACCCGGCCGCCGCCGCGCGCCGGGCCGCCTTCAAGGAAGAGACCCGGCGCCTGGCCGCCGGCCAGGAAAACCGCTCCGTCTACGGGCCCGAGTCGCCCGTCGCGCCGCCGCTCACGCCGCTCGAGCGCCGCGCCGGCGCCGCCGCGGGCAGCGCGAGCGCCGCAAAGCTAGCCCACGTGGTGGGGTCCGGGCGGCCCATCTGCGTGACGGGCGCCACAGGGTACGTGGCGGGGCACATCGTCAAGCGCCTCCTGGCAGCGGGACACACGGTCCACGGCACGTGCCGGGCGCCGGACGACGCGCGCAGCACCGAGCACCTGCTCGCGCTCCCCGGCGCAAAAGAGGGGCGCCTCGTGCTCTTTCGCGCCGACCTGCTTCGCGACGCCGACGGCCTCGCCTTTGACGCCGCCCTGCGCGGGTGCGGCGCGCTCATCCACACGGCCTCGCCCTACCAGGTGGACGTGCGCTCGAGGCGCGAGGCCGAGCGCATGATCGCCACGGCCGTGCAGGGCACCGAGACGGTGCTCAAGGCGGCCGCGCGCTGCCCGACGATCGAGCGCGTCGTCGTCACCGCTTCCTCCGTCACGGTTTTCGGCGACGCGCACGAGCGCGGGAAAGGGCACGTGTTCACGGACGCCGACTGGAACACCATCGCGGACCGCGACCATTTCCCCTACTACTACAGCAAGGTGGCGGCGGAGCGGCGCGCGTGGGCCATCGCCGAGGAGGTGGAGAGGGTGGCCAAGGCGGCGGCGGCGGCCGCGGGAGGAAGGCAGCAGCCGCCGCCAGCCGCCAGCTGGAGCCTCGTCACCGTGCACCCGCCGGCCGTGTGGGGCCCGCCCATCTCGTCCCGCCGCGACGGCGAGTCCGTCGAGCAGGTCCTCGACCTCCTCTCGGGCAAGCTGTGGCCGTGGGCCCCGCAGCTCGGCGTGGGGGTGGTCGACGCACGCGACGCCGCCCTGGCCCACTGCGCGGCCGCGCTCGCCCCGCAGGCCCGCGGGCGCTACCTGATCAACGCGCGCGCGTGCGAGCTTCTGTCGCAGGCCGCGCGCCTCCTCCGGCGCGCCTACCCGGCGAGGCCCGTCCCCGTCCTCACCAAGCCGCCTATCACCCCGCTCCTGCTGTTTGGCCCCCTGCTGGGCCTCCCCCGCCCCATGACGCGCGCGCTTTTCCGCAAAGTGCCCCAAATCGACGCGTCGCGCGCGGCCGAGGACCTCGCGCTGCGCGAGTACATCCCTTTGGAGGACACGATCCTGGACATGGCCGCGGCCGTGGTTGCGCGCGGGATGGTGCGCAAGCCGCCCTTCACGCAGACGGCCGTGGGCAAGATGCTGCTGTTTGTGTGGGGGCCGGCGCTCGTCGTGCTGCTGTCGCTGACGGTGGCGCTGGTGCGGTGGCTGCTGCTTTGAGCGCGGTTTGATCTGATTTTTTCCTCCTCTGCTCTCTTCATCTCTTGAGGACACTCGCGTGGACGTGATGTAGCTAGCTAGCTTGCAATGGCTTTGAAAAAGAACGAAGATTGAAGATGATTTTGCAGCGCGCGCGCGATGGAGCGGCGGCGCGCGGAGGCGGCGAGCGAGCGAGCGCGATGAAGAGACGAGGCGCGCGCTCTCAGCGAGAGAGAGAGACAGACTCGGAACACACACACACTTCTCCACAACGCACCCCTCTCTCCCTCCTCCACACAACCGTCCGCACCGTCATCTGCTTGACGCGCGCCGCGTTTCGAGGCGAGAGAGAGAGAGCCAGCCGAAGCTTCTCTTGCTCCCTCTCCCCCTTCCCACACGCGCGCGCGCGCCGCGCAAAAGCTCGCACGCAACAAAGGAAGAGAGGCAAGGAGCCACACAGCATCCGCGCGCACCAACGCAGCAGCAGCAATGAGCGACGGGGGCTTCGGAGCAGGAGCAGAGGCACCACCCCCTCCTCCTGCCGACGACGGCATCGGAGGAGGAGGAGGAGCTGCCGGCTCCCCTCCGCCACCACCACCACCTCCTGCCCCGGACGGCGGCGCAGGAGGCGCGCCGCACTACCCGCCCCCTCCGCCGCCCGGCGCCTACCCGCCGCCGCCGCCGCCGCTGCCGCCGCCGCCCGCCACCGCGAGCCGCGCCGGCAGCGCGTATGGCGGGGGCGCCATCGTGCCGTTTGGCAGCGGCGGTGGCCCGCTCCCGCCGTCCTCGTCGCTGCCGCTGCAGCGCCAGCCGCCGCCGCCCCGCGTCAGGCGCCCGCGGCAGTACCAGTGGGGCCCGCCGGCGGACCCGTCGGCGCTCGAGGTCGTGACCGCGGCGGACGGCGCTGCCGCCGCCACCACCGCCGCGGCTGATAAGAACGACAACAGCAACACCAACAAGCGCGCGGCCAGCGAGGAACCCGCCGCCGCCGAGGAGGCCGGCGGCGGCGTCAAGCGCCGCAAGCGCAAGAGCCGCTGGGAGCCCGAACCCGAGGCCGCCCCTGCTGCCGCCGCCCCGCCGCCGCCGACGCCCGCCGCCCCGCCGCCGCCGCCGCCCCGCACCGAGCCCGCGCGCGACGCTGCCGGTTTTGTCATGTTCCCCGGCGAGATCCCCGCGGCCGTCTCGCTCGCGGGCGGCGCCGTGACCGCCCTCCTCGACCCGGCCGCGCGCGCGGCCGCGGGGGGCAGCACGGCCGGCGACGGCGGCGGCAGGCTCGAGGAGGGCGGTCGCGGCGGCGGCGTGGGCGGCGGCGGCATCGGTAGCAGCGCAGAGCTGCGCGAGGCGCTCGCCCGCCTGCAGGCCCTGCAGCGCCGCCTCGACGCGGGCGAGTTCGACCTCCCGCCCGCCAACCCCTCCGCCCCGCGCTCGCCCTCCCCCGAGCCCGAGTACGACGCCAACGGCGTGCGCACCAACACGCGCGAGCAGCGCGCGCGCGAAAAGCTGCTCGACGCGCGCAACGCGGCGGTCGAGGAGGTTTTGAAGCACGACCCGTCGTTCCGCCCGCCCGCCGACTACCGCCCGCGCAAGCACAGCCGCAAGCTTTACATCCCCATCAACGAGTTCCCGGGCTACAACTTTATCGGTCTGATCATTGGGCCCCGCGGCAACACGCAGAAGAAGATGATGCGCGAGACGGGGTGCCGCATCGCGATCCGGGGGCGGGGGTCGGTCAAGGACGGCGCCGCGCGCACCGTGGGCTACGACTACGGCGAGGACGACGAGCTGCACGTGCTCGTGACGGGCGACAGCGCCGAGGCCGTCGACCGCGCCGCGGCCATGGTCGAGGAGCTCCTGAGCCCCGTGGACGACGCCATCAACGACCACAAGAAGCTCCAATTGCGAGAGCTGGCGGCGCTCAATGGCACGCTCAAGGATTACGAGGTGTGCGCGTCGTGCGGCGACTACCTCCACCGCACGGAGGAGTGCCCCAAGGCGATCATCGAGGGAAGCGTGGGAGGGGGAGGGGCAGGTGGCGGGAGGAGCCAGCTGTACAGGCTGCCGGACCACGTGCAGTCGGCCGTGCAGGAGCAGTACGAGCGCGACGTGGCGCGTGTGCACGGCGCCTCAGCGGCGCAGCCGACGGCCGACGCCGAGTTCCGCTCGTTCATGGCCGAGCTGGGCGGGGCGCCCCCGCCGGAGATGATGGGGGCGGGCGAGGGGGCGGGAGGAGGAGCAGGAGGAGGAGGAGGAGGTGGTGGGATGGGCGCGGGCGGGCGGCGCGGCCCCGGTGCCGGCGGCCCGTCCTCCAACGACCTCCCCGATGAGTGCCGCCTCTTTGTCAGCGGCCTCCCCCCGGCCTTCAACGACGCCATGCTCGCGCAGCTCTTCGAGCCGCACGGGCGCGTCGCCGGCGCCGCTATCGCCACCGAGCCCGGCACGGGCGCCCCCCGGGGCTTCGGCTTTGTGCAGATGCCCGACGCGGCCGAGGCGCTCGCCGCGCGCCAGAGGCTCGACGGGCACATGCTGCCCGACGGGCGCGCGCTCACGGTGCGGCTGCGCTCGGAGCGCGGGCAGCCCGGCGGCGGCGGCGTTGGCGGGGGAGGCCGCGGCGGCTTTGGCGGCGGCGGCGGCGGGCCCCCGGCCCCTCTCGGTGGCCCGCCGGACGAGCGCAAGCTGTACGTGGCGGGCCTGCCCCTTCACGCGGACGAGCGCTGGCTGCGCGCGCTCTTCGAGCCCGTCGGGGGCGGCGAGGTGTGCGAGGCGCGCGCCGTGCCCGAGCGCCACGACCCGTCGCTGTGCCGGGGGTTCGGGTTCGTGACGTTCGTGGACGCGGCCGGGGCGCGCGCGGCCATGGCGGCGCTGGACGGCACGTGGCAGGAGGGGAAGCAGCTGTGCGTGCGCGTGGCCGGGGACAACACGTCGGCGGCGCGCGGCGGAGGGCCGCCGCCGATGCGCGGCGGCTTTGGCGGCGGCGGGGGCGGCGGCTTTGGCGGGCGGGGCGGGCCGATGATGATGGGCGGCGGTGGTGGCGGCGGACCGCCTTACGGGTACGGCGGGGGGCCTGGCTACGGCGGTGGTGGCTATGGCGGTGGGGGGGGGGGCTACCAATACGGCGGGCCGCCGCCCCCTGCCGGTTATGGGGCGGGAGGAGGGGGGGGCTACCAGCAGCAGCAGCACGGCGGCGGGCCCGCGCCACCGCCGCCGCCGCCCTACGGCGGCGGAGCGGGTTACCTCGGCGCCGTCCCAGGCCCGCCCCCTCCTCCTCACGGCGGCGGCTACTACGGCGCCATGCCGCCGCCGCCCATGTACCCGGGTCATCAGCAGTACCCGCCGCCGCAGCAGCATCAGCACCACCACGGCATGGCGTACCCGGGCGCCGCCGCCCCCGCCGCCGCTCCTCCGCCTCCGCCTCCCCCGCCGCCGCCGCCGCCCGACGAGGACGAGCCCGAGGACGACGAGGACGAGGTGGCGGCGGCGGCGCCGCCGCCCCGGCCCCCGGCGCCGGCCAAGGACCAGGCGGCGACCGAGTACGAGCGCTTCATGGCGGAGCTCAAGTGAACGAGGGGAGGAGGGCGTTCTCCCTAGTCTCTTTGTTTGTTTTAAACCACAAGCGCCGAGCAAGCCCTTTTAAGCGACAAAAAAAAAAGAGGCCCCCGTCGTCGCCGCCATCTCTCCTCTTTCCTCCTCCCCCCTCTTACTCGTCCCTCCCCCCGCCCGCCAGCAGCGACAGGAGCTTGAGCAGCTCGATGTACATCCACACGAGCGTCAGCATCAGGCTCTGCGAAAAGTACCAAACCATGTAGGAGGGCACGCCCCGCCCCCTCCCCAGGCGCTCGATCTGCGCAAAGTCGAGCAGCAGGTTGCTGGCCGCCAAGCCCGACGCCACGAGCGACACGCCGATCGCCAGCGGTCCCCCGGAGAACAGCGCGGGAAATTTCACGCCAAACATCCCCATGGCCGCGACCGCGAGCATGCCGAGGAAGTAGCCCCCCGTCACCCCCCGGACAGCCGACGCGAAGCGGTCGCTGACGTCGACCCAGCGGAAGCGCACGGCCGCGAGCATGGCCGCCGCGGTGGTGGTGGTCAGCAGGGCCGCCTGCATCGGCACGCCCGGGAAGCGCAGCTCCATCACCGCGGTCATCCCGGCGATCGCGACGCCCTTTGCCAGCGCGTAGACGGGCGCCGTGTAGGGCGCCCACTGCGGGCGGAACATCGACGCCAGCGCGGCGACGAGCGCGACGATTCCCGCGCCCTGCGACGCGCCAAGGACGGCCGGGAGGCCCCCTGCGACGGCGCCGGAGAAGATCTGCTGCCACGTGTAGGCCGCGGAGGCGGCCATCATGGCCATCAGCAGTGCCGTCTTCTGGAGGACCTCGTCGCCCATGGACAGCGCGCCGCCGCCGCCAAAGCCGCCGCCTCGCCGGCCGCGCAGGCCGCCGCCGCGGTACTCGCTCTCGTCGAGCTCCGAGGCGGCGCGGCGGAGGGCCGGGTTGCTGGTGGTGGCCGAGGGGCTGAAGGCGGCGGCGACGGCGAGGCGGCCGCGGCGGGGACGCGGGGAGGAGGAGGAAGAAGAAGAGCGAGAGGAGCGCGCGGCGGCGGCGGCGACAACGGGCTGGCGCCGCTGATGCAGGAGGCCGAGCGGGGCGCGATGCGCCGCCGTGACGGGGGCGATCGCCGCCATCGTGATCGGGCTGTGTTCCTCTAGTGTCCTGGACGCGCGCGTTGCGCGCGTGTGCGCAGAGCTCTCGACGCGCTTTGCGTGGAGAGGGTGTGGTTGGTAGTTGTTTGTGGTGGTTTCGCCGGGCGTGCAATTGCGCGAGACTGGCCACAACGGCGTGCTTGTTCGAGAGGGATGAAGGCGTGATCGAGCGGTGTGCGAGTGTTGAGAGGAGGAGGAGGAGGAGGAAGAAGACCAGGCGGCGCCGCCGAGTGCCGCCCGGCTCTCCCGCCGCCCGCCCGCCGCCGGTGCCGCCGCCGGTGCCGCCGCCGCCGCTCCTCCCCGTCGCTGTGTCTCGCCCCCGGCGACCAACACAAAACCCCGTCCTCCTGGCGTCGCGCTCGCCTCCTCATCGAACTAGATCACTCTCTCTCCGTATCGAATTCCAACCCTTTGCGAATTCGACGAACAACAAGAAGCAGAAGCAGAAGAGAGACCCCTCCTCCTGTCCCCCCCTCAAAAAACACACCACCCGCAAAATGCTGGCCGCCGCCTCGCGCGGTGCCGTCCGCGCGGCCACCTGGTACGTCAGCAAGGGCCTTTGACGGCGTGGGCACCCGCCCATCGCGCGCGCGCGATCGAGCGGGCGCTCTAGGCGCGCCGCGCGCCCGCCAATCTTTTGCCAAAAAACTGAACTCGCTCTCCAATCGTTCCCTCTCACACACCCGCCCCCCCTCTCTCTTCCCTCGTCCCACAAACCAATCCGCACCGCAGCAGCCGCCGCGCCGTGGTGGTGCGCGCCGAGGGCGCGACCGCCGTCAAGGTGAGAGACCGACCGACCGCCCGCGGCAATCTCACAAACGGTGCAGGCGTGGTCCTTTTTTCCTCCCCCCCCTCTCTCTCTCCCTCTCTCTCCCCGAAACGAGACGCCGCCGCCGCCGCTGAGACGCCGCCGAGCGCCGCTTCGCTCCTTTCATCTCTCTTTCTCTCCCGCTCACGGAATCCCCCCCCCCCCCCCCCCCCCCCCGCGAAACAAAGCAGGAGCGCCGCCCCTCCCCGCTCGCCCGCGGTGGCACCCTCGCCGACGCCCCCGCCCCGGCCTCGGTCGCCGCCGCCCCCTCCTCGGGCGCCGCCGACCCCGCCGCGGCCCAGATGCGCGTCGTCGACGGCAAGTTCGTCGACGACCGCTGGGTCGGCGGCCGCTGGGACCTCAAGCGCTTCAGCAGCCCCGCCCTGGGCGGCGAGACCGACTGGGACGCCGTTATCGACGCCGAGATGGCGCGTCGCAAGATGCTCGAGGACTGCCCCATCCCCTGCACCAACGAGGACCCGGTCAACTTCGACACGGCCGAGATCCCGTGGTGGGCGTGGGTGCGCCGCTTCCACCTGCCCGAGGCGGAGAAGCTCAACGGCCGCGCGGCCATGCTGGGCTACGTGCTGGCCGGGGTTGTGGACCTCATGTCGGGGGCGGGGCTGGTCGAGCAGCAGGAGTCGTTCCTGGGCAAGCTCGCGCTTCACGTGTGCGTGTTTGGCGTGCTGCTGGTGCGCTCGACGGCCGACCTGGAGAAGTACAAGAACCTGGTGGACGAGGCGACGTTCTACGACAAGCAGTGGTCGGCCGCGTGGGACGGGATCCCGCGCCCGAGCGAGACGGAGAAGAGCGCTTGAAAGAAGAGTGTCGTTCGGTGAGGGGGGGCGTCTGGGGGCGGGGGCGACAGCGCGTCTTGGCGCGCCCTGCCGCTTCCTCTCCTACTCCCCCCCTTTTGCCTGTTTTTTTAGTTTTTCCTCCTATATCTGGTTCGCTGGCCCCAGCATCTGTTTTGTTATTCGCGCAACACAGGGATTTATGGTGTGGGTGCCCGGCGGGTCGTTGTGCTGCTTCTCCTTGTCGGCCCCGTGCTCGATAGCGCGAGCGAGCGAGCGAGCGAGAGCGAGCGTCGACGGCCAACGACGGCTTTCCGCTGCGCCGGCTTCCTTTCTCTCTTCTTTGGGGCCGTTCGTGCGAGGACGCTGCCACGACTACTTTCTTCAGACTCGTATCCCTCGCCAATCGAGTGGCTCTTCAAAGGCCCTTGCTGCCCCCTCTCGCGCGCGCGAAACACGAAACAAAAGAAAGCACCACCACCACCACCCCGACACGCCCGCCCAATGTCCGCGCGCGGGTGGGGGCGGTCGTCGTCAGGCCGAGCCGGAGGAGGCAGGGGCGGCGGCAGCGGCCGATCATCATCCCAAGCGCCGCCGCCACCAGAGGACCTGTCACCAGCGGGTCTCCTGAAAGCGGCCGACGCGCTCGCGGAGCGGCGCGGCGCCGACCCCGCTGCCGTCGCGGCCGCCTACGAGCGCGCGGCTCAAGCAGCAGCGGGAGCAGCAGCCTCGTCCTCCTCCTCCCCGGCCACCCCCCTCCTCCTCATCCGCGCCCTGCTGGGTTTGGGCGAGTCGCGCCAGCGCCAGGCCGAGGCCAGCGTGGAGGCGGCCAGGCGGCTTGGAACGCTCACGCGCGAGGCGGAGCGCGAGGCCGTCGACGCGGCGCTCGCGCTGCTGTCGAGCGCCGCGGCCGCGTGCGAGCAGGCCGGCGCGTCGGCGGCGGCGCTGGCTGGCGGGGAGGAGGACGCGCGGGCCATGCGCGAGGACGCCGCGGCCAACGGCGCGCGCGCCCTGTGCGCGGCGGCGGGGCACATGCTCGAGCAGGGAGGAGGAGGAGGGGGCGGCTTGGGCGGCAGCGGCGCCGGCGCGGCAACAGCAGCAACAGCAGCAGCATCGGCCGCCCTGCCGCTGCTCGACCGCGCGGTCGCCCTCTACGAGAGCGTGTTGCCCGCCCCTGCCGCAGAATCAGCAGAGGATGACGCAAATCTCCCGCCCGTGGAGGCGCTGACGGACCTGGCGGACGCGCTCATGCAGAGGGCCGAGGCGCGATCCTCATTGGCCGCCGCCGCCGCCGCCTCCGTCGCCGTCGAGTCGGACGTGGCGCGCGCGCTCGAGCTTTACGCGCGCGCGTGCGGCGCGTGCGACTCGGCCCAGGGCGACGACCTGCCCGGCCTGCTGCACAACTGGGGCGTGGGCCTGTACACGGCATCGCGGCTCGCGGCGGCGGCGGCGGCGGCCTCAGCGGCAGGGGCGGGCCCGGCATCCGCCGCCTCGCTCCGCCTGCTCGGCGAGGCCGCGGGCAAGCTGCGCGCGAGCGCGGCGTTCGCGCGCGGCGACCCACAGCCGCACAACGCCTTGGGAGACGTGCTCGTGGCACTGGCCGAGCGCGCGTCGGGAGCCAGCGGTGCGGACGAGGCCGCCGCCGTTGCGACGGCCGCGGGGGGGGGCCTCCTCCTCCTCCCCCAGGCTTCTTCTGGCGACGGCGGCGGCGGCGGCGACAGCGACACCTCCCTGATCGGCCGCGCCGCCGCCGCCACGCGCGCCGACCTCGCCGCCCACGCGCTCTCAGCCCCAGACCTCGCGCGCGCCCTCCTCCGCGCCGCCGTGGCCGAGGGGTACGGCGGCGCGCTCACGCTCTCGCGGCGCGACGCTGACGGGCTCGTCGGCTGCGCCGAGGTGGCCGTGCTGCTGGGAAAAGCCGAGCGGGCGGCGGGGGAAACAACAACGGCGACCACGCGCTTCGCCGAGGCCGCCCGCCTCTACGCGCAGGCCCTGCGCGACGCCCCGCCCGCGGCTTTGGGCTCGGCGATCGAGCGCGAGGCGGTGGCGTGGAACGCGGCTTGCGCGAGCGCGTTGAGCGGGGACGTGGCCGGGGCGGCCGCCGCCCTGCGCGTTGCTTCGGCGGCCGGGTTCTCGCCCGCCGATGTGCTGGCGGAGGAGGACCTGCGCGCCGTGTGGTCTTTGGACGGGTGGGAGGAGGCGGCGTTTGGTGGAGGCGGCGGGGAGAGAGAGAGAGGCGTGTAAGAGGCGCTTCTGCGCCGCCGGGTGTCGAGGGGGGAGGAGGAGCGCTCTCTCGCCGCCGCCGCCCTCCGCCGCCGTGTCTCGACAAAACTTTTGCCGCGCCGTACGCTCGAGCCAGGCCTCCTGCCAATGCGTGTTCGCCGTGTGATGGAATCCGAGGTCCCGGATCGGTCCATCGAGCATATTGGCGGCACCCGAGCGGGGCGGGCGAGCGCGCTGCGGAGGCGTTCGAGGGCGCGAGATGAGCCGGGAGGCTCTCTCCCTCTCTCTCCCTCCCTCTCCCCTCCCTCTCCCCTCCTGTTCCCTCCTCTCTCCCCTCCCGCCAAGTTCAAGCAGCAGAACGAAAAACGGCAGCGCCAAGCCACACCTCTCTACGTAGCGCGTATCCCCCTAAACTTCTTCCCCCCAAGAGAGCAGAGGCCGCGCGCATCCCCCTCAAAACGAGTCCGCGACCTTTCCCTCTCCCCCCCCTCAAGTTTTGAACGCGTTCGCACGCGCACGCACGCCGCCCGACCCTTTCGGCCTGCGACGCGCGCGCGCCAAAAGCGAGACCATCGCCCAGGCCGCGGTCGGGGCGGCCGCAATCTCGCGGCGCAGGCAGCAGAGGCCGAGAGCGGGGCGTCAAGCCACGTTCGTCTTCTCCCCCCGGACCTCATAGCTGCCCCCCCGCGAGACCCGAAAAACGCGCGCTCCCTCTCGCGACCCCCCCCACCTCTCTCAACCCCGGCAACCATGGAGGAGGGCCGCGCCAAGCGCGTGCGCAAGGAGTCGCTCAAGCTGATGGAGGCCAGGGGAAGCGGCACCCCGAGCGCAGGCGCGGCGTCGGCGGGAGGGCGGCTGCGCGAGCGGCGTCGGCGGCGCGAGCCCCAGCGACGGCGGCGCGGCGGCGCCGTGCGACGCCGCGCTCTGCCTGCGGCCGACTGCCCGCCGGGCGGCGCTTCGGCGTCCTACCCGCGTCCTGGCTCGGGGAAACAACAACGGCGACCACGCGCTTCGCCGAGGCCGCCCGCCTCTACGCGCAGGCCCTGCGCGACGCCCCGCCCGCGGCTTTGGGCTCGGCGATCGAGCGCGAGGCGGTGGCGTGGAACGCGGCTTGCGCGAGCGCGTTGAGCGGGGACGTGGCCGGGGCGGCCGCCGCCCTGCGCGTTGCTTCGGCGGCCGGGTTCTCGCCCGCCGATGTGCTGGCGGAGGAGGACCTGCGCGCCGTGTGGTCTTTGGACGGGTGGGAGGAGGCGGCGTTTGGTGGAGGCGGCGGGGAGAGAGAGAGAGGCGTGTAAGAGGCGCTTCTGCGCCGCCGGGTGTCGAGGGGGGAGGAGGAGCGCTCTCTCGCCGCCGCCGCCCTCCGCCGCCGTGTCTCGACAAAACTTTTGCCGCGCCGTACGCTCGAGCCAGGCCTCCTGCCAATGCGTGTTCGCCGTGTGATGGAATCCGAGGTCCCGGATCGGTCCATCGAGCATATTGGCGGCACCCGAGCGGGGCGGGCGAGCGCGCTGCGGAGGCGTTCGAGGGCGCGAGATGAGCCGGGAGGCTCTCTCCCTCTCTCTCCCTCCCTCTCCCCTCCCTCTCCCCTCCTGTTCCCTCCTCTCTCCCCTCCCGCCAAGTTCAAGCAGCAGAACGAAAAACGGCAGCGCCAAGCCACACCTCTCTACGTAGCGCGTATCCCCCTAAACTTCTTCCCCCCAAGAGAGCAGAGGCCGCGCGCATCCCCCTCAAAACGAGTCCGCGACCTTTCCCTCTCCCCCCCCTCAAGTTTTGAACGCGTTCGCACGCGCACGCACGCCGCCCGACCCTTTCGGCCTGCGACGCGCGCGCGCCAAAAGCGAGACCATCGCCCAGGCCGCGGTCGGGGCGGCCGCAATCTCGCGGCGCAGGCAGCAGAGGCCGAGAGCGGGGCGTCAAGCCACGTTCGTCTTCTCCCCCCGGACCTCATAGCTGCCCCCCCGCGAGACCCGAAAAACGCGCGCTCCCTCTCGCGACCCCCCCCACCTCTCTCAACCCCGGCAACCATGGAGGAGGGCCGCGCCAAGCGCGTGCGCAAGGAGTCGCTCAAGCTGATGGAGGCCAGGGGAAGCGGCACCCCGAGCGCAGGCGCGGCGTCGGCGGGAGGCGGCTGCGCGAGCGGCGGCGGCGGCGGCGGCGGCGGCACCGGAGGAGGAGGCCAAGCCCGCCGAGGCCCCCGCCCCCGCCGCCGCCGCCCCGGCCGCGGCGGCGGCGGCGGCGGCGGCGGCGGCGCGCCCGCGACGGCGGCGGCGGCGCGCCCGCGACGGCGGCGGCCGAGGCGACGCCCGCGTCGAGCGGCGGCGGCGGCGCGCCCGCGACGGCGGCGGCCGAGGCGACGCCCGCGTCGAGCGGCGGCGGCGGCGGCAACGGCGGAGCCGGCGGCGGCAGCAGCCCCGCCCGCTGCCGAAGCAGCAGCACCAGCAGCACCAGCACCAGCAGCGGCCGCCCCGGCCGCGGCGGCGGCGGCACCGGAGGAGGAGGCCAAGCCCGCCGAGGCCCCCGCCCCCGCCGCCGCCGCTGCCGCCGCCGCCGCCGCCGCCCCGGCCGAAAACCAAGGCGACGCCAACAAGGAGGACAACAACAACAACACCGCGAGCGCCGCCGACGCCGCGCTCGCCGCCGCCGCCGACGCCGACGCCGCCACCGCCGCCGAGGCGCTCGCGTCCGCGGCCGCGCAGGCCGGCCCCGGAGACGACGACGACGACGACGAGCCCGTCGACCCCAACGCCGCCCCGCTCACTGGGCCCTGCTCCCACTGCGGCACGCAGGCGACCAGCCAGTGGCGCACGGGGCCCGCGGGCCTCCCCGTTTTGTGCAACGCGTGCGGCCTGCAGCTGAAGAAGGCCGGCGAGCTCCCGCCGCACGCGTGCCGCGTCAACGAGTCCCTCACGGGTCCCTGCGTGCACTGCGGCGCCGACGACTCGCCCCAGTGGCGCGACGGCCCCGCCGGCGGGGCGCTGTGCGAGCCGTGCGGGCGGCACTACCAAAAGACGAGGGCGCTGCCCAAGAAGAAGCGGCGCGCGCTGACGGCCTTCCACGGGTGCGCGCACTGCGGCGCGCAGCAGTCGCCCCAGTGGCGCAGCGGCCCGCCAGAGAAGCCCGTGCTGTGCAACCGGTGCGGCCTGAGCTGGCGCAACCGGCGCGCGCTGCCCGTGCTCGTGCCCGGGACGGGCGGGCCCAACGGGGCGGCGGCGGTGCCGGCGCCGCTGGCGGGCGCGGCGGCGGCGGCGGCGGGCGGCGGCGGCGCGAGCGAGCGGCGCGCGGCCGCGGCCGGGCACCGCGTCGGCGACGACTACCACTACTACGGCGCGGCGGGCGCGCACCAGCGCGGCGGCTCGGGCGCCACCAAGCGCAAGGCGGCGGCCAGCATCGTCGGCGGCGGCAGCATCGCGGGCCCCGCTGGTGGGGGCGGCGGCGGCGCGCACGGCAGCGGCGGCGGCGGCGGCTGCAAGTCGAAAAAGGCCAAGAAGGCCGGCGGCGGCGCGGGCGGTGGTGGCGGTGGCGGCGCAGGCGGCGGCGGAGGCGGCGGCGGCGGCAAGGGCGGCGGCGGCAGCAAGAAGCTCACCAAGGCGCAGCGCGAGGCGGCGGCGCAGGCGGCGGCGCAGGCGCACCAGGAGGCCATCTTTGCGCAGCAGCAGCAGATGGGGGTGGGCGGGTACGGCGTGGGCGGCGTGGGCGGCCCCGGGGGCGACCCCTACGGGCAGCACGCGCACCACATGCACCACCACCACATGCACCACCACCCGCACTATGCCGGCGCGATGGGCGGCGGCGGCGGCGACCCGGCGGCGGCGGCGGCGGCGGCGGCGGCGGCGGCGGGCGGCGTCGGCGGCGGCCCGGGCGGCATGGTGGGCGCGACGCTGCTCGACCTGTCGCGCGCGGCGGCCGCGCTGCGCTCGACGGGCGTGAGCGGCGGCGCCGCGGTGGGCGCGGGCCCGGCCTCGGCGCGCGGCGCGGCGGCCGCGGCGGCCATGGCGGCCGACGAGCACTTGGCGGCGCTGGCGGGGAGGTACGGCGGCGGGCCTGGTGGCGCGCGCGGGGGCGGCGCGGGGGCCGGCAACGCCGCGGGCGGCGACCCCAACCTGTCGTCGTGCTCGGAGCAGGTGTCCCAGCAGCACCGGCAGCAGCAGATGCTGGCTGCGGCCGCTGCGGGGGGCGCGGGCGGCAGCGGCGGCGGCGGCCCGGCGGTCACGGCCGTGCCCCCCATGCCTGGCTTCGTGCCGCTCGACGGCAGCGCGGCGCAGGCCAACAACGGCGGCGGCGGCGGCACGGCCGAGGGCGTGGCCGTGGGGCCCTACGGCGCGCCTCCCGGGGCCCCCTACGGCGGCAGCGGCGCGTACGGCGCGGGGGGCTTCCCTGGCGGCCACCCTTACGGCCCCGGCGCCGGCGCGCCGCCCGGCTTTGGGCCCTGGGGCCAGCCCCCTGGCGGCATGGCCGGGCCGTGGGGCGGCATGCCGCCGCCCGGCGGCGGCGGCCCCCCTCCCCCGGGCGCGGCGGGCGCGACGGCCGGCGGAGACCCCTTCTCGCAGGCCATGGCGGCCGCTGCGGCCGCTGCGGCCGGCGGCGGCGGTGCGCCGGGGCAGCCCGGCGCGGGCGTCCCGCCCTTCGCCGCCATGATGGGCCCCTACGGCATGTTCGGCATGCACCCTGCCATGATGGCGTTCATGCAGCCCCCCCAGCCCCCGCCGCCCGGCGGGGGGGTTGACGGCAAGGGCGGCCCCGGCGGCGGCGGCGACGGCAAGGGCGACCCGGCCGCGATCGCGGCGCAGCAGCAGATGGCCGCCATGGCCGCCATGGCGCAGCAGCAGTTTGCGGCGCAGTACCAGCTGTACGCGCAGCAGTGGCAGCAGCAGTGGCAGGCGCAGCACCAGCAGCAGCAGCAGCAGCAGCCGGCGGCGGCGGCGGCCCAACAGCAGCAGCAGCAGCAAGAGCCGGCTGCGGCGGCCGCGGGCGGCGCTGGCGACGCCAAGGGCGCCGGCGATGCCGAGCAGACCGAGGCCGAGCGCAAGCGCGCGGCCGCCGCCGCCGAGCTCGCCGCCATGGAGGCCGTCGAGGAGGGCGAGGGCGAGGGCGAGGGCGGGGAGGGCGCGGACGAGGACGGGGCCGCCGGCGGCGGCGGCGGCGGCGACGGCACCAAGGCTGCTGCCGAGGGTGCGGCAGCCAACGGCAACGATAACGCGCCCGCCGCCGCCGCAGACAAGGCCGCCGCTGCCGCCGCCGACGACGCCGGCGCGGGCGGCGCCGACCAGGCCTCGGACAAGGACGCTGGCAAGGGGGCGGACGAGGTGAAGAAGGAGGGCGCTGCTGCGGCTGCGGCCGCGGCCGCTGCTCCCGCCGCCAAGCAGGCCGAGGAGGCGGACGCGGCGGGAGGCGGCGGCGGCGGCCTGACGGTCGACGGCGTCCCCGTCGGCGTCCCGCCCAACATGGCCGCCGCGATGGCCGCCATGATGGGAGGCCCCCCGCGCACCGCTGCTGGCGGCGGCGCGGCCGACGGGGGCGCTGCCGCCGCCGCTGCCGCCGCCGCCGCCGCCGCTGCCGCCGCCGCCGCGCCCGCCGCCGCCGCTCCTCCTGCGGCCGCGGCTGGCCCCGGCGGCTTCCCCTTCCCTTTTGGCGGCATGATGATGCCCGGCATGGGCATGATGATGCCGCCCGGCGCGCCCGGCGCCGGCTTCTTCAACCCCTTTGGCGGCGGCTGGCCCGCGGCCGCGATGGCCGCCCCGCACGCAGCCGCGGCCGGAGGCGGCGGCGGCGCCAACGCCCCCGCCGCGCCCGCGCCTTGAAGAGGAAACAACCGCGCTGCCTCACACACCCGCCCCTGCCATCCCTACATTTCGTTTCATTCCCTTTGGGCCCGCCATTTTCGGTTTCGCCTGCCTCACCACAAAACCAACACAATCGTTTGATTTCAAGGCGGGGGGAGCGTGCCGACCCTGCCCGCGGCCGCGCCATGTTGAAAAAACAGACATCTCTCTCTCTCTCTCTCTCTCTTCTCGACTTGAACTTGGACCTTTACATGTGGTGTGTTTGAAAGGAGAGGCACATCAAATCAGTCCGCCAGCTCCTGCGTGACGTGCTCCTGCATGTCGATCTGCTCGCACGCGATGTCCAGCCCTTTCCGCGCCGCGCGCGCCGCGACGCCGCTCGCCCTCAGCGCGCGCACGATGGGCTCGGGCGCGATGACCAGCTCGAGCTCGGGCGCCACGGCAACGCCCGGGCGGCACCCGTCGGGCACGACGGCGCTGCTGTCGTCGGTGAGGCCGGCCAGGAGGGCGACGAGGGGGACCCAGCGCGCAGCGCGCTCGCGCACGCGCTGCGCCGAGCGGTCGAGCAGCGGCTGGGCGCTGCCGCCGTCGCCGCCGCCGCCGCCGCGGCCGCCAGCGCCGCCGCCGCCACCTCCCGCACCCGGCGCCCCCGCCGCCGACGACGACGGCCGGAGGGGCCGCACCCGCCCGCCCGCGGACGCCAAGCGCAGCGCGCCCTCGGGCGCCGGGTGATCCTGGTCGCAGGCCCCGCCCTCGGTCCAGCCCCGCAGCTGCAGCTTGCGCAGCGACGTCAGCTTGGTCAGCGTGGCCGCCTGGGGCGGCCCCGACACCGCGTCGCTGTCGATCGCCAGGAACCGCAGCGAGGGGAGCGCGAGCTGCGCGCGCGTCGGCGCGGCCTGCGCGCCCGTTTCGGAGACGTCGAGGTGCTCGAGCGCGACGCACCCGCGCAGGGAGCGCGGCAGCCGCAGGCCGCGGCACCCGCGCAGGCACAGCATGCGCAGGTCGGTCAGCCGCCCCACGGACCGCTCGAGCTCGAGCCCGCCCCCCGCTCCGCCGTCGGCGGCGGTGCTGCCCGGCGGGTCCCCGCCGCCGCTGCCCGTCAGGTCGAGGATGCGCAGGCGCGGGCACGTGCGCCCTAGCCGCGGGACGAACGTGAGCCCGGGCAGGCGCGCGAGGCCCAGGGACGTCAGGTAGGGCAGCTTGGCGACCGTGTCAGACACGTCGCTGAGGCGCGGGCAGTCGCCCGCAGCCAGGTCGCGCAGCGCCCACAGCTTCGCCACCACGGGCGGCAGCGACCCCTCAAAGGCGTTCTGCGCGAGGGCCAGGGTGCGCAGGGTCGGGGCCAGGCGGGCGAGGCACGAGGGGAGGTCGCGCAGGCCCATGGACGTGAGGTCGAGCGTGCGCAGGAAGCGGGGGCCGGCCGCCCCCCGGCCGAGCCACGCCGAGAGCGTGCGCATCGGGCGGCGCAGGCGCGTGCCGTCGCCCAGGGCGGCGTACAGCAGGCCCGGGGGCAAAGGGGCGTGGCGGAAGTAGCGGCGGCCGGCGGCGAGGCGGGACGGCACCTCGCCGTCGCGCTGCCAGCAGGCGGGGTCCACGCCCGGACGGCGCTCGCGGTAGTACCCGCCCGCGAGCGCCGGCACGGGCTTGGACCCCATGATGGTCGGGCCGCTGTTGTCGTGGCTGTCGCCGTCGCCGTCGCCGCCACGGCTGCTGCTGCTGCTGCTGCTGCTGCTGCTGCTGCTGCCCTCGTCGTCAAAGTCGCTGACGCCGCCGCCGCTGCTGTCGCCCTCCTCGTCGTCTTCCGTGTGGTTCCCGTTGCAGTGGCGACAGCGCCGCCGCCGGCCCTTGCCGCCGCCGCCGCTGCCCTTTTTCGCGCGCGCGGCGACGCCGTCCGGGTCTGGGCACTCGTGCACCAGGGGGAGGCGCGGGCGGTGGCGGCGGCCGCCGCCGCTGCGGCCGCTGCCGCCGCCGCCCTCGCCGCCGTCCTCCTCGTCCTCCTCGTCATCATCCGCCGCGCCCCCAAAGCCGCCGCCGCCCCCGCCGTAGTAGTAGGCGCCGTAGCCGTGGGCGCCGCGGGGCGGGTTGCCCGGCTTGGCCCACCACTCCTCGTCGTCGTCGTCGTCGTCGTCGCCCGAGCCATCCTCGCTGCCGGTGGCGTCCTCCGCCTCCCGGACGAGGCCGCACACCTCGGCGCGCCGCAGCGCCATGGCGTCGGCCTCGGACGAGAGCGAGTCGTCGCTGTCCCCGTCCCCGTCGTCGGCGGGGTCGTCGTCGTCGTCCGCGTTGTCGTCAAACCCGGGCCCGTCGGCGTCCTCCGGCAGGTCCTCGTCCGCGTCGCCGTACTCGCGCCCCCCGTTGTTGCGCGGGGGCTGCTCGGCGGGGTTGCCCCCCCCGGAGATGCGCACCTCGTCGTCGCGCAGCGCGCGGCACGGGTCGCGCGGCACGAAGCCGTTGCGGAAGAAGAGGGCGCGCAGCCGCCGCGGTAGCGCCGACCGCGAGACGTCGACGGTGAGGCGCCTCCCGCCGGGCGGCTCGTCCTCCCCGTGCTCGGCCGGGCACAGCTGCCCGAGGCCGTGGCAGTCGCTCACGGAGAGCATGCTGAGGCGCGGGCACCAGTCCGCCAGGGGCGGGAGCGCGTACACGTCGGGCGCGTCGTTGAGGTCGATCGACCGCATGCGCTCGCCGCAGCCGTCGACGCCGCACAGCGCCTCGAGCAGCTCGACTGCGCCGTCGGGCGGGAGGTCGTTGTTGTAGCACAGGAAGCGGCGGAGCTTGGGAAAGGCGCCGTGCATCTCCCGCGGCAGGTCGTGGAGCACGAACGAGTTGCCGGACAGGTCGAGGACCTCGAGGTCGGAGAGGCGCGCGAGGCCCTGCAGCGCCCTCGGAAACGCCGCGTGGCCCGCGAGCGCGAGCTCGAGGCGCGTGAGCGCGGTCAGGTCCGCCACGCGGTCGAGCGTCGAGCACAGCGTCTCGTCGAGCTGCTGCTGGCGCGCGTCGCCCTCGTGGTGGTACGTGCCGTCCGGGGCCGGGCGCGTCACGGCCGCCAGCGACACCCGCAGCCCTTTGAGCGTGCGCCGCACGAGCGACAGGTCGAGCGCGGGCAGCAAAGTGTCCTCCCCCGGGTGTGAGATCTCCCAGTCGAGCGTCTCGAGCGCGGGCCAGACGGTGGGGGGGGCCGCGGCCGCCGTGGTTGCGGCGCGGGAGCGGCGGCGGGCCTGGGGGGCGGCGCGGGGGGCGTTGTTCAGGGCGCTCGCGGCCCCGAGGTGGAGCGCGGCGGCGAGGGCGCTCCCGTGGAGCAGGGTGCAGGGGGGCGCGCTGGCGTCCGCGTTGGCGGCCTCGGAGGGCGGGGGCGCGGCGGCGACGGCCTCGGGCGGGAGGTTGTCGGCGCCGGCGGCGCGCACGTCGTGGAGGGAGAGGTGGCGGAGGGCCGGGAGCTGCGCGATGGCCGTGAGGGCGGCCGTGTCGCACACGCACGGGCCGAGGCTCAGCGACTCGAGGTGGGGGGCGGGCACGCCCGGCGGGGGGGCGCTGGCGGCGCTGGCGGTGCCGCTTCCGCCAGTGCCGGTCCCGCTGCTGCTGCTGGCGCCGGCCCCCGCCGGCTGCGCGCGCCGCCCGGAGCCCCTCTTGGCTTGCTTGGCGTCGCCTCCCGCGCGCGGCCACGACTGCTCGAGGGCGGCGGCCGTCGCGGCCACCTCCTCGGGCGGCTCTGCGCCGCCGCCGCCGCTAGCGCCGCCGCCGCCGCCCCTGTCCTCCTCCTCCTCATCATCCTCCTCCTCATCACCATCGGCCACCAAGAACGCGCTCCAGTGGACCATCGGCCGCGTGCCGTCCCAGCGCGTGCCCCCGAGCGACAGCGACCGCAGCCCGCGCGGCAGGCGCAGGACCCCCGGGGCCGAGGGCGCGCCTCCTTGCCACCGGCCCACGGGCAGCGGCACCGCCTCGAGCGCCAGCGCGCGCAGCGCGGGGAACTTGCGCGGCAGCAGGCCCGACGGGTCGGCCGTGAGCGGCTCATGCCCGTGGGGCCCCGTGCAGCGCACTTCTAGGCGCGTGAGGTGAGGGAGGACCGGCAGGTGGTCGAGGCTGCACGTGCGGCAGCGAAGGGGGTGGCGGCGGTGGGGCCCTCCTCCTCCGCACCCCCTGCCGCCGTCGCCGTCCTCGTCGTCGTCACTGCAGCGGCCGACGCTCTCCCCCGCAAACATCTCCCCCGGCACGAGCAGGTCCCGCAGCGCCGCGAGCGCCGTGAGCCCGCCCAGAAGCGCGGACGCCGACGCCACGGCCCCCTTGACCCCCGGAACGGGCGACGCGGCGCCGGCCAGCGCCGTCACGTCGAGCCGACGGAGGCGCGCGAGGCCGCTGAAGGCAAAGGCGCAGAGGTGGGGCGGGGGGACGTGGCGGCGTGCGCCCGCGATCGCCAGGCCCGCCACGCGGTCGTCCATGGTCGCGCGCAGGGCGCGGCACACGCAGCGCAGGGCCTTGTGCGGCGGGGCCTGGGCCAGCGGCCTGCGCTCGACGCGCCCGCGCCGCACGACCTTGCAGTGCGCGCTCTCGAGGTCGGCGGCGTCGAGCGCGGCGCCGCCGTCCGAGAAGAGCGAGAGCAGCAGGCCGTCGTCGGCGGCGACGACGGCGAGCGTGTTGGTGAAGGCGTCCTGGTCGGTCTCGTCGTCGTAGCTGTAAGCCTCGACGGCCTTGCCGGCGATGACCTCCCAGGCATGCGCGGGGAGGTCGGCCCACGAGCGCCCGCGCATGTCGCCCTCCTCCCACTCCCAGGAGGAAGACGAGGCGGACGAGGAGGAGGACGACGTATCGCCGTCGCCATCGCCGTCGGACGACGTGCCGGTCTCGGCCGAGGAGCCCTCGCCGAAAGAGTCGTCCTCGTCCTCGTCCTCGAACGATTCGTCCTCGTCTCCTCCCGTGTAGGTCTCGTCCTCCTCCTCGTCCTCGGAGCCCGTGGGGAAGTGCGGCGGCTGGGGGGCCGCCATGGTTGTTGGAAGGGCGGGTGTGCGGGCGCGGAGAGAGGTGTGTTTTTTGTTTCGGCGCTGAACGCCTGCTTTTGATCCGCGCGCTCTCTGGAGATGAAGATGCGCGTGCCTTGGTGTGGGGGCGCTCTAGTTGCAAGGGGATGATGATGGTGGTGGTGTGGTTTGTGTGGGAGTTGGGCGCGCGCGCGGTCCTTCTTTTGGGGAGAGAGCGCGCGCGATCGCTGGCTGCCGTCGCTCCGCCGCCGCCGCCCGTCGTCGCTCCACCGCCCGATCGCCGTGTTCATTTACAGCACATCCTCCGCCGCGATCAGCGTCACGAGCGCCGTCCACCCCGTGAACGGCCGGCTGCCCATCCCCTCGCCCGTCCGGTCGTCGTACTGCTCCCAGAAGAAGCCCGTGCGGCTGTAGCCGCCGGCCACCGTGCGCAGCAGCGCGTGCCGCAGCGCGCGCGCGGTGTCGCCGGCGGCGGCGGCGGCCGCCGAGGCAGCAACACTCCCCCCGCCTCCATCCCCTCCCTCGGCCGCCGCCGCGTACCGCCTGAGCGCACGCAGGGCGAGGTAGTTGACGTTGATCCACACCTGCCCGCGCCAGTAGGGGGGGTCGTCGGCCGTGTTGCGCGCGCGGTACACGCGCGACGAGGGCGCGAGCGAGCGCAGGCCGTGCGGCGTCCACAGCGCCCTCGCCTCGGCCTCCTCCCCCTCGTCGCCGCGGATGCCGCGCAGCAGCGCCAGCTGCCGCGCGAGCTCGGGCGACCCTGGCGGCAGCAGGCCCGTCAGCAGCGGGAACAGGCTCACGTAGCCGTAGGCCGGGACGAGCCCGGCGCGCGGCGGGGCGCCGTACTCCTCGCGGACCTCGCGCACCTCCTCCTGGACGGCGGCGGGCGGCTGCGGCGGCCCGCCCCCCCCCGCCCCTCCTCCGTCCTCGCCGCCGACGACGACGGCCACGCGCGCGCGCCCCAGGCGCACGTCCTCCGTGTGCAGGCCGTAGTCTCGAAACTCGCCCGAGGCCTCGTCGAGGTGCAGGCGCTTGAGCGCGCCCAGGTCAGACAGCGCGCGCGCGGCCGACTCGTACGCGCTCGCGGCCGCCTCGCCCGGCGGCGCCACGAGCAGCGGCGGCGGCAGCGGCATCGACAGAGCGCCAGCCTGCGCCCCCGCCCGCGCCCTCGCGGCTTCGACGGCCGCCGCGCTCTCGCGCGCCGCCCGCGCCACGCCCGCCATGGCGCGGCTCGCGAGCGCCATCCAGCACCGCAGGTCCAGGTGCCGCTCGTCCGGGGAGGGGTGCGAGGCGCGCGGGTAGTCGTCGAGCCCGCTCGTCAGCGTCTTTGGGTTGAGCTCGGCGCGGAGCGTGGCGAGGCGGGGCTTGAGGGGGGGCGGGGACAGGGCGGCGGCGGCGGCCTCGGCCTCCTCGCGCGCGGCCTCGTCCGGGGCAGAGGAGGCGGCGGCGGCCCACTGCGCGGCCTGGGAGGAGGACGAGGACGAAGCGGCCGGATCGGTTGCCGCCGTCGTCGTGAGCGGGGCCGGCACGGGCGCGCGGCCATGCCAGCGGTAGGTCCCCGGCGCGCTGCCGGCCTGCGTGCGGTTGAACCAGCCGTACCAGGCCTCGAGGCGCGGCCACGCGCGCGCGAGAAAGTCGGCCCCGCGCGCCAGCTCCAGCAGGTCGGCGGCGTCGTCCTCGGCCGCCCTCGTCTCGTCGTTGCCGCCGCCGCCTCCGCCGCCGCCGCCGCCGCTGCCGACGCCGACGCCGAGCCACCGCGCCGCGCGCCTCTGCACGTCCTCCGCCATCTCCATGATCGGCAGCAGCAAAGAGGGCGGGTTGCCGTGCCCGGGCCGCTGCACAACAAACTCGCCGGGCACGCGCGCGCGCGCCTCCAGGCCCAGGATCTGCTCCCTGGGCACCCATCCGGTAGCCGTTAGGAGATCGAGCCAGTGCGTGAGCGCGTCGCGGGACACGGCGCTGTCCCACCTGCGCACGAGGAGCTGGTGGAACCCCTCATCCCACAGGAATCCCCGCGGGAAGGTGGAGCGGGAGGGCACGGCCGTGAAGAGGGAGGCTGGGAAGGCCTCGCCGACGACGGTGTTGGGGGCGGCGCCGGGCTCGGCGCCCCCCGGTGTGTGCGGCGGGGCGCCAGGTAAAGGGGTGCCGCGCACGAGCACGCGCGAGCGCCCGTGGAAGTAGCCCATCGTGCCGAGGAGGTTGCTGAGGGCGGCCTTTGCCGCCTCCTTGACCTCGGCGGCGGAGACGCCCCTGGAGACGACGACGGACTTGGTTTTGGTGGTGGTGGTGCGGCCGCTGCCGTCGCCCTCGCTGTCGGCCGCGTCGTCGACGGCGACCGTTTTTACGACCGGCGGCACGTCCTCGTCCGGCACGCGGAAGGCGCGGTCGAAGCGCGCGTCGAACTCGGACTCGCGCTCCGCGATGAGCGACGTCAGGGCCGGGCCGGACAGGCGCGCGACGCGCTGGTCCAGCGTCTCTTCGCCGTCCTCGTTGTCGTTGTCGTCCTCGCCCTTGCGGCTGCCGCCGCGGGCGCCGCGCGGCGGCCGGTCCACGCTGTGCGGCGTGAAGACGAGGTCGACGGTCGCCGGCAGCTCGGCGGTGATCTGCACGAACAGGAGGGTCGGCCGGGACTCGCGGGTGTCGCTGAGCTCCATGTTGAAGCCGCGGGACAGGCTGTTTTTTTGGTTTTTGTTTTGGGGTTGGGTGGGGGGGTGGGGGGAAGGGGGGGCGTGGGCGCAAGATGAGCGAGTGAGCGACACGTCTTCGGCGGCGGCGGCGCGCCGAGGGCGTGGATCTACGTAAAGGACAACGCTTCGAGGCCCACGCACCCTCGCTCCCGAACGCCCTGCATCAAGTCGTTGCGCACGATGTCGGCCGCGCGCACGAGCGCCTCGGCCCCGGGGCCCTCGCCCGCCCCGGCCTTGCCGCTGCCGCCGCCCCCTCCCCACTGCTTCTGCTGCTGCTGCCGGCCCCCAAACGTCTCCTCCCGCGGCCGCATCGCCAGCACGCGCACGTTGGCCGCGGCGGCGTTGCGCGCCGGCGCGGCGGTCCCCTTGACCCCGCCGGCGCCCGGGTCCCCCGGCACCGCGCGCAACGACCACCCGCCGCCGCCCACGTCCGGGTGCGGCGGCCCCTGCGCCACCAGCAGCAGGCCCTTCTCGCCCAGGCGGCGCCTCCGGCCCGCCGCGCCGCTCTTGCCCTCCGGTAAAGGGGGCACCCCGACTGCGATGCCTTGACCCGGGGTGGACTCCCACCGCCCGTCGCCCACGTAAAACGTGAGCGCGACGCGCTTTTTCTGCGGGCGCAGGTTTGGGTCGGCGGGGAGCAGGTGCTCGAATTGTGCCTTTTGTTCGGCGCGCCGGCGCGCGTCCGCCTCGTCTGCCGGGGGTCTCTCGTCGGCCACGGACAGCCGCACGGCCCAGTCCCCCCCGCTCCGGCGCGTGGCGTTGGTGAGGCGCTTGACCAGGTGCAGCGTGAGGTCGTAAGGGCCGTCGACGATGCGCTGGCGGCCATAGGCGCGACCGTCGTGGCGCTGCCAGCCGTGGCGCTGGGGGGACTGGTCGCCCTGCTCGGCGGCGTGGCGGATGGGCGTGGGGAGGTCCGGGTCGAACCACATGAGGCCCGTGACCAGGGGGGCCGGGGAGCTTTTTTTTGAGGCGGGGGGGTGTTCGGGGTTGGGGAAGGGGGGGGGGGGGCGTGAGGAGGCTTGCTTTTGCGCCGGCGGCGTGCGTCGCTGGCTCGTCACCGCGATCTCACCGCGTGCTCATACCGAAGTAGAGCCCCGAGCGGTACGAGCCCCACATAAGCGACCCCCTGTGCGCCGGGTCCGACAGCTCGGGCAGCGACGCCGTGAGCCGCGGCAGGCGCGGCGGGGGGGCGAGCTCGGGCGCGCGCGGCGTGCCGCCGCGGCCGAGCCACCGCCACCACCACCACCACGGGCCGAGCAGCCAGGTGGCGGCGAGGGGCGAGGCTGCGAGGAGGAGGAGGAGGAGCAGCCAGGCGGCGCGGGGCGAGCGGGGGGGTCGGGCGCCTGTTTGTTGTTGTTGTTTTCGGTTTTCGGGGGGGGGGTTGGCGTTGTTCTCGGCGGCGTTCCAAGTCGAGCGCGCGCGCGGGCGCAGGAACTACCGCAACAGTCAACGCACCTGGTCGCCTGCGCGGCCTCTGCTGCTGCTGCTGCGGCGGCGGCCCGTCCTGCGCCTTGTCGTCGTGCTGCGTCTGGTGCTTGTTGCCCCCGCGTTGTCGCAGGTGCTCGTTTGGTCGCGCCATCGTCGCGTTTCCGAAATGGGAGGGGTTGAGAGGGAGCAGAGCCTTTGCTGTTGCTGCTGCTGCGCGCGCGCGCGCGCGAGGTCTCAAGCTAAACAAGAAGTGGATCGGCAAGTTCGAGAGGGCATGGAAGCGTGTGGCTTGTGGGTGAGAGTGGTGGCGCGCGCGCGCGGGGGCGCGCACGAGCCTTTATTTGCGGTGCGATCGATCGATCGATCGCGCGCGCGCCGCCGCCTCGGCCAAACGCGCGCGCGCGGCGTCCTGGCGGCTGCGCGGCTCCATCCGTTTAAAAGGAGGGACTGCCGCTCCCAGAGCATCTGAATTACTATCATCGCATTCGCCCAACGCCGCGATGGACTCCCTATCGCGCGCGCCGTCCCAGCGCGCGCGCGCGCAGGGGGCACCGTCACCTCCATTCGCGCGACACCATCCCCACCCGCGCCGCGCCTCCCCGGCAGCGCCCGCAGCAATGTGCCGACACCACCACTACTACAACGCGAGGGGACCTTGGTCGCTCCTCGTGCGCCCACCATCGCTGTCGTCGACGATGATGGCGGTCAGGAGAGGCCGGCGGCGCGGCGTCGCCCCCGCCGCCGCCAACGCCAACGCCGCCGCCGAGAGCGCCCGCCTCGCCGCCGCAGAGAGCCTCGCCTCGGGCCTCCCCATCCAGCCCCAGATCGCCCCCGCCCTCGCGTCCCTCGACGCGCACCCGTCCCTCGTGCTCGAGGCGCCCCCGGGCGCCGGCAAAACGACGGCCCTCCCGCTCGCGATCCTCGCGTGGGACGGGCGCTACCTGGACCCAGAGGACGAAAACGCCGACAACCACCGCCGAAAGACGATCCTCGTCGTCGAGCCCCGCCGCGTCGCCGCGAAGGCCGCCGCCCGCCGCATGGCCGCCACCCTGGGCCAGGGACCCCCCGGATCGCGGGCCTGCCGCGTGGGGTACTCGGTGCGGCTCGAGCGCGCGGTCGGCCCCGCGGCTAGGGTGGTCTGCGTGACCGAGGGCGTCTTGCTGCGGAGGCTGCTCAAGGACCCCTCGTTGCCAGGGGTCGGGTGCGTCCTCTTCGACGAGTACCACGAGCGCAGCGCCGACGCGGACGCGGCGCTGGCGCTGTGCCTCGACAGCCAGCGGGGCGGGTTGAGGCCGGACCTGCGGCTGGTCGTGATGTCGGCGACGCTGGGCGGGTCGATGGCAGGGAGGCTGGCGGGGATGATGGCGGCGGCGGCGACGACGACAACGGGGGAAGCACCAGCAACAGCGGCAGCCCCAGCGCCCGTGCTCGCGAGCGACGGCCGCAGCTTCCCCGTCAAGACCGTCTACCTCGGCTCCCCCTCGATGCTGGCGGATGGGCGCGAGGCGTCCAACGGCGGCGGCGGCGGCGGCGGCGGCCTGTTTGGCGGCCTGCCCGCCATCGCGCGCGCGCGGCCGGGTGTCGTCGAGGCGGCCGTGGCCGACGCCGTCGCGCTCGCGCTCGACGAGGACAAGGGCGGCGGCGGCGGGGGGGACGTGCTGGCCTTTCTGCCGGGCGTTGCGCACATCCGCCGCGCGCAGCGGCTGCTGGCGGAGCGCCACGGCGTCGGGCGGGGCGGCGGGCGGCACGCGGGCGTCAAAGTGGCGGTGCTGCACGGCTCGCTGTCGCCCGCGCAGCAGGACGCCGTTTTGCGGCCGCAGCAGAAGCAACAACAGCATGGATCGCAGCAGCAGCGCCGCGTCGTCCTGGCCACGCCCATCGCCGAGAGCTCGGTCACGCTCGACGGCGTGACGGCCGTCGTCGACTGCGGCCTGCGGCGCGCGCCCCGCTTCGACCCGCGCACGGGGGTCTCGCGCCTCGTCACCGCGCCGATCAGCGAGGCGGCCGCCGACCAGCGGCGTGGGCGCGCGGGGCGCACGGCCCCCGGCGTGTGCTACCGCCTGTGGGACAGCGGCGAGGAGCTCGAGTACGACACGTCGCCCGAGATCCGCGAGGCCGACCTGGCGCCTCTGGCGCTGACGCTGGCGGCGTGGGGGAGCCCCTTTGACGAGGACGGGGACGGGGGCGGCGAGGGAGGCGAGGGTGGTGAGGGCGGATGGGAGGGCGCCGGGGGCCTGCGGTGGCTCGACCCCCCGGACCAGGGCCGCCTCGAGCAGGCGTTTGAGCTGCTGCGCGAGCTGGGCGCGGTCGAGCGGGGCGACGAGGGCGGTGCGGGCGCCTCGGTCGCGCCCCTTGCGCCGCCGCCGCGCATCACGGCCCGAGGGCGCGCCATGGCGGCGCTCGGCGCGCACCCGCGGTTTGCGCAGATGGCGATCCGCGGGGCGGGCGTCGGCGGCGACAACAGCAGCAGCAGCAGCAGCAGCAGCAGCAGCAGCAGCAGCAGCAGCCTCGACTGCCCCGAGCTCGCGTGCGTGCTGGCCTCGCTGCTCGGCGAGCGCGACGTGCTGGTCACCGCGTCGTCGTCGTCCTCCGGCGGCGGCCGCGGCGGGCCCGTCGGCGCCTCCTCCGCCGCGCGCTCAGCCGACCTGCGCACGCGCCTGCAGGCTCTCGCCGACGCCCCCTCCGCCGTCGGCGCCGGCGGCGTCGGCGGCTCGCCGCTCTTCCCGGGCGTGCCCGCGCCCCGGGCCGACGAGGTGGACCGCGCCGCGGCGGAGCGCGTGCTCGAGGGCGCGCGGCAGATGCACGCGCGCGTGGAGCGGCTAGCGGACACGCTGGGGGCGGCGAATGAGTCAAGCGACGAGGAGGAGGAGGACAATGACGAGGAGGCGGGCGCGGCGCCGCTGTCGGCCGAAGAAGAAGAGCAAGAAGAGGAGGAGGAGGACGAGGACGTGGACGGCGCGGCCGTCGTCCCTCGCCGCTCCTCCAAAAACAACAACGCCGCCGACGAGGAGGGCGCGCGCCGCCGCTTCCACGCGGCATGGATGGCCCAGGCACGCAAGCGGCCGAACCTCGTCGGTGCGCTCGTCGCGTCGGCCTTCCCCGACCGCATCGCGCGCGTCAAGGCGCAGACGCTCAACCAGCAGCGGCCAGAGGTGACGCTCGCGTCGGGCGACGCCGCCACGCTGCCGCGCCCTGCCCGCGAGGACTCGTTGCTCGAGGGGTCGCCCGAGCTGCTGGCCGTCGCCGAGCTCTCCGGCGGGGGGGTGGCGGGAAAGACGGGCGCCCAGCGCGCGGACGTCGTCCGCCTCGCGGCCCCCCTGCCCATGGCGGCCGTCCGGGCCTTCCTCTCCGCGGACGTCGTCGAGCGCGAGGTCGTCGCGTGGGCCCCCGCGGCCAAGCGCGTCGTCGGCAAGCGCCAGACGCGACTGGGGGCGCTCGTGCTGCGCGAGGAGCCTTTGCCTCCCGACCGGCTGACGGACGAGCGGTGCGCGCCCGTCATCGTTGCCGCCCTGCAGCGGGAGGTGCTGCTGCTGATCGGCGGGAGCGGTGGTGGTGGAGGGGAGAACGGCACCCCGAGCAGCAGCGGCAGCGGAAGCAGCGGCAGCGAGTGCAACGAGGCCGGCTTTGAGGCGGCGCTCGGCCTCTCGAGCGCGTTTGCGGCCTGGCGCGCACGCTGCCTCTGGCTGCGCGCGGCCGAGGTGCGCGCGTCCGGCGCGTCCGACCTCCCCGACCTGTCCGCCCGCGCCCTCGTGCGCGCCATGCCGCGCTGGCTGACTCCGCTCTTAGCCGGCTGCCGCTCGCGCGCCGACGTGGGCAAGCTCGCCGAGCCCCTGATCGCCCCTGCTCTCAAGGCCCAGCTCTCGCCCGACCAGCAGCGGCGCGTCGAGCGCGACGCCCCCGCGCGCGCCCCTTTGCCCCTGGGCGGCACCGCCCTCGTCGATTACGCCCACCCGGCGGGGCCGACCGCCCGCGCGCGCGTGCAGGAGGTCTTTGGCCTCGCCGAGACCCCGCTTCTGGGGGGTTCCAAGGCGCGTGCTCCTTTAAGGCTCGAGCTGCTCGACCCGGCGCAGCGCCCGCTGGCTGCCACGAGCGACCTCGCCTCGTTCTGGACCGTCGGGTGGCCGCTCGCGCGCAAGGACATGCGCGGGCGCTACCCGAAGCACGTGTGGCCGGAGGACGGGGCGGCGGCCGAGCCGACGCGCATGACCAAGGCCAAGACGGAGGCGGCGGCGGCGAGGGCCAAGGCCGAGGCCGAGGCCGGGGCGGCGGCGCAATCGGGGTCGGGGGGATCTGCGGCTGCGGCGGGGAAGAAGGGCGGCGGCGGCGCGAAGAAGCGGCGGTGATTTGTTGCTCTGAACGAATTAAACAAGAACATGGTGCGCTCTCCACTGTGTGATGAAATGATCTCTCCGTGTGTGTTTTTCTCCCGCGTCTCTACAAAAAGTCGAGGTCGGCGTCGTCCGGCAGCTCCAGGTCGACGACGGGCACGTCGTCGTCGTCGTCGTCATGGCCGTGGCCGCCGCCGCCGCCCGCGCCGCCGCCACCGCCCCCGCCGGCGACGATGCCGCTGCTCGCGCCCGCGGCCAGGCAGGCACCCGTGGCGGCGGCGGCAAACGCGGCGGCGGCGGCGGCGCCCGTGAGCTGCTGCTGCTTTTGGCGGGGGGCGGGGCGCTGCGGCGGCGGGGGCGCCTGCTGCTGAGCGCGAGCGCCGCCGGCCGACCCCTCGCCGCCGCCTCCTCGTCCCGTCGCAGCTGGCGCCGCCGCAGCAGCCCCCGTGGCGGCGGTGCGCCGGGCGCCCGCGCTGCCGCGGCCGCGTCCGCGCCCGCCCCTGCCGCCGCCGCCGCGCGCAGGGGCGCGGCCGCGCGGCGGCGGCTGGGGTGCGGGGTCCGCTGGCTGCTGCTCGGGCGCGGGGTGATCGGCGGTAGGAGCGCCCAGCGCCGTCGGCGGCGGCGGCGCTGCTGCTGCTGCTGCTGCTGCCGACGCCGACGCTGCCCCGCCCACGGCGCCGCTGCCCGCGCGCCTCAGCCCCGCGAAGAACGCGCCAAAGTCGGACGGGCCCCCGACGGGCGCGCTCGCCGCCCCGGCCAGGTGCCGCGTGATCCCCGCCTGATGCTGCGGCTGCTGGCTCTCGACCCCGGCCATCAGGCCCATCAGCGTGTTGGTGCCGGCGAGCGCGAGGCTGCCGCCGGGCGCACCGCCGCCGCCGTCTGGACCCCCGACGACCCCGCCCGCCGCCTCCACGCGGGGCGAGTCGCCGTCGAGCAGGCCCGCGATGGCCTGGTGCGTGGTGCAGTCGAAGATCTCCTGGGGAGGGCGGCGCGCGGGCGGGCCCATGGCGCCCGGCGGCGGCGCGGCGGGGTGGTGGCGCCCGTCGGCCGTGCCTGCCGCCGCCGCCGCCCCGCCCCCCTGCATGAGCGCGTCGTCCAGGGCGCGCTCGACGCCCGGGCTGAGCATGAGCGGCGACGCGCCCCCGGGGAGGTGGTGGTAGTCGGCAGCGGCAGCCCCCTGGTCGCGTCCGGTGGCGGCCGAGGCGGCGGCGGCAGCGGCGGCGGACGAGAGCCGCGGCGGCGGGGGTGGGGGGACGGCGAGTTGAGGCAGCGGCGGCTGCTGCTGCTGCTGCTGCTGCTGGCCGCCGGCCTCGACGCGCGCGCGCTTGCGCGCGCGCGCCTGCTCGGCGCTGCCACCCGCGGGAGGGGCGCCGCGCCGCCCGCCCGCGGGAGGGCGCCGGCCGTCGGCCGGCGCCACGTCGTCGGGGCACCCGCCGCCTCCGGGCGTCGTCGTCGCCGCCGCCGCCACCGCCGTCCTCGCACCCGCCGCCCCAGCCCCCGCCACGGGCGGGGCCACGGGCGCGCCGCGCTGCGGCGGCGAGGGGTCGTGGCCGGCCAGGATGGCGTTGAGGCCCTCGATGTCCGGGACGTCCGACGCGAGGACGGTGGGCAGCGGCGTCGGCGCCGTGAGGCGAGCAGCAGCAGCAGCCACCATCGGCTGGTGTGGCTGCTGCTGGTGCTGCTGGTGCTGCCCGGCCGCCCAAAAGCGGAAGCTGCTGTTGCTGTGGTGCCCCGCCCCGGGCCCGCCGCCGCCGACAAAGGCCTGGACCGCGGCCGGGTGGCGCGAGCCGCCGCCGAGCCCGACGGTGGGGTTGGGGCCTGCTGCCGCTGCCGCTGCCGCCGCCGCGCCCGCCCGCAAAGGCAGAGGGGCTGCCGACACGGCCATCCCGTGGGCGGCGGAAGCGCCACCGCCACCGCCGACGACGTCGCCGCCGCCTAGCGTGACTGCGGGGCCGCACCCGGCAGAGGCCATCGGCGCCGCGAGCGGGGGGGCGGGGGGGCCGCCGCCGCCGCCGTGGCCGCCGTCGCTGGTCGTGGGGCCGCCTCCCCTTCCGCGGTCGTTTTGGGGGGGGTGGTGGTGAGGCGCTGCTCCTTGCGTGTTCATGGTCGGCGCGGGCATGGCTGCCGAGTGCGCGCGCTGCGCCTCGGCCGCCTCGCTGTTGGCCCAGCCGCCGCCGTCGTCGCCTCCGCCTCCCCCGGCGCCCGGCCCGCAGGGCACGAGGACCGTCGGCGCGGGCGCGCCGCCGGTGCTGCTGCAGTGCTGCTGCTGCTGCTGCTGCTGCTGCTGGTACTGATGGTGGTTGTTGTACGAGAGCTGCTGCTGCTGTTGATGCAGGGCCGCCTCGGGTGGCGCCCAACCGCCCGCCTGAGCCGCCGCTGCCGCCGCCGCCGCCTGATGAGCGGCCGCCACGCTGCCGGCGGCCCCCGCCGAGCCCGCGTGCTGCTGCTGCTGGTGCTGGTACGGCGGCTGGTGGTAGTTGTGGTGGTGGTGGTACTGCTGCTGCTGCTGCTGCTGCTGCTGAGAGGTGCCGGCAAAGCCGCCGCCGAGGCCCCCGGGCTGCCTCAACGCAGCCCCCTTGCCGCCGCCGCCCGCGCCGCCAGCCGCGCCGTTCTCGTCCTCGCCCCACAGGCGGCACGGTCGCAGCCCGCCCGCCCGCCTGGATGGCCCCCCGCCGCCCGCCGCCGCGCTCGCGGGCGAGCCGCCCCGCGCGCCCGGCGCCACGGGCCCGCGCCGCGACGACAGCATCAGCACCGAGGGGCGGAACACGCTCGGCACGGCCGCGGGCTTGAGCGGCGACGGGCCCGTCGCCGGGGGCCCCCGGCTGTCCCAGGCCCCCCGGCTGTGGCGCCAGTAGCCGAGGGCGCTGCGCGAGGCGCGCACGACCGAGGGCAGCACGTCGTGGTGCTGGTGGTGGTGGGGGTGGGGGTGCGCGGCGGAGGCGTCGTCGTCGGCGGCGGCCTCGTTGCGGGTCGGGCGGCGGCGGTGGGCCGAGGGCGGCCGCGGCTGCTGCTGCTGCTGCTGGCCTCGGCGGTGGCGGGTGGCGGCGGCAGCGGTCGCGGCGGCGGCGGCGCCGGCAGCAGCCGCGCGGTCGTTGTCGTCGTCGTCATCGTCGTCGTCCTCCGAGTCCGAGTCCGTGTCCGAGTCGGAGCCGGAGGAGGAGGACGAGGTGGCGGTGGTGATGGTGTCGGGCGAGACCGCCACCGCGACCGTCGCGGCCGGCGCGGGGCTCGGGTCGGTGCCGCCGCCACCGCCGCCGCCGCCGCCGCCCCCGTCGCCCGTCGTCGGCGGCAGCTCATCCTCCGCGACCGTGTCCTCCTCGCGCGGCGGCGGGCCCGTGGGCGTCGCCTCCTGCTGGTGCGCCGCGCCCGCTCGGACCGGCGCGGGCGCGGGCATCGAGCTCTGCGAGGGCGCGCGCTCCCGGGGCGGCGGCCGCTGCTGCTGCTGCTGGTTCTGCGGCGGGTGCTGCTGCTCCTGGTGGTGGCGGGGGCCCGGGCCTGCCCCGCCGCCGCCGCCGCCGCCGCTGGTGACGTCGTCCTCCCCCGGCGGGGTCGGCGCGATGGGCGAGAGGTCCGGCGCGAAGAAGCGGCGCTGGCGGTGCGGGTGGGGGTGGCCTTGCTGCTGCTGCGGGTGCGGCGGGTGCGGCGGCGCGTGATGCTGCTGCTGGTGCGGCTGCTGCCGCGGGCGCGGCGCTGGCAGCGGCAGCGCGCCCCCTCCCGCCGCCGCTGCTGCTGCTGGGCCCGGGCCGCCGCCCGGATCGGCCGCCGCGGCGTCCGCGCTCACGCTGCTGCAGCGCGAGCGCACGAGGTCCGTCGGGGTGGCCGGGTCCCTGCCGCCGCCGCCCTGGTGGTGGTGGTGGTGGTCGGGGTGGCCGCGCCCGCCGCCGTGCGGCGGCCCTGCCGCGCCTGCTGCCGCCGCCGCTCCTCCTCCTCCTGCTGCTCCGCCCGCGCCCACCGCGTAGGGATAGTGCTGCTGCTGCTGCTGCGGGTAGGGGTGGTGGGGCTGCTGCTGGTGATAGTGGTGAGGGTAGGGCTGCTGGTAGGGGTAGGCCGACGACGCGTAGAAGGGCGGCTGCTGGTGCTGCTGCTGGTGCGGCGGCGGCTGCTGCTGCAACGGCGTCTCGTCGGCGGCGGCGGCCGCGGGCGCCGGCATCGCGCGGCCCGCGGCTGCCGGCGGCGGCGGCGGGCCGCAGAACGCCGCCGCGAACGCCGCGCCGCCCGGTCCCGGGCCGCGGACGGCGTGGAGGGGCGTGAAGGGGCTGTGGGCCGGGTGCGGGTGCGGGTGCAGCGGCGGCTGTTGGTGTTGCCGCGCCCCGCCGCCGCCAGCGCCGCCGCCCGGGGCGCACTCGTGCTGCTGCGGCTGCTGCTGATGCTGCTGCTGCTGGTGGTGGTACGGGTGCGGGAGGTGGTAGTGCTGCTGCTGCTGATGATGATGCTGCTGGTTCTGCTGGTGCTGCTGGTGCTGCACGCGGGACGGCGGGTGCACCACCGTCGCGCCGCCGCCGCTCGGGCCATGCACCGAGGGGGGCGTGCGCCCCACCGCGTTGCGCGCTGCGCTGCCCCAGGGCTGGGGCTGCTGCTGGTGGTGCTGCTGCTGCTGGTGCTGCTGGGGCGGGGGCTGCTGCTGCGGCGGGTGCGCCTGCGGCTGCAGGGGCCCGTGCTGCTGGTGCGGCGGCTGATGGGGCGGGCACTGCTCCTGCGGCCGCGGCCGCGCCTGCCGGCCGCCCGTGCGGCCGCCGCCGCCGCCGCCGCCGTTTCGCCGCGCCCCGCCGCCGTTGCCTCCTCCGTCCTCCCGTTGAACGGGCTGCTGCTGCCGCACCATCGCCGCGGCCGAGGCCCCTGCCGCCGCCTGCGGCGCGGCGTTCGCGGCGCCAGTAGCGGTCGCGCCAACCCCGCCGCCGTCAAACCCTCCGCCGCCGCCGCCGCCCTCCTCCGCCGCCGCCACCAGCCTGTAGCGAAAGTGCATGCGCTGGGGCGCGCACATCGTCTGGTAGACGTCCCTCAGGCGCAGCTCCGGGTCGTACTCCGGTCCCCACGCGAGGTTGGGCCCCAGCGCGCGCAGGTGGGCGTGCTGGTCGAGGTCGGGCAGCAGCACGACGCGCCAGCCCGCGCCGGCCACCGTGCCGCCGGCCGTGCCGCCGCCGTCGTCGCCGCTGGCCGTGGCGGCGGCGGCGGTGCCCTCGCCGCCGCCGCCGCCCGCGCGGGACAGGCGGAACCGGCGCAGCAGGTGGGCGGCCAGCTGCTCGAGGCGGGACGAGGCGCTGTGTGTTGTTGTTGTTTTGTGTTGGGGGGTTGGGGGGTTGGAGGAGGAGAGGGTGTGTTGAAAGAGCGCGCGCGCGCATGCGGGCAGCGTCGGCGGCGCCAGCGTCGGCGGCGTCGGCGGCGGCAACGCGTCGCGCGAGGATTCATCTCGCCCCCCGACTCACGAGAGCTGGCAGTTGAGCCGGTGCGCAAAGCCCTGGCCGATGACCGTCGCCTTGGTCCCGGTGTCCTCCGCGGCCACCTGCAGGTCGAGGCGCTCCGGCACACTCATTTTGAACGCGGCTGTCAAAGTGTTTGCCTCAAAAAAAAAAGTCGGTCGCGCGCGCGTCCGCGCCCGCGCGCGAAGTTAGGAGGCGCACGGCGCCATCATTCAGGGGTCATCGCTGTGTGAGCGCTGCCGCTCCTTGTGTCCATTTCTATTTTGCTGTGGTCATTTGTTGTTTGGTGTTCGTTTCTGTGGAGCGGGTCGAAGAGAGGAAGGAGGGGGGAGTGAAGAGGAGGAGAGCAGGAGGAGGAGAGAGAGTTGTCTCGTTGCCTTCGAAAGCAAGAGACCCTCTTGCTGACACTTTACCACTTCAAAGCACCACTCACTCTCTATCGACGCGCGATCGATCGACCCGACCATCCATTTTGCCTCTGAGAAACAGACGACCGCGCCCGGCGCGGCGGCGAACACACCACCTTTTGTTTGAACTCTTGTCAAGAGATCGCCGCCCTAAACCTCTTCCTTTGAGAGAACCCCCCACGCCGCGCGCGCGATGCTCGCGAGCATGCGCGCCTCCGGCGTGGCGCCGGCAGCGCCGCGCCGCAGCGCAGGTGCGTTGCCGCCCACGCGCAAAGAGGGCGGCGGACGCGAGAGAGCAGCCGCCGTGGCACTTGGGCGTGGTCTCTCTCTCTGCGCCTGACCCCGCCCGCCCGCTCACCCGCCCACCGATCAATCCCATCTCACAAAACACCACAGCAGCCGCCATGCCGCCGCTGCATCAGCAGCAGCAGCATCAGCGGCAGTGCCACCTCCACCGCCGCGGCCCGGCGCCCGCCGCCGCCGGCGCCGCCGGTGCCGCCGGCGACGCCGCAAGCAGCAGCGCCGGCGCGAGCGCCGCGCGCCGCCTGTCCAACGCCCTGCACAAGGCCGAGGACGCGCTCGTCGCGGCCGAGCACACCGTCGCCGACGCCGTCTCGCACGCCCTCCCCGGCGGCCACCACCACCGCGCGGAAGAGGAGGAGGAGTCGATGACGGAGGCCACGGTCACGGAGGAGGTCGAGGTGGCGAGGGCGGCGGCGGCGCCCGTCGCCGAGGCGTCCGCGCGCGCGGCCTCCTCGGCCTCGGCCGCAGCAAAATCCACCGCCAAAAACGCCGCCCCGAGCGGCCCCTCGCTCGCGCAGCGCGCCGTCGACGCCCGCGACTGGGCCGTCGACACGGGCTTCGCCTCGGCCCTCGCCAACGTCGCCGTCGCCGGCCTGGCCGCCACGTTTGCCGTGGCGGTCTACAGGCAGTACCGCCGCGCCAACTCGCCGCGCGCCGTGCGGCGGCGCGTGCTCGACCGCAACCGCGCCCTGGTCGAGTCGCTGCGCGAGTACCTCCCCGAGCGCCGCGCGGAGCTCACCCCCGCTGTTGCGGGCAAAATCCGCGTAAGGTCGGGCTTTACGCCCGTGGAAGTGTTCCGCAAGTTTCTGTGGTACCTCCTCCGCGACCGCCGGTTCGACGGCGACGCCGTGGCCGACGCCGCCGCGCTCAAAGTGGCCCTGGCGCTGACGGACGAGCAGGCGTCCGAGGCCCTGCGCGAGCGCGCCGACCGCATCTACGAGAAGTACGGCACGCTGATGCTGGGCGCCGATGCCCAGGGACTGTCGGCCGCGGGCCTCGAGCGCAAGGCGGCGTGCCGCGCGCTCTTCGCCAAGCTGCTCTACCTGGTGGAGACGGACGCGCTCGTCGGCAGCGCCGCGTCGACGGGCCTCGCCGAGGACGGCAAGCGCGCCGTCTTCACCTCGGCCGACCTCCGCGACGTCTTTGGCGCCACCGAGGAGGACATCGACGCCGTGCGGATTCCCTCGCTCAACGAGGAGGGCGCGGTCGAGCGGCTCGAGGAGATGATGGGGCGGGCGCGGCACGCGCAGCAGGTGCTGGAGGAGGCTGGGATGGCCGAGGAGGAGGCGATCGACGCCAAGTGGCGCGAGGACGAGGAGGAAAAGGGGAAGGGGGAGGAGGAGGGCGGGAAGGAGGGCGGGGAGGCTGGAGGGGGCAAGGACGGTGGTGGCGGCAGCAGCGGCTCTTCGTAGGCAAAAACCACGCAACCCCATCTTTTTCCTCTTCATTTCGTTTTTTTTACAGACAGCGCGACACAGAGACACGTAGATCGTCCGTCCGGTCTCTCTCTCTCTCTCTCTCTCTCTCCTCTCAAAGCAGCGGCAGGTGCCCCGTGACGGCGTCGACGCGCGACTTGGGCGCGGGCCCCACCGCCAGCACCGTCCGGCTGCCCGCGGCGATCTGCGTCCGCCCGGCGTCGTGCACCACGTAGGTGGGCAGCCCGGCCTCGCGCGCTTTTGCCTCGAGCATGTCCAGCTCGGCGTCCGACGGCACCTTGAGCGCGATCTTGGCCTGCCCCCGCGACTCCCACCGCCGGAAGGCCGCCTCGGTCGCCGGGCGGCGGTGGCTCTGGACCGCCCCGAGCGCGGCGTGCGCGCACTGGGCGCCGATCTTCCCCTTTCCCATGCCGAGGCCGTTGTTGACGCAGAGGACCATCTTGTACTCCTCGGCGGAGACCGCCTGCGCGGCGGATGGAATGGCGGCGGTGGCGGTTCTGCGCGCGCTGCCGCTGCCGAGCAACGCCGCCGCGCCCGACGTCGGCGGCTTTTTCTTCTTCTTCTTTGGCTTTGCTGCTGCTGTGGTCCCTTCGCCGGCTGGCTTGCCGCGCCGCGCCAGCAGGAGGCCGAGCAGAAACCCGGCGACGCCCGCCGCCGCGGAGCACGCGCCCGCGATCAGGGCAGCGGATGGGGCGGAGGACGAGGGAGGGGGAGGAGGGGGAGGAGGGGGAGGGGAGGGGGCGGGCGCATCGTCGTCCACTTGTGGTGGGTCGTCGACGACCGCCGCCGGCGATGCAGCTGATGTTGATGCTGCTCGTGTCGACATTGTGGTTTTGTTTGAAGGGGGCGCTCGTCAGTGCGATCGCCGCGCGCCCTTTTGTTCGGCGGTGCGTCGACGCGCGAGGCGGCAGCCGGCCGGCGCCGCCGTCGCCGTCGCGCCTCCCATTTTCCGTGCGCGCGCGTCTCTCCCTCTCTTCCCTCTCCTATCACACCCGAGCACGTTCTTTGACTCCCTATCACTCCTTTGCCGCATCGAAACAAGCGGCCCTTTCGCGCGTTTCAGAAGAGAAGACCTGCCCTCACGGAAGAGGAAAAAGGAGGCGTCCGAAACACCACCAAACCATGCTTCTCGGCGCGCCCGCCCTGCCGGCGGGCTACCCAATCGCGGGCGGGCGACTGATGCTAGCGCAGCCGCGCCCCGTGCGCGCGCGCGCAGCAGCACCAACAACAGCACCAGCACCAGCAGCAGCAGCATCTCCCAACCCGGCCGCCGCCGCCGCCGCCGCCTCGAGCCGCCGCCCCCGCCCCGTCGCCGCCGCCGCCGCCCGCTCCCCGGCAGCAACGTCAACCGAGGCCGTCGACCTCGCGCGCGAGGCCCACAAGGTCTTCGACGAGGCCTACGTCACCGCGCGCGGCGGCAAGGGAGGCTCGGGAGAGGTCGTCGAGGCCGGGCGCGGCAAGTGGGTGCGCAACCTTAAGTACCGCCCTGGGGGGCAGCAGGCCAAAAAAGTCTGGCTGGAGGCGTCCGAGCCGGCCGACGGCGCCGACGGCGCCGACGTCGTGCTCGTGTGCGACGCGTCGTGCGACTCGCTGCTGCACCTGCACCGGCAGACGCGCAGGGCGGGGGCGGGGGGCGGGAGCTCCTCTTCCTCCTCATCATCATACTCTGCCTCCTCCGCTGCGCCGGCGGCCACCAGCAAGCAGCCGCGCGTGTTTGCGGGCTCCGACGGCGCGCACGGCAACCCCGCGGTCGGCAGCGCGGGCCCCAAACGCAACCGCGACATCAAAAAGGCGCGCACTCCCCCGCTCGAGGTGCCCGTGCCCCCGGGCACGGTGGTGCGGCGCAAGGGCAACGGCGCCGTGGTGGGCGAGCTGCTGGTCCCGGGAGACCGGCTGGTGGTGGCGCGCGGCGGGAGGGGCGGGGCCGGGGTGGTCGCGCCCTCGCGCGAGTCCAAGCAGCGCGACGCGCGGCGGCAGCTACGGCGCGCCGAGCAGGCCGGGGCCGAGGTCGTGGGCGTCGAGGACAGCAACTGGCGCGCCGACGCGCGGGGGATGCCGGGCACGACCGCCACGCTGCAGCTGCTGCTGCGCGTCGTGGCGGACGTCGGGATCGTGGGGCTGCCCAACGCGGGCAAGTCGTCGCTGCTGGCCGCGCTCACACGCGCGGCGCCAGAGGTGGCCCCCTACCCGTTCACGACGCTCATGCCCAACCTGGGCGTGATGCTATCGGCCGGGGGCGCAGGTGCTGGGGGTGGCGACGGCTTTGGATTTGAGGAGGATGGCGGTGCCGGCTACAGCGACGAGGAGCTCGAGGCGGAGCGCGCGAGGGAGCGGCAGCTTTGGAGCCTCCTCTCCGGCGGCGACGGCAGCAATGAGGGGGACGGTGGCAACAACAACAACGCGTCTTCTTCTTCCTCCCCCTCCATGCCCACCTCGTCCTCCGCCACGGCCGCGGCCCCCGTGCTCGCCGACCTCCCGGGCCTCATCGAAGGCGCGCACTCGGGCCGCGGGCTCGGCCGCGCCTTTCTGCGCCACCTGCGGCGCGCGAGGGCGCTGCTGCACGTGGTGGACGCATCCTCGGACGACCCGGCCGCCGACTACAGCGTCGTGCGCGAGGAGCTGCGCATGTACAACCCGGCGTACGTGTCCAGGCCGCACGTGGTGGCGCTGAACAAGTGCGACCTCGAGGTCGCGCGTAAGGGCAGGCGCGGGGCGGCCGGCGAGGTGGCGGCGGCAGCGGCGCGGCTGCGAAAGCGGGCGCGCGAGGAGGGGGCGGCTGCTGTCGACGTTGGCGGCGGTGGTGGAGGCAGTGCTCTCGAGCCGACGCTTCCGGCGGCGGTGGTGGCGGTGAGTGCGGCGTCGGGCGAGGGCGTGCGCGAGCTGCGCGCGGCGCTGCGAAAGGTGCTGGCGGACGAGGAGCGCGAGGCGGCGGCACGGGCGGCCCCCAAGGGCAAGGGCGGCGGTCAGCGGCAGCCGGAGCAGCCGCGCCGCGGCGTCATCTTTGTGGACGGGGTGGTCGATGATGATGATGATGATGACGATGATGATTTGGAGGAGGAGGAGGAGGTGGAGGAGGATGCCGAGGACGACGGCGCCGCCGCGGCCGCATCTGCGTCGCCCGACGACGAGGACGCGTGGCTGCTGGGGCTGAGCGACGCAGAGCTGCTGGCGCTCGCCGGGGCCGGCGACGACGAGGAGGACGAGGGGAACGAGGACAACATCGCGCTCGAGGGCGACGACGACGGCGGGTGGGGCGAAGACGAGGACGACGAGGACGAGGAGGTGGCCAACACGCGCTAGGACTTCGGAGGTTGGGTTGTTGCAAAAAGGAGGTTGGGTTGTTGCAAAAAGGATTTCGCGAGACACACGCGTGCGCGCGCGCGCGACAGAAAGACAGAGCAGGAACGACGACGACACGCAAAACAACGCGCCTCTCTCCAACCCCTTCCCCCACCCCCAATCAATGCGCCGTCCACACCACGGGCACCCCGTCGTCCCGCCACGTCACGCGCCCCTCGACCAGCGCCGCCACCGCCTCCGGATAAACGAGGTGCTCCTCCTTCAGCACGCGCCGCGCGAGGCGCTGCGGCGTGTCGTCGGGAAACACGGGCACACAGCGCTGCGCGAGGATGGGCCCTGTGTCGTACTCCTCGTCCACGAAGTGCACCGTGGGGCCCGAGAACCTGGCGCCCGAGGCGATGACGGCGCGGTGCACGCGCTCGCCGTAGAGGCCCTTGCCGCCAAAGGCCGGGAGGAGGGCCGGGTGGATGTTGAGCATGCGTTTTGGGAACAGGCGCACCACTTGAGGGGGCACGAGCTTTAGGTAGCCCGCCAAAAGCACGGCGTCGGAGGCCGTCTCGGCGCCGCCAGCCGGGTCGAGCGCGCGCGCCAGCTCCTCGGCCGACAGCCCCTCGAAGGCGCCCGATTTCGGCTTGGGGTACGTGAGGACCGGGATGCCGTGCTCGCGGGCGTAGGCCACGGCCGCGCACGAGGGGACGTCCGAGACGACCGCGGAGAAGACGGCCGAGGGGAGGCGGCCGTCGAGCGCGGCGGCGTGGATGGCGCGAAAGTTGGAGCCGCCGCCGGAGACGAAGACGGCGAGGCGGGGCCGCTCGGGAAGGGGCGGGGGCTGGGGTGGACGCTGCTGCTGCGGGTCGGCGGCGCTGCCTGGGGGCCGCGGGGGGGGGGAGGAGGGCCCCGCTGGTTGGGAGGATGGGGAGGCGTGTGCGCGAGCGGGGCCGGCGGGGGCGGGGCGCGCGCGGGCGGCGGCGGCGGCAGCGGCGGCGGCGGCTCGCCGATCGAGCGGCGCCGCGGCTGCCGCCGCCGGCTTCCTGCTGCCCGCCGCGGCCACCGCTGCCGACGATGCTGATGCGTGGGATAGCAGCAGCATCGCTCTGACGCGAGTTGCTCTTCGCCCTGACTTGTCTCGACGACGAGAGAGCACGGGCGCGGTCACGACGAGGGTGTTTCGGATGGTCACGCCCGCTCTCACGCGCGCGCAAGGGAAAGAGCAGGAGAGGTCGAGAGTGCTAATCCGAGAGAGAGAGAGAGTCCGAGATGTTTTCAAAGAATGGATTTGCGCGCGCGCCCGCCGTCGTTGTGCTTGGCTGCGAGAGCGCGCGCGCCGAAACAAGAACAACGCCGCGCCGCCGCTTCACCGCAACCCGGCAAAACCACCACCACCACCCGCACCCCCAGCATGCATGCGCGTGCGCCACGCCTTGCGCAGCTTGGCGCCCAGGTAGACGGCCGAGCGCGAGGGTCCCGTCGTCAGCAGCCCCGCCAGCGCCTGGCGCCGGCTGGACGCGCCCACCAGCGCAAACAGCCCGCCGGCCACGACACGGCCGAGCCCATAAGGGCGCAGCGGCCACGCGGCGGCGGCGACGGCCGCCTCGGGCGGGGCGCCGCCCGCGCGCGCGGCGGCGGCCGTCTTCTTCTCGGCCCCGCGCTTGGCGCTGTAGTCGGCGGCGCGCAGGGCGGCGCGGGCGACGGCGGCGCGCTCGACGTCGGTCAGCGGGGGCGGGCGAATAGAGGCGCCGTAGTCTGCTGCTGCTGCCTGCAACCTGCCGCCGCCGCCGCCGCAGAGCATGCCGCCGCCGCCCCCCTCCTCCCTCAAGCGCCGCTGCTGCGCCAGCTCGCGCCGCCAGGCCTCCTCGCCGCCGCCGCCGTCCAGCCGCAGGCCGCACTGCCCGGCGACCGCGCGCAGCAGCGCCTCGGGCAGCTGGCGCAGCAGATGCGCGCGCGCCTCGGGGCTCGTGTCCTGCCGCCACACGAGCTCTCCCTCCTCGCCCGCGCGGCGGCGCCGCAGCGCGGCCGCGCGCAGCTCGGCCAGCCGGATGCGGAAGCGGCGCGCGGCCTCGCGCGCGCGCTCCCGCGCGGCGCGCGCGCGCTCGACGGCCGCGGCGGCGGCCTCGGAGCGCGCGCGCAGGCGCGCCATCGACTCGGGCGACGAGAAGCCTGCGCCGCCGCTGCCGCTGCCGCTGCCGCCAGCCCCCGCGGCATCTCGCCGCAGCAACCACCTGGCAAAGGTGCTGGGCGGCGGCAAGTGCGCGTCCGCGACGACGGCGGCGCTCATGTCGCTCGAAGACGAAGAGCTGATGCTGCTGAGATTGGAACCGCCGCCGGACGCCGCCGCCGCCGCCGCCGCCCACCGGCGCTGCGCCTCGTCCGCCTCCTCCTCGGCGCGCGCCTGGTCGTGGTGCGCGGACTGGGCGTCGTGCAGGGCCGCCGAGACGCCGGTGGGGGGCGGGCTGTGGAGGGAGGACGACGCGTCGAGCAGCAGGGGCATCGACGGGGGGCAGCCCGGCCTGCTGCTGCTGCTGCTGCTGTTGAAGCCGCTGCCGCTGCCGCTGCCGCTGCCGCCGCCGCTGCCGCTGCCGCTGCCGCTGCCGCTGCCGCTGCCGCTGCCGCCGCCGCCGCCGCCGCCGCCGCCGGAGCTGCCGCCGAGCAGCAGCGGCGCGTACAGCGCCTCGAACGCCCCGTAGCTGCCGGCGACGATGCGCTCGACCTTGAGCGAGTCCTCGGCCAGGCCCATGCGGACGTCGCCCATGTAGCTCAGGGCCGTGATGCGGCGGAACAGGTCCTGTGTTTTTTTTGTGTTTGGGGGGCGGGGGGGGAGAGGGGGGCGTGAGGGCGCGGCCGTCGCCAACGACACGTTGGTCTCGGATTCCGCTTCTTGCTCACCCTCAGCGTAAACGTCTCCGGGGATAGCAGCAGCGCCGTGTGCACGGCCGCGCGCAGGTTGGCCGCCAGCGCCGCGTCCAGCTTGGAAGAAGAAGAAGAAGATGAGCCGGAACCGGCCTCGCCGCCGCCTGCCGCCGCCGGAAGCGGCCACGACGCCGGCGCCAGCGTGAGCGGCGCGACGGGCTTGTGCAGGCGCCCGGCGATGTACAGGTGCCGCCACGTCAGCAGGTCCTCCACCAGGTCCGACGTCCCGACTACGCCGTACTTGACGCGCAGCGTGTCGTCCTCGTCGCTGTTGTTGTTGCTGTTGGCAAAAGCGCCACTGCCGCTGCCGCCCGCCCCCTCGAGCCTCACGAGCGTGTTGAAGTGCACGGCCGCCCCGACGTTCCGCGCGACCCATTCGACCCCTTCAGGGCCCAGCAGGTGGCGCGACACGCCCGAGTAGTGCGACGGGTTGGCGCCCAGGTTGGCGGCGTGCCAGGCGCGTGGGTCATCGACGGCGAAAATGAGGTCGAGCAGAGGTGTTGGCGGGCCGCCGGTTTTTGTTGGTGCTGTTGTTGCTGCTGTTGCCTTTACTGCCTCTTGCTTCGGGTAGAGGTCCGGCTGCTCGAAGGCGCCGCTGCCGTAGGCGAAGCCGTACTCGACGGGCGGGAAGAAGGACAGGAGGCGCTGGACGCGCGCGGGCCGCAGGAGCGGCAGCTTGGCCGGGGCGTGAGGCGCGGCGGCGCCGGCGCCGGTGCCGGCGGGAGGCGGGACTGCTTTGTCGACGTAATCGTCCCCCCATGCACCCAGGGTGGACGACGTGAGCGTTCGACGGTGTGCCGACGCCGTGCGGCATTGCAGCGCCAGGCCCGCCGCGCGCGCGAGGGGCAGCGGTCTCATCTCTCAGTGCGGGAGAGAGAGGGACACACACCCGCCCGCTTTGGTCTCTACGCACGCTTCAATCTCCTCGAATTCGCCGTCATTGTCTTTAAAAAGAGCTAGCAGAATCAATCGGGATGCGGTTTGAGGAGTATCGGCTGCGGGCAGCCTTTTCAAGAGTTGCGACCATCGCGTCGTCGCGGCGTCGCTCCGTCCCGCGCCGCGCGCGCGCGCCGTCGGCGGCGTCGCTGGCCTTTTCTTCTTTTGCTCCGCCTTTCAAGCGCGCGCCACGAACCAATCCCTCACAGAGAGAGCGCGCTCTCGCACACACAACCTCATACCCGACCGCGCCCCTGATTCATTCATTGCTTGCGTCCGCGACGCTCTTGCCCACACCACACCAACGAACAAAAAGACCGCCCGCGACCCCCAAACAACAACAACAACAACGCGCGCAATCGGCTGCTCCAACAACGAGAGGAGGGGTCGCCGCCTGAACGCCGGCTCCCAGCGCTTCCGAGCGCATCCGGCCTCGGAGACCTGAAACAAGCGCGCGCGCGCGCGCTGGGACACAGAAAACGAACGAGCGAGGCCAACAGCCCCTCCCTCAGTCGACCATGTTTGCGCGCCGCGACGTGGAGGGCCTCGCCGAGGTGCTGCGGCACCTGGGGCGCGCTTGCTACGCGGGAGGACGGGTCGGAAAGACGACCGGCGATGCCGTGACGGAGGCGCCGTCTCCGTCGCTGGACGGCCTTCGCGCCGAGGTGCGTTCCGCCGTCGACCGGTCGCCGTCGCGCGCGCGCGTTTTTTTTTGGGAACGGCCGTCCTGCTCACAACAACAACACCACCACCACCAACAACAACAACAACAACAACAACAACAACAACAACAACAACAACAACAGCTCCTCGAGACGGGCGACACCACCGCCACGACCAAGCGCCTGGGCCTCCAGGCGCGCCGCCTGCGCGCCGCGCGCAAGGCCGTGGCCGCCGCCAGCGCCAGCGCCGCCGAGGCCGACGGCGCGGCGGCTGCGGCCGCCGCCGCCGCAAATGCCGCCGCCGCCAACACCATGAAGCAAGCAGCAGCGCCCCCGGCCTTGGCGTCGCTCGCCCCTTCCTTCTCGGCGATGCTCGCGTCCAAGGCCCCCGCGGCGGCCGGTCCGGCGGGCGACAAGCCACCGTCTCCCTGGCGCATCGGCGTCAACAGGTCAGCCGCGGGGGCCTTGCCCGGGTCGAGCGGCGGCGGCGGGGGTGCGGCCGCTGCAGCAGCAGCAGAGGCAGGCGAGCAGCCGCCCCCGCCCCTCCCTCTTCCCGCCCCCATCGCGGCCGCCAACCTGACGCCCGAGGACGTGGTGGAGGCCGGCGGCGGCGGGCCCCTCATGCGCTCGATCATGACGTCGCAGGCGGGAGGGGGGGGCGGGAGCCGGCGCCGGAGCGAGTCGGGCGCCTCGTCGCCCGCGGCAGCGGCGGCAGCGGCGCGCGCGAGGAGCGCCGGCGGTGGTGGCAGCTTTGGCGGTCCTGCTGCTGCTGCTGCTGCTGCCGCCGCTGATAATGGAGCTCGGAGTGGGGCGGGAGGGGGGATCCTCGGGACGCGCGAAAGCGGCGTCGCTGTCGAAGCGGGCTCCCCCTCGGCGGCGCGGTCGTCGCGGCCTCCCGCCTCGCCCGCCTCGTGCTCTCGGTCGCAGCAGCAACCAACAGCTGCAACAGCGGCCACCATGCAGCCGCAGCTGCTGGTGGCGGCGCAACGGCAGGCGGCGTCGGCCGCGGCGACGCGGCGCGCCCTCCTCAAGGCGGCCCTGGGCGACGAGTACGCGGACGGCATCGGCGCGTCAGAGGCCGGGGCGGCGGGGCCAGAGGCGGGGCTGCTACTGCTCCAGCCGGTCGCTTCGGCGGCGACGGCGGCGACGGCGGCGGCGGTTGCGCCCCCGCCCCCGCCCTCGGTTCTCCTCGGCGGCGACATGACCCCGGCCGCCAGCGTCTACGCCGACGCCATCAGCGACGGCGACATGAGCATAATGGGCACCCGGCCCGTCTCCGCCGCGGGGTCCGCCTCGGCCGCCTCGCAGCAGGCCGGCGGCGCGCAGCGCGCGCGCACGACCGCGGCCGCGGCCGCGGCCATCCTCGGCGGCAGCGGCGCCGGCGCCGGCAGCAGCGGCGGGGGTCTGTTGATGCACGGCGACAGCGGGGCCGGTGGGCTGCTGTCGGCGGCCAGCAGCAGCAGGTACCACCCGCACGAGCAGCAGCAGCAGCAGCAGCGGCTCGGCGCTGCTGTTGTGGCTGGCGGGACCGGCGGCGGCGCCGCCGCCGCCTTTGCCAACGTCGGCCTCACCAGCGCCAGCGCGACCCCGCGATTCAAGCCCGCGCCGCTGCAGCCGGACAACAACAACAACAGCAAGTCGGCCGTGGCCGCGGCCATGGCCTCCGCCGCCGCCTCCCGCCGCAGCAGCACCGCCGACCGGCGCGCGAGCGACGCGCAGGAGATGGGCGCGGCGGCCGCAGCCGCGCGCGCGGCAAGCGCCGCGGGCAGCGCGAGCGCGGCCGCGCAGCAGCAGCTGCTGTCGCCGCTGGCGTCGGGCCCCGCGCGCATGCGCCTGCTCGCGCACGCGCAGCAGCAGCAGATGCAGATGCAGCGGCAGCAGTGGGAGCTGGCCAACGGCATCGGGCCGGCGTCCTTTGGCCCGCGCGGAGGGAGCCCGCTCAGCCCCGCCGGCAGCGGGGGCGGCGGCGCCGGCGGCTTTGGGGTGATGTTTGTTTCGGGGGGCGGCGGCGGCGGCTCGCCGCTGTCGCCCGCCGGCAGCGGCCCGCGCCCCGGCACCGCGGCGGCGGCCTACTCCGGGGGCGTCCCGCCCTCCTCGATGTCCCCCTACGCGCGGGCGCTGCTGGGGGTGGCGGCCGCCGCCGGGGGGGGTGGGTCGATGGGCTCTCCGACGCACCAGAGGCCGGCGACGGCGGCAGCGTTTGACGGCGGCGGGGGCGGCGGCGCCAACAACAACAACGCGGCGGCAACAACAACAACGTCGGCCGTCGGCAGCCTCATGTTCCCGTCCTCGCCCGCGCCCGGCCCGCTCAGCAGCGGCAGCCCCTTCCGCCCGGGGTCCTCCGCCGCCCTGCGCTCGGCCGGCGCGAGCGGCGGCTACGGGACGGCCGCGGCCGTGGCGGCCGCGGTGGCGTCGCAGGCCGTGCTCGCGCACGCGCAGGCGATGCAGCCGATGGCGCAGCAGCAGCAGATGCTGCAGCAGGGGCACGGCGGGGGGCTGCCGCTGCGCGACCCGACGGTCGACCTCAACAGCTACTGCAACAAGTACTACGATGCTTGGTTCGCGGGCGGTTGATAGAATTGAGAGAATAGAAAGAGTTGGAAGAAGAAGAAGAAGATTGAAAAAAAGGAGAGCGTTTTCAGTTCAGCGCCGCCGCGCGCCGCCCCCGCGCGCCGCCGCGCCCGCGCGCGCGGCCGCCTTGCGCGCGACCTTGAGCGCGCCCGCGAGCTTGCCGCGGCGCTCGGCCCAGGCTGCGCGCGCCTCCTTCTCGGTCCCGGGGCGCATGAAGGCCGCCGCCTCGGGCGACAGCGCGGCCGCCACGGCCGCGGGCACGGCGCCAACGGCGCGCTGGGCAGGCGGCGGGCGCGGCGCCGGCGCCGCCTTGGTTGCTCCTGCTGCCGCGGCCGCCGCGGGGCGCGAAGGGGGAGGAGCGGGTGCAGGAGGCGGCTCGAGTTCTTCCTCGTCCTCCTCGTCCTCGTCGTCGTCGTCCTCGACGTCGTCGTCATCATCGTCCTCGTCCTCCTCCTCTTCATCAAAGGGAGGAGCGGCGGCCTCGGGGGCGGCGGCGAGGCCCGCCGCTACTTCTTGCTCCTCCTCTTCGTCCTCGTCCTCCTCGTCGTCCTCGAGCTCGTTCTCCATCTCCTCGAGCTCGTCCTGCTCGTCCTCCGAGAGGGGTAGGTCTTTGTCGGCGCCAGCGTGGTCGTCGGCCAGAGGACGGGCCTCGGCGGCCTCGGCGGCCGCCTCTCCTCGATCCTCGTCCTCGTCCGCCTCCTCCCCCTCCTCCTGCTCCCACGCGCGCGGCCTCTTCGCCGCCGCGGGCGGCTGGTGGGACCGCTGCACATGTTCCTCTTCCTCGTCCTCCTCCATGTCCTCGCCTCCGTCCTCACTGCCGCCGCTGCTGCTGCTCCCGAGCGCCGCGAGCAGGGCGGCTGCCCTCGCGCGGTCCACCGCCACCGCCCCGCCCCCCTCGTTGGCGCCCCCGTCGGCCGCCGCTCCTCCCGCCTCCTCCCCTTCCTCCTCTTCGCCAACCGTAAAGTCGACGACGCCCGCCCGCCCGCGCGGCAGGTCGGCCTCGTCTTCAGAATCATCATCCTCCTCCTCCGCTGCCTGGGCCCCGCCAAAGTCGCCGCCGTCGTCCGCCCCAGCAGCGGCGCCGCCGCCGCCGCCGCGCTCGAGCTCGCGCAGCAACCGCAGCTGGGAGCGCGCCTCCTCGGTCAGCACGCGCTGCTGCTGATGCTCCTTCGGCTGCTGCTGCTTCTTCTTGCCCGCCTTGCCGTCCTTCGCGCTCTTTGCCTCCGCCTCCGCCCCATCGCCCGGCAGCACCACCCCCGCGCGCATGCGAGCGAGCGCCTCGATCGACGCCGCGTGCGTGGCGCGCCGCAGCGGCTCTGGCAGCGCGTCGTCGCGCCCCCCGCCCCGCTCCCACGCGCGCATGAGCTCGGCGGCCGCGGCCGCGCGGCGCGCCTCGGCCTCCGCCTCCTCGCCGTTGCGGCGGTAGGCCAGGGCCGCCAGGCCCGTCGCGGGGGCCGGGACGGGCTCCCAGGAGAGGTCCGAGGGGCGCGCCGCGCGGGCGACGGGGAACCAGGAGCGCGCGCCCGCCGAGGGCGGCGCGTTTGGCCCTCCGACCTTGACGAGCTTGGCGCGCTTGCCCGCGCCGACGCCCGTTCCCGGGGCCGCCATGTGGAGGAGCGGCAAGGGGGCGCGGTTGGGGATGGAAGGGCCGCCGTGCTCGTCTTCGGCGGCCTGCTTGGCCGCCGCCGCCGACTCTGCCGCAGCCGCCGCCGCGCGCGCCTCGGCCGCCGCCGCAGCGCGCCGCTCGTCCGCGGCGCGCTCGGCGGCCAGGCGCTCGCTGTAGTGGGGCCGAGCGACCTCGACGCGCAGCTTGAGCCCGCGCCACTTGCAGCCGTTGTACTGTTGTTCGTTGTTGTTTTTTGTGGTTGGGGGGGGGGGGAGGGCGTGAGCGGGCGACGGGGGCCCAAGGGGGGGAGGTGGCAGCCCCCTTCAGGGGTGACGCAAGCCAGGAGCTCACCAGGCTGAGGCACCGGTCGAGCGACGCGGTGTCCTTGGGCTCGAGCGTCACGTAGGCAAAGCCCCGGCACGACCCGCCGCTCCCGTCTTTGGCCGGGACCGCCTCGCACGCTGCCACGCGGCCAAAGGGCGAGAAGCGCGCGGCGACGTCGGCCGCGGTCGTGTCGGCGCCGAGCCCGCCGAGGAAGAGGCGGACGGCGGCGCCCGGTTCGGCCGGCCGCCGCGCCGCCGATGGCTGCTTTGGCTGCGTTGGCTGCCGCTTTGGCCGCGGGCGGGAGCCCGCCGCCGCCTCTGGAGCGCCGGGAGCCTCCGTGACCATCGCCCTCGCTAGTGCGGGTGGGCGGGATCGAGACGCGACGCTCGTTTGGCGGAGGGAGAGAGGGGGAGAGGGCTCGAATGCGCCGGCTTTTTTCTGCTTCCGTGTGTTTTCAACTCTTTGCTTGCGCGCGCGCGGGTCAACTATTTATGAGAGAAAGCTGCGAGGTGGTGGTGGATGTCTGTGAGGTGAAGTAGTAGTCGGTGTGCGAGTGTCTGAGTCTGCAAAAAAGGGGAGAGAAGAGGAGAATAGAGGAGACAGCAGAGCGCGCACGCGCGCGGCCGCCGGCGACGCGCGCCGCCGAAAGCCTCACTTCTTGGGCGGCCGCCCGACAGGGCGCTTGCCCGGCGCCGCCGCCTTCTTGGCCTTGGGCGGCAGCGCCACCGCCTTGGCCTTGGGCTTGGCCTTGACCGACGCCTTGACCGCCGGCTTCTTGGCCTTGGCCGCCGCCACCACCTCCGCCGCCTTCTTCTCCTTCGGCGGCGGCGGCGGCGGCGCCTTCCTCTTTGCCGCCGCCCCGCCCCCGTTTCCGCCCCCGCCCGACGACGACAAGTGCCACGCCTTGTACTCCCGCTCCCCCAGCAGCTCGAGCTCGCGCGGCGAAGTCACGTCCCCGGGTGCCCACCGCTGCCCGGGCCGCGGGATCTGCCACGCCCCCCCCTCCCACACGCGCGCGCGCCGCACGCGCGCCAGCGGCACTGCCTCGTCGTCGCTGTCGTGAAAGGGATAAGACACCACCGCCGAGCCGCCCCCCGAAGAGAGCACCTTGCGCGCGACGCCAAACCACGCGCACGGGTCGGTCGAGCTGCCGTTGTGCACCTCCACGAACTCCCCGGGCTTGATGGCGTCGCGCTCCCCGCCAAAGGCCACGGGCGGGTTGGCCGGAAACAGGTCATCGAGCAGCGCGCGCCCGCGCTCGCCGTTGTCGTAGCGCACGGTCGCCCAGTCGGCCCCCGGGATCCCCCCTGTCGGGCCCGGGACCACGCGCGCGGGCCAGTAGGCGCCGCTGAAGCCCGTCTTGGCCGGGTCGCGGGTGGGGGGCCACCAGACGCGCACGGCCTCGCCGACGGCGGGCTGGGGGGGTTTTTTTGGGGGGGGGGGTTGGGGGGGAGGGTCGAGTGAGGTGCCGGGGCGCGCGCGACGACGACGGCGGCGGGGCGTCGACGCGAGGACTTCTTCACTCACCCTGTCCGGGCGCTCGCGCTGCAGCGTCGGCTTGGGCCGCCCGCTGACGGTCTCCGAGGGGGCGGGCGGGGGCTTGGCCGGGACGGCGCGCTTCTTGGGCGCGGCCTTCTTGGTCGCGGCGGGCGAAGGGGCCGAGGAGGGCTTTTTGGTTGAGGGGGCAGAAGAGGTGTCTGGCTGCTTCGCGCGGCCGGGCAGGAGCCCGCTCAGCAGCGCGAGTGCGGAGAAGGCCGCCGCGCTCGTGCGCTTGCCGCGCGGCGCGTCCGCGGGCGCCTTCTTCTTCGGGGCCATTGGTTGAGTGTTTTTTTTCGGCCGGCGAATGGGGGAGGAGTGACGCCGCTGTTTGCGCGACGTCGTCGCGCTTATGCTGCGCGCGCACGTCGCCGTCGTCGCCGTCGCCTGTCGGATCCTGGCTTTCGCTCTTCTTGGTCGCACGCTCACTCCGCGCCCTGGTCAACACATCACTGCTCCTCCGCCCCCATCCCCCACACTGGCCCCTCGGACTCCTTTCTCTCCTTCTCTCTCGATCGAACGAACGCCTTCCGAAACACAATCCCCAGCTCCCTCCTCCTCCTCGAGCTCCCGCCGATTGCCGCCCGCGATCAGAACTGTCGCCGCCCGCAGCCATGCCTCCACCACCACCATCACCAGCAGCAGCAGCAGGCACAGAAGCAGCAGGCACAGACCTCCCCTCCTCCTCCGAGCACGATCAACGCCAACGCCGCCACCACCGACGCCGACGCTCGTTCTTCCTCTTCCCGCCCGACCTCCTCCGCGGCATCCGCGTCGGCCCGCCCAGGCCGCTGGGCAAGCTCCGGCGCAAGCGCGAGGTCGTCCGCCAGCTGACTCCCTCGTGGTTCACCGTGGTGATGGGCACGGGGAGCGTCGCGCTCACGCTAGGGACGTTCCCCTACTCGTTTGGCGCCGCACAGCGCGCCCTCGCTTTGGCCGTCTACGCCCTTTCGTGCCTCTTTTTCCTGCTGATCGCCGCCCTCTTTGCCGCGCGCCTCGTCTGCTTCCCGGAGACCATCAAGCCCATGGCCCACCACCCGGCGCAAAGCTTATTCTTGGGCGCGATTCCCATGGGGTTCAGCACGCTCGTCAACGGCGTCGTCCTCGTCGTGGCGCCCTACCTGTCGCCGAGCGCCATGCCTTCAGCAGCCACCGCGGCCCTCGGTTTATACTGGACAAACGTTCCCGCCGTCGCCCTCAGCGTCCTCCTCGTCCCCTGGTTCATGTTCACGGCGCACGGCCACTCGCACGAGCGCGTGACGGCCATCTTTTTGCTGCCCGTCGTGCCCGCCTGCGTGCAGGCGGGGTCGGCGGGGACGATCGCGGCGGCCTTTGCCGCGCACTACTCGCCCCGGGCCTTGGAGTCGCTCATAGTGAGCGGCGTCGCGCTCGTGGGCGTGGGCCTCCTGCTGTCGCTGCAGGTCACAACGATCTACTTCCAGCGCCTGCTCTACTTCCACCTGCCGCCCAAGGAGGCGATCGTGTCGTCGTTTTTGCCGCTGGGGCCTTATGCGATGTCGTCGCTGGCGCTCGTGCGGCTGGGGAAAGCGGCCGAGGCGATGCTGATGGCGGCGTACAGTGGCGAGGGCGGCGGTGGGATGACAAACCTAAAGCCGGGGGGAGGTGGTGGCGGCGGCGGCGATGGCGGCGGCGACAACCCGCTGATTCCCTGGCGCGGTGCGGCCGAAGCGCTGCCCACGCACGAGGCCGCGAGCATACCGAGGTATGCGGCGCTTTTGCGCGCGGCCGACGGCGCGGGCCTCTTTCTGGGCCTCGCGCTGTGGGGCTTCTCGCTCTGGTGGCTCGCGGTCGCCGTCGCGTGCGTGTGCACGGCGCTCAGGACGTTGAGCAGTTGCGGCCTCGGATTATGGGGCGGCGTCTTTCCCCTGGGCGTGCTCGCGCTCAACACGGCCGCGCTCGCGCAGGCGCTCGACGTCCCCGCGCTGCGGGGCATGACGGCCGCGCTGGCCGCGTGCCAGTGGCTGCTGTGGCTGTTTGTGCTCGCGCTCACGTTCAAGGGGGCGTGGACGGGCGCGCTGTTTGTGGCGCCATGCCTGGCCGAGGGCGAGGAGGGCGGGGAGGGCGGGGAGGAAGAGGACCTGGCGGAGGAGGTCGGGCGGGCGGCGGCCGAGGCGGACGCGGGCGCGGCGCGGGCGGCGCAAGCGGCCGCGCAGGCGGCGCAGGCGGCCGCGGCCGAGGCCGAGGCGGCGGCCGCGGACGCCGAGGCGGCGGCGGCTGAGGTGCTGCTGAGGCGCAGGAGCGCGGGCGGGGGCGGCGGGGGCGGTGGTGGCGATGGTGGCGGGGGTAGGGCCGCGGTGGCCGCAATCAAGTCGCGGTTACAACAAGATCAGGTGGTGTAGTAAAGAGATGAGGCGAGCGTAGCGCTCTATGCAAGGGGGACGTGCGGACGCGCACATGTTGGTCCGGACGCCGCCAGCGCCGCTCGGTCTCGTCCCTCCCCCCTCCTCTTCACGGCGACACGAGCGGGTCGACGCCAACGTCCTTGTAGAGCAGGTAACGCGTGTTCTGCTTGCCCAGGGCGGCGTACCACTGCGGCACGAAGGGGGCCATCCAGATGACGTCGCCCGCCTGCACGGGGATCCAGCGGTCGCCCAGGCGGTAGATGCCCTGGCCCTGTTGTGGTTGTTTTGGAGGTGGGGAGAGAGCGCGGCCGTCGTCGGGTGAGCGAAAACGACGCCAACAAAAGCCCCAGAAAACCCAGAAAAAATCCCCCACGCTCAACAAAAAACAACAAACAAACCTGCAAGATGATCATGCCGTGCTGGTTGTAGTGCACCTCCTTGACCTCGAGAAACTCCCCGGGAGAAAAGTCCATCACGTGCACGTTGAAGTCGTAGTCCCCTGTTTGCGGCAGCAGCTTGCGCAGACGAAACACCTCGGGCGCCGTGGGCAGCAGCGGCGAGTCGTCGGTGCGACCGTGCAAGAAGACCGGGTCGGCGTCGGCCTTGGCGAAGATGCGCTCGAAGGCAACGAGGCTGGCGCCCTTGCTGCTGGTGATGTCGCCGTCCCACCCGGGCGGGAAGTAGGCCCACTCGTCGGCGCCGACAGTGACGACTTGGGGGGCCTGCCTGTTGGCGCTGCCGGCGGCCGCCTTTATGCCGCGGCCGCCGCCGCCGCCCTGCTCGACGTCCTCCTCCTCCTCGGCCGCGTCGTCGTCAGGGGGAATGGTGATGGTGATCTCGCCGTCGGTCACGAAGAAGAAGCTGGGGGGTGGGGTTGTTCGGGTTGGTTTTTTTGGGGACGGAGAGAGGATGAGGGAGGCGAAGGCGAAAACGACGAGGCCGCGGTGCCGCCAACGATGCCCCCCGTTGCTCACCGCTCCGTGATGGGGGGCTTGGGCGACGCCGCCGAGCCCTCGCGCATGCGCGCCAGATACATCGTGAAGTGCGCGTTGCGCACGGGCGTGATGAGGTGGCACGTCTCCGAGTTGTTCCTGTGTTTTGTTGGGTTTTTTTGGGGGGGTTGGGGCGGGGGGCGTGCGTGTGAGAGCGCTAGCCGTGCCGGGGCGAGAGGACGGGGGAGCCGCCGACGGAGGAGCGTGCGCCGCTCGCGTCAACAAGCGCACCATCTCAGCCCGGGGAGCCACACGCGCGACTCGTGCGTGATGAGGGCGTGGTCGTGGTCGTAGAAGCTGCGCGTGAATCCGGGGAGGTCTGGGGTTTAGTTGTTTCGGTTTGGAGGAGGGGGGGGCGCGCGTTGGTCGAGCGGCGAGCGGCGGGGGGAGAGCGCTGCTGGGAGTCACCAACTCACTCGAAAACGCGATCCCCTGGTCGCGCTCGGGGCTGAACACGTCCGTGTAGTTGTACTTGGGCTCGGCCGCGGCGGCCGCGCCGCACTGCTGCTTGGCCGCGCGCGCGCCCGGCGCCGCGAGCAGCAGGAAAAGGGCGAGGCACGGGAGCAGCAGCAGCACGAGGAGCTGCTGCTGTCCCCCCAGCCCCATTTTCTCTTGTCCGCGCGCGCGCGTGAAGAGCGAGGACGATCGACCCTGATTGTTTAAGTACTTGAGTAGCGAGCGGTTGTGTTCGCGCGCTGGTGCATCAAAAATGGATCAAAACTGTGTGGGCGGGCCCCCCGCGGGGGGACGCGCGCGAGCAATCAAAACTGTTTTGCGCGCCGACCGACGCCCGCCACCACGCCGCCACGCCGCCTTGCCGCCTCACCGCCCAGCGACTGCCGCAACCGCCGCGTCGAGCCACCCGCGCACGACGCGCTCGCCCAGGCGCACGCCCTCGGTGACTACAGGGGAGAGGCTGTCGGTGATGCCGCGCGACACCCCGTCCGCGGCCTCGCGGGCGCGCCGCGCCAGGGCCGCGGCCGCGGGCGCGCGCTCGCGCGCCGCGGCCGCCAGCGCCGACGCCGCGCTCGCGCCCTCGCCCGCGGCGCGACGCAGCGTTGCCGCCGCCCTCGCCTGCGCGGCGAGCGACGCCTCGGCACCGCGCGAGAAAGCGGTCCGGGAGGCCTCGACCGCGCGCTCGGCCCAGCGCGCCAGGACCACGTTGGCGCGGGAGGCCAGTGAGGGCCCCTCGTTGCCGCCGCCGCCGCCGCCGCCCCTGCCCGCCCGCAACCGCCGCGGCCGCGCCGAGGAAGCGAGGGCTGCTGAGGCGTTGGAAAACACCCGCTCGACGAGCGCCTGGGCCGCCTCGGTTCTCGCCCTGTCCTCGGCGTCCTCCGCCTCGGCCTCGGCGTTGTGCGCGTTGAGCCGCAGCAGCGCGCCCTGCATGGCCCCGCGGGCGTTGGCGACCCGGCCCGCGGCCGCCGCCTCGAGCAGCGCGGCCGCCATGGCGACGGGCGAAGGGATGGGAGGAGGCTGTTGTTGTTGTTGTTGTTGTTGTTGTTGTTGTTGTTGTTGTTGTTGTTGTTGTTGTTGTTGTTGTTGTTGTTGTTGTTGTTGTTGTTGTTGTTGTTGTTGTCGCTGTTCTGGTGTCGCGGACCGCAACCCGTCGTCGCCGCCGCTGTCCTCGGCGACGGCCGCGGCCGCCACGGGCACCGCCTCGGCGAGCGCGGCCACGCGCGAGGCGAGGTCGCGCAGCGCGCCGCCCGCGCGCGCGTCGAGCGCCCGCGCCGCCTCCTCCCACGCGCGCCGCTCGCCCTCGAAAGCGTTTGGCAACGGCGGCGACGCCTGGTCGGCCCCGACGCCCCCGAAACTGCTCACCGCCGCGGCGATCGACCGCACGAGAGGCTCTAACGCGCCGGGCAGGCCCTCGGCCAGCGCCCGCGCCACCTCCTCTGCCGCCGCCGACCTCCGCTGCTGCTGCTGCTGTTGCTGTCCCCCCCCACCGCCGCCGCCAATCCCGACGACCGCCAAGAGCCCGCTGGCAGCGTCGGCCGCGCCGGCCAGGGCGCGGTCCACCGCCCGCCGGGCCGCGGCCAGGACGGCCTCGGGGGCCAGCAGCGACAGGGCGCCGTTGCCGGTGCCGTTGCCGCCAGTGCTGCCGCCGCCGTAATCCGCGCGCACGCGCGCCGCCGCCGCGTCCACCTCGTCCGCCCCCTCCTGCGCCAGCGCGCGCACGGCCGCCAGCGTGGCGTTGGCCAGAAAGGGCGGCGAGCGGAACGCGACGTCGGCCGCTGCGCCCAAGGGGCCGGAGACAAAGCGCATGCCCTTGGCCAGGCCCGCGAGCGCGTCGCGCGCGGCGACCACCCCGGGCGCGTCGGGGGACAGGGACGCCGAGGCCGCCTGCTCCGCGGCCGCGAGGATCTCGTCCGAGGCCACGCGCAGCACGTCGGCCGCATCGAGCACGTCCCTGGAGGGCAGGGCGCGCTCGAGGGCGGCGCGCGCGGCCCCGTAGCGCGTTTCCAAGGCCCGGCGCGCGCGCCGCACGGCCTCGGCGGGCGAGGGGCCGGGCAGGGCGGCGTCGACGGCGGCGGCGGCGCGCTCCAGGTCTCTCGCCGAGGCGCGCGCAAACTCGACAAAGAGGTCGCCCGCGACGCCCAGAGTGGCCTTGAGCTCGTCGTCCAAGGGGCGTCGGGGGGGTTGTTGTTGTTGTTGTTGGACGGCGGCGGTGGCGCGCAGGATGAGGGCGCTCAGAGCGGGAGGGAGGGTCGTGGGGGGGGCGGTGGCGGCGGCAGCGGGCAGGGGTTTGTCGTCGCCGTCTCTCGTTGCCGCAGCCGCCGCCACCACCACCCTTTCGACCAGCGATGCCGTCGTCGTCGCCGTCGTCCCATTTCCACCCCCCAAACCACCATCACCATCCCCCATCAGCAGCGCCCGCACCACCGCCGCGCCGCCCGACCCGGACGCCAGCGCCGCCAACGCCGCGTCCCCCGCCCCTCCCTTTCCCCCGCCCCCCCCATGCCCGCTCGTCGCGCGCCACCACCGCCGCGCCGCGCGATCAAACCCGGCGATCACCGCGTTGAGCCCCGAGGTCACGCTGTCCACGGCCGTCTGCGCGCTGAGCCCCACGAGCTCCTGGAAGTTGTTGATGCGCCCGTCCGTCGCAAAGGGGAAGAGCATGGCCGGGCGGAAGCCCGTGCGCGTGGCGTCAAAGGCGAGCTGCAAGGTTTGTCCGACCACCGCCCGTGGGTTCAACGCCACGCGCACGGGCAGCAGCAGCGACGCGACGCGCACGGCCGCGGCCGCCTGCGCCTCGCCAAAGGCCAGCACGGCGTCGCCCGCGGCCAGGGCGGCGAGCGCGCCGACCGCGCCGTCGAACGAGGCGTCGGCCGAGCCCGAGGGGCCGAGCAGGCCGTCGAGCAGGCGCAGCGGGTTTTTGCGTTTGTTGTTAGGCGGGAGAGGCGGCGGCAAGGACGAGCCGTTGCCGCGAATCCCCCCGCCATCCTTGCGCTGTTGGTGCGCCGCCGCCGCCAGCGCGGCCCAGTCGAGGGCGCCCTTTAGCTGCCGCGCGCGCTTGGCCGCGGCCGCCTCCACCCCTCGAACGGCCTCGGCGTGCAGCGCCGCCCTCAGCGCCCCGCCCTCTGCTGGGCCGAATCGCCGCCAGCACTCGAACAGGTCGTTGTGGCAGATCAAAGCGGCGTCCTGGAAGGAGGAGAAGGGCGAGAAGGCGCTCTTGTTGTTGTTGTGGTTGTGTTGGCCAAAGGCGACGATGGCGGCCCCGTCGTCGCCGTCGCCGTCGTCTTCAGCCCCGTCCCCTCCGACGAGCCCCCACGCCGCGGGCAGGCGCGCGAGGCGCTCCCGGAGGGAGCCCAGCTGCGCTCCCAACTGCGCCGCGAGCTGGGGGTCCGCGGCGGCCGCGCGCTCGAGCCTGGCGCGCGCCGCGTCGAGGGCCTGGAGCTGGGGGGCGAGGAGGAGGGTGGGGGCGGGGGTGGGGGCGGGCGTGGTGGCGTTGTCGCCGCTGGCCCTGCGACCTTGCGCCTCCGCCGACGCTGTCAACCCGTTGAGGAAGCCGTCACCAGGCGTGCCCTCGTCCGCAGCAGCTGCAAGGGAGAGCAGCAGCAGCAGCGGCACGAATGCAACAAGGGCCGCCGCCGCTGTGGGCGGGCGCCGCCGCCGCCGCCTCCTCGTCGGGCGCGGCGCCGCCGCTCGGGCCATGCCAGGGGGAGGGGGTAAGGAAGGGATGCGCGCTCTCTCTCTCGAAACAGCGCGATCTCCGTGTCGATTTATTGGGGGTCGAGGGGCGAAGGAGGGAGGTGGGGTTGGGGGGTGTGATTGCCCGGGGGGGGGAGAGGGTTTGACCTTCACTGCTAATTTCGGGCGCCGGGCGAGCGGCGTGCTCGCTCTCGGCGGCGGCGGCGGCGGCCCTCGCTCGTGCGTGCTTGAAACGGGGCAGGGGCCGCGCGCGCGCGCAGAGGAGGGCGGTAACAGCTAATGTGTCCAGCACTGTGTCTTGGGAGGTCTAGTACTTCGGAGGGGGTGGCTTTTGAAGGGGCGTTTGCGTTCGCGTTCGAGGAGAGGAGGAGAGGAGAGAAGGCCTGCCGTTTCTGCCTCCGCTCGAGCCGCTCTACAAAACCCGTCGTTCCCCTGCGAGCAAAACCCGCTCACACACAAACCCACACGCGAAAGGAGTGCGCACACGCTCTCTCTCTCTCTCTAGCTCACTCGCCCAAAGCCCTCTCGCTGCAACTCCACGCAAAGGCCGAACGAGTCCACCCCTCGTGTGTTTTCAAAGGCCGCGAGGTCTCTTTGAAAAAACGCCGTTCTTTTGCTCCCCCCGCCGGCACGCCGCCAACGCGCGCGCGCACAAAGCACCAGCAGCACACAGACCCACAGCAGCCATGACCAGCAGCACCTCGCGCGCGCGCGCGCAGGGCGCGTCGACGACGGGGGCGAGCGGCGCGGCGGCGCAAACGAGCGGGTCACCGGCGGCGGCCTGCGGCGCCGGCGCCGCCACCGCCCCCAGCAGCACAACCAGCAGCAAGCAGGCCTCCCGCCGGCCCCGCAGCAGCGGCAGCAACAGCGCGGCAGAGGCAGCAGCAGCAGCAGCAGCAGCAGGGCCCAGCCCTCACCAGCCCCGCCGCCGCCGCCTCACCTCCTCCCCCTCCTCGACCACCACCTTTGCCCTCGCCGCCACCGCCGCCGCCGCCGCGCTCCTCCTGCTCGTCGCGCCGCGCGCCGCGCTGGCCATCCCCCCGGACTACGACCCCCTCGCCCAGAACCGCACGTGCTCCTACGTCGCGCGCGGCGTCAAGGCCTCGGTCTTCTTCAAGGGCGGGCCCACGGCCGGGCAGGTGCGCGACCTCGTCGACGCCGACCCCAACGGCCCCGCGGCCAAAGCAGCCACCGCCACGAGCGCCGAGGCGAGCAGCGGGGGGGTGACTGACTCGTCGGCGCTGTTCCCGCTCGACCCGGGCACCCCCGCTTTTGCGTCCAACCGCAGCGCCACGGCGGCCACGGCCTGCTTCGGGCCGGGGGAGGCGTACGACCCGGCGCTCGTGGCCGCGGGGACCAAGCACAACTGCCGCTGGCGCTGGTCGCCGCGCACCAACGGCGGGTCGTCGACGTCCTCGTTGTCCTCGCAGCAGCAGCAGCAGCAGCAGCAGAGCGCCGACGACCCCAACGACGCCCTCGTCGACTTTGAGGAGGAGCAGGCGTGCCTCCCCGTCCTCACGTCCAACTGCTACTGCTACAGCGTCGGGCGGGTGGTCGGCAGCTACTGCGACCCGGGCCTCGCGGGCCTGGGCGAGGGCGTCTCGTTTCCCATCGACGACTGCTCCCCCGTCGTGAAGGGGGTGGTCGCCGACGGCGGCAAGCCCGTGCCCAGCGAGGAGATCCGCGAGGTGCAGGCGGGCTTGCGGCGCCCGCCGGCCAAGGGGCACTACATCGGCCTGGCGGTGATGCCGAGCTGGGAGGACAAGTTCAACGTGAGTTTGGATGATGATGGGTTTATTCGTTTTTTGTTTCAAGGGGGGTTGGGTTGGGTTGGGTTGTGGGTCTTTCTTCCTCTTGACGTCTCGCCTCGCCACCGCCGACCGCCCAAAACTGACGACAACCACCACCACCACGCAACAACCCACAACCCACAACCCCCCCACAAACCCAAAACAACAGACCGGCGGCGACTTCCACTTCTGGCGCATGGACTCGTCCCTCAGCTGGTCCTACAAGGCCGGCGACACATTCGTGCGCCACACCCTCTTCCCGGGCATGGGCCCCCCCTCGGACGACGCGCTCGGCGCGGGCAACGCCACGGGCCTTTCGCCCGCGGCCGCCTCTTCCGCCCCCAAAACCAAAAACGCGCGCAACAGCGGCTTCGGCCTCGTGCAGGCCGCGCCCGCCCTGCGCGACCTCGAGGACCCCGCCGCGCGGGGGCCCTACACCAAGTTTTGCGGCTACTTCCACGTCGACCCGAAGACCCACCGCCTGGGGGCGGGCAGCGGCTACAGCTACAGCGACGTGCCCGTGCGCTACTCCCTGTGGCAGAGCGCCACCGCGGGCGGGTTGCTGGGTCCCGAGGCGAGCGTGAGCGTGATCCCCCGGGACGCGGGCCCTTCCGAGTCGTGGCTGGGGCAGTACCGCAAGGACTACGTGGACCTGGGGTGGTGCGACGCCGACAGCAGCAAGAGCGGCGGCGACGCCAAGGGGGCAGCGCGCGAGAGCGGCTCGCGCGGGGGCGGCGGCTCGGGCTACGCGCTGGGCGACGCCAAGCGCACGCGGTCGGCGGTGCCGTCGGCGGCGCGGGAGCGCGGGCGCCGGGGCCTGGTGGCGCGGCCGGCGCTGTGATTGATTGGTGGATGGAAATGGAGAGAGAGAGGGGAGTGGTTTTCGGATTTGGAGGCGCAACGGAGGGCGGCGAGGGCGCGCGCTCTTATGATGAGCGGCGCGGGCGCTCGTCTGTTCGTTCACAGTCTAATGTACATTTTTTGTTTTATAGAGACGTGCACACGAACGTGACCTCTCCTAACGCCGATTGCTTGAGGCGGGCGAACGCCCGCGACGACGACGCGCGGGCTCGATCGATCGCACAACACACACCCGACCTCTCTCCCTCCCTCACTCACTCAATCGCCGATTCAGCCAATCCGAGCAGATGAGCGCCCCACTACTGACCCTGCGCAGGCGGCCGCCGCCGCTCCTGCTCTGGCGCGCCGTGCAGCAGCAGCAGCAGCAGCAGCAGCATCTCCAGGAGTCGTCATTCGCGCCGCTGACGCCGCCGCTCTCGGCCGCCGCCGCGGCCGCCGTCGACGCCGCCCCTCGCCGCTCCCTGTCCACGTCGTCGCCCAACGGAGGCGGCGGCGGCGGCCCGTTGGCCGGCTTCAAGGTGCTCGACCTGACCCAGGTCGTCGCCGGCAACGTGTGCTCGTCCATCCTCGCGCACTTTGGCGCCGACGTCGTCAAGCTCGAGCCCCCGCCTCCGGTCGGCACCGACAGCTGCAAGGTGGCCGCGGGCGACCCGATCCGCGGCCTGCGCGACCGCGACAGCAAGGGCACGTCCTACTGGTGGCGCTCGCTGGGGCGCAACCGCCGCTGCGCGACGGCCGACCTGCGCACCGAGGGCGGGCGCTCGGTGGCACGGCGCCTGGCGCTGGAATGGCCCGCGGACGTGATCGTCGAAAACTTCCGCCCGACGGTGCTCGAGTCGCACGGCCTGGGCCCCGCGGACCTACCAGACTCGATCGTCTTTGCGCGCATCAGCGGCTACGGCCAGACGGGGCCCCGGAGCGCCGAGCCGGGGTACGCGAGCGTGTGCGAGGCCGGGGCGGGCCTGCGGCACCTCAACGGCTACCCTGGCGAAACCCCTGTCCGCCTCAACGCCTCGCTGGGCGACACGCTGACTGGCATCTACGCCGCGCTGGGGGCCGTGATGGCCCTGTTACACCGTGAAAGGGGCGCGCACGGCAAGGGGCAGGTCGTCGACGCTTCGATCCACGAGTGCGTCGCGTCGGTTTTGGACGCCGCCATAACCGAGGCGGCGGCGCACGCTCAGACGGGCGGCCGAAGGGGCAGCGTGCGGGGGCCCTCGGGCTCGACCATCAGCGGCGTGGTGCCGACGGGCACGTTTGAGACAAGGGACGGCCGCTACGTGATCATCGGGGGCAACGGCGAGAGCGTCTACTCGCGCCTGATGCGCGCCATCGGCCGTAGCGAGATGGACGGGGCCGTCGACCCGCGTTATAAAGGGAACGCCAACCGCGTCGCGCGCGAGGGCGAGATCATGGAGGCGATCGCGGCGTGGGCGCGGTCGCGGTCGCTGGACGAGGTCGTGGGGGCGATGCGGGAGGCGCGCGTGCCGGCGGGCCCGCTGGCCACCCCGGCCGACCTGCTGAGCTGCCCGCAGTACGAGGCGCGCGGTTTTCTGAAGCGCGTCAGGGCGTTGCCGCCGCCGACGGCGACGGGGGGCGATTCGGTCGGGGCGGTGGCGGCGGCGGCGGGGAAGGACAATGGGGATCAGGCGGATCCGGAGGAGGAAGAGTTCGTCGTCCACGCTTGGCCCCCAGTTTTGAGCGCGACGCCCGGAGAGGTGCGGTGGGCGGGCGCCGAGCTCGGGCAGCACACCGACGAGGTGCTCCGGGGGGTCCTGAAGATGGGCGACGAGGAGATCGCGCGGCTGAGGGGGGAAGGGGCGGTCTAAGAGATTTTTGTTGTTGCAAATCTTCGTTGTTCGGGGGCGCGTTCCCGCGCTTTTTCTTTTTTCCCCTGTCCCCTCACTCCCCGACCCACCCCTGCCCCGCCCGCCGCAGCACGTAGTCGGCCATCCCCTTCACCTCGTCGTCCGTGAACCGGGCGCCAAACGTGCACTGGCCCTTGGGCGCGCAGTCGGCGCCAAAGCCCGGCATCTTGCCTTTTCCCGAGTAGATGAGCGCGTACAGCGACTCGGCGTCGCCGTAGCCGTTGCGCTCGAGGTCGGCGGTGGCGAGGGTGGCGCCCGCCTGCAGGATGTTGCCGCCGCCGGCGTGGCACCCGGCGCACTTGAAGGCAAAGGTGGCGGCGGCGGCGGCCTGTTGCTCGTCGGCGGCGAGCGCGGGGGCGACGGGGCCGAGGGCGGCGGCGGCGGCGACGAGGATGGCGGCGGCGGCGCTCGCGGCGAGCCTCCGCCTTGTCGCTGCTGGTGCCGGCGCGATCGATGCGCTGGAGGTCGAGGGGACGCTGGCCTCTTCAGTAGTACCGGCCGCGCGCGCCATCGAGCGGGCGCCGCCGCGAGCGCGGAGGGTCGGCCTCTGCGGGTCGAGAGAAGCGAGACGAGAAGGAGGAGGCCCCTGCCCGCGCGAGGCGGCGGGGGCCCCGCTGCTCGCACGGAGGGTGGGCGCCTGCTGTGATGAGAGGATCATTGGTTTCGCCGAGAAAAAATGGGTTTTGATTGAGGTTGGGGAGCCGACGGCAAGAGCGAGAGCTCGCTTGCTTTGACCTGCGTGCGCGGCGTCGTTGGCGGCGGCGGCGAGAGGCGAACGCGAGAGGCAAATCGTGGTCGGTGGTCTTTTACTCCCTCTTTCTGCCAAGCTACGTGGCTCTATGTTTGGTCCGTCGCACTGAAGGCGCGCGCGCACTACCCAGTTAGGGAATTGAGAAAGTCCCAAACACGCCCTCTCCCCCATAAGACGAGGCAAGCCGCCGTGTCGCCCGTCGTCGCTCCTCCTCACCTTGGTCCCCGTTGGCCAATCGGGAGGGGGGTTGTTGCCGTCCTGCTGCCCACATTTGTGCACCTGTGTCGAGGGAGGTCAGTGATCAAGGAGGGAAGGAGACCTGCACCCCCGGCCTGTTTGGTTTTTGTGGTTTCGAGGGGAGCGGGGAGGAAGGCGGAGTCAGGACGGGGGCGGCCGCCGCGCTCGGCCAACGCGCGCTCGGCGCACCAACCGCCCTCTCGCACCGTGGGGTCTTTATCAATCATCATCGTCATCGTCATCGTCACTCAAAGCCGCGCGCGTCCATGGCCGCCAGCAGCGCGTCGACGGGCGACCGCGCCGCGCCCGCCCCAACCACCAACCCGAGCACGGCGGCCACCTGAGCCGCGGCACCAGCCCCCGCCGCCCATGCCCCGCGGGCCCACGGCCGCGCGCGCACGGCCTCGGCCAGCACGACGGGCGCAGCCGAGGGGGACGCGGCCGCCGCCAGGCGCGCCGCGCGCAGCCACTGGCCGACCGGGGGCGGCGCGGCGCCGGCCAGGCGCGCGGCGCGGCCGGCCTCGCGGACGCTGGACACGGCGAGCGGCGCGGCCCAGGCGGCCCACCGCGGGTCGCGGCCCCGGCGCTGCTGCTGCTCGCCCGGGGGCGCCGAGCCGTCGTCGTCGTCGTCGTCGGCCAGGTCGAGCAGGGCCTCTGCCGCGCCTCCCCATCCTCCTCCTCCTCCTCCTCCTCCTCCCCCGAGTGCCGCCTCGACCACCGCGACGGCCGCCCAGCGCGGCAGCCCGGCGGCCGCGATGGCGTCGCGGACGGCGGCCCAGGCGTCGCGCGCGGCGAGCACAGAGCAGGGGGCGGGCGCGAGGGCGGGGCAGGGCGGGGGGCAGAGCCCGGGGGGTGAGGGGCTCGCGAGCGCCTCGGGCGCCGCGGCCACGAGGGCGGCGGCCGCGGCGGCAAACGCGCGGAGGGCCGGGCCGGCGGTCAGAGGAAGAGGCGGATTGGCCGCGTCCGCTTCTTCTTCTTCTGCCTCGGCCGCGGCTCGAGCGTCCGCCGCGGCCTGGGCGCCGGCCTCGGCCGCCGCCAGCCGCGCCAGGAGGGCCAGGTACTCGCGCCACAGCAGGCGCGCCAGCTGCGGGCGGCGGCCGCCGCCGACCGCCCCTGGAGGGCACGCCGCCGCGAGCGCGGCGCAGAGGCGCTCGCCCGCGGCAGCAGCAGAGGCGGAAGCGGCGGCGGCGTCGTCGTCCACGCTCTGCCCCCCGCCCACCAGCAGCGCCTCGTAGCACGCCCAGTTGAGCAGCGCGAGCGCGCGGTCGTGCGCGCGCGCCGGGTCGCCCTCGCGCAGCAGGGGCACGTCGCTCTTGTCGCCGCCGCCTCTGCCGCCGCCGCCGAAGAACGAGTCGTCGTCGTTGTCGTCGCCGTCGTCGCTCTGGTCGCCGGGCGCGCGCAGGATCTCGCCGTCCTCCTCGTCTTCCTCGGCGGCCGCGCGTGCGGCCTCGTAGTGCGCGGCGCGCGCCTGCGGGTCAAGCAGCGCGGAAAAGGCGCGGCGGACAGCCTCGGGAGGCGGCTCGCGGGCGGGGAGCCAGCGGGCGTCGGGGTCGTCGCTTTCATCGTCGTCACCGTCGCCGTTGCCGCCCTGGTGACAAGCCGAAGAAAGGTAGCGCATCGAGGGGGCCACGGCGAGGCCCGCGGCGCCGAGCGCGAGCACGAGGCGCGCGCGGCACGGGCAGCCCGCGGCGGCCTCGGCCGCGGCGGCCGCGGCCCACAGGCCCTGCATGCGCAAGAAGGCGCGCGGGGCCTGGGGGGCCACCTCGCGCGCGACGCGCAGCCACCAGAGGCCGGCGGGTGGCGGGGGAGGAGGGGAAGGAGTAGGAGGGGTCGGGGGGTTGGGGGCGGCAGCGGCGGCGGCGGCAGGTGTCGGGCCGGCGCTCTGCGCGGCGGCAGCGGGGCCGCCGAGGGCCGCGGAGGCCGCGGCAGACACGTCGAGGGCCAGGCCGTAGAGCGCGACGGCGCGCTGCAGCGCGGCCTGGCGCGCGCACCGCGCGGCGTCGTCCGCCGCAACGAGCTCGTCGGCCAGGCGGGAAAGGGCCTCCTGCTCGCCGCCGCCCTCGGCCGCCGCCGCCGCCGCCGCCGCCGCCTCGCGCAGCGCCGCCGCGTTCAGAAACGCGTCACCGCCGCCCGAGCCGGGCCCCAGATCGGCCGTCGAGAGCGTCAGCATGCCCTGCGCCTGCGCCTGGAGCCGCGCCGCCGCGGCGAGGGCGGCGGCCGCGCGTCGCGCGCCGTCGGCCGAGGGCCCAGATGCGGCCGCCGCAGCCGCCGCAGCCGCCGCAGCCGACTTGCCCAGGCGCTCGTGGAAGCGCACAAAGTGCGGGCCGAGCAGCACGGGCAGCAGAGGGCGGCGCGGGAGAGCCGCTGCGCCCGCTGCGGCGGCCGCCGCCGCTGCCGACGACGACCAAGAACCCCCCTTGGCGGCGCCGCCGCCGCCGCCGCCCGAGAGCAAAGGGACGGCCGCGCTCGCGACAAACATGGGCATGCCGAGCGCGGGCCGGTCAAAGGGCCTGTGAAGCGTGAGGCTGGACCAGGAGAGCGCGAGCGACAGGCGCGCGGCGGCGGCGGCGCAAGAGGCCGCCGCCCCGCCGCGCCCCGCCGCGGCGGCGTGTGGCCGCAGCGTCACGCACCCGACCCCCCGGCTCGCGGCCGCGTGCAGCACCGCGGCCGCGCGGCGGTACGCCTCCGGGTCGAGCAGCAAACGCGGGGCTGTGGCCGGCGCCGCCGCGGCCCGGTCACCGCCACCGCCGCCACCGCCCCTTGCAGCATCATCAGGCCGCGACCAATTCACGACAGGCCTGGCCTCGGGCTGCCAGTGCCCGAGCGCGGCCTCGGTCTCGCCCGGGAGGCGCCCGAGCGCCACAGCGGACGCGAGCGCGAGCCACAGCACGCACGCTTGCGTGGGCCGCGACGCGACGGCGCGCAGCAGCGCGGCGCGCGAGGCGGCGGACGCGGCCGAGGCCGGCGACAAAAAGGGCGCCGCCGCGCGGGCGGCCGCGGCGCCCGCGTCGCGCGGCGGCGGCGAGGAAGCCGCTTGTTGCGCCTGCGCCTGCGCCTGTCCCTGCGCCCAGGCCTCGTGCGCGGCGGCCAAGGGGCCCACGAGCGCCTTGGCGTCTGGGTGGGGGCCCACGGGCGGCGGCGGCAGCCCGGCCGCCGCCGCCGGCTGCGGGGGCGGGGAGGGGCTGAGCTCGCCCGACTGAACGGTCACGGCCTGGACCCACGCGTGCAGCTCGTCGGACGCCTCGGCCTCGCACAGCGTCTGAACAAAGCGCAGCGAGAGGTCGAGCACGCAGGCGTCGCGCTCGGCGGCGGGCGGCAGGGCGGAGCAGGAGGAGGAGGAGGAGGAGGCCGGCGGCAGCGCGCTTCCGCCGACAGCCGCGGCGCCCTGCTGCAGCGCCAGCGCCCGCTGCTGCCACGTCGGCTGGAAGTTGGCGGCCAGGAGCCACAGGCGGTAGGAGCGCGGCTGGTAGCTCAGGGCCTCGAGCGCGAGAGAGGCGACGGGTGGGGAAAAGGCGCCGCTGATGCCGTTGATGCCGCCTTGCGCCCGCTGCGACTGCTGGTGCTGCTGCGCGCGCAGGGAGACGTACGCCGCCCACGCCAGCCCGCCGCGGGGGAAGCGCTCGACCGCGCGCGCGGCCGACCGCACGGCCTCGGATAGCGCGGCCGCGCTGGCGAGTTGGACGGCCGCGAGCGGGGCGACGGCCGCGAGCACCGTGGCCGCCTCGTCGTCGTCAGCTGCTGCTGCTGCTGCGTCTTGGTTCTGCTCCGGCTGCTGCTGCTCCGGCTGCTGCTGCTGCGGCGGCGGCTCATCCTCCTGCCCGGCCTGCGAGGGGGGGGCGACGAGGCTCTGGTCCGAGAAGTAGCGCCAGCCGCCGGCGTTGCTGCTGGCGTGCGGCTGCGGCTGCGGCCGCGCCTTGTCCTCTGCTGCCCCGCCCGTGCCCCCATCCCCACCGCCCGTCCGCCCAAACACGTAGTCGACGCCCGGTAGGAGCGGCCAGGCGCCGCCGCCGATGCGGGCGCAAAGCGTGGGAGCACCGCCGCTGCCGCTGCTGCTGGCCGCGGTCGGCGGGGCCGGCCGCAGGAAGAAGGACGCGGGCCGCGTGGGCGGCGGAGGCAAGGCCAGCGGCGGCGGCGGCAAGGGGGCAGCGGCTTGCTCGTCGCCGAGGACGAACGAGCAGCCGCGGGCGTAGGCGGGGACGGGCTGGTCGGCGGCGCGCACCTTGGCGGCCAGGGGGACCTCGCGCGGGCGGCGCGCGGGCAGAGGGGGCAGTGGCGCCACCGCAGGCTGCTGCGGGGCAGAGGACGAGGGGGCAGCGGCGACAGCGGCGGCAGCGGCGGCGGCGGGCCGCGCCTGCTGCCGCAGCAGCACGCGCCAGCAGCGCGCCGATGCGAGCTCGGGGCCGGCGAGCTCGGCAAGCGACGCGGCGCGCAAGGAGAGCGACGCCGCCGCCGCCGCCGCCCCGGGCCGCAGCCGCGCCGCGCACGCCGCAGCCGCCGCGGGCGCGAGGCCCGCGCGCCGCAGCAGCGCCGCCACCTCGTGCTGCGCCTCGCCGGGGGTCAGCGCGCCGTCGGACCAGTGCTGCCGCGGGCACGCCGGGTCGCCGCAGGCGCCGCGCGCCTCGAACAGGCAGAGCGGCCAGCCGTGCTGGAGGGCGTGGCTGTAGGCGGCGGAGAGCGCGGCCTCGGCGACGAGGGGCGCCGAGCCGCCGGTGGGACCGCCCGCCGCAGCCGCTGCAGCGCCCCACGCCGCGGGGAAAAAGGTGCGGCAGAGGCGGTGGCTGCGGAAGGCCGCGAGGGGGCTGGCGTACAGGCGCGCCAACGACGCCCCGGCTGCTTGTCCTCCTCGCCCCTGCTGCTGCTTCTGCTGCTCCTGCTCTGCCTCCTCGTCAAGCGGCGGCGCCGCCCGGGGAGGCGCCGGCGGCGGGAGCAGCAGCCGCTCCGCCAGCGCGCGCCGCAGCGCGCGGTCGCCGAGCAGAGGGCCCGGGAGCATCGCCGCGAGGGCGTCGGCGGACGAGGGCGGCCGGAGGCGCGCCAGGCAGCACGAGGGCGCGGCCGCGGAGAGCGCTGCCGAGGCCGAGGCCGCTGCTGTCTTAGCCGAAAGGCGCGCGAGCGCGGGGGCCGTTGCGGCGAGGGCGAGGGCCGGGTCGACGCCGAGGGGGCCACCGGCGCCGGCGCCCGGGGCGGCGGGGGGCGGCGGCGGGGGGAGCAGGCGCGGCGGGGGGGCGGCGGCGGCGACGGCGGCGGCGGCGGCGGCGAGGAGCGGGGGGCCGGCTGCCGAAGCTCCTCCTGCTCCTGCCCCTCCTCCGAGCAGCAGCGGCGGCGGTGCAGGCGGCCCAGGCGCGGCGGCGGGCGGCTGCATCGCGAGCTGGAACTCGAGCGCCGCCGCCGCCGCCTCCCCGCCCGCCGCAAAGGCCGCCGCCGAAGCCGCCAGCCCCCCCGTCGCGCCGGGGCCAAGCTCGCGCTCGGCCGCCGCCATCGCCACCGCCACCGTTGCCCACTCCGCCTTCAGCTCCTCGCGCTGCTGCCGCAGGCGGCGCTCGCGCCACACGAGCGCCTGGTGGCGCCGGTGGAGCTGCTGCAGCCGCTGCTGTTGTTGTTGTTGGAGCTGCAGTTGCTGTTGGCCGGAGGCGTCAAGGGCAGGCGCGGCGGCGGCGGCGGCGGGGGCAGGGGCAGGCGGCGCCTCGTCGTCGTCCTCGCCCTCCCGCCGCTCGTGCCGCGACTGCTGTTCAAGGGCCTCCGCCAGCAGCTCCGCGGCCGCCGCGCTGTCCCGCGCGAGGGCCGCGAGCTCGGCCAGCTCGGCCGCCGTCTGGCCTGATGGCGGCGTCGCCTCCGCGGCACCATTGGTGGCCGCGGTCGCTTTGGCCGCCTTTTTCGCCGGCGGGGGCGCGGCGGCGGCGGCCGCGGGCAGGCGGCGCTTGGGCTGTTGCGGCTGCTGCTGCTGCTGCTGTGCTGCGGCTGCTGTTGCCGGCGCGCCACCTCCCACGCTGCTCCGACCCTTGCGCTGCTGCTGCTCGTACGCGCGGATGCGGCGGCGCATCTCCTCGATGTTGCTGAGGAGGTTGGCCGCGGCGGGGGCGGCGCCGCCGGCGGTTGGGGCGGGGGCCGGCCGCGCCGCCGCGCCGCCGCCGTTGCCCTCGCCCTCGTCCAGGCCCGAGGACGAGTCGGACGAGTCGTCAAAGTCGATAATGACGGGCGGGTCGTCCGGCGGCGGCGGCGGCGGCGGCGGCGGTGGCAGCCTGGGCTTGGACCTGGGGGCGGGGATGGGCGTTGGCTTGGGCTTCAAAGCACCAGCAGCAGCGGGCGCCGCCGTCGCCCCCGCGCCGCCGCCGCTGGCGCGAGCGCTCGCGGGGCGCTTGGACTTGGGGGGCGCCATGTGGTTGCGCTGCGCTTGCTATGGCGCGCCGTCTCGGCGGGACGGGTCCCGTCGAGACGCGCTCGTCAAGCTTCAACCGGCGGGCATGGTGAGGACTGATTGACGCGCGCGCGGGAAAGGAGGCGGGCGGGTGTGCTTTTTTCGTTTCGGGTTGCGGAGCTGGCTTGGTGATGTGAGGATGAAATGCGGCGCGCGTGAGAATGCAGGTGTAGAGGGCATAAGGCGTTTCTGGTGCGAGATTTGGGGGTAGAGGCGCGGAGAGAGGGAGGGCGCTCAAGTCTCGTCGGCGTAGGCGGACGGCGGGCGGTTCGTCCGCCGACGCCCGCCGACGCTCGCCGATCATCAAAAACCTATCGATTTCTCCGTGCGGCGACGGCTCACGCGCCACCAGACCCATTCGATCTCATTCACGTGCACACACACCAGCCAACACACCCCGGCGTCGATCGACGAGTCGCGAACAAGCATTCCTCTTCATTCGGGCGAGCGCGCGCGCAGTGAGAGGGCTTTCCCTCTCTTGTTGGCGAAGAGAGCAAGGATGAAGCGCGCGCACGCGCTGCTGCTGCAGCGGGCACAGGTCCAGCGGTACCTGGCGGCGTGCGCCCAGCAGCACCAGCCGTCCGGGTGAGTGAGATGGTCGATCGGATAGAGGCGGCGCGCGCAGCGCGCGCTTGCTCCTCCTCTCCCCCCAAAACAACCCTCTTCCAAACAAAACGTGCCGATCCGCGCGAACGCCGCCCGGGGGCCGTGCCTCCATTCGTCAGTACGGCGGCCATCTCACCACCATCACTGCGCTCGCCTCGCATCAACCCCCAAACTAACCAACCAACCCAACACAGGCGCCTCCTCCCCTTTGCCAACGCCGCCAACGCCAATGCCGCCGCCGCCGCGCCGCCGAGCGCGCTGCGCGCCCGCGCGGCCGCCTCGTTCTTCGGCCCCTCCTCCTCCTCCTCCTCTTCGCTGCTCCACACCTCGGCCGCCTCCCGCGCCCTGCCCCCCCACGTCGAGATGGGCATGCCCTCCCTCTCACCGACCATGACGCAGGGCAACATCGCCGCGTGGCGCAAGCGCGAGGGCGACGCCATCGCGCCGGGCGACGTGCTCGCAGAGGTCGAGACCGACAAGGCGACGATGGAGTGGGAGGCGCAGGAGGAGGGGTTTCTGGCCAAGATCGTGGCGCCCGCGGGGAGCAAGGACATCCCCGTGGGGGCCGTGGTGGCGGTGGTGGTGGAGGACGAGGCGGACCTGGCAGCCGTGCGCGACGGGTACGGCGCCGCCGCAGGGGCGAGCGGCGGCGGCGGCGCGGCCACGGCCGCTCCGGCGTCGTCGTCCTCCTCCGCCCCCGCTGCCCCCCCCTCCTCCTCGTTCCCGCCGCACGAGGTCCTCAACATGCCCGCCCTCAGCCCCACCATGAGCGCCGGATCCATTGTCGCCTGGGCCAAGAAGGTCGGCGACGCGGTGGCCCCGGGGGACGTGCTGTGCGAGGTCGAGACCGACAAGGCGACGATCGGGTGGGAGGCGCAGGAGGAGGGGTTTGTGGCGGCGGTGCTTCTGGCCGACGGGGCGCGCGAGGTGCCCGTGGGCGCCCCCGCGCTGGTGCTGGTGGAGGACAGCGCGCTGGTGCCGCAGTTTAGCGGGTTCACGGCCGCGGACGCCGGGGGCAGGGCCCAGCCGGCCGCTGCCGCCGCTGCCGCTCCGCCGCCGCCACCCAAGCCGGCGGCCGCTGCTCCCGCCGCCGCGCCCGCCACGCCCGCCGCGCGCCCGTCACCGCCCCGCGCCGCCGCCGCGCCCGCCGCGCCCGGCGCGCGCGTCGTCGCCTCCCCCTACGCACGCCGCCTCGCCGCCGAGGCCGGCGTCACCCTGCTCGGCGCCGCCGGCTCCGGACCGGGCGGCCGCATCGTCGCCGAGGACGTGAGGCAGCTCGTCGCCTCGGGCGGCGGCCGGGCGGCGGCGGCCGGCGCCGGCGCCGGCGGAGCCGCCTTTGCCAGCGGCGACGGCGAGCCCCTCACCGAGCAGGCCTGGACCGACGAGGCCGTCAACAACATCAAGCGCGTCACCGCCGCGCGCCTCCTCGAGAGCAAGACGACCATCCCCCACTACTACCTGACGATGGAGGTGGCCGTCGACGCGCTCTCCTCCCTCAGGGCGCAGATCAACGCCGGCCTCGCCGCCGCGGCCGACGCCGATGCCGCCGCCGGAGGAAAAGGCGGCGCCTCTTCCGCCTCTTCCGCCCAAAAGCTCTCGGTCAACGACTTTGTCGTCAAGGCCGCCGCCCTGGCCTGCAAGCGCGTCCCCGAGGTCAACGCCTCGTGGATGGGCGACTACGTGCGGCGCTACCACCGCGTGGACGTCAACGTGGCGGTGATGACCCCCGCGGGCCTCATGGTGCCGTTCGTCGCGGGCGCCGACGCCAAGGGCGTCGCGGCCATCGGGTCCGAGGTGCGCCGCCTCGCGGCCAAGGCCAAGGCGGGGGCTTTGTCCCCCGCGGAGTTCATGGGGGGCACGTTCACCGTGTCCAACCTGGGCATGTACGGCGTGAAGCAGTTCTCGGCCATCGTCAACCCGCCGCAGGCGGCCATCCTCGCCGTCGGCGCGGCGCTGCCGAAGGTGGTGAAGGTCGCAAGCGGCGGCGGGTGGCGCGAGTCGCAGGTGGTGCTGGCGACGCTGTCGTGCGATCACCGCGTGGTGGACGGGGCGGTCGGGGCCGAGTGGCTGCGGGCGTTCAAGCACTACATCGAGAACCCGCTGACGATGCTGGTTTGATGTGTTTTTTTTGGTTTGATCGATGGTCGTTGGGGCGCGCATGCTCCGTTTCGGTAGGATTTAGCCCCAATAACCCACCTCTGTGCTACAGATTTAGTGAAAACGAGTCTTCTTTACACCTTGCTCTCTCTCTCTCTCTCTCTCTCTCTCTGTGATGGTGCTCGTGTACAATTGAGGGGAAGAGCAGGGGAGCCGAACAAGAAGAAGGGGCAGGATGGCGTCGCAGGACGACAGCCCCACCCCGATCTCTCTTTTCGCGTCGTTGTCTAGTGGTTTCTCGCGGTGGCGGGCGGCACGAGGAGGAGAGCGAATCGAATTCGGCATGTGTGTGTGTGTGTGAATTCTTTCTGTGTGTTTGTGTGTTTCGTCTCTCTCTCTCTCGTACGCGCACGCGCGACCAAAGGAAAAAAACAGATCGTTCGCTCTCTCGTCGCGCCACCGCCGACCCCCCGCTCTCTCTCTCTCGAGGGCGAGGAAAATTGAGGGTTAAGAGGGGGGGGCGGGGGCGGGGGCGGACGTGTGTGTTGTGTTATCGTAGTTGGTTCAGGATTGAGGACAGGGGGTAAAACATCGCAAGCCCGCGCGCCAATTGCTGTGGGTTTTTTTCTCGGCTCGCATGATCCGGCGAGCAGGAGCAGGGCGAGCGAGAAAAAAAAGGCGGCGGGCTGGAGAGAAAAACGCTGGCGGTATGTGTGTGTGCGTGTCATCAGGTGTAGAAAAGGAAGCGCAGCCCTCGGCCGATGTAATCAGGGGAAAATCGAGGCGGGGCTGGCTGTTTTTTTGGGGGGGCGGTCGGTGTTTTCGATCGAGCGCGCGTCAAAGGACAGGCACGCGCCGCGCTCTGTCTTGGTGCGAGAGAGAGAGGGCGCAGCGCGGGGACGACCCCACGGGCAACAACAAAAAAGGAAGAAGACGACCGTCACTCGGCCGTCGGCAGCAGCTCGGCCAGTAAAGCCGAGCACGCGGCGCGGTCGCGCCGCGCCGCCGCGTCCTGAAGCTGCGGGTAGAGGATGCCGACGAGCCACTCGCGGTCGGCCGGGCCCATGCGCCGCACGGTGCGCGCGGCCGCGACCCGCGACGCCGTGGGCGCGCCGAGAAAGTTGAGCATGGCGACGAGCGCGCGGCCGACCTCGGGCGGGATGGGGGCGGCGGTGGTGGTTGTTGCGGCGGTTGTTGCAGCGGCGGCGGCAGCGCCGCCGGTCGAGGGCAGCTCGGGCCAGCTGGGCTCCTGCTGCTGCTCCTGCTGCACTTCCTCCTCCTGCTCCTCGGGAATGATGGGCTGGCGAGGCTGCGGCTGAGGCGGCGGCGCCGGCGGCGGGGCGGGCGGCTGCACAAAGAGCGGGGGCACCGAGCGCGGGCTCGCGGCCGTCGCAGCAGCGGCAGCGGCGGCAGCCGCCTCGGCCGACTGCTGGTGGTCGGCGAGCGCCTGGTCGGCCAGCAGGCGCAGCGCGTCCACGGCGGCCCGCTTGCGCGCGCCGTTGTGCCGGTCGTCGCCGCTGTCGCCGCCGTCGCCGTGGTCGGCGGGGCAAGGAGCGATGGCGGCCGCGGCCGCCGCGGCCGTGGTGGCGGTGCCTGCGGCCGTGCTGCCTCCTCCTCCTCCTCCTCCCGCGGCTTGCTGCTGCTGCTGCTGCTGCTGCTGCTGCTGCTGCTGCTGCTGCTGCTGCTGAGCTAGGTTGCCGTTGTTGTCGGCCGCGCTGCTGCGGCGGCGGCGCCGCGACGCCTGCTGCTGCTGCAGCATCGTGCGCTGCTGGGGCGTGAGCAGGTGCGGCGGCGACGCGTGGAGGAGGGCAGCGGCGGCGGACAAAGGCCCCGGAGCAGCACCACCAGCAGCAGCAGCGGCAGCGGCAGCAGCCACGGCTGCCGCGGCCGCCCCGCTGCTGTGATCGTCGCCGGCTGTCGTGCCCCCCCGCCCGGCTGCTGCCGCCGCGGCGGCCGCCGTCGCAGGGGTGCGCGGCGAGATGGGCTGGCCGCTTCCCCCGCTGCCCGTCGCAGCAGCGGCCGCAGCCGCCGTCGCGGCCGCGGCCGCCGCGGCCGCCGCCGCCGCCGCGACCGCCTCCTTCCCTCCCCCGCCTCCCCCGCCGCCGTGCCACGCGAGCGCGGCGGCCTCTTCGCCCATCGCCGCCGTGTCCAGGTAGACCGACGCCGACCGCTCCTCGCGGTCGAGCTCCAGCCGCGCGTACGCTCCCGGGTAGGGGCGCAGCAGCGCGCCCAAGCCCGACAGGTAGAATACCGCGTCGGATTTCGCGCGGGTGGTGGTGATGCGCGCGCCCCCCTGCCGCACGACGGCGGCGGGCTCGGCGGCGCCGTCGACGTACAGGCGCGCGGCGTTGAGGCTTAAGGGCGTGCCGCCCGGCTCGAGCGCCTCGGGCCACTGCTCGCGCAGCTTGGACTTGGCGATGTTGAGGGCCGGGCCCGTCACGCGGAGCAGGCCCTCCTTGCGGGCGACGGCCGACTGCGCCGCGCAAAATGCGGCGGCGACCAGGGCGCGCCTGAGCTCGGCCTGGCGCGCCGGGTCCGGGGAGCGGTACTTGTCGCGGAGGCCGCCGCTGCTGGAGATGTCGACGCGGAGGACCACGGGCAGGGGGGGCTGTGGTGGTGGTGGAGGAGGGGTCGCTGCTGCTGCTGCTGCTGCTGCTCCGGCGCCTCCCTCTGCAGCCGCCGCTCTGCCTCCTCCTTCAGCACTCCTTCCGCCGCCGCTGTTGGCCGACGTGTTCGCCGACGGCGTCGCGGCCCCACCGCCCGCCGCGCCTCGAGCACCACCCGTCGCCACGAGCAGCGCGCCGCCAAACGCCGCGACCGCCGCGGCCGCCTCGTGCTCGGGCAAGACGCGCACGCGCTCGATCAAAGGGTCGCACACGGCCTTGAAGACCGTCTGGAGGCCGAGGAGCCAGTGGTCGGCGCCGGCGGATGTGGAGTAGACCTGCCCGGGGAGCAGGAGGCCGAGGGGCTCGCCGTCGACGCGCGCGTCGATGCGCACGCGGAGGGGGAGGGCCGGGAGGGCCGGGAGGGCCGGGAGGGCCGTGGGCGGCGGCGGCGGGGTGGCGGCGCCCGCGGCCGCCGCGGCCGCCGCTGACGAGGCGGGGGCTCCGCCGTTGCCGTTGCCGTTATTGCCGCCGCCGCTGGAAAAGTTGAGCTCGATAAAGGCCTTGTGCAGGTGCACCAGGCCGGACGACGGCTTGGACCCGCCCGCCCATTGCTGAGCTTGGGCCGGGCGCGGGGGTGGCGCCACCGACGGGACGACGGCGGGGGGCAGCGCCGACATCGCAGCTCCGGCGCCCGCAGCCGCAGCGTCGCGGCGTCGCGGCGTCGCCATCCGCCTTGTTTCGCCTTCCCCCCGAGGCGCGCGCGGTCGCGGCGCTTTTTTGGGCTCGGGCTTTGGTTTTGTGGGGGAACGGTTCGTTCGTTCGTTCGGGTTGGGGAGGAGAGATGGGGGCGGGCGGGTGTGGAGGAGGAGGCGAGAGGGTGACAGCGAGGATGCTCTCTCTCTCCCCCCCGAAAAAAAAACGCGGGGCGCGCGCGGGGTGGGGGTCGTCAGGGGTGGTCAAGGGGACAGCGCGGGGGGTAGAAGAGGCGGAGGAGGATAAGGGACGGCCAAAAAAAGAATGAAAACTGGTCAAAAAGGGGGAAGAATGATTTGGGGCGTCCTCTGTGGGAGATGGGGGTTCATCACTGGGGAAGAAAAAAAAATCAGCCGACCCGCTCAGCGGCCCGCAAACCCCGCGCCGCCGCTGCCCCGGACGCCAAAGACACGCGAGGCGCAGATCAAAAGACGTTGCACTGACAGCACCGACGCCGAATTGCCCGTAGATGGCCCTGGAGTGGGGGTGGGGCGCACGATTTAAAAGTCTGCCGCTCGACGCGCGCTCGACGCCTCGTCACCGCGGGGTTGTTTTCCTTCTTCATCTTCTTCTTCTGCTCATCCGCCAGCTACTACTTCTACCTATTTTCACTTCGCATCGGCGGTGCAGACGGGCGCGCCGTCCCCCTGCTCAACGGGGGTCATGTACGGACGCTCGCGCGCCACAAATCCGCAAAACGCCGCCTCGGCCGGGATGTCGTCGCCTCCTCCTCCGTCGCCTCCCCCCGTCCAGCTCTTCTCGACCCACTCCATCACGACCGTCCTGGCCAGCTCGATGGCCTTGCTCTCCGGCAAGCCCCCGAACTTGACCTTGCCGCCGCACACGAGGCCGGCGATCGGCTGAAAGACGCCGAGCTCCGCCAGCGATCCGTGGCCGGCTTTGGGGAGGACCGTCCGCCACTGGTTCTGCGCAGCGGGAGCGGCGGCAGCGCCCCCCTCGCCGACCAGCGCGTTCCAAAAGAGCGAGTCCCCGCCGACGATGGCCCCGTTGCACAGGCCCTGGACGCCCGCCTGCACGACCACGGCGCGCTTGCGGTCCGCGGGGGCCGCGCGCAGGGCCACGACGGCCGAGGGCTTTGGCGGGAAGAGCGACGTAAAGCCGCCGTCGACGGGGTCGAGCAGCGCCGCGGTCGAGACGGCCCCGCTCGCGAGCATCAGCGCCACGATCTTCCCGCCCCGGCTGTGGCCGACGGCCATGGGCTTGAGCGCGGACTTAGGGTCGATGGTGAAGGCGCCGCTGCCCTCGGCGGCCTCCGTGGCGGCCTGGGCGACGAGCGACGCAAACGCGGGCGAGCCCTCGTAAGCGTCGCGGAGCGGGGGGAAGGACGCCAGGAGGGGCGCCTCGTATTGAACGGTGGCGTACCCCCACGACGCGAGCATCTCGACGTAAGGGCTGTACATGGAGGCACGGGCCGAGAAGCCGGGGATCACGAGGACCAGGGGGAGGGGGCGGGTGCAGCGCGAGGGGGCGGGGGCGGGGTCGGTGGTGGCGCTGTTGTTGCCGCCGCCTGCGGTCACTGTGACGGTGAGGACGCAGCCGGCGCCCTTGCACCCGGAGGCCAGAGGGTCGAGTTTGAGGGTGGTCGTCGCGACGGCGGAGGAGCTGCAAGGGCCGAGGATGGTGGGGTTGAAGGTGGAGGAGGAGGTGGTGTTTTCTGTGGGCGGGGAGGATGAGGAGGGCGAGGAGGAAGGCGAGGCCGCCGTCGGCGTCGGCGTGCTGGCGGCGGCGACGAGCGGCCGCGCGGCAGCGGCCGCTCCACTGACGGCCAGGGTCGTCGCCGCTGCGACGAGCAGCGCGCTGAGCAGCGACGAAGACAACCCCTGCTGCCGCCCCTTCGTCCGCCTCTTCTCCCGCCGGGGGACGGGCGGCATGCTCGTTGCGGTTTTTTTTGGTCTGTGGTCTCTCGCTTCCGCGTTTTGCGTTTGCGAGAGGGGGGGGGGTGGCGCGCGCGCGCAAGAGAGAGAGAGAGGAAAGAGAGGGCGCGCCCGGGGTCGACTCGCGAATGACGCAGGTAGTACTGAGTAGTGTATGGTGGCGCTTGCTTGTGTCGGCCAAGCCACCAAAGGGAGTTTTTTTGTGCTCGCAGACGCCGGAGCGGCGGCGGTGGCGGCGGTGTCGCCCCCCCGAGACTCTCGGGCCGAGAGAAAAAGCAGACCACTCTCGTCTCTCTCTCTCTCTCTCTCTTTCTCTCCCTTTCTCTCCCAACCCATTCGCTCGTTTCTATCAAGTGCTCCCCCCCCCCCCCCGAAAACACAAGATGGCGCTGCCGCGCTCCTCCTCCCCCCTCCTCCGCGCCATCCTCCTCCTCCTCGGCCTCCTCGTCGCCGCCGCCATCGCCCCCGCGGCGGCGCTCGAGGCTTTGCCGGCGGACGTCGAGCGTCGCGCCAACGCCGCCCTCGCCCAGGCCGCCCAGGCCCAAGGGAAGAAGACCACCGGCTGCGGCACGGCCCCCCTTGTCATCTTGTACGGCGCCAACCCCCCTTCTTCCCTCTCTTCGCTAGTCGAGGAGCAACCGCCGCTGCCGCGCCTGCCGCCGCTGGGATCCGGTGCCGACGTCGAACTGCACGCCGCCTCGGCCAACGGCTCTTGTTTGGCTTCTGTCCGGCGCATCCGCGGCACGCTGCTTCTTTGGGACGACGGCACGCTGCCGTCCTCCCCGCTCTCCATCCTCTCCAACCTCCAGCGCGTCGACGAGAGCCTGATCATCTACGGCTCCTCTGCATCCTCCTCGCTCACGTTGCTCTCAGGCCTCGGCTCCCTCGAGGCCGTCGGCAACCTCGCGCTCGCGCGCCTGCCCAGGCTCGCGTCGCTGCAGGGGCTGGGCAACCTGAAAACGATCAGCGGCGGCCTCGTGCTGTGGCGCCTGCCGGAGCTCCAGACCTTGGACGACATGGCGCCGATCGGCTCGATCCAAGAGCGCCTGTGGATCGAAAACACGCCCAAGTTGCTGTCGCTCGGCCGCCTGCCGCCGCTCCCGCCCGTCGCGCCCGTCACGACCAAGATCACCAAGCAGCAGCAGCAGCAGCAGCAGCAGCAGCAGCAAGACCAAAACCAAATCGCCTCGGGCCTCTCCGCCCTACGATCCGTCGCCCTCGACGTCCACATCCAAAACACCGACCTGCCCTCGCTCGAGCTGCCCTTCCTCGCGAGCGTGGGCGGCGAGGTCGCGCTGCTCAACAACAAGCGCCTGGCTTCGACGCAGGGCCTGCGGTCGCTCGCGAGCGCCTTTGCCGTCGCGCTCATCGGCAACGACCTCCTCGCCGACGTCGACGGCTTTGCGCGCCTGACCGAGCTCAAGGGCGACCTCTCGCTCGTGCGCAACCGGGTGATCCAGTCGGTCAACGGCTTCTCGCGCCTGAGCAGCGTCGGCCTCACCGTCGACGTCTCGTCCAACCCGGCGCTCCGCTCGCTCGACGGCTTCCGCGGCCTCGCCACGGTCGGCCAGACGCTCAACGTGGCGTTCAACCCGTCGCTCGAGGCGCTGCGCGGGTTTGGGTCGCTCTTTTCCGTGGGGGCCGACCTCATCATCCGCAACAACACGCAGCTCAAGGAGCTGACCGACCTGGGCGCGTCGCTGCGCAGCGTCGGCACGGGCCCGGGCGGGGGGAGCCTGCTCATCGAGGGCAACACGGCGCTCGCGTCGCTGGCGCCGCTCGCCTCGCCGCCGCTTCAGGTCGTGCGCGGGCCCGTGCGCGTGCGGGACAACGGGATTGTTGGCGGCTCGGACGTGGCGGCGCTCGAGGCGTTGGCGCAGCCTGGTTTCGTGATGGCAGTTCCGGGCGTGACCGCTCCCGCCGCGACGACGGCGCCGACGCCGATGCCGACGACGCCAGCGACCGCCGCCCCCGTCGTCGCCACCCCTGCTCCTCGCGCCGCCGTCGTGGCGACGCCGATGGCAGCGACGCCGCCGACGCCGACGCCGACGCCGACGCCGGCGCCGACGGGCCAGAGCACCTTTGTCAACGCGCTCCTGAGCGGCTGAAGAGAGAGTCGGGCCGGGTCGCTTGTGTTCTGTTCAGAGTCACACCTAGAGAAACCAAGACTAGAGAAAAAGAAAGAAGGCGGGCGCCTTTTGTGTCAAAAAGCAGCGCCGTTCTCCTTTCCGTCGCCGTCCTCGCCGCCGCCCTCGCCGCCGCCCCCTGCGCCTGCCTCCTCCTTGCCCTTCTCCTCCGCGGCCTGCACCACCACCACGCGCCGCGCGCCGCCGGACTTCATGAACGAGCGCGCCGGGACAAGCTTTGGGGCGGGAGGCGGATCCGCTGCTGCTGGTACTGCTGCTGCGGCAGAGGGCGCGGTCCCGCCGCCGCCCGCCGCCGCCGCCGCCGCTGCCGCCGCCGCCCGCCTCTTCTCCTCCAGCCGATCGATGCGGCACGCGGCCGCCGCGCGCGCCGCCGCCGGACCCGGGGCGTGCAGGACGGCCAGAGCGGCGCGCCACGCCCACGAAGGGTGCGGGTGGTGGTGGCTATTGCCGCCACCGCCGACCGAAAACGAGCACCGCACGCCGCCGCCGCTCGCCTCCTCGGCCACGTCGACGCGGATGCTCGGCGGCAGAGGGGGCATGCGGGCTCGGACAGCTGCAGCAGCCGCTGCCGCCGCCACGTCTCCTCCTCCTGCCGCCGCGCCCTCGCCCAGCAGCCGGCGCGGCAGGGGCACCTCGACGCGCAGGCCCCACCAGGAGCCATCGTCCTCTTGCTGCTCCTCTTGCAGCCGCGGCCGCTTGCACTCGGGCGCCGGCGGCGCCTCTGCTGCTGCTTCTGCTGCTGCGCCGTCCCCAGCCTCAACCCCCTCCTCCTCCCGCTGCCGCCGCCACCACTCGAGCGCAAAGCCGCCAAAGTCGCGGCGCGGTGGGAGCGGCGCACAGGAGGAAGACGAAGACGATGCGGCGGCGCCGCCGCCCGAGCCGAGCGCCAGCTCGAGCAGCGCCGACCGCAGCGGCGCGGCCGACGCGAGCGCAGCGACCGACGCCAACGCCGCGCAGGGCGGCAGGGCGAGGGAGGCCGCCGCCGTCGTCGCTGCTGCGGCGGCGTTGGCGGCGACCGCGGCGCTCAGCCTCTGCGCGTCGATGTCGACGGAGGCGCGGAGGAGGAGGAGGGGGGGGCCCGAGGGGGAGGAAGAAGGATCGGACGGCGGCTGCGGCGGCGACGGCGGCGATGGCGGCGGCGGCGCCGAAGAGGACGACAGGCGCACGTCCTCGGCGCCAAAGGGCGCGAGCACGGCCCTCAGGGCGGCCTCGGACGAGGGGAGGGCCAGCGCCGTTGCTGACGCCGCCGCCGCCGACGACGACCCCTGCTGCTGCGGGACCTCCCACTCGGCGTCGAGGCGGACGAGGGTTTTCTGGGGCGGGGGGGGTGGTGGGGGTGATGGGTCGGCGGCGACCACGACGAGCGAGTAGCGCGGGGGTCGCCCGGCCGCGCCGCCCGCGGTCGATGTCGAGACGTCAAGAGTCGTCGTCGTCGTCGCCTCTGCGCGCTCGTCGTCGGTGCCGCCTTGCTGCTGTTGTACCGCCGCGGCCAGCCGCTCGAGGCGCGCCAGCACGGACCCGCACGCTCCCGGGAGAGTGGCGGTCGTCGTCATGGCGGACGATTGAGGGGCTCTACTTCTGTCGCGCTGGTGTTTTGAACGAAAAAGAGAGAGAGGAGACCGGGGCGGGCGTGCTGCTGCTGCTGGTGCTGCTCGAGTATTGATTGGGCGTGTTGGTTCGCGCGCGCAAGTCTTGCCCTACGAGCAGAGGAGAGGCCGAAAGAACAAGAAGACGATGAGGAAGGCTCGGGTGGCGGCGGCGGTGGCGGCGGCGGCGGGCGGCGGGCGGCGGCGGCGGGCTTCGCGGGTGGACTCGCCGAGCCTTTCGCCCGTCCCGGCCCGTCCAGCGCGCTTGGGGCCCAGCACGCGAGGCCGGGATCCTGGAGAGTGTGTGTCATGATACGATCACGGGGCTTGGGACCGGGCGGGGCGGGGGCCAAGGCGGCGGGAGGAGGAGGGATTTCGCGGAGGGGGCCTGGGGGGAAAAGGAGGGGGGGGGCGAGAGAGAGGGAGGGAGGAAGACCGCTCGCTTCAAGACCCGCTCCCTCGCTCGGTTTCGCGTTTGCTCTACAGAGGCTCCCCCTTACCGAGGTACGACCGCGCGCCCATACACCCCCCGCGCGCTCGCCCACCGGGCGCCACCTCCACCCCCCGCGCGCGCCCGCGAAAAGAAACGACGGCCGAAAAAAACAGGCCAAGGGCTCGCTCTGTGGGAGCGGTTGTCCTCGTCGCGGTTTGTCGCGCGCCCGCGGCGGGCACGCCCGCACCTTGCGCGCGCGCCGAGGCGGATTCGTGGGACGAAGACGTCGCCGCCGCGCCTCATGGCGCCGCCCAGGGGCGCGGTCGCGGGGCAGGCGCACGAGGGCGGAGAGAGAGACGGAGAGAGACCGGGAGACAACTGCGAGAGAGCCTTTCCTCGCTCTCTCGCTCCCTCTCCGCGCTCCTCTCCCCGCGCTCCCCCGTCCCCGGCCCCGCCCAATGGCGCCGGCCGTCGGAGCGGGCGGGTCCGAGCGCCCCCTTTGTGCCCCGCTGCTCGGGCGGCGCGCAGCCCGGCCGCGCGCGCACGCCGCAGCCCCCCGCCTGTCTCTGTTCGGTCCTCGCCCCCCCCTCCTCTCTCCTCCCTCACCCCCTCCTCCCCCCCTCCCCTCCTCAAACCCCGACCCCCACCCACCACAGGGAGAAGCACACACCAGTCCTGCTCGCACCCACACAGCGGCAGCGCGACAGCGAATTCTTTTGACACAGCACAACAGGTGAGGCTTTGCTCTGCATCGGCGCGCGGCCGCTGCGATTGGGTGGCGGCAGGGTTTGGAGGCAAAAAAGCAGCCCTCCCTGCTGCTTCTCTCCCCAACAACCAGAGGACAGCCTCGCTCGACGCGCCGGCGTTCGCCGCCCAAACGCGCCGCTCCGGCGCGCGCGAGGCGATGGGGTTCGCGCCCGCGGGGTAGTACCTGCGCCCGGGCGCGCGGCGGGCCGCTGCCGGCCCCTGGCTCGGCGACGCCGACTGCGGGTGGGCGACTTAATCGCCCTTTTGCTTTCAGGGGCAGAGCAGGGCGAAAAAAGAAAACACCGGTCGCTCCTCCCACGCCCCCCGTACTCGCGCCCGCCCGCGCCGCGCGCGGCCCCCCCCCTCAGGCGCGAGGCGATACTTTGATGCGTTTGGGGTCGACCCCCAGAACGCACCGCGGACCCGCCCCGCTCGAGGCTGGGATTGCGCGTGCGCGCGGGTGATTGCGGCAGTTGGGCCGCCCGGCGGCGCGGTCCGGCGCTGCCCGCCGGCTGCCCGCGGCCGCCACTCGCGCCGTGCCGCGCGCGCGCCGCGCGCTGCCCCTCCGCTCTCTCTCTCTCTGGTTGCTGCACCGCCCTCTCCACCCAACGCCGCCCCGCTCACCCGCCCCCACCCACCCCCAAAACCCCCCAACCAACACCCAAACAACCCAAAAACAGCGCGACTCCTGTGAGGCGCGCGGCAACACCAGCCGAAACACCCCGCACCCCCCCCCCTCCTCCTCCTGCCGGCCCCCCCGGCGGAGCGAGCGAGCGAGAGAGCCACCTCCCCCCCTCCCCTCTCCCCCCACAGAGAGAGGAGGGCGAGCGCGCGCTCTCGAGCACACCAGCAAACAAACACCACCCCGAGAGTCTTGCTCGTTGCTTCTAAAAAAAACAGCATGAGCAACCTCAAGCCCATCGCCACCCGCCCGGGCGGCGCGGGCGACCCGCCGCCGCCGCCCGGCGGCCGCACGCCCGCGTCGTCGTCGGGCGTCGTCACGCCCAAGGGCCGCGCGGGCGCCGAGTCCGAGTCGCCCGCGGCCAACTCGGACGCGTCCTCGCCCTGGCGCCGGTTCTTCCGCGCGGGCGGCGCGTCCAACAAGGGCTTCGGCGGCGCCCCCAGCGACGGCGACTCGTTCGGCAACGGCCAGTCCCCCCGCCACCTCGTCGGCTTCTCGCCACGCGGCGGCGGCAGCGGCTCGCCCTCGCCCCGCTCGACGCCCCGCGGCGGCGGCGGCCGCGGCGGCCGCCGCGGCGGCGGCGGTGGCGGCGGCGGCGGCGGCGACTACGGCAACGGCGGCGGCGGCGGCGGCGGCCAGATCAACGCCGCCTACCCCGGCGGCGCCCCCGCCGCCGCCGGCGGCGCGGCCATGATGGTCTCCCTGGCCGAGGAGCTCCTCACCAAGAAGGGCGTCTCGCTCAAGGACCTGCAGCAGCACGACGACGAGGAGTACGCCGAGACGGGCAACAAGGTCAAGGTGGCCAAGGAGAAGCGGCCCGTGACCAAGCACTGGAACCTCATCGGCGTGGCGCTCTTCCTCTTCTACATCAGCGCCGCCATCTACTACTTCGTCATCCGCGCCACGCGCACGCTCAACATGGGCTACCTCGGCTACGGCATCATCGTGCTGATGATCGAGATCATCAGCTCGACCGCCACGATCGGCTACGGCATCCTGCTCGTCAAGTACAGCAAGTCGCGCCGAACCAAGGGCTTGCCCATCGCCAAGAAGGGCACCCAGCCCGACCTGGACAACTTGGCCTTCCACGTGCGCGTCATGGTGCCGTGCTACAAGGAGTCGGTCGAGCTCGTGCGGCACACGGTGATGGGCGCGCTGCGCGCGCCGCTGCCGAAGAACACGATCAAGACGGTCTACGTGTGCGATGACGGCCGCGACCCGGCCAAGGAGGCCATGACCCAGGAGCTCAACGCCGAGTGGGGGTGCCTCGAGTACGTCTCGGGCCGCAAGCGCGACCCGGCGGGCGAGACCAACGGAAAGTCCAACAACCTCAACAACTGCTTGAAGAACGTCATCTACAAGGACTACTACCCGTGCAACCCCTCCGGGCCCAAGATCCCGGTGCACGAGGTGGCGGTCGTGTTTGGTGAGTTGTTGATGATGGGGGGATTTTTTGGGGGGCGGGAAGGAGAGAGAGAGAGAGGGAGAGAGAACAAACGTCGCCGCCGCCGGAAGAAGAAAGAAAAACCAACACGCTCACGCCCCGCTCCCCCCCTACGCCCAAAAAACCCCCCAAAACAAAAAAAACAAAACAACAGACGCCGACATGGTGGCCAAGCCCAATTTCTTCACCAAGATCCTCGAGGTCATGGCGGACGACGACGTGGCCCTGTGCCTCACCCCGCAAGGCTTCAACAACGTCGACGCCCAGTCGGACATCTTCAACAACTTGAACCTGTCCTTCTGGGAGTACATGCTTCCAGGTTGCGACGCGCTCGGCTACATCGCCTGCACGGGCACCAACTTCTGCATCCGCTGCTTTCCCCTGGCCGACTGCGGGTGGTTCCCCACCTTCACGATCACGGAGGACTACGCCCTCGGCATGATCCTCAAGCGCAAGGGCTACAAGGCCGGGTACCTGAACGAGTACCTGGCGATCGGCGAGGCGCCCGAGGAGATTCGCAACATCTTCCGGCAGCGCTCGCGCTGGTGCAAGGGCCAGATGCAGGTGCTGTTCTCGTCGCACTGCCCGCTCTTCGACACGGGCCTCACGCTGGGCATGCGCCTGCTGTACACGTCCGTCACGTGGTGCTACATCACCAACACGGTCGCCGTGCCCTGCGCGGTCTTTGTCCCCTTCATCGCGCTGGTCTTTGGTGTCTACCCCCTGGTGCTCAACCGTGACTTTGCGCTGGCCGCCACGCTGTACTTCACGTCGTCGTCGCTGATCACGTCGGTGAGTTCCTTTCTTTGCTTTTGTTTTGTTATTGGGGTTGTTGTTGGGGGGGGGGGGAAAGGAGGAGAGAGAGAGAAAAAGAGAGAAAAAAAAAACACGACGCTCACAAAACCCGCCGCTCGCTCCCCGCCCCCCAACCAAAAAACAAAAAAAAACAGTACTGCACGTCGCGCAAGCACGTCAAGCCCCTGTGGTTCTGCATCGTCGCCTGTCACCTGCTGTGGTTCACGTTCACCAAGGCGCTCATCAACGTCCTCGTCAAGAAGATCACGAAGAAGCGCGTCGTGTTCAAGTCGACCAAGAAGAAGGGAGAGGACGACGGCCGCGGGCAGATCAAAAAGCGCCGCTTCTGCTCGCCCCCCTCCAACGTGGGCGACATGGAGGGCACCCTCGACGCCTGGGTGCTCGTCGCGTCCTTCTCCTTCTCGATGATCACGGCCATGGTGGGCATCTTCCAGATGATCGACAGGCCCTACACGGCGCAGGGCGACTTCCGCTGGTACCTGATGCTCTCGATCTTTTGGGCCTTCTACAACGCCATCCCCCCCTCGCTGTTCATCTTCTACTGCTACAACAAGGGGCAGCTCTTCGAGGACTTCTGCTCGTTCTGCCTCACGGTGTCGTACCTGATGGCCATCGGCGGCATCATCTGCACGTGGCTCGTCCCCGACGACTACAACCTCGGGCAGGTGCTCAACGTGTCGCTGCAGTTTTTCGAGGCGCAGCGCTCCGGTAAAGTGCCCCGCATCAGCAACACGCCCTGGCGCGGCAACAGCGGCCTTTGGGACTCGATCATCCTGCCCAACGGCAAGAACTACTCGCTCGTCGGCGGCTGGTACGACGACGGCGGCATGCTCAAGCTCTCCTACACGACGGCCTTCACGGTCTCGATGCTCAGCTGGGCGTACACGTCGTTCAAGGACGGGTACAAGTCGACGAGCAACGGCGAGTTTGGCGCCAACACCATCCGCTGGGGCGCCGACTGGCTGATGAAGGCGTCGGTGACCAACATCACGGGGGCGGGCGCGGCCTACCCGGACGTGTTCATCGCGCAGGTCGGCGACATCAAGCTCGACCGCAACTACTGGGGCTCGCCCGAGAAGGCCACGATGCAGCGCCCGGCCTACGCCCTCGACGCGCGCAAGCCGGGCTCGGACGTCGTCGCCATGACCTCTGCCGCGCTCGCCGCGGCGGCGACGGCCATCCAGGACGAGTCGGCGCAGGTCGCCGAGCTCTACCTCCAGAAGGCCCTCCGCCTGTACGCCATGGCGCAGCGCAGCAAGGGCCTCTACGCCCGCTGGATCCCCTCGGGCGCCCTCTACCCGTCGACGTCGTTCTACGACGACCTGGCCTACGCGGCGACCTGGATCTACGCGGCGACGCTCGACGAAAACTACCTCAACGACGCGCTGACGTTCTACGACCAGAGCGTGCAGACCGAGCCGCACATCAACCCCAACCCGTACATGTTCAGCTACGAGAACGTCATCCCGGCCCTGGACGTCCTCCTGGCCAAGTTCACGGGCGACCCCATGTTCACGGGCAACGTGCAGGACTTTGTCAAGCAGTGGCTCAACACCAAGAGCGCCACGGGGGACATCTACTACACGCCGAAGTACCTCGCCAAGGCCTACCCCGGCGGCACGCTGCAGCACACGGCCAACGCCGCCTTCCTCGTGCTGCTGGCGGCCAAGGACCCGCAGATCCTGGGCAACCGCTTCATGCTCCACGCGTGCTGGGCGCGCAACCAGATCGGGTACATGCTTGGCGACGCGGGCAGGTCTTACGTGACTGGGTACGGCGCCGTGCAGCCGCAAAAGACGCCGCACAAAGCGGCGTCTTGCCCGCCTCCGGACGTCGGCGAGTGCACGTGGGAGTCGGCCTACTACACCACCGACCCCAACTACAACCCGCTGCGCGGCGGGCTCGTGGGCGGGCCCGACGACGAGGACCTGTGGTCGGACGACCGCGACATGAACAACCCCGCGGTGACGACTTCGCTGCTCAACAGCGCGGGCTTTGCGGCCACGGTGGCGGGCCTGGTGGCGTACGACATCAACATGGCCAAGTGCCAGCAGGGCAACGGGTTCATCCAGTCGATCGCCCTCAAGGCGCGCGGGCAGCCCGAGGCCGCCGGCCAGCGCTGGTGGGAGGGCGTGTAGAGCGCGCAAGCGCTTGCGTGCTCTCGGCGTGTTTTTTTTTCTCCCCCCCCCCTTTTTTTTTGGCAGCCCCGCTCCCGCGCACGAGCGCAACACACAGCGCGCACACACACACAGCAGCAGCAGCGCAGAAAAGGGAGACCCGCGCGCGCACCCTTGTTCTTGTTCCCCCTCTCTCTCTCCCTCCCTCCTCGCCCGGGCAAAAAAAGAACACCCACACACCCCCTTTTTTTTGCCTTGCGGCGGCGGCGGTGGCCGAGTTGCGGGGCGGAACGACGAGGGGGTGCGCGCGCGCCTTTTTCTCTCTCGCGCGGTGCAGCGGGCGCCAAAAAAACCACAGCAGAAAGAAAACACCCCGCCCCTTCCCCTCGACACCCCCCGATACACACAACCCCACGCGCGCAAAGCGACTGCGCCCTGGGGGAGGACAAAACCAAGGCACGAGGCGCCCTCTCCCCCCGCCCCCTTTTTTTCCCCCCTGTGCCCGCCCGCTCGCGACACAGCCAAGCGCTTCTTCGGCGCTAAAGCGCGTAGCGAGGCCGCGCGGGGGGAGAGCCCAAAAAAAAGGACGGGGGGCGTGTGTCTCCCTCCTCGTTTTCCCCCGGGCCTCTTGCCCTTTTTTACTGCGGCGTTGGGCTTCGGGCGCGTGCTCTAGGGGGACCCCCCCTTTTTGGAGGAGGATTTCGTTTCGTTTCCCCCCGAGTTGAGAAAAAGTTCCGAGGCGCCCCCCAAAAGCGCCCGCGAGAGAGAGAGAGTCAGAGTTCCCCCACACCTCTTCTTCTAGTTTTCCCCCCTTAGGTAGCAGATCCACCCCCACCCACCCATAGCAAGCAGCGCTCCCCGAGAGAGAGGAAGAAAGGGCGGGGGGGGGGCGGGCGTGTGTGGTGTGTGCGCGTTGGCCGGCACCCCGCGCGCTCGTCCTCTCCCCCACTTCTCGCTCTCTTTTTTTGTTTTCGTGCAGACAACCCCCAGCCCCCCCCTCACACACACACGCACACACACACACACGCACCGCTAAAAGAGGGACAGAGAGAGACAGACCGAGAGAGCGAACCCCCTCCCTTTTTTTAAAAAAACAGAACCCACACAGTTGAGCGGAGCTTTCGCGACCCTCTCGGTTTGTTTTTTTCTCGCCTCGGTTTTCCCCCCGGCGCCGGCGCCATTGAAACATACAAACGCCGTGCAAAAAAGCAACGTATATACACATCTGCTGGGAAGTCTCGCCTCTCTTGTTTCTCGCGCTACACGACTGAGGATTTGTTGTTGTTGTACACTGGCGCGTTAGCAGTTTTAGCCCGCAAGCGCCGCGGCGTCGAGGGGGCGTGTCGGCCGATCGAAGCGCGCGCGAGACCCCTCCATCCTCCGCCTCCTTTACGCTGGCCGCACGGGCAGCGCCGCGGGGCGCGTCACGGGCGGCGCGGGCGCGAGCGGCAGGGGAATTGGCGCGATGCTCGCGGCTCGAGTGGGGGCAGCCGCGGCCGCAGCGGCGGCCGCCGCTGCCGCCGCCGCCACGCCGCCCTTGTCGTCGCCGCCCTGGTCGCCGTTGCCTTGCTGCTGCTGCTGCTGCTGCTGCTGATCCGCACCACCGCCGCCGCCGCCGCCGCAGTCATCGTCATCATCCGCGCCTCCGCCACCCGCCGCCGCCGCCGCCTCGAGCGCGTCGTCCGCCGACCCAAACGCCAGCACCGTGCCCCGCCCGTCGGCGCCGCCGCCTCCGTCCCCGGCCCCGCTGCCGCCGCCGCCCTCCCCCTCCTCCTCGTCCTCCTCCTCATAGCCGACGCCGCTGCTGCTGCCCGCGCGCGGGCCAAACCGCCCGCCGCCGCCGCCGCCGCGCCCGCGCCCGGAGCGCCCCGACTTGCCGGACCGGCCCGACGGGCCCGACCGGCCCGACCGCCGCAGGCTGCGGAAGAACCCCCCGCGGCCGCTCGACGCGGGCACAAAGCCCGGCGGCAGCGAGGCGCCGACGGCGGCGGCGGCCGCGCGGCGGGCCTCGGTCGCCGCGATACCGCGCTCGCCCGTCGGGATGAGCGTGCCCGTGCGGCGCAGTCGCACGCCGCACGCGTTGCACACGACGGGGTACTCGTCCGTGCCGCGGCGCCACTGCGGCGCGCTCGTCGCGTGGCAGTAGCTGCACAGGCCCGGCAGGCGGCGCTTTTTCGCCGACCCGTCGCCGCTGGCCGCCTGCTGTTCCTGCTGCCCCTGCTGCTGCTGCTCCTGCCCCTGCTTCTGCTGGCCCTTATGCTGCCGCGCCAGGGCCTGCAGCGCGCCGGCCGCCGCGTCGCCGTCGCCGTCGTCCTCGTCCTCGTCCTCGTCGCCCTCGGCCTCGGGGGGCAGGCCCGTCGCCGCGCACGCCGCGCGCGCCGCCGCCCGCGCCATGGCGGCCAGCTCGCCGTCGTCGTCCTCGCCGCGAAAGTGCTCGTCGTCGTCCTCGTCCTCGTCCCCGTCGCTAAAGTCGCTGTCGACGGCGGCCGCGCGCTCGCGCTTGGGCGCGACTGCCTGCTGCTGCTGCTGCTGGTCGCGGCGCGAGGCGGTGGCCGCGGCCGCTGCGGCGGCGGCCGCCGCCCTCCCGGCCAGCGAATCGGGCCGCGGCAGGGCGCGCGGCCCATTGGGCACGGTCCTCAGGCCCCGGGGGATGGGGACCTGCTTGCCGGCGCTGGGGCCGCCAAACTGGTTGAGGTGCTGCTTCTGCTGCTGCTGCTGGAACTGGGCGACGGCGGCGGCGTGGGCGGCAACGGCGTAGGCGTGGGCGTGGGCGGCGGCCGCCCCAGCAGCAGATCCCCCGCCGTCGCCGCTGCCGCCGCCCCCGGCCCCCATCGCCCACGCCTGCGGCGGCGCCTCGCCGCGCGCGGCCGCCGCCGCCGCGACCACCGCCGCCGCCAGCGCCGCCGCGCTGCCGCTCGTGGGCGAGACGTCCGGCGGTCCCGCCGCCGCCGCCGCCGCCCCCGGCAAACAGGGGGCGCCGAGCGGCCGCGGCGGCGGGAAGCAGCGCAGCAGCGCCTCGTGCGCGGGTAAAGGGGGCGGGCACGAGAGGTCGAGCGCGGCCGCGATGGGCGGCGCGCCGGGCGGGGCGCCCGGGGGGGCCGACAGCAGCTCCTGGCGCTGCCAGGCCTGCCACTGGATGAGCATGCGCTGCTGCTGCATGTGGTACTGCGAGAGCAGGAACGCCAGGGCCTGGAGCCGCGGGTCGGACGGGGTGGCGGCGCCGGCCGTCGCCGAGGCGGCGGCGGCGGCGTCGGCGGCGGCCGTGGGCAGCGGCGCCGGGGCCAGAGGCAGGTTCGGCAGGGGCGCGGCGGGAAATCCCCGCGCCATCATGAGCCCCGGGGGCAGCGGCGGGGGCGCCTGCCCGGCCATGGCTGTGGCGGGGGCAGCGAGCGCAGTTGAGAGGAGGGTTGACGAGGAGAACGGTCTCTTGGCGCGCGCGCGCGCGCGCGTGCGCCGTCGCCGCCGGGGGGTCTGCGGGGGGTCGCGAGCGCCGGCGGCCGGCTCCTCTGGGCTCGCGCGCGCCGCGCGCGGGGCGGCCTTGGCGCCCGTGGGCGCGCGCGTTGGGTCTAAAATGCCCGGAAAGACCTAGTCCGCCCCGGTCTTGATGGACGTCTTGATAGACGAACGAGCAAAGATCGTTGGAGCGTCGTGTTTTTTGCTCTCCCCTTCTCTCTCTCTCTCTCGCTGGAGCTCTTCGTCGTCTTCTCTCCTTCAAGGCGGGGGGGGACAGAGGGCCCTTTGCGGCTTGATTGGGGGGAGGGGAGATTTGTTGTGCATTCGTTGATTGGTTTGTGTGTGTCGAGGCGGGCGTTTGGGGGAGAGGGCGAGGGAGCTCGACTCAGGGCGGCGGCGAGGACGACGACGGCGGCCGGGTGGCGGACGGCCGCCACGGGGCCGGACCCGCCTGAACAAAGACCCCCCCTCCCCAATCACACCAATCAACAAGAACAAAACCCACTCGTCGACAACAACAACACACACAACACCCAAAGGAGACGACGAGATGGACGACGAGATGGACGAGCAGGCGGCAAAAGGGCCGCCGCCCAACTCACCGCCGCAGCCAGCCCGCGCCGCCGCCGCCGCCGCCGCCCCCGACCCACCAAAAACGACCACCAACAACGACAACCACGTGGACGACGCCGAGCGCCGGCCGTCGGGCAGGGGCACCCGCGTGCAGCCGCCGCGCCTCGCCAAGCGCTCGCGCGCGCCCTCGCAAGACGGCGGCGGCAGCGACAGCGGGCCGCCCGCAGGCCGCCTCCGCCCCCGTGCCTCGGGCAGCGCCGCCGCCGCCTCGGCCCCCCCCCACCCCCAAAACCCACCACCCGCCCTGCGCCTCCCGGGCCTCTTCGACCGCCTCCCGCTCCACCTGATCGACGACCTGCTCGAACGCTGCTGCCCGCGCGCGCTCGCGCGTCTGCAGGCCTCGTGCCGCGGCGCCTCGCCGCTGGTGGACGCCGCCGCGCGCCGCCGTTTGGGGCGCGTCGCCCGCGCGGCCAGCATGGCTCCCGCGCCCGCTGCAGGGGGCGCGCCGCGCGAGACGCTCGCGCTGCTGCTGCACTACTTCGAGGCGCAGTCGTTTGCCGCGGCGCAGTCGACGGCCGTCGCGATGGGCGCGAGCGGACTGACGGCGGCGCTGGTGGAGCGCGGCGCCGGCGGCAACGCGGGCGGCGGCAACGAGGGCGGCGTGGCCGAGCGCCAGCGCCAGCGCGCCGAGGCCCTGCGCAGCTGGTTCGCCGGGCGGGGCCCCAGCGGCCGCGAGGAAGACGACGAGGAGCAGAAGGAAGACGGAGACGACAAAGAGGACGATCACTACCAAAACCTCGCCGGCGCTCCCTACTCGCAAGACGAGGGCGCGGCGACCGAGAGCGACGACGGCGAGGAGGACGAGGAGGAGGAGGAGCAAGGAGGAGAGCCGACGGCCGCCGCCAACAACAACAACCCGGCCCCTCACTGCCCCGCCCTGTTCGACCTCGTGCTGGCCGGGCGCGAGACCTACGGCGACCGCCTCGCCCCGCTGCCCCCGCCCGCCCTGCTCCCGCCGCCGCCCCCGCCGCGGGCCTTTGAGCGCGAGTGGCCGCCGTGCTTGGGCCCGCCGACCGAGGCCGAGGCCGCTGCGCAGGCACGCCGGCGCCGGCGCTGGCGCCAGCTGGTGTGCGGCCGCCGCACGCCCGTGCACCTGGGCTGGCAGCCCGTGCCGCCGGCCGCGCCGCCGCACCCCTTGGCCGCGGCAGGAGCAGCAGGCGGCAGCAACGCTGGCGGCAGCGGCAACGGCGGCAGCACCACCAACGCCTCTCCTGCGGCGACCACAACAACGACAACGACGACAATGGCGGCGGCGACGATGGTCGAGGAGGAGATCACCCCCTCGATCGTCGCGCTCGGCGACGGCTTTGGCGCCGCCGTCACGCGCCGCGGCGAGCTCTACACCTGGGGCGACAACGCGCACGGGCAGTGCGCCGTCGACGGGACCGAGCCTTTGGCGCTGGCGCTGGCGGCGGCCGCGCAGCGGCAGCGGCACGCCGAGCGGCGCGCGGCCGAGCTGGCCGCGGCGTCGAGCCACCCGGACTGCTGCCCGGCCGTGGTGGCGGCGCAGCGCGAAGCCCGTCGCGCGCGCCTGCGGGCCCGGGAGGCGGCGGAGGACCTGGGGGAGGCCGAGCTGAGGGCGGCGGTGGTGGCGGCGATGGGGGCGGGGGCAGGGGGCGGCGGCGGGGACGCTGCCGCCGCCGCCGCCGCCGCCGCCGCCGCCGCCGGCCTCCCCGACCTGTCGTGGCTCGGCCGCCCCCACCGCGCCCTCCTGCTGCGGCGCGAGTTGACGCGCGTGATCACCCTCGCCGCGGGCGCGCGCCACCTCCTGTGCGTCTCCGAGATCGGGCAGCTCTGGTCCGCCGGGGACGACCGCGAGGGGCAGTGCGGCCGCGGGGCCGCGGGGGGCAGCGAGCCGCGCCTCAAGCCCGTGGCGGGTCTCCGCGGGGTGCGCGTGGTCGCGGCCGCGGCGGGGGACCGCCATTCGGTGGCGCTCGCGGCCGACGGGTCCGTTTTCACGTTTGGGGACGGGCGGCACGGGCAGCTCGGGCACGCGGCGCTCGCGTACGCGTCGCAGGCGCTCGCGGGGCACGCAGGCGCGGCGGCGGCAGGGGCGGGGGCGGGGGCGGGGGCGGGGGGCGGCGGCGGCGGAGGCAACAACCCGGGCTTTGTCGTGACGGCCTGGGTCGAAGCCGCCTTTGGCGGCGTCGGCGGTGGTGGTGGCGGCGACGACGGACCGCACTGGCAGACGGCCTGGAGTCTGCAGCAGCAGCAGCAGGCGCAGCAGCAGGCCGCCGTCCTGGGCGCGCCCCCGCCCCCGCCCCCGCCGTCGCGCGGCGACGCCCGCGCGCGGACGGCGCTCGTCGTGCCCGTGGCGCGCCTGGTCGAGTCGCTGCGGCCGGGCCGCCTGCAGCCGGGCGACCGCGTCACTTCGGTGGCGGCCGGGGCCGACCACACGCTCGCCGTGACCGTGGGCGGGGAGCTGATCGCGTGGGGGCTCAACGCGCGGGGGTGCCTCGGGATTGGCGGCGGCGGGGGAGGCGGAGGAGGCAGGGGCGGCGACTCGGCTGCGGCATCGGCGGTGCCGGCGCCGGCAGGGTCGTGGGTGCCCCGGCGGGCGACGCTGGTCGGGCCCGGCGGGCGGCGCTGGCCCGAGGAGGGGTCCTGCCCGCCCGGCGCCGTCTTTGGCGCCTTTGCCTCGCCAGCCCAGCAGCACCCGTCGCAGCAGCACCCGTCGCAGCAGCAGCACCCGTCGCAGCAGCAGCCCGCCTCGCTCGCGCTGCCCCCGCCCTCGCCCCCGGCTCCCGCGCCGAGCGCCCAGCGCGTGCGCGTGCTGCAGGCGGCGGCGGGGACCGACCACTCGGTGGCGCTGGCGCTCGTGGCCGGGAGGCCGTGCGTGCTGGTGGGCGGGGACGGCGCGAGCGGGCAGCTCGGGCGCGGGCGGGGGGCGGGCGCGGGCGCGGGCGGGGCGGGAGCGCGGGCGGCGAGCGACCACTTTTCCGCCGTCCCCCTGCTCGGCGGCGGCGGCCGCGCGGCGCCGCGCCAGTGGCGGCTCGGCCCCGGCGCCGCCGGCGGCTCGCGCGCGATGCCCGAGCTGGCGCTCGTGCCCCCGCCGTCCTGGGAGTCGGCCCGCCCGCCGCCCGTTGCCGCCGTGCAGGCCGGCGGCCGGGCGTGTGTGGCCGTGGGCGGCGGGGGCGCGCTGTTTGTGTGGGGCGAGGGCGGGGACGGCGCCCTCGGGCTGGGCCCGCCGCCGTACGGGGCCGGGCGCGCGTTGCCCGAGCGCGTGGCCGGGGCGCGCCTGGTGCACCCGGACCGCACGCTGCGGCGCGACACGCGCGACCCGCCGCGCGTGAGGGCCGTGCGGCAGCGGCAGGAGGAGGGGGAGGCGGGGGCGGGGGCGCAGTGATCGCCTTCGAGCGGTTGGCGGCGTCGAGCGCCGGGCGCTTCTTTTGCCCTTTGCACACAAACACGGAGCATCTTCACAATAGCGCACACAACACGATACGAGAGCACAATGCAAGCGCACTCTTCTCCCACGCCTCGATGACCTCCTAGTCGCGCGCGATCGCAGGCGGGCGCGCGCGCGCGGTGGAAAGCGCGTGTTCCGTTCTTTCTCTCTCGCGCGACAATCAATCGCAACCATGGCGGACCAGGGCAACAGCCACCATCACCATCACCACCACCACGGCCAGCGCCAGGCGCACCACCGCACCGGCGCGGCGTCGGCGTCGGCGTCGGCGGCCACCTCGCCGGTGCCGCCACCGCTCGCGCTGCCGCCCTCTGGCCCGCCGCCGCCGCCGCGCTCGAGCGGCCTCCCCCCGCTGGTGCCCTCGTCCTCCTCCCCGGACAACAACCACCACCACCACCCGGGCCGCAGGCGCCGCTCGTCCTCCGGAGTCGGGGGAGACAAGGGCGGAGGCGGGTCGCGGCGCAGGCACAGCGACGCGGCAGGAGGAGGAGGAGGTGGAGGCAGCAGCGCCGCCGCGGCCGCCAGCGCACGCCGCCGCCGCCGCCGGCACGCCCTCGCGCTCGCCCTCTCGGCCGCCTGCTCCGCGCTCGCCGTGCTGATGCTCGGCTGGCTTGCGTCTGTCGGCGGCGGCGGCGGCGGCGGCGGAGGGCCTGGCGCAGGCCTGGGGCCCGTACGCCGCCACGACGCCTCGTGGGCGACGTCCTACTTTGGCGACAACCCGGCGCTCCGGCTGCTCGGCGCCTACTTTGATCGGGGGAGCCGCGGTGGCGGCGGCGGCGGCGGCGCGTCGCTCGGGCGGCGGGGGGCAGCGGGCGACGATGCCTCCTCACCAACCCCTGGCCACGGCGCCCCGGGCGTCCACGCGCTCGTGCTCTACGCCTACGCCGGCCACGCCGACCCGGAGGCCCCGGCCAACCTGCGCTACTTCCTGCGCGAGGCCGTCGCGGGAGACCGCGCGGCGCACTACCTCCTGGCCGTGGAGCTGCCCCCGGGCCACCCCGCGCGCGCCGCGCACGAGGCGGCGGCGGCGGCGGCGCGGCGGCGGCGGCGGCGCGATGAGGAGGAGGAGGAGGAGGAGGAGGAGGAGGAGGAGGAGGGCGAGGAAGACGTGGAGGCGCGGCGGCAGGGCGGCGCTACTGCCGAGGAGGAGGAGGAGGACCCTGCGGCGGCGGAGCGTCGCAGGCGGGGCATGCGCGGCCCGCTGGCCGGGCTGGTGGTCGTGCCAGAGACGCCCGCTCCGGTCGACGGCACCGGCAACGCCTCTTCTTCCTCGGCCGCCGTGTCGCCGCGTGCCCTGGGCCTGCCCGCCCTGCCGCACGTGCGCCGCCCGCACCTCCCGCGCAACGCGCGCTACGTCTTCCACGCGGGCGGGTGCTACGACATGGGCATGTGGGCGCACCTGCTTCTGGGCGGGGAGGCGTCCGCGGAGCAGGAGCTCGGGGGGGGGGGGGGCGGCGATTTCGAGGAGCAGCAGCAGCAGCAGCAGGACGGCGGCGGCAGCGGCGCCCCCTCTTCTGCGATCCAAAAACAGCAACAAGCAAAGCGCCGCCGCCAACGCCGGCGGCGGCGCAAGCCCCTCCCCCCCGCGAAGAGGCTCGTGCCGGACTGGCGCCGCTACCGCCTCTTCCTCTTCATCAACTCGTCCGTCCGCGGGCCCTTTCTGCCCTCGTACGCGCGCGGCCGCCTCCACTGGACAGAGCCCTTTGCGTCGCGCCTCGGCGGCGCCGGCCCCGCCGGCGACGTGCGCCTCGTCGGCCCGACCGTCTCGTGCGAGGGGAGCCCCCTGGGCGGCAACGCCACGGGCGGGGACTGGCGCCGCACCCCGCACGTGCAGACGTACGCGTGGGCCGTCGGCAGGAGGGGGCTCGCCGACCTGCTCGCCGACGGCACCGTTTTGCGCTGCCACCGCGACCGATGGGACGCGATCTATTTCGGCGAGCTGGGCGCCAGCGCGGCCGTCTTGAAGGCGGGCGGGAACCTGGCGGCGATGATGACGCGGTATCAGGGCGTCGACTGGCGGCTGGAGCAGCGGCGGCAGGAGGAGGGGCAGCAGGGCGGCGGCAGCGGGGGCGGGGGCGGGAGTGGCGGCGGCGGCGGCGGGGGCGGCGGCGGCGCGTGCAACGCCGGCGCCACGCCCCTGTTTGAGTTCTCAAACGACGGCGTGGGCGTCGACCCGCTCGAGGTGGTCTTCGTCAAGGTCAAGCGCGGGCACATCTCGGAGGGATCGTACGGCGTGGGGTCCGTCTCGGCGGCCCACCGCGCGCTCGCGTACGACCATTGGCAGGCCGATGCCGACGCGGACGCCGAGGCGGCGGCCGCGGCAGCCGGGGCGGCCGCCGGAGCGGGCGGCGGCGTCCGCGCCGCCGCCGCCTTTTCTCCCGTGGCGCCCCCGCCGCTCAGCGCCCGCCGCGCCGAGTCGCTCGCCGCCAACGCCTACGCCTCCGAGCTGCCCCGCTTCCGCGCCCCCCGGGTGCTCGAGGCGCGCGCGCGGGGGGGCGCGTGCTTTGACGCCGACGCCTATGCGCGGTGGAACGCCGACCTCGCGCCGCTGGCGGCGGCGGCAGAGGCGGCGGCGGGGGCGTCGGCGGCAGCGGGGGGCGGCAGCGCGAAGGAGGCGCGCCACGGCGCGCTGTGGCGGCACTACGTCTACTTTGGGCAGTTCGAGGCCGGCCGGCGGTACCGCTTCACGTGCCCGATGGACTACGAGAAGCTCGCGCGGGCGCCCGGGGACGCGCCTGCGTGAAAGGCAAGGCGCGTTTTTTTTTCCTTGCCTCGTCGCCTTTTTATCGTCGTCGTCGCCCTCTGTGACTTCATGTAATTTCGGAAACTCTTTACACCAAAAAGGGAGGGCGCGGAAGGGGGGAGGGAAGGAGGGGGAAGGGGCTCCACAAACAGGAGGGACGCGCGAGGGACGAGGGAGAGAGAGGGCGCAACGCGGCGCTCACTCTCGCTCAAAACACGCGAGCCCGCTCCTGAAGAAAAAAGCCCCGCCCCCCACTCCCATCCGCCCACCCCGCCCCTCCCCTCCAAAAAAACACAACCCCCCGCTTAGAAGCCGGAGAACGCCTTCTTGTCCGACGCGCCCGCGGGGATCACGCGCAGCACGTTGAACCGCACCGTCTTGCTCAGCGGCCGGCACTGCCCGACGACGACCGTGTCGCCCTCGCGCACGCGGAAGCACGGCGACACGTGCGCCGACAGGTTGGAGTGGCGCTTCTCGTACCGAGCGTACTTCTTCACGTAGTGCAGGTAGTCGCGGCGGACGACGAGCGTGCGCTGCATCTTGTTGCTGTGGACGATGCCGGTGAGGATGCGGCCGCGGATGGAGACGTCGCCGGTGAAGGGGCACTTCTTGTCGATGTAGGTGCCTGTTTTTGGTTTTTGGTTGGGGTGTTTTTTTGGAGGGCGGTGGGGATCAGTCGGCGCTTTTTTCGCGGGGCGTGGATGGAGGACTCGATCGGCGGGGCGTCGCGCGCGCGCGGGTCAAACAGCGCTCAGCGCGAGCGCGTCGGAGGCGTCTCGGTGCTGCACAAAGGAGGAGCAAGAAGAATGCGAGTGCCGGGGGGGGGGGGGGGGGGGGGCGGGCGAAAAAACGCGCCCGCCGCCGCCGCCGCCGCGCGAAAAACAACAACGCACCCTCGATCGCCTCCTTGGGCGTCTTGAAGCCGAGGCCCACGTTCTTGTAGAAGCGGGTGCCGAACTTGCCCGGGGCGGTCTTCTTGCCGGCCTTCTTGAAGCCGACGTTGACGCCGAGCTGCTTCTGGTACGCGCGCTCGTTCTGTGGGTGTTGCGTTTTGGGGAGGGAGGGGGGGGAGAGGGGGCGGCCGAGCAGAGAGCGCATCGGGTTTGTCCGATCCGGGGGAGGGGCGGAGGGGGGCGGGGGAGGCGTCAGCTTGGTGCACTAGAGGCGGATCAAGGTATCTCCGGCGGTCGGGCGGGCGCGGGGGCACGAGAGGGGCCCCTCGGGCGGGCGGGAGAGGGAGAGGGAGAGGGGGGGGGGGAAGGAGCGCCGTCCCTCCCTCTTCTTCCTCCGCCCGCCAAGGGAAGTGCGGTGGGAACGCACCTGCTCCGCCATCGTGACCGGTGGCTGAAAGCTTTGTTGGGCGTTAGGTTGATGAGCCTGGTTCGGAAGAGAAAGAGGACGATCGAGGGCGGCCGTGGAGGGGAGCGGCTTTGGGTGGAGGGAGAGAGGCAGGGGGGGGGGGCTGCAGCCCGCCGCCGCCCGCTGCCGCCGCCCCTGCCCCCCTCCCCCGCCCCTCGCCCCAAAATCACATCAAGCCGACGAGGAGAGAAGGAACATTCGGGGGTGTGATTACAACACGCGCGCGCGCGGGGGGATGGAGGGACAAGAAGGGAAAAAAGCGCCTACAAAAAAACTGGCGGGAGGGGGAAGAGGAAGGGCGCCGCTCGGCAGAGCCCCGCGGGGGCAGGCGGGGGCGCCGAGCGGCCGCACAGGCAAAAATCGTTTTGTGTGTGTGTGTGGTGTTTCTCCTATGGGCGTGTGTGCGGTTTGGTTTTTTCTTTAGCGGTACACGCGAGGATATGTTTTGTGGGAAGGTCTCCTCGCTCACGGGGGCAGCGGCAGCGGCGGCAGCAGCAGCGGCACAAAATTTTACGGGGCTGGCGGCGGCGGCGGCGGTGGCGGCGGCCCCCGGGCGGCGAAAAAACGCAAGCGCAGCGCCGTGGGGGAGCCGTGCGGCAAAAGAAGGGAGCGTGGGGGGCAGAGAGGATCGTCCATCCGTCGCAATCAGACCTTGGCCGGCTCAGCGCGCACGGCGCCCGAAGACGACGACGACGACGCCACGGCCGCGGCGGCCGCGGGCGCGCGCGCGCCGCCCGAACCGCCCAAAGCGCCGCCCTGCTGCTTGCGCCGGCGCGCCTCGACCATCGCGACCGCCACCTCCATCACGCCGCTGCGCGCCAGCCCGGGCGGCTGCACGGGCCGGTTGGTCCACTCGTCCTTGCCCTGGACGAGCGCGTCCCACTGCTCGTCGGCGTCCGCTGCCGCCTCGATGTACTGCGCCTCGGCCTCGGAGGGGGCCCACGTGCCGGCCTTGGTCTTGGCGCCGACCCCGCTCCCCTCGGCGTCGGCGCGCTCCTTGCGCGCGGCGCGCCAGTCGGCCGCGCGCACGGCAAACTCCTCGAACTGCCCGAGCTTGCGGAACTTGGCGTAGCGGTCGAGCCGGATCTCCGCGCCGGACATGCCCTCGAACTCGCGGTAGGTGGCCATGAGCGCCTGCCGCACCATGGGAAACGCGGCCATCGGGTCGGCGTGCGCGCCGCCGAGGGGCTCGGGCACGATGGCGTCCATGACGCCAAAGCGCACGAGCTCGGGCGCCGTGATGCGCAGCGCCTCGGTGGCCGTGGGCGCGGCGCCGCGGGACTTCCACAGGATGGCGGCGCAGGCCTCGGGCGACGCGACGTAGTAGACGGCGTTCTCCATGATGAGGTTGCGGTTGGCGCAGCCGATGGCCAGCGCGCCGCCGGACCCGCCCTCGCCGATCACCAGCGAGAGCACCGGCACGCGCAGGCCAAACATCTCGCGTAGGTTGTACGCGATCGCCTCGCCCTGCCCGAGCTCCTCGGCCGTCTTCCCGGCGTAGGCGCCGGGCGTGTCCACCAGCGTGACGATGGGCAGGCCGAACTTGTCCGCCTGGCGCATGAAGCGCATCGCCTTGCGGTAGCCGTTGGGCTGCGGCATGCCAAAGTTGCGGCGGATGTTCTCCTTCGTGTTGCGCCCCTTCTGGTGGCCGATAAACATGAACGAGACGCCGTCGATGCTGCCGATGCCGCACACCACGGCCGGGTCGTCGAGGCCCGCGCGGTCGCCGTGCAGCTCGACGAACTTGTCCGTGATGTTGAGCACGATGTCGAGGCAGGTGGGGCGGTTGGGGTGGCGCGCGACCTGGAGGCGCTGCACGGGGGTGAGGCGCGAGTAGGTCTCCTTGCGGAGCTGTTTTTTGTGTTTTGGGGTCGTTTTCGTTTCGAGGGGTTGGTTTGGTTGGTTGAGTGGTGTGTGGTGGTTTGCGGGGGGAGGGTTTTTTTTTTTCCGCGGGAGGATTTGAGAGATCGGGGGGGGGGGGGGGGGAGAGCGGCGCGTGTTTTTTTTGAGCGGCGGCGAGCGCGGCGCTTGTCGCCTTGCCTCTCTCGTTGGGTCGCGTTTTCGGGAGGGCCGTCGGTTGATCTTCGGAGCAGCACTCGGCGCCGACGGCCGAGGCGCAGAAGGCCGCGGGGGCAGCGGGCTCGCTTGCCCCGACCAACGAGAGAGAGAGAGAGCCAAGAACAGAGCGCGCCGCGTCAGCGCGCCGCGCGCGCGCCTGAACAGGGCGACGGCGACGGGGCGGCGCGCCCTCTCGCGCGCCGAGGGGGGGGGGCTGTGCTTGCCCTTCCCCCCCCCACCCCCCTCCTCAATCCGTGTCTCTCCCCCAAAACGCCCGTCTCACCTGCTGCGCGCGCGTCTCGAGCTCGGCGATGGACTGCGAGACGTCGACGCCGTTCTCCTCGGCGACCTTGCGGACCTGTGGGGGGCAATGGGGGGCGCGGGGGAGGGTTGAGGGGGGCGGGCGGGCAAAGGGAGGGAAAATGAGCAGGCGTTTTCTCTCTCTCTCTCCCTTGAACTTTTTCACCGAGCGCGCGCGCCAAAACTGCCCGCGGGGCGCGCCGTCCCGGCGACCCACCTCCTTGATGCGCTTGTCCAGCTCGAGCAGCGGCTTCTCAAAGTCGAGCGTCGTCAGGTTGGGCGCGCGATCTGTCGTGGGGCCGAAGCGCGAGAGGAGCGCCTCGAGCCAGGGTCCCCCGCGCGCGGCCTTGGGCTCGTCCGGAGCCGAAGGGGGGTTGCGGCCGAACGCCGCGGCGCGGCTGCGCGAGGCGCGGCCGGACGCGCCCGCGCGGAGCGCGCGGTTGGCGGACAGCATGGTCTTGGGGAAGGGGGGGAAGAGGGAGCGCGCGCGCGCGAAAAGGAGGAGAGCGCTTTGCTGTGCTGTTCGTATGTGTGTGTGTGTCGTCTCTCTCCGCCTCGCTGTGTCTCGATCGTCGTGCGGGGTGGGCCTCGCTGAGAGTATGGGCGGGGCTCGCTGAGAGTAGTGGCGGTAGTGGTGCCAATTGGGCCCGAGGAGGCGCGCGGCTTTAGGGGGAATGGCGAGGGGCGTGCGCGCGGAGGGCGCCTCGCCTCGCCGGCGACGGAGCGGCGACGGAGCTCGACGCCCCCCACCCCGGGCCGGCGAGCAACAGTCAGGGAAGGGGGGGGGGGGCGTGTTGGATTTCGGCCGAGACTCCCGTGCTCGAGGGGGGCGTCGTGCTGGGGCATCGCCATTGGCTTGAAGAGGGCGCCCCCCATCACGCGCGCCGATCCGCCCTGCACGTGCGTCTGATCTGCGTCGTCGTCGTCGCCGCGCGCGCGCGCCTCCCGTACTCGCGCCCTCCCCCCTGACCCGCCCGAGTCGGTATGCCTACAGCCTGATCTCCTGTCGCCTCCGTCTCAAGCCCCTACGCCGGTCGACGCACCTCGTCTCACGCGTGCGGGGGGTCGGCGGGCCGCCGCCGCCGGCCCATGTCCCGCTCTCGTCGTCATCGCTGCTGTTTGGTCGCCGTCGCCGCTCCCTCGTCGTCGTCGCCGCCCTCTTCTTCTCCGGCTCGCCGTCCCTCCCTCTCTCTCTCTCTCAGAGGCGCATCGCTCTTACACACAACGCACACACACGCATCAAACGAACCCCACGATCGACCTCCATCAGTCCAATCCTCCTTTCGACAACACCACTCCACACCCAAACACTCCCTTCCCCCTTGCTTTTGCTCTCGACCACACGCCTGCCACCACCGCCATGGGGGCCGCGGCCGAGGACGCAGCCGCGGCCAAGCGTCGCGAGAAGCTCAAGGAAAAGAAGCAGCGGCAGAAGCAGCACAAGCAGGCGTTCAGGTAGGGAGAGAGAGAGAGAGGCACCCCCCACCTCTTCGTTCCATCCGCACGCGCGCGTGCACTCACGGGCCCTTCCTTTTCGACCGTTCGAACACACGCACACACAAAAACCACAGGCAAGAGGCGGCCGAGCTTCACCGCGCGCGCCAGCAGCAGCAGCAGGAGGAGCAGGTGTGTACACGGACTAATGGACCGCGGCCGCCGCTCGTCGCCGCCGCTCGTCGCGCTCGCCTCGCTCACCCCCCCCCCCCCCCCCCAAAAAAACCCCGAACACCACCACAGCCCAACGGCGAGGGAGCAACAGCAGCAGCAGCAGCAGCAGCCGCAGCGCCGGGCGCCCCCCCGACCTCGATCGCCCCCAACCAGCCCGTGGCAGCATCATTATCAGCATCAGCACCCCCACCCCCCGAGGTCGAGTACGTTTCGGCCCCCTTGCCGGCCGACCTGCTCGCCGCCATGGCCGCGGGGCGCGAGGCCGACGCGGCCGCACGCGCCGAGGCCCGCGCGCGCGCGGCGGCGGCCGAGGCGCGCGCGGCAGCGGCGGAGCACGCGGCGGCGGCCGAGGCGGCGGCGGCGGCCGAGGGCGCCACGGTGGACGCGGGCGCGGCGGAAGGCAAAGACGACGAGGACGAGGCGACGCGCGCGGCGGCCGCGCGGCGCGAGCTGGCGGCGGCGGCGCTCGCGGCCGAGGGGCCGTACGCCGAGCTCCAGGCCGCGTTCCGGCGCTTCCTGCCGGCCGAGGTCGTGACGGGCGTGGCGCCGCTGCCGGCCAGCAGCGAGGATGAGGAGGAGGAGGAGGGCGGCGCGGAGGCGATGCAGCAGGACGAGGAGGACGACGACGGCGAGGACGGCGAGGACGGCGGCAAGAAGAAAAAGAAGCAAAAGGCCAAGAAGAAGAAGAAGGACGGCGCCAACGCCAGCGCCGCCGGCCCCTCCTCCGGCAACAACAGCAGCAGCAGCAGCAGCGACTACAGCGGCGACGACGACGACGCCTCCCGCGCCCGCCGCGGCGCCCACCTTACCAAGCGCGAGCGCCGGGAGCTGGCGCAGCGCCGCGTCGCCGAGCTGAAACGCCGCTGCCCGAGGCCCGAGGTCGTCGAGGTCTGGGACAGCACCGCGCCCGACCCGGAGCTCCTCGTGCACCTCAAGAGCGAGCGCAACACCGTGCCCGTGCCCCGGCACTGGTCGCAGAAGCGCAAGTACCTCTTTGGCAAGCGGGGCGTCGACAAGCCGCCCTTTCGGCTCCCCGAGTTTCTCGAGGCCACGGGCATCACCGAGATGCGGCAGGCGTACGCCGAGGGCGAGGGCGACAAGCGCCTCAAGCAAAAGTCGCGCGAGCGCGTGAGCGGGAGGTCGGGCAAGCTCGACATTGACTACGCCGTGCTGCACGACGCCTTCTTCCGCCACCAGACGAAACCGCGCGGACTGACGGGATTCGGCGACCTCTACTACGAGGGAAAAGAGTTTGACGGCGCGCCCGCGGCCGCCGCCTCGTCGCGCCCCGGGTTTTTGTCGCAGGAGCTGCGCGCCGCCCTCGGCCTGCTGCCCGACGGCGACGATCCCTTGCCCTCGACCGTCGCGGCCGCCGCCGCGGGGGCCCCCCCGCCGCCCCCCTGGCTCATCGCCATGCAGCGCTACGGCCCCCCGCCCTCTTACCCGGCGCTCAAGGTGCCCGGGCTCAATTGCCCGCTGCCCCCCGGGGCGCGCTACGGCTACCAGCCGGGGGGGTGGGGCAAGCCCCCCGTGGACGAGCGCGGGTGGCCCGTGTACGGCGACCCCTTTGGCCTCGGGGCGGGCGGTGGTGGAGGTGGTGGCAACGACGCGGGCGCGGCCGACAGCGAGGGCGAGGCGGCCGAGCTCCGGCGCGCGCCGCGGTGGGGGGCGATGGCGGATGAGGACGACGACGGGGGCAGCGGCCTGGCGACGTCGTCGGAGGAGGAGGAGGAAGATGAGGGGCGGCGCGGCGGTGGGCAGGAAGAGGAGGAGGAGGAGCCCGAGGTGCTGGCCGCCGGGGAGGACGAGGCGGGCCTGCTGCTCGCCGAGGGCATCGCGACGGGCGCGCTGACGGCCGCGGGCGCGGCGACGGCAACAGGGGCCGCGTCGCCGAGCGCGGTCGAGCTTCGCAAGGGCGGCGGTGGCGGGGGCGCGGACAGCGTGGCGCAGCCGCCGCGGCAGCTGTACCAGGTGCTCGAGCAGCGCAAGGCCGCGCTCGCGCCCGGGCAGATCCTCGGCACGGACCACGTGTACGTCGTGCCGCCCTCTGGGGCTGCCGCGGGGGGCGCGGACGGCGCCGCCTCGTCGGCCGCTGGCGGCGGCGCCGGCGCCCCGCTCACGGCCCGCCAGCGCCGCCTGCAGGAGGCCCTGCGCGCCGCAGGCGCCGCGGCCCTCCCCGCCGACGTCGAGGTCGCCCTCGACCCGGACGAGCTCGAGGGCCTGGACGCGGCCGCCGTGCGCAGGCTGTACGAGGCGCGCGTGCAGGAGGCGCGCGAGGCCAGCGGCCGCGGCGAGATCAGCGGTATGGTCGGCGCGCAGGCGGCCGCGCAGAAGCGGCGGCTGGCGCGGCAGGCCGAGGCGCGCGCGGCCAAGAAGGCCAAGGGTGGGGGCGGTGGAGAGGACCCGGACTCGTTCAAGTTTTAGAGAGGCAGAGAGATTGGAGGATTTGGTTTGCGCGCGAGTTGCAAAGAAGAAGCAAGCAAAACAAGACTCGTTTGTAGGGAAAGAGAGCCGCCCGGCCTGCCCTCACCGCCGCGACCGCCGCGCGCCCCGCCCCCCCTCCTCCTCCTCCTCCTCCCCTTGCATCAGCAAGAGGGGCATCTGCACGCTGATCGCGGCGGCATTCCCCGGCCCCGGGGACCGAAACACGCGCACCTCCCTGTCCGCGTAGAGGACCTCGAAGCGGCCCTGGCCGCGGATAAAGGGCAGGTCGATCGACTTGCCCCCGCCGAGCTCGAGCCTCCCACCTTGGACGTCGGCGGTCACGGCGGCCGGCAAGCGCAGCGCTCCCGCTGCTGCCGACGCCGCGCGCCCCTGCCCCTCCGGTTCACCCGCCGCCGCCGGCGCGTACTCTCCAAAGGCCGACACGGCAAAGGGCCCGTACACGACCCGGTTGACCAGCCCGCGCGTGCGCGGATCAAACTGCTGCGAGGCCACGACGCCGCCGCCGCCGCTGCTGCTGCTGCCGTCGGCGCCGCGGCCGCCCGCCGACTCTTTCTTTCCAAACACGCGCTCGGCCAGCTCAGCAGTCGTCCGCCACAAAGGAAATCCCCCGGACGCGTACACCACCTCGAACGCCTCGGGGCCCAGAGCCTTGAGGTCTAGCCGCTCGCCCTCGGCCGCCGCCGCCAGCGCGACAACGGCGGCGTCGGCGCGGCGCCGCCGCGCGGCCGCCGAGCCTGCGCTCCGATCCGCGACCGATGCGATCAGCTCGTCGCGCGCCTTGGCCACGGCCGCGCGGCGCTTTGCCGCGGCCCCGCCCGCGGCAAAGGGCGCCAGAAGCTGCTGGATGAGCATCGGGACAACGATCGATCGGCAGAGGCGAAGGGCGGGATCCCTCTCGCCGAGACTCCGTCCCGTGGGTTGGGGGTTTGGGGCTGCGAGAACACCCCACGGATCAGGTCGTCGTTGTTGTGAGAGAGCAGCAGTAGTACGTAGGTCTTGAAAAAGAATGAGTTTCTTCTTCCCTCCCATCAAACCCGCGGCGCCATTTGCAAAAACGCCGCCGCGACCTTCGGCGCCGCCCCCGCCGTCCCGCCCCCGCCAACGCCTCCCACCTTCACCGGCCCTACCACCGTGCCCGCCATCAGCCCCCGCTGCTGCTCCCGCCGCCGCCGCCGCGCCGCCGCGCACCACCAGCACAGCCCGCCCACGACCAGCCCCAGCAGGATGACCCCGCCCACGGACCCCCCGACCGCCGCGCCCACGCCCTCGGGCGTCAGGCCGACGATCTTGGCGCCCCCCGCGTCACGCAGCGCGAGCGTGTGCCCCGTCCCCCTCTCCAAGGCGCCCACGCCCGTGTGCACGGCGGCGTAGAGCGCGAGCGAGGCGCTGAAATCGCGTTTGAGAGCGCGCGCGCGGCCTTCGGCCGACAGCCGCACGAGGGAGGCGCACGCGGGCGCGAGGCGGCGGTCGTCGCGGCGGTCTAGGTGCGACGACGTCGTCGCTCCTCCTCCCTCATCCTCCGGCCGCCACTGCCGCCTGTACACCCCCTCCAGGCACGCGTCGACGGCCCCGGGCGTCTGCGCGAGCATCTCGTCGGCCACGAGGCACAGGCGGCCCACGTCGCGGTCGCAGGGCTGCGTCAGGGGGCCCGACGGGGCCCACAGGAACAAGAAGGCGTGCGCCGCGCGTGAGAGCTCGGCCTCGCAGCGGCGCGACAGCACGCCCGCGGCGGCGACACCGCTGGACGACGCGTGCCGCGCGAGGCAGCGCAGCGCGTCGCCGCCGCCGTTTTTGGGGTTGGAGGAGGCGGCCTCGTTCTTCTTCTCTTCCTTGGCACCGCCGCCGCCGCCTGCCGCCTCGGCCGCCGCCTCGGCCGCCGCCTCGGCCGCCGCGTCCCGCTGCTCGTCCCTCGCCTCCTGCGCGTCCTCGCGCGGGCACAGCTTGGCCGCGTCGGCGCCGCACTCGCGCACCAGGCGCGGGTCCAGGCGCCAGTTGGCCTGCCGTCCGTGCACGCGCGCGGCCAGGGCCACGCGGCACCCGTCGCTGAAGCCCATCCCGCCAGCGCGCGCCGCCAGGCAGCGGAACAGCCGGCCGTCGTGCCGGTGCGTGCGCACTTTTGGGCAGTGCTCGGCGCGTTCGGCCGCGCACGCGCGCGTGAGCGGGGTGGACAGCTCGGCGAGTCCGCCAGCCTTCTCGTCGAAGCGCACGCCGGCAAAGCCGACCTCGGAGGCGCGCATGTCGTCGCGGGCGCGCGCGGCGAGGGCGGCGACGGCTGCCGCTCCTCCCCGCCCCTCGGCGCCCTCGGCCACGACGGCGGCGATAGGGGCATCGGCGGCGGCGGCGAAATCGTCCGAGTAGTCCCCCCCGTCGTCGAGAGGCCGCGCGGCCGAGGCCGGTCTGGCGAGGAGGACGATTAGCAGCAGCAGTGGTAGTAGTAGTACTGCTGCGAGCGTCGCGTCGCGCGGTCGCCTGGTGCGCCCTCTCATCCTCGGTTCGTTCGTTCCCTCTCTCCTCCGCTCTCTCCACCAATCGCGCCGATGATTCGAGGGAGGGGGGGGCTTTCGCGATCGTGCGCGCGGCTCAATTGCTTCAGAAGTCGGTCGAGAAAGTGCAGGAGTACAAAGCGGAGTTGTGTGTTGGTGTTGCGTGGGACGGGCGCTGGGGGCCGGCGGTTTGTTGCGCCGACGCTCACTCTCGGCGCGCGCGCGCGCTGCCGCTCTCTTCTCGCCCCTCGAGTCTGCTCACACCCTTCACCGCCCTGCCTCCCTCTTCTCGCCCCATCGCCGTGAAGTCCCTGCCGCTTTAAACCCTTCACCGCCCCCCGCCGCCGTACGCCTCGTTGATCGCGCCCATCTGCTTGGCCAGCTTCCCCCCGGCCTTCCACTGCCCCTTGCTGGCCGTCGCCGCGGGCCCGCCGCTTGAAGACGACGACGGGGACGCCGCCGCCGCCGCCGCGCCTCCCCCCGCGTGCGACCACGCGTTCTGCGGGTGCGTGCGCCCCGCCTGCATCAGCTCGCTCAGCGCCATCTTCTTCGGCTTGGCCTTCTTGCCCGCGGCGGCGGCGGCGGGGGCGGGGGGCGGCGCCGGCTCGTGCTCAGTCTCGGCCTCGGGCTCCACCGGGGCGCGCGGCGGGCCCGCGGGCGCCGCGCCGGGGAGGCCAGGCCACACGCCCTCGGCGGCGGCGGGCGGCGGCGGCGCGGCGCGGGCGCCCAGGCGCGCAGCCGCGCTGCCGCCGGCAGCACCGGCCGGCCGCACCGGCGCCGAAGCAGAAGCAGAAGCGCCGCCACTGCCACCACCACCACTACCACCACCACCAGGCCTCCGCCCGCCCACGATCGCGGCGGCCGTCGGCAGCGGCAGCGCGGGCGCCGCCGCAAACGCCGCCGTGCTGCTGCCCATCCCGGCCCGCCCGGCGGCCGCTGCCCGCTCGGCCATGGCCTTGCCCGCGGCGGTCGGCAGGCCGCACGCCTCGCACACGCGCGCGGCGGGCGCGTTGACCGTCTGGCACCCGCCGCACAGCCACGCGCTGCGCCGCTCCGCCTCGCCCGCGGCGTGCAGGGCGGCCTCGGGCGGGATCCACCCTTTCCCCAGGGCGCGCGCGTCGTGCGCGGCGGGCGACGACAGAAAGGCGCGGTGCGCGGCCAGCAGCGCGGCGCGGCGCGCGTCCTCGTGCAGCAGGGCGGCCAGCTCGGCGGCCACGGGCAGCAGGCCCAAGCGCACGAGCGTCGCGTGGTAGTCGGCCGCCTGCCTCTGCAGCGCCAGCTGCTGCTTCTTGGGGTTGCCGCCGCCGTTGCCGTTGCCGTTTCCGTTTCCCCCGCCGAGCGCAAAGTCGGCCGATGCCTGCTTGAACGCCGCGAGTGCGCCGCCGCCGTCGGCGCCGCCCTGCCCCTGCTGCTGCTGCTGGTCGCCCGCTGCGAGGCGCGCGCGCACCTTGTCCATGAGCGCCTTGTTGGCCGCGCGCATGGCCTGCGAGGGGCCGCCGCCGGTCGAGGCGGCCGCCCCAGGAGCGCGCGCGCCGCCGCCGCCGCGGCCGCCGCCGCCGCCACCGGCGCCGGCCGCCAGCGTGGGGAACTCCTCTGGCCGCGGGGGTGGCGCGGCGGGCGGCGCGGCCGGGCGCGGCGCGCTGCCGGGCCTGGGCGCGCGCGTGCGCACGGGCACCCACGACGGGTGCGCCAGCCCGGCCTCGTCGTCGTCGCCGTTGCCGTTGTTGTTGTTGTTGTTGCTGTTGTTGTTGCCGCCGCCGCCGCCAAGCGCCGGGAACGCGTCCTCCCCCTCACCCTCGCCTGCCGCCGTCGCCGCCGCCACGGCCGCCACCGCCTCCATCTCGCCCGCGGACGCGCTCGCGCGCATGCCGCCCGGCGCAGCGGCAGCCGCGGCCGTCGTGCGCGGCGCCGCCGCCGCCGCCAGCGAGCGGTGCACGACGCGCACGCCCCCGCCCCCGAACATCGACGGCGGCGGCGGGCCGACCACGGCGGCCGCCGAAACGCGGTGCGCCAGCGCCTGCCGCTGCCCCTCCTGCTCGCGCGCGCGCCGGCGCTGGCCGCGCGAGGCGGTGGGGAGGGCGGGGAAGTCCTCGGCGCGCAGGGGCTGGCCGCGCGTGGGGCCCGAGGCGCCGCCCACCCACGTGCCGAGCGCGGACATGGCGCCGCCGGCGGCGGCGGCGGCCGAAGAAGAAGACGCCGCTGCGCCGCCGCCGAGGCCGTCCATGCCGCCGTCCCCGCCGCCGCCGCCGACCGTCGGAAAGTCAGCCGCGCTAAACGTCACGCTCGAGGGCGGCGGGAGCTCCGAGGGCGCGGCGGCTCGCCCTGCTGCTGCTGATCCGTCGCCGCCGCCGCCGCCGGACATGGCCGACTCGGACCGGCTGTGCCGCATTCCTCTTCCTCCTCCTCCACCTTCGCCGCCGCCGCCACGCCCGCCTCTCCGCCCGCCGCCCCTGTCGCCACCGCCGCCCCTGTCGCCACCCCCCTCGCCGCGCGCGGGCGTCGAGTACCGCAGCTCCACGGGCACCGCCATCGCCTCCCGCCGCGCCGCCCGCGACATCCCCAGCTCCCCGGCGTGCTCCTGCGCCACGTGCCGCTTCAGCTCGGTGTCGGACGTGAAGACGACAAACTTTTTCTCGAGGCACGCTGGGTGGGGGCACGGGTGGTGCGCCCCCCGAAAGTGCTCCTCGAGCTCGTCGTAGTCGCGGTAGTAGACGTGCGACCCGGGCCGGTCGCGCCGGCACACGAAGCAGTGCTCGTGCGCCGACTCCATGTGGCGGTAGATCTCGCCGGCGTCGTAGAAGCGGCGCGAGCAGAAGCGGCAGAGCGGGTGGCCTTTAAACCCGGCGTCGGCCAGCGGGCCCGCGTCGTCGCCCGTGCGATGGTGGCGCTCGAGGTCCTTGCGCGTGTACAGGACCTGCTCGCAGATGAAGACGCGGCGGCCTTTCAGGCAGAGCGAGCAGAAGTGCAGCCCGCGCTCGTCGGTCACGCGCTTCTGCAGCGCGTTGAGCGAGCCAAAAAGCGGCGCGCCGCCAGAGGGGTCGGCCGACACCGAGGCGGCGATGGCGTCGGCGGCCTCGGCGGCGCCGCTGGCCCCGCCCCGCGCCAGGACCGGGTGCGTGTACGAGCACAGCTTCTTTATGTATTCGTAGTGGTCCTGGTCGTCGAAGAATCCGTTGACCTCGGCCAGCTCGTACAGGCCGTGCGCGTTGGGGCGGGTTTTTTGGTTGTTGTTGGTGTTATTGGCGCCGCCGCCGTGGCCGCCGCCGCCGCGCCCGCCGCCGCCACCGCCGCCGCCGCCGGTCGCCGCCGCCGCGCAGCTGCGCGCCAGGGCCTCAAAGTCCGGCGGGCGCGCCGTGTAGTCGCCCGCGAACCGCGTCATGAACACGGCGTCCTGCTCCTGCCGGCAGTGCACGCACCGCTTGTCCTCGAGCACGAACCGCAGGCGCGCGACGCACCGCGAGCACGCGTCCTTGTGCCCGCAGGGCCCGAAGGCCGTCCACTCGAGCGCCTCTGCGCACACGCAGCAGCAGTCCTGGGTCGACATGGTGGGATTTGGTGACCAAGGGGGGTAGATGATCGATCGGCGTTTGAGGGTGGTGGTGGTGGTGGTGGTTCTTCTCTGGGCTGGTGTCGTCGTCGAAAAGCAGCCGATTGTTGCCCCCACGTTGCGTCGAGGGGCAATTGGATGTGGGGAGCGTCGCTCTTGATTGTGGCGTGTGCGAGTGATCGCGTGTGGGGTGAGAGTTGGGGCGAGCGTGCGCTGCGTTTTGGGAGGATCAACGTTGACGTCCAATCAGCCAACTTGGCTGTTTCTGCTTGCGCCAAGTTGACGCTCGAGGCCCCTCCCCCAAATGCATGCACGCCACCATCGCCAGAACGCGCAGATCGATCCAGTACCAAGGCCATTCTGCCCCCCCCCCTCGCGATATACAACGTACGCGCGCGCGCTCTAAAAGCAAAGCAGCTCAACTCACTCTTCACCCCTCACCCGGCGCCCGCCAATCCAACCCAATCCAGTCCCGCCCCCGACGCCAATGTCGATGCTGACGCGCGGGCCCAAGCTCAGCGCGCGCCCGGCCTGCAGCAGCAGCAGCAGCCGCGCCGTCGCGGTGAGTTGTGTTGAACGCGGGGACAGAGAACGAGTGACCGAGCGGCGAGCGAGCGCGCGCACGGCGAGGGGCGCGGTGGCGGCGTCTTCCGTCTCTCACTTCTTCTTCCCCCCCCCTCCCCCCCAACAAACCAACACAAACAGACCCGCGCCGCCCCCCTCCAGCAGCACAAGCAGCAGCAGCAGCAGCAGGCTCCGCTCCGGATGGGCGGCGCCGCCTCCAGCACCCTCGCCGCCCGCCGCGGCAGCAACAGCAACAACCGCTCGCCCGTCGCCGCCTCGGCCGCCGCCGCCGCCGAGGCCGCCGCCCCGAACCTGCCCTTCCGCGTCGGCCACGGCTTCGACCTCCACCGCCTCGCCGAGGGGTACAAGCTCATCATCGGCGGCGTGGAGATCCCCCACACGAAAGGGTGCGAGGCGCACTCGGACGGCGACGTGCTGCTGCACACGGTCACCGATGCTCTCTTGGGGGCGCTAACGCTGCCAGACATCGGCCAGCTGTTCCCCGACACCGACCCAAAATGGAAGGGCGCGTCCTCGGACATCTTCCTGCTGGAGGCGGTGCGCCTGATGCGCGAGAAGGGGTACGTCGTGGGCAACATGGACGCGACGATCATCGCGCAAAAGCCCAAGCTGTCGCCGCACAAGGGGGCGATCCGCACCAACCTGTGCCGCTTGCTGGGGGCGCACGAGGACGCGGTCAACATCAAGGCCAAGACGCACGAGAAGGTGGACAGCATCGGGGAGGAGCGGAGCATCGCGTGCCACGCGGTCGTGCTGCTGGTGAGGCAGTGACGATGCGTTGTACTTTTGGGGGTTGGCGTGTGTCGGCGCGCGGCGCGGTGTCGGCAAGGAGCGCCGCGTCGAGGGCCGGGGGCCCCCCCGGCGCAGAGGTGTGTGCGCTTGGTTGGCTGCTTCGGGCGGCGCGCGCGCGCTACCGTGCCTTGGACCCGCCGCGCGCGCTCTCGTGAAACGCGCTCTCGCAGGATGTAAATGGAGGAGAAGAAAAAGCCAGGTCAGCGGCGGCGGGAGCAGCGCGCCCCCGCCAACTGTTCGCCCGCCTGGCGACGCTACGTCGGCGCGCGCCGGAAAAAATAACAGCGTCCTCGACGTCGACGGCCCGCGCGGCGTGATGCGGCCCTCCCGTCCTCGTCCGCGCGCGAAGTGTGCGCCTGGACCCCTCCGAGACCGCCATCGCTCGTCGCGGGCAGATGGGGATCGGGAGCGGGTGGCGCGGGGCGGTAGAGGGGAGAGGGGAGAGGGAGGCTCTTTGCCCCTCCCTCCTCTTCACCCCTCGTCCTCCTCTCGCCCCGCACTCCTTACACTCCCTTTATTTCCAACCAAAGAATCGCCCCCCCCCCCCCCTCTCTCACCGCGCGCGCCTCGCCCTCAACGGGCGGCTCACACACACGAAGCAGGCCACAGGCGTGGCGGTGTGGCGGGCCCGCCTGCGAGGCGCGCGCGCATGAGGTGTTTTCGGGGGGAAGGGGGGGGGCAAGAGAGAGAGAGAGAGTCAAGCTTCCAGTCCTCGCGCGCGCCCCTCGCTCCAGCCCCGCGGCCCCATGCGGCAGATGCGCCCCCTCCCCCCAAGGGGGAAGAGCCGCAGCCGCGCCGCGGGGATGGACAGGGGCGGGCAGTGGGTGGCTCGGAGCGACGCGCGCCGGGGGTCGCGGGAGGAGGAGCAGAGAACCCTCTCCTCCCCCCCCCTCAACAACGCTCCTTCCCGCTCTACCGCATCTCCACGCGAACGAACGCGCGCGCCCCGCCGCCTGCACACACGCACGCCGCCCCGCCCCCCCATCCAACCCATTTCCGACCCTCTCCGCCGCCAGTCCCGCATCGCCCGTTGGCCCTTCCTCTTCCCCCCTTGCCCCCCTCGTCGCGCGCGCGCCTCTTTTGCCGACCCCCTCTTTTCTCTCTTTTCCCCCCCTCCTCCCCTGTGCAGCGGGCGGCGGCAACGCCGCCGCCCGCGCATGGACGGGGGGAGGGGGATTGGAAGAGAGAGAGAGAAAGAGGGGGGCGCGAGGCGGTGCGCGCGCGCGTCGAGGGGTCGCGGGCGTGGTGGGGGGCGGGCCGCGAGGGCGCGTGCGGGGCCCGCCGGCGCGCGGGCGGCGGCGGGGAGGATGTGAGGGCACGTGAGGGGGAGCCGCGGCAAGGCGCAGCGACGGGCTCGGCGCGGGGGCGCGCGCGCGGGTTTTGCGGAGGGGGGCGGCCGCGGCCGGGCGGGGTGTGGGCCCCCCGCCGAAAAAAAAAACCCAAGGACAGCACAGCGCCGCGCTTCTTCATCTGTTTCGTCATGACGCCATCGATCTTCTTCTTCTTCTTCCTTCCTTGGGCGCGCCTGTTTCCTTTTTCCATGTGGCGAGAGGAGCGAGGACACACACGGAGAGAAAGCGAGAGAGCGCGTGAGAGAGAGAGAGAGAGCGAACGCAGACGGCGAGAAAGCGAGAGAGAGAGAGAGAGCGACGGTCTCCCTTCCACCGAGAGAACACAACGCGCAACAACAACAACACACACACCAACACACGACACCCCAACGACAAGAGACGACGAGAGCGACCAACGCCCCTCCGCCCTCCCTTCCCGCCCTCCCGAAGACGGCGCGGCGGCCGCGGCGGCGGCGGGCCCACGCGCCCGCACGCCATCCCGCGCCGCCCGCCCGCCGGACGGGTTGGAACGCCGGAGCAAAAGGAACCAAATGGGGCGGAGCCGCGGCGCGCTGATGAACCGATCGATCTAAAAACCCAAAAACATAACGCGTGCGCCCCGTCCTTTTTCACACACCCGCCGGTGCGCTGGCGCGGTGGGGGCGGGGCCGAAAAAAACACCCCCCCAAGAAAGGCCCTCTCCCCCCTGGCGCGGTCGCGCGGAGCGGGGCAAAAGAGGAGGGGGGACTTGCGCGCCAACTCGTGTTGCCCGGGCGCGGAACCCAAGGATTGCGGCGCAACAAAAGGAGGCGCGCGCGCGGCCCCCCGCGCGCGCGCCCCTTTTTGCCGCGGCTTGTTTTCCGCCCGCAACAAAACGACGCGCCCCCCCTCCCCCTCCCCCCCTCCCCCACGAAACCCCCACGGAGCAGCGTCCCCTTTTCTTCCCCCCCCATGTCTGCTTGTGTGTGTGTCTGCGGTCTTGCTTGCTTGCGTTGCTCGCGCGCGCCCCCTTTCCCCCCGCTCGTTCTTCTTCCTCTGCTTCGCCCACGGTTCCACGTCCATGCCCTTCTTCTTCTTCTTCCTGCCTTCACGCACGGTCCTCCTTTAGGTCCCCCTGCTGCCGTCATCCCTAACCCCGCCCTCCCCCCCCCGCCGCCCCCCCCCACACAAAAGAATCCGACGGCGCCCGCGTTGCGTGACCCCTCTTTCCAACACCCGCGCACGCCCGTCTCGGTTTGTGGGGGGCTTGGCGCCGCGGCGGCGGCCGGCGCGGGCTTGCGGCCCGCCTCCTCCTTTACGTGCCCGTCCGCCGTGTTGGCTCGGTTGAACCTTCTTTCCCATCCTATTCCCCCCTCCGTCCCTCCCTCGCGCGCGCGCCCGACCGCCGCTCTTAACCCCCTCCCCCCCTAAAAAGACACCCACAGCCATTGCCGCCGGCCGCCGCCCGCACGCACGCCCTGCCCCCGAGCCCTCGTTCGTGTTTTTCCTTTCCCGAGCTTTTTTTCCCAAGCCCAAGGCCCAAGAAAGAATTCAAGGGGAGTTAAGTATGAGAGAGAGAGATCGCGCGCGCGTCGTGTGCGCGCCCCGTGCGGCGGCCGGCGCTCTTGTTGCCGGCTCGGTTTTTTTTCGTGTTTCGGGGGGGAGGATGCGGCGAATAAGCGCGCGCGCAGAGCGAGCGAGAGAGAGGCGCCGCGCGCGGCCACCTGACTCGGGCGGCCGCGCGCCGGCGGGGTTGCGTCTTCGTATGGGAAGCCCGGCCCCCCCTCCTGCTGCACTCCTGCTGTGGTTCACGCGTCGTCTTGTGGTCTTTGTTCTTCCTTTGTTCCGGGCGAGCTGCTGCCAATCATGAGCGCGCCGCGCCGCTCTCGGGTTTTGTGTCGTTCCTTGGGTCCCTCCGATCCGCCGCTCTCCCCCAAAACCAAACCAAAAAAAACAAAGCCGAAAGAACAAGATCCGCGAAAGACGCTGGAGGAGCCACGTACGCCTTCCTTGCGCACCTTGGTATTTTCCCACCCCCCTTGGATACGAGAACCCCCCCTCCAAAAAAAACCACACAACACCAAAACACTGCGGGCGGAGCGCGCGCGGCCGACTAGGCGCGCCGAGGAACCCCCACCTCGGCGTGCCGAAACGCCCGCCGCTCCCCCGCCCCCAACCCCCCCAATTTACTTCTAGCCTCGAGCGACACGGCGCTCTGTTCTCTCGGGTTCGACTCCCGGGGAGGCTCTCTCGACTCTCTCTCGTTTTGTTTTGTTCCTTGTCTCTTTTCTCTAGACGCGGTCGTGGCGCGAGGCTCTCGCGGGCGGGTGCAGCGGCGGAAAAAAAATCCCCTGGCGACCGGCGGGTGATTTTCAGCGCGCCATCTCCGCCGGCCCAGCTTTGCAGCGCCCAGCGCACACGCTAGTGTAAGACACCCCCCCTCCTCCTCCTCTTTTCTTCTTTGCTTTCCCGCCCGCCCGCACGCGCGCGCGCGCGCGCGCATCCTCTTTCCCCGACCTCCGAAAAGGCCTTTTTCTTTCCCGCTTCCGCCCCCAAAACCCCTCAACCCCCCCCCGCCGGCTTCCAGCGCCCCCCTGCCCAATCCCAAACGATCTCAAAGCCGCCGAATCCCCCGATGGCCGCCCGCTGCAGCGGCCATCGGTGCGGCGTCCGGGTGCGCGGGTGCCGAGGGGCGGTGATGCCGCCGACGCTCGTCGCCCTCCTCGTCGCCCTCCTCGCCCGTTCTACGCTCGCCCTCCCCCCAGCCGACTGGCCCGACCCGGGCGCCGAGTGCACGCTCCGCGTAGTAAAGACGTCCGGCCTCGAGCTCGAGACCGAGCCCTCGTGGCTCCACCTCCACCACGACACGGCGCAGACGGTCGGGCTTGCGCTCAGGGCCTATGGCGGCAGCTGCGCCTCGGCCGCCGCCTCGTCGTCGGTGCGATACCTCGTCGCCGACGTCCCCGTCTCTGGCTGGCTCCCCTTGCCAACGGCGGACGGCCAGACCGGCGCGGCCTTTTCCCTCGGCATCGACAGCGCCGCGCTGTCGATCGTTGACGACGGCGTCCTCGACGTGTCGTTCGAGATGCGCGGGGGCGTCGCGGCCGTCAAGCCGTGGCCCGCGTTCTTGCATCTCAACCGCGGCCCCGCGCCGCAAGGCCGCGCGCGCTGGCCGTTTGCGCCCGTGCTGCAGCACGACGACGACGGCCACCTGGGCTTCGTCAGCCCCACCGCTCACCGCGTGCCCCGCTCGGACCGGCTGGCGCGCGGATGGGGCGGCTTTCCCGCGAGGGCCACCGTCCCGGGACCCTGGGGCCCAACCCCGCCTCAAGACCTGACCACGGGCGCCTTGGTTTTAGAGCAGCTCACGCCCGGAACGGCGCTGTTTGAAGGCGTGCAGATGTGGTGGGAGGACACGCCCTCGCAGCCGGGCTTGTCCTACCTGCGCGACTTTCAGAGCTACCGCGGCGAGGACCCGCGCGACACGGCCCTCGATGCGGCGGCGTTACCCGTGAAGGACGGGCCCCGGGGGGTCGGGTGGGCGTCGGGCTACGTGCAGGGGCGCGTGGACGCGGCCGGGCGCTACGTGTTTGCCGAGATGTCCGGGCGGCTGGCGTGGCTGCTGCCCGACGGCGAGATCTACACGCTCGCCGGGCTCGTGACCGATCCTCTAAAGGACCCCGCGTGGATCCGCAAGCCCCTCGCGGCGATACGCGCCAACCAAGTGCGCCGCGGCGACGGGTGGCCCGCCTCCCTGGGGGAAAAGGGGGCGTTTGCGCGGCCGATGGACGCCGCATTCGACCCGGCCGACCCGCGCACGATCTACGTGCCCGACCTCTTCCAGAACGTCGTCTGGCGCGTGCGGCTCCAGGGCTTTAGCTCCGGGCCCGAAGCTCTGCTCGACCCGGCGCAGGTCACGTCTCTGAGGCCTACGGGCCAAGCCCTGGTGGACGTGTTTGCCGGCTCGCTCGCTTTTGCCTCGGGGCTCGAGGACGGCGTCGGCAACGACGCGCGCTTTGACGCGCCCTTTTCGGCCGTCGTTCGCGGCGGGTTTTTGTACGTCTCGGATTCGGCCAACCACGCGATCCGGCGCGTCGACCTGAGCACGCGACAGGTCACCACGCTCTGGGGCGGGCGCGCGAGCGCTGGGCCCGGGTTTGTCAATACGCTGCGCGCGCGGGGGGCCAACCCCTGGTCGCACGCGTCCGTGCGCCAGTACCTGAGCCTCACGACGGCCGAGCCCTACTTTCCCGGCTGTTTGCGCGTGCGCAGCGACGGAGATTTAGTTTGGGTCGACCAGGGCTCGGGCACCATCCGCCGCGCCTCCCCGGCCTCCTTGACCACGCCGCCCGCGTCGTCCGTCCTCGCCAACACCAACCAGCGCTTCGACGAGTGGACGCACGGCTGGGTGTGGCTTGACGTCGACGAGACGGGGGCCATCGGCCCCCAGAACGCTGTCTACTGGGCCATCGTCGCGGCCGAGGGCGTCGAGGGCGACACCGGGAGGCACTTTAACGAGGTGTACGCGTACGTGCCCCCCTCGGGCGGCAGTGGTTCAAAGTTCATCTTCCGGGGCCGGGGCGGAGGGGCCAACCCGTACGGATGGGGCGCCATCGAGGCCACCACGCCCCCCCACTACCCCTGGATCGTGGCTGTCGACCCGCGCGGCGCGCTGCTGGTCGGCGGCATCGGCGTGCATGGCGTCTCGCGCCTGCGCCGATCGGCCGAGGGAGACCCGACCGCCAGCGAGGACTACGCCTACTACCTCGGGTGGGGGCACTTTTACGCGCGCGGCCTCAACCTGGCGCTCGGGGACGGCTCGCATTCGCTGATGGAGACGGGGAGGGACGCGTGGCGGCTGCAGGGCGCGACCGACGCGCAGGTCTTGGACGCCTACGGCGTGAGCGCCCTGCCCTATTTGCCCAACCGCCCGCGCGCCCTGGCCGCCCTGCCTACAGGGGACGCGCGCGACGAGCTGCTCGCCTATTTGCGGAAGCAGTGCGGGCCCCGGCGCGACGGCATCGCCGCGTGGACGGGGGACTCGCGCCCGCCAACGGCCCCGGGGGGCGTGACGCTCGAGGCGGCACCCGCCGGGGCGGTCGACGGTGCCGGGGAGGCGGCCGTGCTGCGGTGGGAGCTGGCGACCGACGACTATGCCGTGGCCGGCTACCGCGCCTCGCTCGCGCGCGCGGCCACGTTTGACGGGAGCGCGCTGCTGGCGGCGCCCTGGAACGACCTGCCGCTCGGGCAGAACAATGTCGCACTGCTCGAGGGGGTGCGGCTGGCGCTCGGGGGCGGGGGTGGCAGCAGCGCGCTGTACGCGCGCGTGCGGGCGGTCGACTGGGCGGGCAAGCTGGGGCCCTGGAGCGACGCGGCGGCTTTCACCTTTGGCGGCGGGGGCGGTAGCCCCCCGCCGCCTCCTCCTTCGCCGCCACCCGCTAGCCCCTCGCCCTCGCCCCGGCCGCCGAGCCCCTCGCCCTCGCCCCGGCCGCCGAGCCCCTCGCCCTCTCCTCGTCCTCCGTCTCCTCCTCCTCCCAACCCACCGCCCCCACCCCCACCACCCCCACCCCCAACCTTGACCTTTGAGCCCATCGCCCCCGCGGCCCTCGCGGGCGCCGTCGCCGCCACCGCGCGCGGCGACGGGGCCGTGTCGCTCGCGGGAAGGCTGTCAGACGGCACCGTGGTCGCCAAGCACCTGCTGCTCGGCCCGGGCCTCTGGTCCCCCGACCGCGCCGACTCGGCGTGGCTCAAACTCACGGGCCTCAAGACCACCGAGGACGTGGCGATCGTCTCCCCCGCGCCCGACCGCCTCGAGGTCTTTGCGCGCGCCGCGGGCGGGGGAGTCAGCCAGCGCTCGTGGACGGCGGCGGGCAGCAGCTGGTCGTCCTCGTGGCGCGCGCTCGGCGGGGGGGCCGTGCGCGGCGGCGTCGCGGCCGTCGCCACGGGCGGCGGGCGCGTGAGCGTCTTTGCGCGGGCGTCGTCGGACGGGCGCGTGCGCCACCGCGAGTGGACGGGCGCGGCGTGGCGGCCGGCCAGCGCGTACGAGTCGCTGGGCGCCTCGCTCACGACCACGGCGCCGCCCTTTGCCGTGGCCTTGGCCGCCGTCGCTGGGGCGGGTGGCAGCGGTGGTCTCGTCGTGTTTGCGCGCGCCGCGAGCAACGGCCGCATCTACGCCAAGGCGCGCGCGTCGGCGTCGGCCGCGTGGCTTCCCAGCGGGGTCTCGGGTGCGTGGGACGACCTGGGCGGTGGTGCGGGCGGCGCGATGCTCAGCGGGCCCTTTGCGGTGGCGTCACCCGGGCGCGTCGACGTCTTTGCGCGGGGGCCCTCGGGCGACGTCAAGCACAAGTGGCTGCTGTTCTCGACTACGGCGGCCGACTCCGCGAGCGCCACGTGGATGCCGTCCAAGTCGGGCGCGTGGGCGTCGCTCGGAGGGCCCGCGGCCGACCGGCCCTCGGCCGCCTACCGCGCGTCCCCCTCGCCGGCCATCGACCTCTTCATCCGCGCCGGCGACGGCAGCGAGCTCGCCAAAGCGCGCACGCTCGACCTCAACACGGGCCAGTGGTCGGCCTCGTGGACCAGCCTGGGCGCGCGGCGCATGGCCCCGGGGGGGGGGGGCGGCGCGCCGACGGCCGTGGCACTGGCGCCGCCGTCGGCCTTTTCCGGGCGCGTCGACCTCTTTTGCCGCGCCAAGGACGACGGCCGCCCTGTGCACGCCTGGTTCTCGGCCGGGAGGTGGTACCCGGCGGGTTAGAGAAGGGTGGTGGATTGTTGCCCCCTGCCTCTTCTTTTTTGCCCCCAAACGACGACGACGACGAACGACACAACGCACGACACGACGACCGCTCGCGACCGACGCGCTTTTCTCCCTCTTCTTTTTCCCCCTCCTCCCCCCCCCCCCCCCCCCCCCCTCCGTTTCCGCGAGCCATGTGATCGCCGATCCCCCAACCCTGAGCTCTCGCAAGAGCTTGTGTGTGTGCCTGCTTTTCTTCTTACACTCCTGCTTTTTCCTTTCCCGCTCGTCCTGCTCGCCCCCCGGCGCCCTCCTCCTCCTTCTTCTCCTCCTGCTCCGCCGCCGCCGCCTCCGCAGCCTCCTTGGCGCGGTTGGCCCTGTAATGCTGCCACCAGTAAAACTGCTGCGTGTGGATCTCCTCCGCAAGCGCCTGCGACGCGAGCGCGCGCCGGAATGCCAGCGCGGCCGCGGCCGCTGATGCCGCCGACGCGGCCTCGGCGCCCGAAGCGGGAGCCGAAGCCGCCGCCTTGCCGCCGCTGCTGCCAAGGTCGGCGGCGTCGGCGGCCTCAGGCACGAGCAGCTCGAGCATGGCGAGCGCCTGCGGGTAGCGCACGAAGCGCGCGTAGGCCGGGCAGCGCCAGTACTTCAGGTAGCGCAGGTAGTTGAGGAAGGCCGGGTCGTCAAAGTAGCCCGACTGCGCGAGCCCTGTGTTTTTTTCTCGTGGTTTGGGTTTTTGGCGGGGCGCGGCGCGTGGTGAGCGAGCGGGCGGGGCGGCTCTCTCGGCGGCCGCAGGGGAATAGAGTTTTGGGGGCAGCAGCAGCAGCAGCAGCAGCAGCAGCAGCAGCAGCAGCAGACGTCTCCGACCACTCAACAGTTCAGGTAGTGCGGGTTGGCCAGGCACTGCACCATCTCGAGCTCCATGACGAAGCGCGCGTCGTCTGGGCACCCGCAGAGGTCGGCGGGCGAGCGCGCCGTCGGCTTCGGCGCGGCGTCGGCGTCGACGTCCATCGCGCGCGCACGCGATTTGGCGGCGAGGGGTTGTGCGCGCGCGCGCGCGTGCCCGCGCGAGAGTCTTTTCTCTGTGTGCCGCTGCGTGTGATTGTGATGCGGGGTGTCGGGGCGCGCGACCAAGAGGGCGATCGACGATCGACGACGCGGTATGGGTGTGTCGACGTTTTGGGGGGCACCTCGTCGCTTGCTCTCGACCGAGCCTTATAGAGGGAGAGAGCGCGCCTCCTTCACAAACAAGCTCGTGTTACTTTTTGATTGAGGAGGAGAACGAACTCGTGTGATGATAGAGAAAATGATCGCGCCGTAGCGCCCCAAAGTGGGTGCCATCAAAACACAGCCAAGGCTCCTCCCCTCTCCAAACGCCGAAACCCAATGTCCTCCACCACCACCACCTCTGACTCTTCCGAATCCGACTCTGACGACTCCGGCGCCGCCCCATCATCATCTTCATCGCACCAGCTCGCGGCCGCCGGGTACGCACGCCGAATCGCCGCTGCCGCCGACGCCGGCGACGCTCAAGCCGCCTCCGCCGCGCTGACCGAGCTTTCCCTGCTTCTCGCGCTCGCGCACGACGAGTCTCCCGCGCACGACGGGCGCCGGGGCAATGGCGGCGGGGGGCGCCACGCCAAGGAGCGCAAGCTCCTCGCCGCCGCCGTCGGCGAGCAGGTCCCCCTGGCCATCGAGGCCGCCGCGCCCCTCGCCGCCGCCCTCGCCGCCGAGCTCAACGAGCTCGCGCGCGCGGCCGCGCGCTGGCTTCCCCGGCAGCGCGCGGCGGCGGCCGCGGCCGCGCGCAAGCGCGCGCTGCACCGGCAGCAGCGCGGCTCCCAGCAGGCCAGGGGTTTGGAAGGAGGAGGTGAAGAAGAGGGGGAGGGCGATGGCGGAGGGGCCTTTGACGGCCGGGCGCCGTTGCCGACGGCGGCCGACGCGCTGCCCCCGGACGTCGTCGCCCTAATCCTCCGGCGCGTGGCGTCCCCGCTCGAGCTCGCGCGGGGGGCAGCCGTCTGCCGATCGTGGCGCCTGGCCGCCGACCGCGAGGACGAGGCTCTGTGGCGGCCGTGGGTGCGGCGGCGGCGGCGGCGGCCGAGGGGCCGGCGGCGAACGAAGCAGCAGCAAAAGCAGCAGCAGCAGCAGCAGCAGCCATCGCAGCCGCCGCCAAAGCTGTGGCGCCAGCGCTATGGCGAGCTCGCGCGCGCCAGGCCGCGCGAGAACGCGCTGCCGTACGCGGCGCGGCGCGCCCTCGTGCCGCCGCACATCTCCTCGGAGGGCCTCGGCGGCGGCGACGGCCCCGTCAAGGGCGGCGCGAGGCTCGTGTGGGTGCGGCCGGGCGACCTGGTTTTGGCCGGGAGCGACGCGGCTGCGCCGGCGCCGCCGCCGCTGCCGCCACGGGCGAAGAGCGCCGCCGCCGGCTCGCTCCCGCCGCCGCCCTTCCCGCTGCCGCTCCCCCTGACGGCCGCCGACGCGGCGGCGTGGCTGGCCGCGCCGGCGCGGCAGTGCTGGTCGAGGCTGGCGCGGCGGTTGGACGACGAGCGCCGGGGGGGCGGCGGCGGCGGCGGCAGTGGCGGCGGCGACAGCAGCAGTGGCAGCGGCATTGGCAGTGGCACGAGCAGCAGCGGCAGCAGCAGCGAGTGGGAGGAGGAGGACGACGACGACGAGGTCCGGCGGAGGGTCAACGCGCGCCTGCGGCTGTGGCAGCTGCCCAAGCCGCTGCGGTAGGAAAGGGGGGGGCGAGAACCGCGCCGGCGGCGGAGGGGCGGCAGTGCCGCCGCGGCACCGCCTCCCGGCCTTTCGGCGCGGAAGGGGTGCCCCCATCGCCCCTTCTTCTTCGAGCGCCCTCTCTCTCTCCTCCTCATCATCACAAGTGTGACGAACCCCCATTCGAACGGCGCGCGCCTCCTTCCCCACAACGCGTACGAGTGAGACGACTTCCCATCCACGCGCACACACACAACAAACCGCTCCCGCGTGCGAGAAGAGGCGCTAGAGAGAGAGGAAGAGCCCTCCAGCGCGCACACACCCGCCCGCCCCCCCCCCCTCCCTCGCCATCATCCCCCCAATCCCATCATGGCGGCCGCCAAGCGCACCTGGGTCTACAACAAGAAGTTCGGCAACACCACGCTCAGCGCCTTGGCTTGAAGCCCCGGACGAGGCGTGCACGCTCCAGAGAGAGGGAACGAGAGGAGGAGAGAACGAGGAGCAGCGCCCAAAAAACAAGCAGTGCGCGCGCGCCCCCCCAACCCGCGCGCGCCTTTGGATCGATTCTAGTTTAGCCAGACAGCGGACCAACCGGACACGTCATTTGTCTCTCCATTGAGAGACGCCCAATTGCGCGCACGGAAGATCAACGAGAGCGACGGTGATGATCGGCCGCAGCGGCTCAGCGCGCGCGCGCGCTGTCGCCGGCGCCGCCGCGGGCAACGCCCCGCCGCGCGCCGCCGCCATCGCCGCCTCGTCATCCTCTTCCTCCCTCGCCAAGGCCCCTGCCGCCGCCCGCCGCGCCAGCGCCGCCGCCGCCCGCGCGGCGCTGCCGCCGCGCCGCCGGGCCTCGACGGCCGCCCAGGCCTCGATGGCGGCGCGCCAGCTCGCCCCTGCTGCGGTCGCCGCCGCCGCCGCCGCCCCTGCGGCCGCCCGCCCCCGCCGCCGCCCCTCGGCCGCCGCCGCCGCCGCCCGCACCCCGCCCGGACCCGTCGAATCCACCCCCCCGTCCCCGGACTTTAGCCCCGTCGCCCGCTTCGACTTTCTCGTCATCGGCTCGGGCATCGCCGGCCTCTCCTACGCCCTGAAAGTGGCCGACCACGGCACCGTGGCCATCGTCACCAAGTCGCGCGCGGACGAGGGCTGCACGCGCTACGCTCAGGGGGGGGTTTGCGCCGTGCTCGACCCCCTGGACTCGCCCGAGCGGCACGCGGCCGACACGCGCGCGGCGGGCGCCGGCCTGTGCGACGCGCTGGCCGTGGACGCCGTGTGCCGCGAGGGGGCGGCGCGCGTGCTGGAGCTCGTGGCGCTCGGCGCCGAGTTCACGCGCGAGGAGGAGGACGGCGAGGAGCCGGCAGCCTCCTCTTCGTCGTCGTCCGAGGAGGACGACGCGCAGGCCTGGCCCCCCCGCCTCCACCTGACGCGCGAGGGCGGGCACTCGCGCCGCCGCGTCGTGCACGCCGCCGACGCCACGGGCGCCGAGATCGAGCGCGCCCTCCTCGCGCGCGCCCGGGCGCACCCCAACATCGCCTTCTTCGAGCACCACCTCGCGCTCGACCTGGTGTCGGGCGAGAGCGCCGCGCGCGGTAGCGGCGGCCGCGCCCACTGCCTCGGCGCCGACGTGCTCGAGCTCTCCTCGTCGAGCGGGGCTGATGGCGCGGATTCGGTCGCCTCCGACGGCGCCTCCGCCTCCGCCACCCCGCGCCCGCGCCTGCGCCGCTTCCTGGCGTCGGCCACCCTCCTCGCGTCCGGGGGGGCCGGGCAGGCCTACCCCAACACGACCAACCCGCGCGTGGCCACGGGGGACGGCGTGGCGATGGCGTTCCGCGCGGGCGCGACGGTGAGCAACATGGAGTTTGTGCAGTTCCACCCGACGGCCCTGTACACCCCGCCCTCTTCGTCCTCTGGCGGCGGCAACGACGGCAACGACGAGGACGACGACGACGACGGCCGCACCTTCCTCATCAGCGAGGCCGTGCGCGGCGAGGGCGGGCGCCTGCTCGACTGCCGGGGCGACCGCTTCATGCGCCGGTTCGACGGCGCGGGCGACCCCACCGGCATGAGCGGCCCGATGGAGCTCGCGCCCCGCGACGTCGTCGCGCGCGCCATCCACGCCGTCATGGCCGAGACGGGCGAGCCGCACGTGTGGCTCGACGTCTCGCACCTCCCCCGCGACAAGCTGCTCCGCCACTTTCCCACGATCGCCGCCGCGTGCCGCGCGCGCCTGGGGCTGGACATCAGCCGCGAGCCCATCCCCGTCGTGCCCGCGCAGCACTACATGGTCGGCGGGGTGGCCGCGGGCCTGCGCGGCGAGACGAGCGTCCAGGGCCTCTTCGCGTGCGGCGAGGTCGCGTGCTCGGGACTGCACGGGGCCAACCGCCTCGCCAGCAACTCGCTGCTCGAGGGGCTTGTTTTCGCCGACCGCGCCGCGGGCCCCGCAGCCGCGCACGCCGAGTACGCGCGCCGCCACTGCGCCCCGGCCATGGACGCGGCCGAGCGCGAGGCCCTGGCCCGCCACGACGTGGCGCTGGCGGCCGCGGCGGAGGCGCAGGCGGCGGCGGAGGCGACAGAGGCGGGAGGCCTCCTCCGCCCCGCTCCGCCTCTGCCGCCGGCCGCCGCGCACCTGCTCGCGCCCCCGCTGCCGGCCGACATCGCGCGCCGCGCCGCCGAGCGCCGCGCCGAGCTGCGCGCCGAGCTCTGGCGCGCGGCCGGGATCGTGCGCCGCACGGCCTGCCTCGAGCGCGCGGCGGCCGTCGCGCGCGAGGTGGCGGCCGAGGCGCGCGACCTGAGGCGGGCGCACGGCCCGGGGAGCGGCGGAGAGCTGGCAGAGCTCGAGAATCTGGCCGTCGTCGCCGAGCTCGTGGCCGCGAGCGCCGCGGGGCGCCAAGAGTCGCGCGGCGCGCACTGCTCCCTGGACTGGCCCGAGACCCTCCCGCCCTCGCGCGCGCGGCCCTCGCTGGTGGCGCGCTCGCCCGAGACGGGCTTTGCGGCGCCCGTGCCCGGCGCGGGCGTGCGGCCGGCGCTGCCGGCGCTTGTCGGCGGAGCGGCTGCCGGCGGCAGCGGCGGCGGCGGCGGCGGGGCGGGCTTCTCGTCGCGCCGCGGCGCCGTGCCCGTGGTCGCGCTCCCGCGCGTGGAGGAGAAGGCGCCCCTGAGCACCCGCGCGCTCGACGTCTCCGTGCGCGCCGCGCCCGAGGAGTGAGAGCGTGTGTGAGAGAGGCCCATCTTTTTGCCGCCTTGAGAGAGAACGCGAGCATTCGCCCTCCCACCCCCCGCCACGACGGAACGACGACGGAACGACGACCGACGGACCGACGACAAGAGAGAAACAAACAAGGTCCCTGCCTCAAATCACACACACACAACACTTAGAGAGAGAGAGCGCCCGCCCCCGTCTCCCTTTTTTTTGTTCCTGTACATCACATCGCTGCGCGCCCCCGCGTGTAAACACCACCAACAACAACCACCAAGGTCGGCCTGCCTCTTTCTCTTTTGTCAGTGCGCGGCGGGGGGGCGGGAGTAGGCCGCCGCCGCCGCCGCGAGCCCTCCCGCCACCGTCGGCAGCGGGACAAACGAGCGTGTCGTCGTCGTCGCGGCCGTCATCGTCGCCGCCATCCTGCCCGTGGTGCCAGCCACTGCAGTGCCTCCAAAGGCGCCGCCACCTCCGGCCGACACGCTCCCCAGCCGCGCCGGCAGCAGGTGCTGCCCCTTGTTGTTGTTGGCCGCCGAGGAAGCGATCGCGGCGGCCGCCCCTGCCAGCGGCCCCGTCGGGCGCCACCCGCCCGAGGACGCGATCGTCGAGTCCGTCAGCGCAGTCGCCGCTGCCTGCGCCTGCGCCAGCGAGGCCGCCGCCGCCTGCGCCAGCACGGGCCTCGCCGTCACCGTCGCCGTCGCCGTCGTCGCCGCCCCGCCGCCGCCCCCGCCCCTGCCAAACAACGACAGCGACGCCCCGCCTCCAGTCCCCCCCCCGGCCGCCGCCGCCGCCAGCTGCGCGTCCGTGAGCTGGCCGTTGAGCCACCGCACCATCTGGTCGCTGCTGCGCAGCCGCTCGCGCGCCTCCTCCAGCCGCCGCCGCAGCTCGTCCGACTCGGCGCGCGCGGCCGCCAGCTCGGACAGCGCCCCCTCGCGTTCGCGCTGCGCCGCCTCGGCGCGCCGCGCGGCCTCGGCCGCGGCCGCCTCGCGCTCGGCCGCCGCCTCCTCCTGCCGCGCGAGGATGGCCTGCCGCCGCCGCGCCTTGTCGCGCAGGGCGCGCACGTCCGAGGCCAGGCGCTCGACGCTGCCGTTGGCGCGGCTCGCCTCCGAGGCCGCGTCGCGGCACCGCGCGTCGGCCGCCGCCGCCGCCCCCCTAAGGTCGTCACACCGCGCCTCGGCCTGCCGCACGCTCGCCTCGAGCTCGTCCGCACGGCGCGCCTGCGCCTGCGCCATGGCCTGCGCGGCCGAGGCGCGCTCCTCCAGGGCGGCCAGCCTGGCGCGCAGGTCGGCCTGCGCCGCCTCGGCCTCGACGCGCTGCTGCGATAGCTCGGCGCAGCGCGCGCGCAGCAGCGACGCCTCGTCCGCGGCCGCGGCAGCGGCGCCCTCGGCGGCCGCGAGGCGGTGCGACAGCGACGAGGCCTCGGCCTCGAGCGCGCGCCGGGCCTCGCGCAGCCCCCTGGCGTCGGCCTCGAGCTCCTCGGCGCGCTTTGACAGGGCCTCCTGCCGCTCGGCCGCGCGCTCGGACGCGGCCTGCCGCTCGGCGGCCGCCTCCTCGCGCAGCCGCCGCTCGCTGCGCGCCAGGCGCTCGGCCGCCTCAGCCGCCTGCTCCTTGAGCGCCGCCTCGGACTCGAGCTCGAGGCGGGCCGAGCGCGCGCGCTCTTGCTCGAGGGACTTTGTTTGGGTCAGGCCCAGGTTCCGCTCGCGCTCGAGGTCGCGCTGCAGGGCGGCGCACCGCCGCGCGAGCGCGGCGCCGTCGGAGCGGACCTCGGCGAGCCGCCACGCGAGGAAGCGCCGCGCCTGCGTGTCCCCGCCCCGGCGGAAGCGCAGCGCGATGTGCGGGAGCTGCTTGAAGTCGTTGGTCTCGACGAGGCGGAGAACGGCCGTGGTGTTGTTGGTGTTGGATGTGTTGGTAGAGTAGGAGGGATTGGTGGCGCTCATGGGCGTGCGGCCGAGGTAGCTGCTGTTGCCGCTGCTGTTGCCGCTGCCGAGGCCGCAGCCCCCGCCATAGCCGCCGCCGAAAACGCCGCCGCCAACGCCCCCAGCCGCGTCGCCGTTGCCCGTCATCAGCACGGCCTGAAACGTGGTGGTGGGCTCTGGGGGAGTAGGAGGAGCGGCTTGATGCTGCGTCTGCTGCGTCTGCTGCTGCTGCTGCTGCGCGCGCGGGCAGAGCGACTGCGCGGCCGCCGCCGCCGCCGCCGCCGCCGCCGCCGCCGCCGCCGCGGCCGACGCCGCTGCCGCGCCGCCAAACTCCTCTGCGCCGTAGTAGTAGGGGGGCCAGGACGAGCCGTCCTGGCTGTTGTTGTTGTAGTCGGTGGAGGTGGTGGCGGCGCCTGCGTCGGCTGTCGTCGTCGCCGCCTTCGTCATCTCTCCGAGGCCCACCGCCGCGCCCCCTCGCCGCTGCTGCTGCTCCCGCTGCTGCCGCTGGTGGTCGCGCCGGCACCGCTCCAGCAGCGACACGAGTTTGTGCGGGAAGCCCGCAAAGTCGACGAGGAGGCCCTGCTCGGCTTTCAGCGCGGCGAACCCCCCGTCGTCCTCGGCCACCTCGAGCGTGTGCAGCTGCAGGTCGTCGGGGACGACGCCGTTGTCGTTGTTGTTGTTGCTGCTGGGGCTGGCGGCGGCAAGGGGCGGGACGACGGCGCCTCCGTTCGTGTCTGCGTCGGTGCCCCCAGCAGCCTCGCCCGCGGCGTCGGGCCCGCCAAAGGCCGCGGCGTCGGGCCCACCAGCCTCCCCGCCATCGGAAGAGATGTAGATTCGCAGCACCTGCTTTGTTGGGGGGTTGTCGTGGAGGCGTTTTGGTGCGTCGGCCGCATTTTTTTTCGATTTTTGGGTCGGTTTTTTGTGAGCTGTCGTGCTCGCGCCGCCGTCTTGCGCCCCTCCTCCGATCACAGCAGCGCGCGCGCGTGCGCTGCCCGACGCCGGCGTCCCATCGCGTCGTCGCATCGATTCGCAGCGGTACTCAACCCGCACGTTGCGCCCGCGGCGCGCCGCGCCCGACAGCACGCGGAACGTCAGGCTCTCGACGCGGTCGTCGCGGTCGGGCCGCTTGACGAGCACGGGCACGCGCCGCCAGTAGAGCGTCTGCGCAGCCGCCGGGTCGAACTCCTCCTCCCCGTCCGCGGCGGCCGAGGCGTGGCCGTCGCGCCCGCAAGAGGAAGTGGACGAAGCGCCGAGCAGCATCGCTTTCCTTTGATTTGCTCAAGCCGCAAAAGCCGGCCGCAAAAAGTACTGCCCCGTTGCCGTTTTTGGGCGCGCGCGCTGCTGCCGCCGCCGCTCGACACAAGAGCGCGGCGCTGTCTCTCTCCTTGGTGTCCTTTCTTTTGAGTGCCGGTCGCGTACAGGGACGAGGAAGAAGTGATCGCGACGAAGAGGCACACGTTCGGTAACAGCGTTTGGGGGCCAAGACAGACAACACCCAACACCAACAAGAAAAGAAACCTACGAGGGCGCCGCCGCCGCCTCTTCCGCCACCGCCTCGCACGCCCGCGCCGCCGCCGCCGCCGCCGCCCGCCGCTTGCCGCCCGCGCCGGCCGCCGCCGCCGCAAACACGGGCGCCGCCACCCGCTCCCAGTTGCCCTCCCACCGCCACCTCGAGTGCGCCTCCTCCACCCCGCGCCGCAGCGCCAGCAGCTTGGCCGTCCCGCCGCGGTCCTCGCCGCTCGCGCCCGTCCCGCCGCCGCCGCTGCTCGCCCCGCCGCCGCCCCCGCCCCCGCCGCCGCCGCCCCCGCCGCCCCCCGCCGCCGCCGCCGAAACCAAAGGAGCCGCCGCCGAAAAGCCGTCGAGCAGCTCGAGCAGCAGCGTGCACAGCTCGTCCGCGTCCGAGAACAGCCGCCCCGTGCGGCGCTCGGCCACGAGCTCCCGCGCGAGGCAGGGGTAGCGCGCCGCGAGCACGGGCAGCCCGGCCCCGAACATGTCGAGGGCCTTCATGGGCAGGTCCAGGCCGCTGGACGACGAGTGCAGCGACAGGCCAAAGTCCGCGCAGCCCAGCAGCCTGGCGTAGTCCCCGGGATCGTCGAGCCACGCGCTCGAGAACGCCGCACGCTCGAGGCGCAGAGCCCGGGCCATCTTGAGGTAGGCCTCGCGCTGGGGGCCCCTTCCCGTGATGACGACGAGCAGGACGGAGGGGTAGCGCGCGGCGATTTGTGGCGGTGCAGCCCTCAAGGCGCGGTCGTATTTGGCGGCGGCCGAGAGCAGCAGGCCAAAGTCCTCGTCGGGCGTCCAGCTGGTGCCGCTGACGGCGAGGGCCGGGCGGCCCGGGCGCCAGCGGGGGGCCGGGGGGGAGGGGTTGGTGTTGTTTGCGCCGCCGCTGGCCGGGAGGGTCTCCTTGAGGCGGGCGAGCAGGCGCGACGCGGCGGTGGCCGGCGCGTCGGCGCTGCCGCTGCCGCCGCTGCCGCTGGTCGCCGCCGCCGTCGTCGTCAGGAGGCTCCCGCCGTCGCGGGCCGCCAGCTCCGCAGCCTCGCGCAGCAAGCGCGTGGCGCCCGTGCCCGCGTCTTCCGCGCCGACGACGCCCGCGAGGATGGCCGCCTGCACGCCGCCGCCGCCAGGCGGGGACGATGGCGACGAGGAAGGCAAAGGCGGCGGCAGCAGGAGCGCGTGCGCGGCCGCCGCGTTGAGCGGCGCGAAAAAGTCGGGCGGCCGGTCGTACAGGACCGCCGCGCGCGCGCCCGTCTCGTCGCGCAGCCACGTCTGCATGGCGCGCGTGACGCAAAAGTGCGCGGACGCGAGCGGGCCCAGGCGCCGCTCGTAAAAGCGTGCGGCGGCCACCAGCAGCGACAGCAGAGGGCTGCTCCTGCTGCTTTCAGCGGCGGCCGCGGTTGCGCCCACGCTCCCCCCGGCTTCTCCCGCTCCCGCCGCCTCGCCAGCTTGCGCCCCGGGCTGCCGCTTCAGGGCGAGGATGGTGTACGCGAGGTTGTGCCAGTCCACGACGAGCGCGGCGCGGTGCCGGGCGGCCGCGAGCAGGCACACGAGCAGGGTCGGGATGGCCGGGGGGTTTTGGAGGAGCAGGGCGCAGGGGGGCGGCTGCTGCGGCTGTTGCTGCTGCTGGTTTGGCTGCCTCTGCTGCTGCTCGTGCCGCCTGCCCGGCAAAAAGAGCATGATGCGCAGCAGCGCAAACAGCTGGAACAGGGCCTTGAAGGCCAGGCCCAGGACCGAGGGGAAGAAGCGCAGGACGCGCTCGGGCGGCGCGGGCACCCCCTCAAACGAGACGAGAGGGGTGTTGGCGGCGTCGGCGTCGGTGTCGGCGTCGGCGTCGGCGTCGCTCGTGGTTGCCGCCATCATCAGCGCGCGCAGCTCCGGGATGGGCGCCGACCCGCCCGCCGACGCGATCACGCGCACGGGGTAGCCGCGCCGCGCCAGGGAGAGGGCGTGGTACTGCATGCGCGGGCTGCGGCCAAAGTCGCCGAGCACCACGACCCAAACGGGGGGCTTGGCGTCGCGGGAGGGCGACGACGCGGCGTTGGCATCGGCGGCGTTGGCGTCGGCGTCGGCGTCGTCGGCGCGGCCGGCCTTGTCATCCTCCTGCTGCTCCTGTTGTTGCTGCTCCTTTGCGGCAGCCCCGCGCCTCGGGCGCAGGAACGAGGAGCTCATCCGCGCGCTCGCGCGCACGAGGCGCGTCTTTAGGGGTGGGCACGGGCGATCGTGTGTTCTTTCGGAAAGGAGAGAGAGAGAGAGGGGGTCCACCACCACAATGGCACCTTTCTACCGCGATCGCACCGCGGTGAAAGAGAACAAGTCGAGGCGAGAGAGAGGGAGGAGCGAAAGGCCTTGTTGTGCGTTTGTGTGTGCGTTGTGCGTGCTTCTACAGAAAGAGAGAGCTCAGATTGGTTGAAAGGCTTAAAACCAGGGCGATAGTTACTGGGACAACAGAGTTCTGGCGGCAGCCGTAGTTACGCCGTGTAGTTTTAGGGCTCCCTTTTGGGGTGGCTTCTTGGTTACAGATAGTTCTGGCGGGTTGGGCGATAGTTCTGGCGGAACGGCGCACGGGGGGGGGGGGGGGGGGGGGGGGGCAGGCGGGGGGCAACGCCCGCGCCGCCGCCGCCGCCGCCGCCGCCGCCGCGCGCGCGCCGGGCGAGGAGGGGGGGCCCGAGGGCGGCTGCCGGGGGCGAGTGCTGCCGCCAAAAGAAATGTGGCTCTTGAATCTGTTACTCCCTATGGCTACTGCCTCTGCCTCTTGCTGTCGCTGTTGCGCCGTCCGACCACCCAGACCTTGAAGGCGCGGATCGGCGGGATCCTGGTCGGGTGGAGGATGTAGCGCAGCGCCGCCGCCAAGTTGTCCAGCTCTAGGTTGCTCCTCAGCGCCGTGCGCAGCAGCTTCATGCGCGAGTGCGTGCGCTCGTTGTCGTTGGTGCCCAGCACGACCGCGTACGACAAGTTGACGAACTTGAGCCACTCCGAGCACTCCGCCTTGCGGCTGGGCAAGGCGCCGAAGACGGCGAGCCACAGGTTGTCGGTGGGCGTTCGGGGGCGCGCCGTGGTCGCTGCCTCGATCGCCGCCTGCAGCTTGGCGTCCACCTTGGCCCTGCCCCCCCCCTCCTCCTCCTCCTCCTCTTCATCCTCCTCCTCCTCGTCCTCCTCCCTCTCGTCCACCTGTGCCACCCCGACGTCGCGCGTGAGGAAGCCGCGGTCGAGGACCAGTCGGTGGAAGGCGGCCGCCTGGCTGCGCAGCAGCGGCAGGTTGAAGCGCGCACCGTGCGCCTTGGTGAAAAAGGACGACGCGATGACGTCGGCGGCGCCCAAAAGGTGCTGGTGGTCCCCGCCCGTCTCGTGGATCCCGCGCCAGTACGAGAGGTCGGCGGCGGCGAGAGCATCGACGATCGCGTCCTCGGGAAAGCGCCGGTCGAGCTCCTTGAGCATGTAGCCGACGAGCTTGAGCGCGGCATTCTTCGCCCAGCGCACGACGCCGCCGAGCTGCTCGTGCTTCAAGGGGGCAAAGGAGCTCCTGGGCGGCCCCCCGTTCCCCTTGACGGCCGTCAAGTCCAGCGGCTCGCGCATGTCCGCCACGTGCAGCTTGACCTCCGGCTTGATCTCGCCCTTGCCGCCGCCGTCGCCGCCGCCGTCGACGCCGCCGTCGCCCTTGCCGCTGCCCTCGCCGTCGTCCTTGACCACGACGAGGCCGCCGCCGTTCTCCCGGAGCGAGGTGTAGTAGGTGAAGCGCTCGAACTCGGGGCCGCCGAACGCGCCGCTGTCGTCATCGGCCGCCGCGGCCCCCCCCGCCGCCGCCCCGTCGAGGCCATACAGGGCGCAGAGCTTCTCGCGCGTGCCGTTGACCGTGTTGCGCAAGGACCCGGCGTGCAGCGCGCTGCTTTGCCCGTACACGCAAAGGCCGTACATCGTCATGAGCGCCGGCTGCAGGGCGGCCGTCAGCATAAGCAGGCCCGTGTTCGGGCCGCACGCCTTGAACCCGCCGGGCGTTCGCCCCCCGTCGAGGGCCGCCGCCAACAGGTAAGGCCACTGCTGCAGCAGGGTGTCGACGACCGGCGCCATAGCGAAGTAGCGCGTGGGCGCGAGCGTCGGCACCTTCTTGTACCTGTCGCCGTCCCCGCTGGCGATCATGTACGCGGAGTGGAGGCGGTCGATAGCGGGGACGTGCGACGCGACGGCGCCAGCGTTGACGACCATGCGCACCTCGCGCATCAGCTTGTTGATCGTCTTCTCGTCTGCCGGCAGCTTCTTCATCGCCGCCTTGCTCAGCTCCCGCAAGAAGACGCCGCCCACGAGCGAGGTGCGGTGGGCGACGCAGTGCACCATGTGCACCGGGCGGCCGAGGCGCTCAGACAGCAGCTTGACCAGGCCGTTCTTGGCACCCGTGTTGACCGAGGCGCCATCGACCATCACAGCGGTGAGCTTCTGGTCGATCTGCGCGTTGGACTGGCCCATCGTGAGCTGCATGGCGTCCCATAGGGCGTCGAGCATGCGTTTGGCGGCGCGCTCGTCGGCGGCGGCCCCACTCTCCGCCCCCGACGAGAGCTGAGCGTCGCACGTTTTGACGTCGACTAGGTACATGGTGCGCTCGGGCTTGTCGGGGGGGACCAGGTACGCGACGATCGTGAGCGCCTTCTTGCCGAACTGAACGACCTCGTCGAGGGCCACGGAGTAGTAGTAGGCCGCACGCTGCGCGGCGCGGCGCATCTCGTGGAGCGCAACAGCGCCAAAGGAGGCCGTGATGGCGTTGTTGCCCCACTGGGACTGGTGCCCCTCGCTGAACTGCAGCACGCCCGGCTCGAACCCCATAGCGAAGAGGCCGCGAGGCGGCGCGCTGCCTGGGGGGGCGGCCGGGGTTTGACCACCGCCGCCACCGCCGCTGCTGCTGCTGCCGCCGCCGCCGCTGCTGCTGCCGCCGCCGCCGCTGCTGCTGCCGCCCCTGCTGCTAGCCAGGCCGACGCCAAGCAAGCCGCTGCTGCTGCCGGCGTTGGCGCTAGCACCAGGGCGACCTTGGTCGTCGCCGGCGGCGGCAACCGCATCAGGAGGCGGGGTGCGCTGGAGCAGCGCGGGCGCGCCAGCGGGCGGGCGGCCGCTGCCCGGGGGCAGGCAGGGCGGGGGGCAGCGGACGTCCATGTCCTTCAAGGCCGTGTTGATCGCGCTGCTTATCTGCCCGACAAAAGTGGTGGCGGTGGGCTGCTTGATGGTGACGGCGGCGAGGTTGAAGGACAGCCCGTACCCCTTGCGCCAAACGTCGCGCTGCGGCGGCGGCAGGTTCCTAGGGTCGTCGTCCTCGTCGTCGTCGTCGCTGATGACAAGGGTGTCGCTGCGCCCGCTCCGGAAGAGCTCTTGGACGTACTCGACGCAGATCGCGCGGGCCTCGGGCGTGGCTCGCGGGTCCGCCGCGCGCTCGACGTGCGTGTCGCACCCGACGTGAGTGATCATGTTGTGCAAGTGCACGGCCTTGAAGCTGAGCTGCGCGATTGCCGTCGCCGCGCGCGGCAGCTGCTCGTATCGGCCGGCCAGAAGCAGCTGCCACGAGCGGACGGGCAGGACGCAGCAGTCGCACATGTACAGCGAGTTGTTGTCGGGCTTGGGGTGCATGTGGCCTTTGAGGGCGGGGTTGCTCGTGTACGCGGGGCGAAACAGCTGCCCGCCCCCGACGAGCGGCGTCTGTCGGCCCGAGCGGCGCCGCTTCTGCGCCTGAGGCCTGGCCGCAAGTGCCAGGGCCGGGGGGCCCCCGCGCGACCCCGTACTATTTTTTTGTAGGAGAGAGAGTGTGTGTGCGTGTTGTGGGGGGGGAGAAAGAGATGAGCGGCAGTGAGAGAGGAGGACAGAAGAGGAAGGAGGACGGCAGCCCTCTTCCTCAAGTTCGAAAAACGAAACGCCCCCGCGAAACGTGGTCAACTCACCCCGTGCCCGCCGAGTCGTCACCTAGGGAGAACGCCTGCTCCAGCCGCTGCTTCACGCCGTCGTTGAGCGCGTTCCGGAACAGCTTCACCTGCTCGGACAACTCCGGCAGCAGGATGCAAACCTCCTCCACGTCGTCGGTCAACTTGTCCGCCGCCTCCATCAGCGTGCAGCGAAGATCGTCGCGGATGGAGACATCGCGGGCGTCATCAATCCGCTCAAGTCGCCGATAGAGGTCGAGAGCCTGCTCGTGCGCAGTACGAACGACGTCTCGCGCTTTTTTATTTTGAACTGCTCCCTCCTCGAGGGCTTGCAGGGAGCTGAGAAGCAAGGGAGGAACAGAGGGGCGCCCGCTCCCCGAGTGGGTCTCCATCTGCGTGTTCTACGTGTCGATTTTTGGTATATGATACCACTGTGGTATTTCACCCGAGAATGCTGAGTCTTTCAAAGCGAGGTCGAGCAGCCGCGCTCTCGCGCGCCGCGCACCGCGCACCGCCGGCGCGCAGCGCCGCCGCGCGTGCCCGCGGCGGCAGCCGCCGCCGCCTTTCCTCCCGGCGCCGTTCTGGCGCCCGACCGACGGTTCTCCATAGTTCTGGCGACCTACCGGCAGAGGCCGAACAGTTCTCGATAGTTACAGAGCGCCCAAAACGGCCGAAAGCCCAAGAACTATAGTTCTGAAGTCAAAAGTTCTCCGCAAACTATCACCCTGCTTAAAACTGCTGCCGCGGCGTCGACCCTTCGTTTTCACCAAAACGCGCTCCCGCCCTCCTTGTCGGTCTCGCGCTTGACGTTGTCGCTCTCCAGCAGCAAGCGCGCGCCCTTTGCCCACTCGGCGCGCGCCTCGGGCACGATGGGCGATCCCCCCAGGTAGATCTCGAACAGGCCCCGCGCAAGCGAAGCCGACGCGACCGTCAGGTCGGGCGCTTTGGACTCCCAATCGACGTCGTCCCCCCCCCCGCCTCGGCCGCCACCCGCCGCCGCCACCCGCACCTGCAGCTCCTCCCCGTCGGCCGTCCACAGGTGCGCGAGGCGCGTCCCCGACGTCAGGCTCTGCTTCGAGATGAAGGCCACGTACTGCTCGAGGGCCGCGCCCGCGCCCGTCAGGCGCGCGCGGGGGGCGAGCTGCGCCGAGATGGCCTCTGCGAACTGCTCCCCCGTGACGTCGCGCAGCAAACACATGGCGATGACTTTCGCAAACGCGCCGTCGCAGACCGCCGAGGCAAAGTCCGCGTCCTCGGTCAAAAACCCCCCGCGGGAGCGCAGGCCCAGCTCGCGGGCGGCGGGCTTGCCCTCGACGTAGAGCGCGACGCTGTAGACTTTTGCTTTCACAAAGAGGACCTGCTTGATCCGCGTGGCGGCGCCGAGGCAGCGCGTCTCGGCGCCGACCCACCAGCGCTGCGCGAGGGGCCACTGGGCGTCGCCGTCCTGGACGTACATGCGCGCGGTGGTCGTCAGGGAGGGGGAGGGGCGGCGGGTGAGGGCCGGGCGGCGGGGCGGCTGGCGGCTGGCGGGGCTGTGTTTTTTTTTTGGGGGGGGGGGGCGGGAAGCGGAAAAGGGTGAGCGGGCGGCGGCGGCGGCGGCGGCGCCACGCGGGCGAGGGCGAGCTCGCGGCCTCTGTCCTGGATCCCTCTCTCTCTGCGTGGAACGAGGGGGGCGTGCGCCCAGCCATTCGCTGCCGCGGTCCGCTAGACGCGCATCAGTACGGCGCGGGCGGCAAAGAGCGGTTGCGCGCGCGCCGATCGCGGTTGCGCGCGCGCGCCCGGGTGACAGCAGGCTTCTCCCTCTCTCTCTCTCGGCGCGACCAAACAAAACTCACGCCGCGCGTTGCAGCTGCAGCTCCTGATGCCGCATCATCGTGGTTTATCGTGTGGTTGCAAGAGAACAGAGCGGGGGGATCGACGCGTTTGTGAACAGCCCAAGCAAACCTCTTCAGCGCCGCCTCCAAAACCACCCGCCGCCGCCGCCGCCGCCCGTCGCCGCCGCCGCCCCATCCGCTTGCTCCTCTTGCGCCTCGCGCCGCGCCACGGGCCGCGCCAGCGTGCCCCCGGCCCACGCGTCGTCGCCGTCGTCCGCCAGGACCGCGTGGATGGGCGGCATCAGCTGCCGGGGCTCGACGACGGGCGCGTGCTCGTCGGCGCCGTACTCGGACGCCGGCACGCGAGGAGGAGGCGCGACGGGCGGGCGCGCCGCCGCCGCCTCGGACGCAGCTGCTGCCGTCGGCGTCGCGCCCACGGCGTGCGGCGTATCGGCCTCCTCGCCCGAATGCGCCTCGGGCACGGAGGGCAGGGGCGCCGACAGCTCGGGGGCCGGGAGAGGGACGGGCGGGCCGGAGAGAGGAGGAGGAGGAGGGAAGGGGGCTTCCTCCGCAGCCGCCTCGTCGGCGCCGGCCGCTGCTTCCTCCTCGCCGTCCTCGCCGTCCTCGCCCTCGTCGTCCTCCTCCTCCTTGCTGCCCCGCCGCCGCCGATCCCGCCGCCGCCGCCGCCTCTGCTCGGCCGCCCGCAGCTGCTCGAGCTCCTGCTTGGCGGCGGACCACTCGGCCGTGACCTCGTCCAGCAGCGCGTGGATGCCGGCCACGAGGCGCGCCTGTTCCTCGGCCGCGGCCGGCAGCGCGTCGCCGGGAAGCGGCTGCCAGCCCGACGGAGGGCGCCAGCGCGCGGCGAGCGACGAAAGCGCGTCGGCCGCGCGCTCGGCGCGCCGCGCCGCGGAGCGGCGCTCGCGCGCGCCCTCGTCGTCGCTGTCGTCGTCGTTGACGGCCTCCTGCGCCTGCGCCTGCGCCTGCGCCTGCGCCTCCGGAAGGGGCGATGGGGGGGCGGGCGAGGGCGACGGCGCGCCGCCCTGGCGGCCGCGCGCAAACTCGCGCAGCGCCTTTTCGGCGAGTGCGGTGCTGGGGGCAAAAGGGGCCGGGGCGGCGGCGGGGGCCGCCGCTGCTGCTGCTGCTGCTGCTTCTGGGTCCGCCGCCGCCGCAGGGTCGGCTGCCTGCACTCCTCCTTCCGCCCCCACCTTGGCCTCGGCGCGCGGCGAAGAGATGGAAGGCTTTGGAGACCGCGGCGAGTCGACACCTGCTCCTCCCGCACCGCCCGTCGCCGCCGCCGACAGCGCCCCGACCGCCGCGCTCGCGCGCCGCCGCTGCTCCTCGCGCTCCTCCTCGGCCGCCCTCAGCCGCGCCTCCGCCTGCCGCAGCCTCCCCAGCAGCAGCCGCCGCTCCGACGCAAGCTTCTCCAGCTCCTCGCGGTCCTCCCGGCTGCGCTCCTGGAGCGACTTGAGCGCCGACTCGGCCTTGGCCGCCCGCGCCGCCGCGCGCGCCGCGTCTTTGCCCGTTGCCCCCGCCCCTTTTCGGAGCATCACGAGCTCGTTCTCCATCGCCACGTTCTCCGCGGCCAGGCGCGCCGCGCGCGCCTGCGCCTCGATCAGGCCCGCCCGGCCCAGGTCGCGCTCGCGGCAGGCGGCGTCGGCGCGCGCCACGGCCTCGTCGCGGTCCTTGACGGCCGAGGCCGCCATCGCGCGGTCGCGCTCGCCCTGCGCCGACAGGAAATTGCAGCGCTCCCCCAGGCGCTCGTGCTCCTCGCGCAGGCTGCCCGACACGCGGCTGGACTGGGCGAGGCCGCGCATGAGCTCGAGCTTCTCGACGGTGAGGGCGTCGATGTGGTCCTGGAGCAGGCGCAGCGTGCGCTGGTGCTGCCGGAGCGACGAGGCGTCGAGCGGGGGCAAGGGGGCGCCGCCGGCCGAGGGGGCCGACGCGAGGAGGAGGAGCGAGGTTGCTGGGGTGGTGGGGGTGGCGGGGGTGGTGGTGGCACTGGTGCCAGCTCCTTTTGCCTTTTTCGCCTTGGACTTGGCGGCCTTGCAGTCCTCGCCGCCAGCGTCCTCGTCGCCAGCAGCAGCACCCCCTGCCGCCGCCGCCGCCGCCGCCTCGGCGTCCCCGGACGAGACGCCCGCCGCCGCCAAGACCCCCCTGAGCAGCGGCGGGGAGCTGCCCATCAGCAGCGACTCGGCGCTGGGGGCCAGGGGCGCGGCGGCGGCCGCCGGCCCTGCCGCCGCCCCGCGCCGCCCGCCGCCGCCGCCCCTGGCCCCCGCCCCTGCCGCCGCCGCCGCTGCCTCTGCCGCCGCCTCGGCCAGAAGGGACTGGCTCCGCGCGCTGGCCCCGCCCGTGGCTGCGGCCGCGGCCGCGGACGCCGACGCGAACACAAGGGCCGGGTCGGGACGGTCGTCCTCGTCCTCCTCCTCCTCGTCGTCGCCGTGCTGATGCTGCTGCTGCTGCGGCCGCCGCTTGGCCTGCTGCCGCCGCAGCGCCGCCAAAAAGCCGCCGCCGCCCTCCTCGTCGCCCTCGCCATCCTCCTCCTCCAAGGGCTGCTGGCTGGCGGCCGCGGCGAGGGCGGCCGACGCGGCGGCGGACAGCGGCTCCGGAAGCGAGTGCTGCTGATGCTGCTGCTGCTGCAACTGCTGGTCGGCGGGGCCCGCGGCCGCACCGAAGAAGACCGCCGCCGCGCGGGCGTACCTGTCGGCGTTGTCATCGCGCCGCTGCCGCTCGTGCTCCTCCGCCTCGGCCTCCTCCAAGCCTTGCTGCTGCCCTTGCTGGTAGCGGTGGCGCCGCAGGGCGGCCTCGCGCTGCTCCTCCTCCTGGGCGGCGGCCGCGGCCGCACCGGCGAGCGTCGCGGCGGCCTCGGCGGCCGCGTGCGCGCTCGTGGCGGCAGTGGTGGCGGGGCCGCCGCCGTCCTCCTGCTCCCGCGCTGCCGCCGCCTCCTGCTCTGCGACGCGCGCGGCGGCCCGGCCGCGCGAGCCCCCCCCGCGGAAGCCTGTCAGCCACGAAAAGGCGGATGTGGAGGGTGGTGGTGGTGGTGGTGGTGGTGCGGGCGGCGCCGCTGCTGCTGCTGCTCGTGGGGAAGGGGGGCGTGGTTGTGGTTGTTGTTGTTGTTGTTGTTGTTGGGGCTGCTGTTGCGGCAGGGGTGGTGGCGGTGGCGGCGGCGGCGGGGGCATCGGGACGGCTGCTGCTGCTGCTGCTATTGCTGGCGCCTCCTCTTGCTGCTGCTGCTTTTCCTCGCCCTCCTGCGGCTCGTCGCCACCCCTAAACATGGCCGCCCACGACCGCACTTGCTTGAAGCCAGCAGCAGCGGCAGGAGGAGCAGCAGGGGGCGGCTGCTGCTGCTGCCGTTCCCCCTCGTCCTGACCGCCGTGCTGCTCCGGCGGCGGGGGTGGCGGCGGCGGCGGCGGCTCTGGCTGCTGCTGCTGCTGCTGTTGCCACGGCACGGCCACGGGCGCCGGCAGCTCGGCAGCCGGCTCCTCCGGCTCGGGAACCAGGAACGCTTCCGGCTGCGGGGGTGCAGCAGGCGGCGGAGGCGGCGGCGGCGGCGGCGCCGCGGGCGCGGCGGCCGTCGCCGGCGCCGTGACTACATGCTGCTGCTGCTGCTGCTGTTGGAGCTTCTTCCGCCGGAACTCCTCGAGCTGGTGGTGCGTGTGTGCGTGTGTGTGTTTGGGGGGTTGGGTGAAGAGAGGGTGAGGGGTGCGCCTGCTGCTGCTGCTGACGCTGCGCGCGTGCGCGTGCGCGCCGTCGACGGCGGTCGACGGCGGCGGGTGCGATTCAGTCTCGCTTCCCGCCTCTTTTGCGAACGCGCGCTTTGCGGCCACGATGTCGGCCAGACGGGTTGTCATCCGATCGGGGCGGCGTCGGAGTTTTTTACGCAGGACCGGGCGCTTTGTTCGCGGACCGGAGGCAAAAGTTGTTGCCCCAAATTGAAGCGCGCGCCCGCCGGGGGCCTTTTCTTTCTCTCTCGCACCTTGCGCCTGCCCGCCTCCGCCAGCGCGTCCCGCGACGGCTTGGTCGTCGCAATCATGTGGCGGTGATGTTGGTTGCGGCGCGCGCGCGCGCGCTCCGATTGGTGGCGGACGTCGGGACATGCGTGTCGGTTTTGGGGGGAGGAGAGGGCGCCGTGCCTCAGCCGTTCCGCCTCTCGGCCGCGGTGCGCGTCGCGCGCCCTCGCGCGTGTCGCGCGGTATTTTCTCGCCCTCGCCCTCTCGCCCCCAGCTCGCCAACACCCGATACAGCCCCAGAAGAGACACACACACGCTCGATTGATACTTTTCCACGCACGCCCCCCACCACGCACGGCATTGTGCGCGCAAAAGCAACAAGACCAGACAAGAAGGCCTCTCCCCCTGTCACATAAAAAAAAGTTACGACACCCCGCCCCGATCCGCCGCGCCCCCGCCCGCCCACCCCACGCCACCAAAGATGATGTCCACGACCCCTCGCATCGGCGCCGTGCGCGCCCGCGCCGCCGCCGCGCCCGCCCCGACGAGCGCGCGCGCCGCGGCGCCTCTTCTCCGCCGCGCTGCCGCGCCGCGCCGCGCCGCCCTCGTCCCCGTCGCGGCTGCCTCAGCCTCAGCCACCACCACCACCGCCCGCCCCCGCGCCCGCCGCGCCCCCGCCCCCCCGACCAAGACCACCAGCACCCCGACCAAGACCCCCAGCCGCCGCGGCCGCGCCGCCCTCCGCGTCGTCGCCTACCGCGAGCACCGCGACATCGACCGCGAGCGCACCATCGTCGCGCTGGGCGACCGCGTCGTCGGCGCCTTGATGCGCGCCCTGGCGCGCCCGGCCAACCAGCCAGCCCCCGCCAAGGAGGACGTCGCCGAGCTGCGCGGCGACACGGTCGCGACGGGGCTCGAGGTGCGCATCGACGGCGTGCTCGAGCGCGAGTCGCTCGTCGGCCAGGACGCGCTGCTCGGCTGGATCGAGCGCGAGAGGAAGGAGGCGCCCGAGTGCACGGGCTGGTCGCTCGTCGCGAGCGCGGCGTGCCCGACGGACGACGCCTGGTTTGGGTTGATCGAGACGATACACCCCCCGAGCAGCGGCGGCGGCAAGCCGCTGGCGCTCCACAAGATCATCTGGTTCGACGTCGAGCTCGACGACACCAAGCGCCAGGTGACCGGGGTGCACGTGCGCGGGCAGCTGGCGCCCGAGGACCTGGGCGCGCTGGTGTCGGTCGACTCGGCGCACCGCGCCCTCTCCGCCACGCCCTTCCCGCACGACCGCGTCCTGCCCTACCCGCCGGGGCTCAACGTCGACGTCCCCCTCTCCAACCAGAGCCGCTGGTGCGCCGCCCGCTGCAGCCGCAACGACGAGCGCGCGCTGCTGTTTGGCGACGGCGGCAAGACCCCCGGCTTGGAGCAGCCCGCCATCGACGCCGACCGCTACCGCCTCTGGGACGCCTTTGGGACGCTGCCCGTGCTGTGCGACCCGGCGCGCAGGGCGCAGCCAGACGCGTGCGTGGTGCCCGGCGCCGCGGTGGCCGACATCATCAAGGGCGCCAAGGAGCGCTTCACGATCGACTGCCGCCTGCAGGACGCCGCCGTGTCGTTCGACAAGACGGTCTCGTTCACGCGCTGGCTGAGCCTGTGCGAGGACCGCAGGACTGGCGAGAAGTTCCGACTCGAGGGGCTTGAGGCGGTCGTGTTTGACGAGCAGGGGAGGCTGCTGGACACGTGGCTGTTCCGGGACGCCACGCCCGGCGAGCGCGCGCGCCTGATGGGCGAGTGAATGAGGCCAGCCAAGCCGCCCTTTCAGCAGCCCTCAAGCAACCCCCTACGCAGGCAAGTACATGAGTCCACCGTCCCCCCCCCCCCCCCCCCCCGTTTTCGTTCTCTTTGTTTTTTCTCCCTGCACCGCCCCGTCCCGTGCCGCCCGCGCAGCGAACAAGCGCGCGCCCCCCTGCCTCTCGCCCTGCCGATCTTTTGCCTCCCGCCCGCCCTCCCGTCACCAAAATCAACCCGTCAGCAAGATACTAGCAAGCCAAAGCACTTCTTCTCTGTGTGCACGAGTAATAACAACAACACCATCGGCCTGAACAAAAAAAAACCGCGATGGGGCTGTTGCTTGCGGTTTGTCGGTGTGCGTGCTCGCGCTCGCGCCGCCACCCCCCTCCTCTTGCCTCATCATCATCATCATCTCAAGCCACTCTCAAGCCAAGTAGTTGTACATCGTCGCGTCCGACGGGTCGCGCGCCAGGTACTCGCGCTCGATCAGCGACTCGATGCGCTTCTTCAGCTCCCCGCCCGACAGCGGGAAGGCCTGCAGCTGCCCCAGCACCTCGGCCACGAGCAGCCGGTGCGACAGGCGCCGCCGCGCCTTCATGACGCGCACGACGGCCGCGTCGACCTGATGCTGGCGGTCCTGGGCCACGGCCTCGCTGGTCTTGGCGTGCTCCTCGGGCGTCTCGCGCGCCTGGATGGCGTTAACGCGGATGCGGAAGAGGCGCTCGGAGAAGTCGGCGTTGAACGAAAAGGCGTCGCCGTCGGCCACGTCGCGCCCCTGCGGGGATTTGCGCAGCACGCGCACGCGCCCGCACGCGAGCGACTGGAGGGTGCGGCGCAGGTCGCGGTCGTCGCTGGCGGCGGCGGCGGAGGACGAGGTGGTGGCCGCGGCGGCGGAAGCGGCTGCTCCGGCGGAAGCACCACCCCCCGCCGCCGCCGCCGCCGAAGCAAACGCCGGCAGCACGCGCGCGCGGATCTCCTCGTACGTGAGCGTCCCCCCTTCCCCTCCGTCGCCCCCCTCGCCCCCGGGGACGTCGTTGAACAGGCACAGCACGGCAGCCTGCTGCAGCGACACGCTCAGCTCTTTCGCGCCCTTGGGAAAGCGCGCGCGCACGACGCACGTGCTCAGCCCGTGCTGCCACGCGAGGCGCCGCCCAGAGTGCTTCCCGAGGTAAAAGTCGGCGAAGCGCGCCTGGAGGGCCTCGAGCTCGTCCGGGAGGATGAGGTCGAGCGGGGGGTGGGAGGGCCAGAAGCCCGAGGTGAGCACGGCGACTGAGAGCTCGACGGGCGGGGGCGGGCCGCAGCCGCCGCTCTCTGCGCCGCTCGCCGGCCGCGTTGCTGCCGCCGCCGCCGCCGCTCCTCCTCCTGTTCCTCCGTCCTCCTGCTGCGCCTGCCACTGCCGGAAGCCCGCCACCACCTCGCGCGACAGCTCCATGTCCCGAAACATCCCCTCAAGCTTGCTCGTGAACTGCGCGCCGCACTCGGCCTTGAGGCGCGCGAGCACGCCCTTTTCCGCGTCGACCGACGCCGACCGCCCCAGCAGCAGGCGCTTGGCGAGGTCCTTCTTGTAGAACGCCTCGAAGACGTCCTTCCCCTGGATGTGGCGGAAGAGGGCGAGGGCGCGGTCGAGGTCGGCCTCGAGGTCGCCCTCGTCGGCGATGGCGGGCGGAGGAGGGGGGGGAGGGGCCGCGCCGTCGCCGCCGCCGCCGTCGCCGCCTCCGCCGCCCCCTGCGCCTGCCGCCGCTGCTGCCGCCGCCGCTGCCGAGGACGAGGCGGCGGGCGGGGGCTGCACGCCCCGCAGCCGCGCGTCCATGTACTTGGCGACGAGCTCGGCGGGCTTGGACGGGCGCGAGTTGACGGCCGACTCGAGCGCGTCCTTGAGCGCGTGCGCGAACAGCATGCCCGCGGGCGTGCACCCAAAGGGGACGCTCGGCTCGTCGCCTCCCCGCGCCGCCGCCGCCGCCGCCGCCCCCGACGCCGCCGAGACGCCCAGCGGCCGCCCCTGCAGCGCCTCGCGCAGCACGCGGTCCAGCCGCCCCTTCAGCTCCAGCAGCCGCGGCACCATCTCGCGCTCCTCCTCGGCCGCCTGCTCCGCCGCGCTCGCCGCCGCCGCCGCTCCCGCGCCGCCGCCCCCGCCCCCGCTGCCGCTGCTGCTGCCGTGCACGATTGCGTGCGCGCGCGCGCGCGCGTGCTCGCGCCACGCCGCCCGCAGCGCCTCGGTCGCGCCCACGCGCGCGCACAGGCGGCGCAGGCGCGCGACGTCGGGCGAGGCGCCCGCGTCGAGCATGGCCGGGAGGCCGCGCTCGAGCAGGGCGCCGACGTGGCGCGACACGAGCTCGCGCTCGACGACGGCGACGACAGCGGCGCGGCAGCCGCCGCCGCCGCCCGACGACGCGCCTCCTCCAGCGGCGCCTCCTCCTACCGACACTCCTCCTCCTGCTCCTCCTCCTCCTCCTCCTCCTCCTCCCGCTCCTCCCACCCCCCCACCTCCAACCCCCTGCGACGCCAGCGTCCCCGCGTCCAGGCAGGCCAAGCACCGCTCGGCCTCCTGCGCGAGCCGCGCGTCGCAGTGCAGCAGGTAGGCGGGGGCCGGGAGCGACGCGGAGAGCCGCTCGCCCTCGGCGCGGTAGTGGCGGCGCGTCGCCTCGAGCAGCGGCGGCTGCAGGGCCTCGGCGTGCAGCCCCAGCTCGGCGAGCATGCGGCACAGCGACGCGCAGAGGGCGCGGTCCGCGGCCTCGCCCGCGCGCTCGCGCGCGACCAGGGCGAGCAGGCCGTCGACGGCGCGGTCGCGTACGCGCGGCGCGAGCGCCAGGCGCAGGCGCAGCGCGGCGAGCGCCGCGTCGACGAGCGAGCGCATGCCCGGCAGGCGCTGGACGACGTAGGTGCGGTCGAGGTGGAGGAAGATGGCGCGCACGAGGAGCATCTGGGCGCAGAGGTCGCGCCAGAAGCCGTCGACCTTTTCCAGAAAGGACGTGAGGGCGTCGGCGGCGGCGGTCGTGGTTGTGGTTGTTGTTTCGGCGTCGGCGGCGGCGGCGGCGGCGCTCGGCAGCGCTGCGGCGTGCCCGTCCAGGCGCTCGAGCTCGCGCGCGATGTGCGCGTCCAGCTGCGCCATCAGGCGCCGGTACAGCCGTTCCTCGGTGTGGTGCGCGCACAGGTCCTCGACGCCGCGGTAGAGGGCCTGCAGCGTGGGCGGCGGGGGGGGCGGCGAGGCGGCGCCGCTGCCGTTGCCGTTGGTGCCGCCACCGCCGCCATTGCCGGCGGCGGCGGCGGCGCTGGCGATCGGCCGCTTCTCGAGCACGGCGGCCACGGCCTCGGACAGCTCGCGCCACGTGGCCTCCTCAAAGTCCGGCGGGAGCTGCGGCTTGACTGTTTTTTGTTTGGGGTTGATTTTTTTTTGGGGGGGAGTGAGTGCTTGGGCGAGTCAGGCGCGCGCACGTTGCAGCGGCGGCGGCGGTGGGGACCGACAGTGTCTTCGACCTGACTCACGCTTGAGCGGCTTGATGACGAGCTTCTTGGCCGCGCCCGCCGGGGGCTTGGCCTTGACGCCGCCCGTGAACGACATCCTGCCCGCGCGCGCACGCGCGCGCGCGCGCAGAGGGCGCGCGCGGGTCTCTCGCCGCTGCTGCTGTGTCGAAGAGAGGAGGGTGTGCGCGCGTCTCGTTCTTGCTGTGGCGTCGCGTTGCGTTGCGTTTGTGAAGTGTCGTTGGTTCTGTGTATGTGTGTGTGAGGATCGTTCGGATGCTAGTAGTAACGCGTCTGGTTTTCGTTCTGAGGGGGCGCGGCTTGAGTTTGAGTTTTGAGAGGCGCGCTATCGGGTGAGGGGGAGGAAGGAGGAGGAGGAGGAGAGAGACAGAAGAACGAGCTCCACCCACCCTCTCGCCCCTCGCTCCCATTCTCTCACACAGACAAACACACGCCCCCGCCACGCGCGGCAATTCAACGACCACGTCGCCGTGCATGAGCACATGACGATCACGAGGACGACACTAGAGGTACGGACCTCGAGCGGCTCGGCGTTGCAAAACGCTCACCCCCCCTCACCACCAAACGTCGTTGTCTCACCCGCGCCCTCTCTCTCCTCCACACGCCCGCCCCAACCAAACACCCAACACCCAACAGCGCATCAAGTGGGCGATTTACCTGACCATCCCCGTCGGCGTCGGATACGGCCTCGGCTCCAACCAGACGACGCTCGAGATCATCAAGCGCGTGGTGCGTGGTCGAGCCGGTGGCGGCGGCGCTTGCCGCCGCGCGCTCGCCGTCCCTCGCTCGCGTACAATACTCATCCTCCTCCCCCCAAACAAACCAACCATCCAACCATCAAAACCCCCACCACAGTTCCCCAACGCCGCCTCGGACCCGCAGGGTGACCACGGCCGCCGCCTCCAGACGCTCGAGGACGCGTACCGCGAGCACCTGCTCGAGCAGGCCGTCGACGCCGCGCTCGCCGACGCGCGCGCCAAGAACGCCGCCCAGGGCGACGGCAGCAGCAGCAGCGACGAGAAGGAGCAGAAGAAGAGCGGCGGGTTCTGGTCCCCCCGCGGCGACGCGAAAAGCGCCGAGAGCAGCAAGTGATTAGCACTACAAATCACCACCAACCATGTCGGCCCTGCGCAACCTCGTGAGCGGCGTCGTCGGCGGCGGCTCGGGCCGCAAGGGCGCCGGCGCCGCCTCGTCGTCCGCCGACGCTGCCGCCGCCAACGCCGCCGACCCCTCAACCACCAAAAAGGAGACCGTCCTCGTCGTCGGCGGCGCCGGCTTCCTCGGCCGCCACATCGTCCGCCAGCTCCTCGAGCACCCGCGCTTCCGCGACGGCGTGCGGGTGTTCGACCTCCGCGACCCGGGCATCCCGGGCGTGCAGCACGCCTTTGCCGGGGACCTGCGCAAGGCGGAGGAGGTAGTCGCCGCGGTCGAGGGGTGCGACGTCGTCATCCACGTCGCCACGGCCACCCCGACCTCGGAGAACGCTTTAGATAAAGAGCTCATGGACGGGGTCAACGTGCGGGGGACCTACAACGTGGTGGAGGCGTGCAGGCACGCCGGCGTGCGGCGTCTGGTTTACACCTCCTCGGCCTCTGTGGTCTTCACGGGCGACGACCTCGACGGCGTCGACGAGTCGTCCGTGGGCTACGCCGCGAAGCCCCACGACCACTACACGGCGACCAAGATCGAGGGCGAGCGCATCGTTCTGGCCGCCAACGGCGCGCGCCTCGCCACGTGCGCCCTCCGCCCCAGCGGCATCTTTGGCGAGGGCGACACGGTGATGGTGCCCACCATGGTGCGCCAGGCCAAGGCCGGGAAAATGAAGTACATCATCGGCTCCGGCCGCAACCTCTGGGACCTCACGTACGTGGGCAACGTGGCGCAGGCGCACGTGCAGGCGGCGGAGAAGCTCGACGTGGGCTCCGAGGCGGCGGGCCAGGCGTTCTTCATCACCAACCAGGAGCCCGTGCCGTTTTGGCAGTTTACCGGAGACTTACTGGAGGGCTTGGGTTACGAGCGCCCTTCCCGCCGCTTGCCGCTCGGCTTGGTGCTGGCGATCGCCATGCTCTTCGAGTACGTCATCCGCCCTTTACTGTCCCCCATCGCCCGCCTCTCGTCCGATTTTACGGTGTTCCGCGTGCGCATCGTCACGCGCCAGCGCGCCTTTTGCTGCGACAAGGCGCGGCGCGTGCTCGGGTACGTCCCCCGCGTGAGCGTGCGCGAGGGCCTCGCGCGCACGGTCGCGCACTTTGCGCACCTGCGCAAGGGGGCGGTGGTGGCGGCCGAAGGTGGGGGTGCTGGCGGCAGCGCGGGCAAGGCGCGCAGGGATTAAGGGGGTTGCGCGTCCGTTTTGTTTTGTTGCTTGTCTTTCGAGCAGCGCCACGCGGCGCTCTCTTTTCCGCCTTTCTCGCTCCTCTCCGCCATTAGAGACACACACAAGCCATCAAATGTTAAACACATGCGAGCACATTTTGTTGTCGAGGCTGGTTTTGGCGGCGCGCGCGCGGGGGAGCTCGAGCAAAGCAAAAAAGGGACAAGCCGTTGCGGGCGGGCGCGCGCAGGCGGGCGCGCGCAGGCGGGCGCAGCCCCTCTCTCCCCTCCCCGAAGAAAAAGAGCAAAATCAATTCGTTTTAAGCTTTAGCCAACCGAACCAACCAACCAACGCAACCAGTTCAATGCGCCTTGCTCGCCGCCGCCTCGAGCGCCGCCGACGTCAGCGACTTGGGCCGCTCGATCGGCAAGCCCAGCGCCCGCGACCACACGCCCTGCGCCAACACGCCAAGCGACCGCGACACGCCAAACAGCACCGTGTAGAACGACGCCTCGGTGATGCCGTAGTGTTGCAGCAGCACGCCCGAGTGGGCGTCCACGTTGGGCCACGGGTTCTTCACTTTCCCCGTGGCCAGGAGCACGGGGGGGACGACCTCGTACAGGTCGCTCACCAACCTGAAAAGAGGGTCTTCGGGGAGGTGCTTCAAGGCAAACTCGCGCTGGCACGTGTAGCGCGGGTCGGTCTTGCGCAGCACCGCGTGCCCGTACCCGGGCACCACCCGCCCGGATTTCAGCGTGTCCTGGACAAAGGCGCGCAGCTCGTCCTGCGTGGGGTTGGCGCCCATCTTGCGCTTCACGTCCAGCAGCCACGTCAGCACCTCCTGGTTGGCGAGGCCGTGCAAGGGGCCCGCGAGGCCAGTCATCCCGGCGGTGAACGACAGGTACGGGTCGGAGAGCGCCGAGCCCACGAGGTGCGTGGCGTGCGCGCTCACATTCCCGCCCTCGTGGTCGGCATGGATCGTCTGGTACAGGCGCATGAGCTCCAGCTTGCCCTCGGCGTCGCCGTGGCCCATCATGTGCGCCAGGTTGGCAGACCAGTCGAGCGTCGGGCTGGCCTGAGGGACTGACGAGGAAGCCGACGAGGAGCTGCCGCCGCCTTTGTTGCTGTGGTAGGTGCGGCGGTAGATAGTCGCGGCGATGGCCGGGAGCTTGGCGATCAGGTCGAGGCTGTCCTCGTAAAAGGGCTCCCAGTACTGCGACTTGTGGATGCCCCTTGCGTACGCGGCCGCAAAGCGCGACCCCGGCTGCAAGGCGAGCACGGCCGCGCACAGCTGCGTCATCGGGTGCGCCTCCTTGGGGAGGGCGGCCAGGGTGGCGGCCACGTGCGGCGGCAACGCAGAGCGCGACCGAAGGTCCTCGGTCACGCTGCGGGCCTGCGCGGCCGTGGGCACGTCGCCCGTGAGTAAGAGCCAGAGCAGGCCCTCGGGCAGGGGCTCGCCCCCAGGTTTCGCGGCGGGGAGGGACGCCTGGAGCTCCGGGATCGACTTGCCGCGGAAGCGGATCCCCTCCTCCGGGTCGAGCAGCGATGTCTCCCAGAGGATGCCCTGTTGGTGTTGGTGGTGTTGTTTTTTGGGGGGAGGTTTTTTTTTAGTGGGGGGGGGGGGGCGGCGTCAGGAGCACGGCTGCGGAGCGCGGCGCGAGCGCGCCGGCACAAACTCTTGACGCACCGGGATGCCGCGCATGCCGCCGAGGCACATGTCGACGGTGACCTTGCCGATCTCCTTGGCGCCGATGCTCTTCTTGAGGGCCTTGAGCCGCTCCTGTTGTATGATTGGATTGGATTGGATTGGAAGGGCGGGAGGAGGAGGAGGGGAGGTTGAGGGAGGAGGAGGAGGACAGGAGAGAAGAGAAAGGAGAACAGGGTTTTGTCCCGTGTGTTGCCAATGCGCCGCGCTCGCCCGCTCTGCACGCACCTGCTCCGCGGGGATCTTCGCCTTGAGCGCCTCCTTGAGCTCCGTCGTCGCGGTGGCCTCGTCGGCCGGGCGCGTCGCCGTGGCCGTGGCCGACGACATCAGGCGCGTCCCTGCTCCTGCTCCTCCTGCTGCTGCAAGGGCTGCGTGCTGCTCCTGCGCCGCGAGCGCGGCCCGGCGGAGCGCCAGGCGCGCCTGCGGCAGGAGCTGCTGCAGCCTGGTCATCGTGCGAGACGAGTGTGAATGGATGTGACCACGCAAGCAGTTTTATCTGTCTTGGGGTTTTGTCGGTTTGACGCCGGCGGGAGCGAGAGCGCGCGCCGACGGGAAGAACAACCCTCGCCGCCGCCCGTCGCGCGTCCGTCGCGCGGCACGACAACCCTTGCTCCTCCGGCGAGAGAGAGAGAGACCCATCCATGCCCGAGGCCTTCTTTTACACGCCCCCCGCTACCCCGGCCAGCAGCCGCCCGAGCTTGCCCAGCGCCGTGGTCGGCTCGCCCGGGTCGCTGCGCACCGTCGTCTCGGCCTCGAACGGCAGGAGCGAGGAGAGCGCGCCGCCCTCGCCCTCGCCCTCGCCCTCGCCGCCCTCGCCGCCCTCTCCGCCGCGCGCGAGCGTCCATTGCTCCCCGACCTCGAGCGGGGGAGGAGGAGGAGCAGGACCCCCCGCCCCCCCCCCCACCATCACCCCCGACAAACCCCCCGCCGCGCTCCACCCAGCCCATCCACCGCGCGAGCGACACGTTGACCGCCGTCGGCGTCTCGTGCGCAGGGCAGTGCCCGCTCCCCTCGATCAGCCAGAGGGGGGCGTCGGGCCTCTGTCGCCGCGCCCTGCGCGCCCAGTAGGGGTGCACCCACGGGTCCTGCGCCCCATATAAAAGCAAAAAGGGCACCGAGCGCGCGTTGGCGCTGACGAGGGCCTCGTCAAAGTCGGCCGCGGGCTTGGGCGAGAGGGCGATCGAAACGAACGCGTCGACGGCGCAAGGGTGCTCGGTGGCCTCGAGGATGCGCGCGGTCGTCGCGCCCTCCTCGCGAAAGGCCCGCGGGTTGGCGTACACCTGCGACAGCAGGGTCTCGACGGTGTCCGGGCGGCGGAGGCTGTCCCACCACAGGCGGCGGATGAGGCCCGTGACGGGACGCGGGGCTGGCACGCGCCCATCGAGGGCCGGCGGGGGCCAGGACCAAGCAGCAGCAGCAGCATCGACCGTCACGCGCTTTTGAAAGGCCCAAAAGGGGGTCGCGTTGAGCAGCGCCACGCCTCGCACGAGCTCCGGGTGGCGCGCGGCGAGCTGCACGGCCAGGAAGCCGCCGAGCGAGTTGCCGACGAGCGTCACCTTTTTGGATGCGTTGGCGTTGGCGTTGGCGTTGGCGTCGCTGGCATTTGCGTTGCCGCCGCCGCTCCTCGGCGCGAGCGCCACCTTGACGATGAAGCGCCGCAGCTGCTCGACCCACTCGTCCACCGAGTAGCGCAGCACGCGCGCGTCGTCGGTGCCGGTGCCGTCGTCGCTGCCGTCGCTGCCGCCGTCGTCGTAGCTGTCGTCCGAGCTGCCGCTGCTGCCCAGCAGCAGCGGGTTGTCGTCGTGGGCCGTCGGCCACGACCGCCCCTGCCCCAGCAGGTCGGGCGCGAAGCAGTCGTACCCCTCGCTGGTGAGCGCCGGCAGGTTGCGCTCGTAGTGCCACCCGCCCACGCCAAAGCCGCTGATGAAGACGACGACGCCCTTGCTGCTGCTGCTGCTGCTTTTGGCGGCGTTGGCGGCGTTGGCGGCGTTTGCTGCGCGCGAGTGGTAGTACGAGATGGTGGCGCCGTGCCGGCCGTAGGGGTGGTAGGCGTGCTCGACGCCCTCGGGGAGCGGGGGCATGGGCGGGAAGGAAAAGGAGGGCTTGGGTGGTGTTGTGGTTGAGGTGGCGGGAGCGGTGGTGGCGGTCGCGGTCGCCGTCTCGGGTGCCGCCGCCGCCGCGCGCAGCAGCGGGCAGCGCCGGTGCAGCAGCAGCGCCGACGACGACGGCCGCCGTTGGAGCGGCCAGGCGCTCGAGGAGGCCGGGGCCGCCGACGCCGCGCGTCCCCTCCTCATCTTTGGGCGAAGCGAAGCGAGCGGGGGTTGCGCGCACGGAGATAGCGCGAGTGTGTGTGTGGGGGGTGGGTCCTCGCTGCTCTCCTCTCGAGCGCGCGCGCGTTGGTGTGGTGAGGTGTGCGCAAACGGAAGATGCTCGCTTATTGCGTAGCGCTTGCAGTACGCGGGGGTGCAAGCCCCAGGGCGTGTCGAGAGAGGACGAGTGTGCTGGGAAGGGGCGGGTAGTTCGTCTGCGCTCACGATCTTTAGGCGTCGCTGACGGCGAGGCGCCGCCCCTCAAAGCCGGCGACGCGGCCTCTGTCGCTCAGAAAAGAAACGCACTCGCACACGCACCTTTGCTCGCCACGCACACCGCACACCGCACGACAAGCACGCAGGTCACCCCCTCTCCCCTGTTCCTAGGCGCCAAGACCCCCGGGCGCATTGGCCGCGCGGCGCACACGGGCCCCACAAGCACGACCCCCCTCAACCGAAACATGGCTCCGCACGCTCCGCAACCCTGCGTCTTCGCCAGCAAAGTCCAGCAGCTGCTGGCGGTCGTGGAGGCGTCCGGGTTTGCGCTGCAGCAGGACGGCAAGGTGCGTGGAAGCGAGGGGGCCGCCCGCGCGCGCATAAGCGAGCGAGAGGCGGAGGGGTCGCGGAGGAAACGAGGCGGAGGGGTTGGAAAACCGCAGCCAGAGTCCCTCCCTTTCTCGCGCGCGCGCGCGCTGCTACAGAGGGCGACACCCGCGACAGCAGCAACGCGCCACTATCGCACGCGGCAGCTTCACCCGGCGCGCGCCTGCTCCCCGCCCGCAAGCGCGGAGCGACAAATGGGCGAGGCCTGCCTCCGGCCTGCGCTTCGCCCCCCCGCCTCTGCGCTCCTCTCGCCGCCGCCGACGACGACGCCCCTCCACTCAAAACCGCCCCCTTTCCTCCCCTCCAACCCCTCCCCCCAAAAAACAAACAGCCCGTCGGCGGCCTCGCCGTCTCGCGCCCCTACCTCGAGTGCGCGCTCCTGGCCGAGGGCCGCCGCCTCGAGCCGGCCGCCGCCAAGGCCGCCGCCTCGGCCGACCTGCTCTTTTGCTCGTCGCCCTCCTCCTCGGGCGGGCTCGGCGTCGTCGGGTGTGCGCCCTGCCCGCTCGCGCCGGTCGAGGCCTCCTCCGAGGACGACAACGCCGGCGGCAGCGGCGCGTCCAACAACAACACCCCCCTCCTGCCGCGCGACCTGGGCCCGGCCCTCGTGAAAGTGCTGGGCCCGCAGGCGGTGGCCGAGCTCAAGTGGCAGCGCGTCCCCTCGGTCGCCCTCCTGGCGCGGGGCGCCATCCCCGAGGCGGCGCTGGCGGCGGCCGCGCTCGCGGGCGTGCCCGTCTCGCCCTCGCTCGCGGGGCCGCACGAGGAGGAGGTGCCGACCGTGGTCGAGGTGTTTTTGAAGGCGCAGCAGGGCCAGGTGGCGGGCGGCGGCGGCGGCATTGGCGGCGGCAACAACGGCAGCGGTAGCAGCGCCGCCAACCAGCAGCAGCAGCAACGGTACCCGGAGCAGCGCCTGCTCCTCCTGCGCGACGGCGGGTTCCTGGCGCTGGGCGCCGACATCGACGAGGCGGCCGCGGCCTTTGCGCGCGCGGCGCGCGCCCGGCTGCTGGGCGACGGGGCGTTCGCGGCCGTGTCCGAGGCGTGCGGCCTGCAGGCGTCGTCGGCGGCGCCCAGCGCGAGCGGGGCCAACATCGAGGCGGGCCAGCAGCATCAGCAGCAGCAGCCGCAGGCGCCGACGCTCGACGCGTTCGACGGCCTCGGCAGCGGCGCGCTGCTGCTCGGAGGGGGAGGAGGCGGGGTCACGGGCGCGGGAGGAGGCAACCTTGGCTCGCACCCGCTGCTGATGCTCGGCAGCGCCGGCGGCGGGGCCGGCAACGGCCACCACCTCCGCCACCCGAGCGACACGGCGCGCGCCGTGCCGCTCTTCAGCCTCGGCGGCGCCGCCACCGCGCTGCGGCGCCTGGGGCACTCGCTGCTGGGCGGTCGGCCGACCGTGGGCGGCCGCGCGAGCGACGGCGCCGCCGAGGTCATCAGCCTGGGCGACACGGGCGGCGGGGCGGCCGGCGGCAACGGCGGCGTGGCGCGCGCGGGCTTGGCGGGCGCCCTCCGCCCGAGCCTGCCCGGCGTGCGTGGGCTCTTTGGCCACGGGTCTGCGGCGACGGGCGCGTCGCCGTTTGCGCTGCCCTCGGCGGGCCCGCCCTCGTCCGCGGGCCTGCCGCCCATGCCCGGCGGCGGGGGGCTGTCCAACGGCGGGCGCAAGGTGTCGCAGGGCTCGATGATGATGATGATGCAGGGGCAGGGGTCGAGCGCGGCGATGATGCTGCCGCCGTCGGGCAGCGGGCTCGCGCGCAAGGGCAGCGAGTCGGTGGCGCCGCAGCGCGCGCTGCCGTCGTTCATGTCGGGCGGGATGAAGCCTTGGTGATTGAGATTGGCGAGGCAGGGCTTTTCGTCTCGTCTCCGATTCCGCCGACTCTGTCCTCCTCCTCCTCGTCGCTCCCGAGAGACCTTCGCCACCTGGACCAAACCCGCCCGCGATCGCCTGTGTCTTTTTCCCCCGTCGCCGTCGCGGTCTCCCCCCCCCTCCTCCGCCCGCCCCCCCCCCCCGCCGCCGCCCCCCCTTCTTTAACTATATAGCAGCAGCAGGCAGCAGCAGCAGCAAGCAGAAACTGTGTGTGTGTGTAAAAAGCGTCCCGTGAGCATACAACTAGTGGCGTGTGTGTGTGTTTGGTGCGCGTTCCAACGCTGCAGCAACTCGAGAAAGAAAAAAAAAGAGCGTCTTCGATCTGTGCCGTCGAGAGAGAGAAACGAAAAGAAAAAAACCAGATCAGGCCAGTCTGTCTTCGGCAGACGCCGGCGGCGCCGCAGCCGGCGCCGTCAGGACCTCGAGCAGCCGCGCGTCCAGCCCCGTCGCCCCCGCATCGCCGCCGCCGTCGCCGTCGCCGCGCTCAAACTCCACGGCCGCGCACATGTACCCTGCACCCCCCGGCAGCGTGTGCGCCAGGCCCTCGCGCTCGAGGCGCGCGATCCACGCGCGCACGCTCGGCTGCGACGTGTAGGCGCCAAAGGGGAGGGCCTCCGCCTCGAAGGCGCGCACGCGCCAACCCGAGCGCCGCGCGGCCTCGAGGACGCCGTGCGGGTGGGCGACGCCCGCGACGATCAGCAGGGCGGCGCGGTAGCGCGGGCCCAACGCGAGGAGGCGGCGCGTGACGGCGGCGCCGTCGGGACCGCCGTAGAGGCCGGGGAGGAGGAGGGAGGAGGATGAAGGGGAAGGGACGTATGGCGGGTTACAGACGAGTACGCGGCGGCGGGGGCCGTCGGCATCGTCGTGCTGCTGCTGCTGCTGCTGCTGCTGCTGCTCGAAAAAGTCGCCGAGCCGGATCTCGTAGCTGTGGGGCGACGGCGTTGCGGCGGCGTTGCGGCGGGCGAGCGCGGCGGCGCGCGGGCACGTTTCGAAGCCACGCACTTTGATGGCGACGGCGGGCGAGACCGCCGCGAGCGCGCGGACGATAGGCACGCCGTCGCCCGCGCCGAGCTCGTCGACCGTGATGAGGCGCGGGCGCGCGGCGGCCGCCACGCCCGCCGACTCGCGCTGGAGGAAGCGCGCGACGCCGCGGCTGAAGAGCCGCGACTCCTCGTCGCAGGCAAAGACGTCAGAAGGAGAGGGAGGAGCGGGACCGGCGGCGGCGGGAGGTGGGGCGGCGGGCGCGGCGGGCGCGCGGTGGGCGCTTGCTCCGCCTGCACTTGCCGCGGCCGACGCGCGCGCGGAGGAGGAGCTGTGGTGGTGCTGGTGGGCCATGTTTGCTTGTTTTCAATTTGTGCTGGTTTGTTTTCGGGCGGGGGCGAGGAGCAAAGAGACAAAGAGAACTCACTTTGATGCGGCCGGTCATGCCGTAGCGGAGCAAAGAGACAAAGAGAACTCACTTTGACGCGGCCGGTCATGCCGTCGCGCCGCCTTTTTTTCCCCGGTGGCGGCTCGACGGCATCACCGAAGAAAAGGTGGGTTCCGCGAAAGGGTTTTTTTTCCTCTCTCTCTCTCTCTCTCACACACACACACACACAAACAAACACAAACACAAACCAACGATGATGCTCTCTTCCTCCTCCCGCGCCAGTCCGTGGCCCAAGACGGCCACGCGCGTGCCCGCCCGCCGGCCGCTGGTCGCCCCCGTCGCAGCAGCGGCAAAAACGGCGCGACAGCAGCAGCAGCAGCAGCAGTGCCTCTCGCACCTTGTCGACGCCGCCCTCCCCCCCGCGCGCGCGCGGCTCGTGCCCTTTCGCGAGGCGGACGCGGCGCTCGCCGCCCTCGTGTCTGACCCTCTGCTGATGCAAGCAACTGCGAGCGGCGGCGGCAAGAGCCTCAACGACGGCGCCCTCGACGCCACGCGCGCGACTGCTGAGGCCGTCGACGCCGCCGTTGACGAGGCCCTCGCGCTGGCGTTCGGCGGCGACAGCACCAGCGACAGCGCCAACGCGTCCGCCGCCGCCCACCTCTTCCTGCAGCGTTCGCTCTACCGCGTCAACCGCCTGACCTATCTCTTCCACGGCCTCCCGCTCGACGCCACCTACCGCAACGAGCGCGCGCCGTGGCTGCTCGCGCTGCGCGAGCGCGTTGAGGGCGCGTGGCAGCCGTGGGAGCTGGGGCAGATGGCGGAAAAAACGGCGCCGGTGGCAGAGGTCGAGGTCGAGGGCGAGGGCGAGGGCGAGGGGGAGGGCGAGGGGGAGGGCGGGGGCGAGAACGATGAGGGCGGAGACCTGCTGCTCTCGCGCTACCGCGCGCTCGATGCGCCCGCGGTCGAGCGCGAGCTGCTCTTGCGCGTCGAGCGCGACCGCTACCGCCCTTCTTCTTCTTCTTCTTCTTCTTCTTCTTCTTCTTCTTCTTCTTCTTCTTCTTCTTCTTCTTGTTCTTCCTCCTCCTCCTCCTCGTCGTCCCCGGACCTCGCCGCCCTGCGCGCCCACCTCAACCACCGCGGCTACGCCCACCTCCTCGCGGCCAGCGCCCACGACGGCCTCACCGAGGCGTCGCGGCAGAGCCGCGTGTGCGCGGGCACGGGCCACCCCGCGGCGTCAGCCTGCTTCAAAATCCTGTCGGACGAGGACGGTGGGGGTAAGATCGAGCGCAAGCACTCGACCTTTTACGCCGCGGCGATGCGCGACTGCGGCGTGCTCGGCGGGGGCGGCGGCGGCGGCGACGACGACCCCAGCGCCGACGCCGAGCGGTGGATCGACCTCGCGCCGTGGCAACTCCTCGCGGCCACCAACCACAGCTTTTTGCTGGCCGAGCGCCGCCGCCACGCCCTGCGCTACTTTGGCGCGCTCGCCGCCTTTGAACTGGCGGGCCCCGCCGCCTACGAGGCGCACGCGGACGCCGCTGACCGCCTCGAGCCCGCCGGAGACGGCGACAGCAGCAGCGCCCTTGGCGGGTACTGGCGGCTTCACGTGCGCGAGGACGCGCGGCACGGCCCGCAGGCGCTCAACGAGGTGGCGCTGCCGCTCGTGCGCCTCTACGGCGACCCCTTCGCGTGGGAGGCGCTGCTCGGGTACGACCAGGAGAACTTCTTGGCCGCGCGCGCGACGGCTGCGGTGCGCCGCGACATCGAGGCGTGGGGCGGCTTTGACTGATGATTGACGGCGGACGAATGACGATCGCGGCCCGCTTCTACCGAGTTGTTCTTTTCCATTCCCGCCATCGCGCACGCGCCTCCAAAACCAGCACAAAAAACAAACCAACATCAAAAGTTGCAACAAAGAAGCATATGCACACAATTAATAATGGATTGGAATGCGCCTCTCTATCTCTATCTCTTTCTATTCGCTACATTTCTTTTTGCGCCCCGATCTCTCAAAAATCATTTGCCGTCGCCCTCGCTCACGACGGTCGGCTCGACGACCTCGGCGGCACCACCGCCACCACCACCGCCGTCCGCCCCGAGCGCCAGCTTCATGAGCGTGAACACCTTGTTGGCGTAGTCGCGCGGCTGCTCCAGCGCGAACCCGGAAGTCAGCAGCGACGTCTCGTACAGCAGCTCGGCGCAGTCGCGCGCGCGCGCCTCGTCGCCCTCTTTCAGCAGCTGCTGCACCCCCAGCACAATGTCGCTCTTGGGGTTGATCTCCAGGATCTTGCGCCCGCGCATGTACTCCATCGCGCGCGGGTCCCCCAGCGCCTGCGAGCGCATGATGCGCTCCATGTTGGCCGACCAGCCAAACTTGGACGTGACGAGGGCGCAGGGCGAGTCGGTGAGGCGCGACGACACGGCCACGCGCTCGACGCGCTCGCCCAAGGCCTCCTTCAAGAACGCCGTCACGGGCGCAAACTGGGCCTCGAGCTCCTCCTTCTTCTTCTTGTCCTTCTCGGACGACGATCCGCCCTCCTTGCCCTCCTCGCCCTCATTCCCGCCGTCCACCTCGAGGCCCTCCTTCGTGACGTCGACCAGGTCCTTTTCGTCAAAGGCCCCCAGATTAGTCACCACGGCCTCGTCGATCGGCTCGGTCAGGTAGAGCACCTCGTACCCGTCCGCCACCAGCTTCTCCACAAAGGGCGCGGCCGCGGCGATCTCCACGCTGTCCGCGGCCATGTAGTAGATCTGCTTCTGGCCGGGCTTCATGCGCTTGACGTAGTCCTCAAAGCCGGTCAAGGTTTCGGGCGACTTGCTGCTGTAAAAGCGCAGGAGCTTGGCGAGGCGGGGCCTGTTCTCCTGGTCCTCGATCGCGCCCACCTTGACCTGCCGGCCAAACGACTCCCAGAACGTCTTGTAGTCCTCGCCGCCCTCCTTGGACGCGAGGTCGTCCATCATCTCCAGGGCGCGGCGCACGAGCTGCTTGCGAATGACGCGCACGATGCGCGACTCCTGCAGGATCTCGCGCGAGACGTTGAGGGGCAGGTCGGACGAGTCGACCACGCCCTTGACGAACGACAGCCAGCGGGGCATGAGGTCCTCGTCAAACTCGTCCGAGATGAAGACGCGGCGGACGTAGAGCTTGATGGAGCGCGACTTGGCCGTGGGGTTGGACTGCTGGTCGAAGGGGGCCATGCCCGGGATAAAAAGAACCGAGGAAAACTCGATCGTCCCCTCGACATTAAAATGCACGTGCGCAAGCGGGTCCAAAAACTCGCCGAAGGCGGCCTTGAAAAACTCGGCGTAGTCCTGCTCGCTGACGTCCTTGGGGGAGCGCGTCCAGAGGGGCTTGTCGTCGTTCTGCGTGCGCCAGCCCCAGACGTCGACGTAGTCGGTCTTGGTGACGGGCTCGACCTTGATGGGCGACTCGCCCTCCTTGAGCGCGGCGTCGGCCGCCTGCTGGCGCTCGGCGGTCGCGGCCTCGTCGGTGATGGTCTTGCTCTCTTTCGTCGCCTGCCACAGCTCGATGGGGAACTGGATGAACTGCGAGTACTGGCGGATGAGGCGCGCGAGGCGGACCGGGTCGGCCATCTCCTTGGCGTCCTCCTTCAGGTGCAGGACGATGCGCGTGCCGCGCTTGAGCAGCGCGTCGGCGGTGGCCGCGCCGTCAGCGTCGGAAACGCCCGCGGGCGCGCCGACGTCGGCGTCCCCCGCGGGGCGCAGCTTGAACTGGTGGCTGCCGGCCGACGACTCCCACACCCACCCGCGGGCCTCGCCGGGGGCGTCGCCCACGCCGGCCTCCTGCTCGAACGAGCGCGTCACGACCGTCACGCGGTCGGCCACGAGGAAGGCCGAGTAGAAGCCCACGCCAAACTGCCCGATCAGCGAGGCGTCCCCCTTGGCCTCTTTCACCGACTCCATAAACTTGCGCGTGCCGGAGCGCGCGATAGTGCCCAGGTTGGACATCAGCTGCTCGCGCGTCATGCCCACGCCCGTGTCCTCGATCGTGACCGTGCCGGCGGCCGGGTCGGCGCTCACGCGGATGCGCAGGGCATCCGATCCCCGCTGCATGGCGGCGCCGTCGGTCACCGCGGTGAAGCGCAGCTTGTCGAGCGCGTCCGAGGCGTTGGAGACGAGCTCGCGGAGGAAGACGTCGCGGTTGGAGTAGAGGGAGTTGACGATCATGTCCATGAGGCGGTCGACCTCGGCCTGGTACTGGAAGGTCTCGGCCTCGGCGGCGGGCTTGGCCTCGGCCTCGGCGGCGGCGGCGGCCGTCGTCGTGGTGTGAAGGGGGTGGCGGTGGTTGCGGGACAACGTCGCCGCCGCCACGAGGGGGCGCGCCGCCGCCACGAGGCGCTGCTGTTGCTGCTGCTGGTGGCCCAGGGAGGCGGCCGACGATGCCAGGACGGTCGCCGAGGCGCGGCGGCAGGATTGCCGGAGGAGGAGGGGGGCCGGCGCCGCCGGTGCCGGCGCCGGCGCTGCGGCGGCCTGTTGGTTTTTTATTTGTGGGTGGGGGGAGGGGGGGGGGGGGAGTGGGGAGACGGCCCGTGTCAGCGCGCGCGCGCGCAGCGAGATGGAGAGGCGCGTGTGCGCAGCGTCTCTCCTTCGCGACTGGAACTTCCTACATCCACTCACCGCCTGACGGCCGGCAACACTCGTTTTGGAGGAGAACATCATCGCCGCGGCCAGTCGCTTCAGGGCCGGGGCACGCATGCACGGGCGTGGAGGTCGACGATGGTGATGATGATGAAGGCGGTGTGCTTTTGTGTTTGTATTGTGGAGTGGTCGTGTGAGCGAGGGAGAGAGAGAGTGAGGGGAGCGGAAGAAGGAGGAGGCGCAACCCTTCTCGAGCCTTCTCTCTCTCTCCCGCTCTCTCCGCGCCCGCCCCACCGCTCTTCTCAAGCCGCTTTTCAATCCCCGCTCCTATCGTACTGGCACGCTTCAGACCCAAGCTCATCCATCATCCTCGCCCGCGCCGCTGAGAACGCGCATTCGAGCCGAAAACGCTCGCTGAATCGGAAAGCTGTCGCGTTGGTGGCACCGCCGCCGCCGTTCGTCGCGCGCGCGAGACGAGACGAGACGATTCGCTCTCGCTGACACATCCGCTCACTACCTCCTAAACCCGACCATCCTCGCCCTCTTGATCGCCACGGCCGCCAGCGCCCCGGCCATCACCCCCCCGACCTTGGCGGGCGGCCCGTCCGAGTAGAGCGCCTCCTTGACGCCCACGCACGCAAACAGAAACGCGGCGCCAGCGACGGGAAAGGGCACGGCCCCCGCGAGCGCGGCGAGCGCGGCCGGCGCGAGCGCCGCCTGGCACGCGAGCACCGCGGCCGTCCCGCCCGACGACCCCACAAAGGCCGGCGTGTTGAGGGCGTACCGCTCGTCGGGCGCGCCGCGCGTCTCGTGCCACATCCAGGCCACGTGCGAGGACGAGGCCGCCACGCAGCCGAGGAGGTAGACGGCCGCGAGCTCCAGCCCCGAGAGCGGCACGGCGCGCCGGCACAGCGCGAGCGGCAGCAGGTTGAGGGCGCAGTGCACGGCCGAGAGGTGGACCCATGGGCTGGTCAGGAGGGTGTGCCACCTTCCCGCGCGGAGGGCCGCGAGGCTCGCGCGGAAGTGGTCGAGCACGGCGTCGCGAGGGGAGGAGGAGGGGGGTTGGGAGGATTGGGAGGAGGAGGGGGGCGGCGCGGCCGGTGGGGCCTCGTCGCCGCCGCCCCCGCCGCCCTCGGCCGCCTCCTTGGCGAGCACCACGCCCAGAAAGTTGGCGGCAACGATGCCCCAGAACACGGCCGCCTCGCCCGTCACGACGCCCTGGCGCTGGCGGTAGAGGCGCGAGGGCCGAAAGGGCGCCGAGGAGGAGGAGGACGATAATGCCGCCGCGGGCGCGATGGCGACCGCAGGCGCCGACGCGGCGGCGGCCGCTGCTGCTGCCGCTGCCGCTGCCGCGGCCGCCGCCTGGGCTTGGGGCGGCGGGGCGCCCGCCGAGAGGCCGGCTGTCAGCGGCGGGGAAGGACCGGCACCTCTTCCCGCGGGTGGCTGCTGCTGCCAGCGCGGGGCGTACGAGTAGGACGAGTGGGGGACGGGGGGCGCGGAGGGGGGGGAGGAGGACGAGCCCCCGCCGCCGCCGCCGCCGCCGCTGCTGTTGCCGCTGCCGCTGCTGTTGCCGCCGCCGCTGCTCGTGGCCGCCCCCCTAGTCCTCGACGCATGCGCTGCGTTGCCGCCAAAGACCGACAGGCGGCCACCTCTGGCTGCTGCGACGCGCGGGAGGCGGGACAACAGTGATGCTGGCGTTGTTGCTGTTGTTGTTGCTGTTGTTGCCGCTCCGAACGTCGCCGCCGCCGATCGCGCCGCCGCCGCCGACGACGCCTGTTGCTCGAGCTCCGCCAGCAGCAGGCGCCGCGCCTGCAGCAGCGCCCGCGACGCGGGCAGCGACATGCTGCGACGCCCTCTCCCTACCGGGGACTCGGGAGATCACGCGCGCGCGCTTGGGTGTTGATTGGTGGCGCGTTCTGGGTTGGGGGGGGGGTGGAGAGAGGTTGGTGGAGAGAGAGTTGAGGGGCGCAAGCGCCACCTGAAGCCGGCCTGCTCTAAAACGTGCCAAACAGACAGATCTCTAGAGGAACTAGTGCGTTGTTCGCATATACGCACTCGCCCCAAAGCAAGCAACCATGGAGTGAAGTCTCCCCTCAGGCAAGGAAGGAGACACCTTGCCTCTCCTCTCTCTCCACCCTGCACACCAGAACAACGAGACGCGAGGGGATGGCGGGTCGTCCGTCCGCCGCGTTTTTCCGCCGCCTCTTCACGGCCTCGTCGACCTCGACCACCGCCACCGCCGAGGAGGTCCTCGCGCAGGCGTCGCGCGACCTCCAGCGAAGCATCACGCAAGGCGTCGCGGCCTGCCTGGCGAGGAACGGCGGCGTCGTCGTCGACGGCGCGCTCTCTGGGCAAGTGACCGGGCCGCTCCGGGCCGAGTTTGCCGCGCTGCGGCGCGCCCACCCGCACCTCCTCCGCCCCAACTGCACCCACTTTGTCGACCCCTCGACGGGACGCACCACCCTCCTGGAGAAGCCGGGAATCGCCGAGGCCGAGGCGACGCTCGACGCCGAGGCGCGCCGCTCCCTGCCGCTCTGGTCGCGCCTGTCGGACGGCCGCGACCTCGGCGCCTTGCTCTCCGTGCGCCTGGGCCTCGCGCTCGAGGAGCGGCGGGCCGAGCGGCGGCGGAGACAAGGGGGAGATGAGGGAGAAAGAGGAGGAGGAGGGGGGGGGCAGCGCCGCCCGCCACCACCGCCTCCCCCCCTTCGCCTCGACGCGCAGACGATCAAGCTGCAGCACAACGACGGCACCGGCGGCAGCTTCCCGGTCCACTGCGACGCCGCCGAGGAGCTGTCGGGCGAGGGGCGCGTCGTGACGTGCATCCTCTACCTGACCGACCCGCACGGCTACGAACCTAAGCGACACGGCGGGCAGCTCAGGCTGTACCCACTCCGGCCGCCGGCGGCGGCGGGGGGAGGCGGCGGCGGCGCTGCCCCCGCCGGCCCCGCCCCGGCCCCCTTCAGCGTCGATGTCGAGCCGCGCGAGGGGCGCATGGTGCTCTTCTCGAGCGCGCGCATGCCGCACCGCGTCCTCCCGGCGACCGGCGGGCGCGAGCGCGAGTGCGCGACGTTCTGGCTCGGGCGCAGCGCCGGCGGCGGCGGGGGGGGGCGGGATCCGGCGGCGCGCGAGGCGGCGGCGGCGAATCCGCCATCCTCGCTGGAGGAGCGGCTCCGGGTGCTGTTGTCGCCGCGCTTCCGCCCGCTCGCCGCGCGGTGCCTCCTTGCCGGCGAATGGGAGGCATCGCTGCTCGAGTCGCACGCCCCGGGCCCCGAGCGCGACGCCGCCGTTGCCACGCACCGCCGGGCGCTGGCGGCGGCGCGCTCGGCGCTCGAGAGCAGGGGGCTGTTGGAGGGGGGAGCGCTGGCGGCGCTCGCGGGCGGCGGCGGGGGTGGGACGGATGCGGCGGCGGCGGCGGCAGCAGCAGCAGCAGCAGCAGCAGCAGCAGCAGCAGCAGCAGAAGACATGGACTGGTTCTGATGACGATGACGAGGAGGAGATCACAAGATGCTGTTTATGTTTATGTTGTTGTTGTTGTTTTTTGTGTGTGCGCGGCGCGCGGGGCTCCCTCTCTCTCTCTCTGTCTCTCCAAAAGCCGCCCCCCCCCGAAACTAAAAAAAACGCCGCCGCGCCGCCAACACAACCCGCCCTTGTTTTACCGCCCCGCCGGCAGCGCCTTGCGCGTCGCCGGGGTGGACGGCCGCGTGCTGATGGTGCGCGCCAGGGCCGCCGGGAGCGACGCCGCCGGCGAGAACGACACCGCCGCGGGCTTGACCAGCAGCTTGCTGCGCACCCACGCGTCAAACCCGCCCGCGACCACGTACGCCTTGCCAAAGCCCAGCCGCGCGAGCTCGCGCGCGACGGCCTTGGCCGTGCCGCCGTTGCGGTCGAGCACGATCACCTTGGCGCCCTTGGACGCGCGCTTGAGCCCGGCCACCTGCAGGGCGGTGACGCGCAGCTCGATGCCCGCGGGGTCGCGCAGCGCGCCGCGGAGCTTGCGGTCCTCGGTCTGCGCAAACTCGACCTCGAGCACGCGCCCGGACGCCGAGGAGGCCACCTCGGGGAGGCCCGCGGCCTCCTTCTCGCGGGCCGAGCGCACGTCGACGAGGACGGCCGAGCCCTCGTTGGCGAGGGCGTCGAGCGCCTGAACCGGGGTGAGGTCGCCGGCGTAGCCGCGCAGGCCGCCCGCGAGCAGGCCCCCCAGGGAAGGGGCGACGAGGGCGGCGGCGCCGGCGGCGAGGCCGTACTCTCCCAGGGTTAAGGGGTCCTTGTCCGACAGGAAGGCGGCTACCTTGCCGAGGGCTGGGGTGGCGGCGGCGGCGCCGGCGGAGGCGATGCCGGCCGCCTCGCGCGCGGCGCCGCCGAGCGCGCCGACGTCGACGCCGGCAGCCTTGACGGCGCCGGCGAGCGCACCGGACACGGCGGGGGCCGCCTGCTTGATGGCGGGCGCCGCGAGGTCGGCAGCCTGCTGCAGGGCCGGGGCCGCCAGCTCGTAGCCCTGCTTGACGACGGGCGCGGCCACCTCGTAGCCCTGCTGCAGGGCCTTGAAGCCGGCGGCCAGCACCTCGGCGCCCGTCTTGACGGCGCCCCCCGCCGCCTTGACCGCCTCCACCGCCGTGGAGACGGCCGAGTCGACGGCGGCGTCGGTCTCGGCGGCGGCAAAGGCGGCCGGGGTGGCGGGGGCGAAGAGGACGGCGGCGGCCGTGGCGGCGGCCAGGAGGTGCTGCTGCTTCTTGGGGGCGGCGGGGCGGGCTGTGTTTTGTTCGTTGTGGGTTTTTTGTTTTGGTGGGTTTTTTTTGGTGGGTGAGCGAGCGAGCGGCGCCGGCGTCGCAACCCCCTCCCTTGCCCCTCCCCAAACCAAAAGATCTCGCGCCAACGCGGCCCAATCCCCCTTGCGCGCGCGCCGGGAATCCGGCGACAAGGGGCGCGTCGGCTCGCGCACGGGAGCGATTGCTCTCGGAGCGGGGGGCAGCAGCGGGGGTCGTCGCGGTTGGAGACAGGGCGGGGGAGAGGACGGGGCGAATCGAAGCGAGAGGGCAGGCAACGCCTCCGTCTCTCGCGAAACGCAGAGAGAGCCCGCCCCGATCGAAATCGGACGGCTGCGCGTCAACAAGAGCCCCCGCGTACTGCCCCCGCCCCGAGCAATCCGCCACGCCTGCCGCACCGAGCGGGCGGCCCGCGGATTGCACGCACGCGGATGAGAGAGGGAGGGAGAGAGCAGCAAGAAGGGGGCACTCCCCTCTTCAAAGAGAACTCACCCGTCGGCTTGGCGACCGCCGAGACCTGGACGGAGGCGGCGCGCGCGGGGCGCGCGGAGACCTGGCGGGCGAGCATTGTTTCGTGTGGGGTTTCGAAGAGAGAGGACGAGGAGCGCGTGGGGTGTGTGTGAGTCGAGTGTGCGGCGGGGTTTTGTGGCTCGGCGGGGCGGTGTTTGGTTTTGGTTCGGTGACGGCCGAGCGCCCATTGACCTTGGCTCGAGCTCTCGCAGCGGACGCCACAACCACAACAACGCCCGCCGCACAGGAAAAAAACATGGCCAAGACGACGACCGGAAAGAGCGCCGCCGCCGCCGCCAAGGACGGCGGCGGCAAGAAAGCGCCGGCGGCGAAGAAGAAGAAAAAGGCGTCGGCCAAAGGGGGCAGCGGCGCGGCCGGGGCAGTCAACGGCCCCCCGACGACGCTCCTCCGCCTCGTGGCCGCCGCCCCCACCCCCGCCGGCCAGCTCGTGGTCCTGCCCGCCCTGGCCCTGCGCGCGCGCGTCCTCGGCTGCGGGGGCCCGGACGGCAAGCTGTACGCGCGCGTGGGGGACGACGGCGACGCCGAGCAAGGCAATGACCTGGTGGCGCCCGCGGCGGGCGCCGTGCCTCTGTCTCCCGGCGTCGAGCTGGCGCGGCGCGCCGAGCGCGCTCTCGAGGGGGCCGAGGCGCGCCGGGCGGCCGAGGAGGTCGCGGAGGAGTTGGCCGCCGTTCAGAACGCCAACTTGCCGCTGCCGCCGGTGCTGCGGGCGCGCGCGCTGGCGGCGGCGAGGGCCGCGCTCGCCGAGCACGCAGCGCCGCCGCCGCCGTCTTTGGCCGATCGCGCCAAGGGCAGCAGCGCCCCCGCCAAGGGGGGGGAAAAGAAGACAAAGACAAAGACGACGAGCAAGAAGAGCACGTGAGAGAATAACACCACACTCTGCAAAAAAATACCCGCCCTCTGTTTCAAGGGTGGGTTTTGGGGGGGGGAGACGTCGGACGAACGGGGACACGAAAAATGCGCGCCGATGCGGAGCAGGGGGCGAATTCGCCGCCCGCCGCCGCCGCCGGTGGAACAAAAATTCTAAATCAGTCGTGTTCGGCCAAATATTCAGAGGGCCTTTTGGGGAGGGGGGCAAAGGAATGAATGTGCTTTCTTTTGTGGTTGGGGGAAGTGGGGGCCCCTGACTGTGTGCCGGGGGCTTGCAAAGAAAAAGCAGGTGGTGGTGGTCGGGGCGCCAGCGCGGCAGCAACACGCGCCGCAAAAAAACACACAAAACCAAAAAAAGAATGGGCTGTGGATGGCTTTGGAGATTCATCAAACGGTCAAAAAAGAATGTTTGGTGGGTGCCTGTGTCATCATTGGGCTCAAGGCTTCAGGGGGGACTCATATGTTAAGGGGGTAGTTTGGTCGGACGGATCTCAGACTCCTCTTTTCTCGTCTCACTCCGCGGCGCGGGGGGGCTGCTGCTGCTGCTGCTGCGCGGCCGCCCCCGCCCCCGCGCCGGCCCCGCCGCTGTTGGGGCTCTCTTCGATGCTGCCCTTGCCGCCCTGCTCGCTGATCACGGCCGCGACGTTGGACGGCACGGGCGAGGAGGGGGAAGGGGCGGTGGCGGGTGCGCCACCGTCATCGGCGCGGGCGCGCTTGGCCGGGGGGGCTTGCTCCTCGGCGGCGGCGGGCGCGTGCGGCTTGGGCGCGGGCGGCGCGGGCGGGGGCGCGGCGGTTGCACCAGCAGCTGCTGTTGCTGCGCCGCCCGAGCCGGAGCCGTTGCCGTTGCTGTTGCCAGCAGCCGCCAGCGCGACAGAGCCGCTGCCCGAGCCGCCGTTGCAGCCGGCTGCAGGGGCAGGGGCAGCGGGCGCGGCGGCGGGCGCATCGGCGACGGCGGCGGCGGCAGCCGGTGGTGCGGCGGCGGCACGGCCGGTGGCGGGCGCCTGCTGCTGCTGCTGCTGCTGCTGCTGCTGCTGCTGCAACGTCGGCGACTGCTCGTCCGGCTGGCGCGGCGCGGGAGAGGGGCCCGACGCCTTGCGCGCGGGCTCCTGCTGCTGCTGCTGCTGCTGCTGCCCGGCGTTGCCGCGCGGGCGCTTGCCATTGCCGTTGCCGCCGCTGCCACCGCTCCCGCCGCCGCCGCCGCCGCCGCGCTTGCGGCCGTTGCGCCCTCCGCCTGCCTGCTGCTGGTCGGCCGGGGGGACGCTGCCGGGCTCGTTCGAGCCCTCGTCGGAGGCGTTGTTGCTCGTGGAGCCGCTGGGCACGGAGCCGCCGTCGTCGCCGGTAGTGCCGGCCGAGCCGCCGCTGCCGCGAGCCGCGCCCGTGGTGGCCGCGGTGCGGCCGCTGCGGGCGCCGCGGCCGGCGCCGCCAGAGCCCTCGCCGCCACCGCTGCCCTCGCGGGCGACGCCCATGCGGACGGCGCGGCGCGAGCGGATGCGGGCGACGGAGGAGGGACCAGCGGCGCCCTCAGCAGCGGCGGCGGCAGCATCAGCGGCAGCTGCAGCGGCGGCCGGGCCCTCCACGGGAGAGACGCCGGCCGCGCGGGCGGCGGCGGCATTGGCGGCGGCGTTGGCGGCGGCATTGGCGTCACCGCCGGCGGCCGCGGGTGCGGCGGCCGTCGTGCCGCCCGCGCCGCTTGCCCCCGGCCTCGGCGCGCTCGCGCGCGTCGGCGGCGGCCGCGGGAGCGACAGCGGGGCTGGCCCCGCTGCCGCCCGTACCGCCGGCCGCAGCAGCAGCGCCGGCAGCGCCAGCGCCGCCGGCCCCGGCAGCCCCAGCGCCGCTGCCACCGCTGCCGTGAGCCGCGGCGGCGGCAGCGGCGGCCGCCGCTGCAGCCGCGGCCGCCGACTCCTCGTGGTCGGCGCGCAGGTGGCCGCACCCGCCGCCGCCGCCCACGGAGCGGTAGCGGTCGTAGGCGGCGGTGGCCGCGGCGGCCACGGCGCCGGGCACCATGCCGCCGGCCGCGTCGTCCTCGGGGCCCGCCGCGCCGCCGCCTTGGCCGCCGCGCTCGCGCTCGCCAATGAAGCCCGACGAGGAGGCGCCGCTGCCGACCGACTGCGCGCGGGGTGAGCGGAGGTGGCGGCGGCGGCGGCGACGCGAGTTGTGCTGCTGGTGGTGGTGGTGGTGGTGGTGATGGTGCTGGTGGTGCGGGTCCTCCGCCTCGACCGCCATCCCCGCCGCCGCCGCCAGGCCACCGCCGCCGCCGTTGCCGCCCGCGCCCTCGCCCACGCGCAAGCGCTGGCGGGGCGGCGAGCCGCCGTCCTCGTCGGCCAAGGGCCCAGCGCCGTCCGCGTGGGGGCGCTTGTGCGCGCCGGCGGGCAGGGGCCCAGCCGACCCGCCACCACCGCCGCGCTGGGCCGCAGCGTCCGCTGCCGCGGCAGCCGCAGCCGCAGCCGCAGCGCCGCCGCCGGCCCCGCGGGTCGTCGGGTGCTGGCCCGGGGCGCGGGGGGCGGCGGGGGCAGGTGCGGGCGGGGCCTGGCGGCCGCGGCGCCCGTGGTGGCCCCGCCGGTCGCCGCGGGCCCGCCCGAGCCGTTGCCGCCGGACCCGCCGTCGTCGCCGCCCCCGCGGGCGGCGGCGGCAGCGCCAGCAGCGGCAGCGCCGGCGGCGGCCGTGGCCGCGGCCGCGCGCGTGTTGGCCGGGCGGCCGGCGCGCGCGGCGGCCGCGCCGCCGTCCCCTCCAGCAGCGGTCGTCATCTCCTGCTGCTGCTGGCCGCCACCGGCGGCCCCGGCCGCTTGCTGCTGCAGTAGCTGCTGCTGCTGCTGCCCTTGCCCCTGCTCCGGCGGCGACAGCTGCTTCCCGCCGCTGCCGACGTTGCCGTTACTGTTGGGGTTGTGGACGTGGCTGGCCGCGAGCAGGCGGTCGCCCGAGCCGTTGCCCGTGCCCGTGCCGGTGCCGGCTGCAGAGGCGCCAGCGCCGCGCGCGCGGGCCGCGGCCGCGGCCGCGACGGCGGTGGTGGGCGCGTCGCCGTTGCCGCCGCCGCCGCTGCCGCCGTTGCCGCCGCCGCTGCCGCCGTTCCCCCCGCTGCCGCCGTTGCCGCCGCTGCCCCCGCTGCCGCCGTTGCCGGCGGCCAGCACGCGGGCGTCGCGGCCCCGGGCCCAGGCGCGCGCCTGCGCGGCCGAGCCGCCGGCCTGGAAGAAGCCGCCGCCGGCGCCGTTGCCGCCGCCGCCCCCGCCCATCGCGCCCGCGCCGTACGAGCGGCTGCCGAGCAGGTCGCTGATGCCGTTGTGGCCGCCGCTGCCCTGCGGCTGCTGCTGCTGAGGCTGGCGGGCGCGGGCGCCCGCAGCGTCGGCGGCGGGCGCGGGCTGCTGGGCCTGGTGGTGGGCCTGAGGCTGCTGCTGATGCTGCTGCTGCTGCATATGCGGCTGCGGCGGCTGCTGCTGCCGCTGGTGGTGCTGCTGCTCCGCCTGCTGCTGCCGGGCGTGCACCTGCTCGGTGGCGTGCGCGGCGGCGGTGACGGCCGCGGCGGCCTGGGCCTGCTCCTCTTGGTGCATGGCCTGCTGCAGGACGAGCGAGGGCTGGTCGCCGTTGATGTTGCCGTTGTTGCCGTTGTTTCCGGTGCCGGTGCCGCCGCCAGCGTGCGCGTCGGACGCGTCGGCCGCGGCCGCCGCCCCCCCGCCGCCGCCGCCGCCGGGGCCGCCGATGGGGGCCGCGCCGAGGCCGTTGGAGCGGCGGCGGTGGTGGTGGTGGTGGTGCTGCTGCTGGTGCTGCTGCATCGCCGCCGGCTGCTGCAGGCTCGGCACGAGCGGCGTCGACGTCGTGAGCGTGCCGCCGTTGGCGTTGCCGTTGCCGGCCGCTGCGGCGCCGCCGCGCAGGCTGGTCGGGGGGGCGCCGACGCTGCTGCCCGTGGGCAGGCGCGCGCCCCCGCCGCCGAGCAGCAGCTGGCCGAGCAGCGCCTCGCTGGAGGACGCGCCGCCGAGGCCGACGCCCTGGAGTGGGGGGCTGCCGTCCTGCGAGGGCGGCGGGGCGGTGGCGGGCTGCGGCGCTTGCAGCTGGGCGAGCCCGCCACCGCCGCCACCGCCAGCACCGCCACCGCCACCAGGCTGCTGCTGCTGCTGCTGCTGCTGTTGCGAGGTGGCGGCGACCGCGGCCGCGGCCAGGCCCCGCTGCATCATCAGCTGCTGCAGCTGGAACCACACGGCCTGCTGCTGCTGCTGCTGCGCCTGCTGCTGCTGCCCGCCGCCGCCGCCGTCCACCACGGCCGCCGCCGCCGTCGTCGCCGCCGCGGCAGCCATGGCGGCGCCGCCGGCAGACGCGACCGACTGCTGCAGCATGGGCAGCAGCTGGATGAGCGCCAGCTGCGACTGCAGCTCGCTGGCCGCCGCCGCGGCGGCCGCCGCAGCGAGCGCCGCCGACGCGCCGCCGGTGGCCGAGCCCGGCTCGGCGGCGGCGGCGCCGCCGCCTGCCGGGGCGTCGGCTGCAGTGCCGCCGCCGCCGCTGCCGCTGCCCCCGGTGGCCATCGAGCGGAAGGCCTGGCGGAGCGCAGCCGCGTGCGGCGGCGGCTGCGGCGGCGCGGCAGGGGTGGCAGCAGCGCTGCGTCCCGAGCCGGGGCGCATGTGGGGAGGCGGCGGCGGGGTCGCAAAGGCGCCCGTGCCGCTGCCGCTGCCGTTGCCGCGGCTGCTGCCGACGACGCCGAACCCGCCGCCCGCGCCGCGCCCGTGGTTGTGGTGGTTGTGGTTGTTGTGGGGGTTGGTGGCGACGGCGCGCGAGCCCGCGCTCTGGGCCACGGCCGGCGGCGGGGGGTGGACGGGCGGGGGCACGCGGAAGCCGCCGGGCGCGATCGCGCCGGCGGGACGCGACGCGCCGTGGTTGTTGTTTGTCGGAACAGGGGGCGCGGCGGCGTTAGCGGCGCCGGCCGGGGCGGTGGCAGGGGTGCTGCCGTTGCCGCCGCCGCCGCTGCCGTTGCCCCCGCTGCCGCCGTTGCCACCACTGCCGTTGCCCCCGCTGCCGCTGCCGTTGCCGCCGCCCCCGCCGCCCTGCTGGTGGTGGTGGCCGCCGCGCGCCGACGGGCGCGTGCTCCCGGCGTTGCCGACGCCCGCGCCCGAGTCGCCGCTGCCGTCGTTATTGTTATCGCCGCCTTGCTGCTGCTGCTGCTGGTGCTGGGGGGGCGGAGGGGGGGGCAGCATCGCCGCCGCTCCGCTCCGCCCGCCCTGCTGCTGCTGCTGCTGCTGCTGCAGGAGCAGGCGCACGGGCACGCCGCCGGTCATGTTAGTCGCCCAGCCCGACCCGAGCGTCGTCGTCGTCGTCGGCGGCGGCAGCGCCTGCAGGCGGAACAGCTGCTCGAGCAGCAGCTGCGGCGCCTGGAGCTGCTGCTGGTTTTGCTGCTGCTGCTGGTTTTGCTGCTGCTGCTGGTTTTGCTGCTGCTGCTGGTTTTGCTGCTGCATGCCCGCCGCGCCGCCCAGCGCCGACAGGAGCTGCCCGAGCTGCATCTGCGCCCCGCCCGCCTGGGGGAAGGCCGGCCAGCCAAACTGCTGCTGCTGGTTTTGCTGGTTCTGCTGCTGCTGCTGGGCGGCCGCCGCGGCGGCCGCGCCGAGCAGGCGCCGCTGCACGTCCTCGCCCGCGGCCTGGATCACGGCCGTGGCCGCGGCGGCGGCGGCGGCGGCCGCGGCGGCCGCGACCGCCTCGACGGCCCGGCTCACCGACTCGGCCGGCAGCTGCTGCTGCTGCTGCTGCTGGGGGTCGTCGGTGGGGCCATTCCCGCCGCCCGCCTGCTGCTGCTGCTGCTGCTCCGCAGCAAAGTGCTCCCCCGCGCCGCCCGCGGCCTGCTGCTGCTGGTCGCGCGCCCAGCGCGCCATGCCGCGCGCAACGCTCATGGCGATGGCCTCGGTGAGCACGCGCGGGCCGCCGGGCTGCTGCTGCTGCTGCTGCTGCTGCTGTTGCGAGGGCGGCGGCGGCGGCGGCAGCAGCAGCGGCTGCTGCTGCTGCCCAGACATCGGCGTCGTCGCCGCCGCCGGCAGCTGCTGCTGCTGCTGCTGGCCCGGCGCGCGCAGGGGCGGCGGCGGCGCGCCGCGCAGCCGCCGCGACACGGCCCCGTGGCCGGCCGCCTCGGCGTCGCCGCGGCTCGAGTCGCCGCGGGCGGCGGCGGCCGCAGCCGGCTCGCGCTTGGGCGGCGGCGGCAGCGGGGCGGCGCCGCCGGCGACCGAGCCGCCGCCGCCGCCTCCGCGGCCGTACGCGATCTGGTGGCTCGCGCCCGAGGCCGCGGCCGCGGCCGCGTTGGCGGCGTTGGCGGCGGCCGCGGCCGCCGCCTGCTGCGTGGCCAGGCTGCTGCGCGGGCCCTGGCCCGGCTTGCGCTTGGGGCGGGCGGGGGGCACGGCGATCATCTCCTCGGCCGGCGCCGCGCCCCGCTCCACCTTCGCGAAGAACTTCTGCGCGTGCGAGCGGATCTGCACGCCCGTCTTGGTGGCGACGAAGGCCTCGACGCGCTTCCACTGGCGGCCGTACACGCGCAGGGCCTCGACGAAGCGCGCGTGCTCCTCGGGCGTCCAGCGCTCGCGGCCGGCGGCGGCGCCGCCGCCGCCGCTGATGCCAAGCGCGGCGCTGGCAGAGGGGGTCGCCGACGCGGTGGGCGCGGCCGACATGCCGCCGCCGCCGCCCGGGCGGTGGTGGTGGTGCGGGGGGGCGTCGGCCGTGGTGGTCGTCGTGGCCGGCATGCACATTCCTCCTCCTCCTCCCCCTAGTAGGTCGGGGGCTGCGGCCGCGGCTGCGGCGGCTGCCTGCTGCGCGCGGGCCTGGGTTTTTTTGGTGGGGGTTGGGGGGGTGAGAGGGTGGGGTGGCGGTGAGCGGCGACGCGAGGTGGGGGGGGCGAACGGGCCCGCGCGACGGGGGGTGGGCGGGCAAATCGACGGGCGGGGGGAAACGCGCGCGGGCGCCCGCCGCGGCCGCGCGCGGGGGCTTTTCGGCCGGGAGCGCGCGGTCAAAGGCTGCCCAAGGCTCATACGCAGCGTGCGCGCGACCGCGCGGGATAGCTTTGGGGGCGCGGCGGGGCGCGCGGGGCTTGGATTTGGCGGGGGGGGGAGAGGGGACGAGCACCGCTCTCTCTCCACAGCCCCTCGCTCTCTCTCCTCCGCCCCCTCCTCCGCCCACACCACATCCGACCCCGTATACGGCGAGGCCGGGGCCGCCGAGCCCCGCGAGCGCGGCGCTCCGGTGGATTATGCAGCGAGACCTACCTCATTGGCCGTCGCCCGCGTGGGGCGCGCCGAGGACATCTGTGGCGCGCGGGTCGAGAGTGGGGGAAAAGTCGCTTTCCACTCTCGTCCCTGTTTGTGGCTCCTGTCCGTCGAGGAGCGCTCGGGGAAATGACTAGCGGCGCGGGGGTCCCGCGGCCTGGGGAGTGGCTCTGGTCATGGTCGTAAGTGAGATTTTTTGGTCGGCGGGTGCGATGTTGCTGCACTGAGAATGCTTGGGACGTGGGGCGGGGGGCGCGCTCTTCGTTTTGCCCTCGAGGCCTCCCTCTTCTTTTTCGTCAATCGCGACCGCGAAACCGCGCCGCGGCCCGCCCGCCCGACACCACCGTTCACAGACCACCGGCTAAATAGCGCACTAGGACTCTGTCTACGCGATCCCCAGCGTCGGGAGACCCCTCTGAGCGGGGGTTTGGGACGCGGATTGCCGAGCGACGGCGCGACTGTGTCGGGACGACGGGAGCAACGGCGGCACGCGAGGAGAGGCGAGAAAAGAATGGCAATGGTTGCAGACGAGAGAGCGCAAAAAGACAACAAATCAAATGGTTCCTACCGCGCGCCCCCGGGCAGCGGCAGTAGCAAGGGCGGGACATCTCCGCTGTGGCGCGGCGGGCGCGCGCACGAAAAGCCGTCGCCCGCCGCCCCGCCTCCGCCGCCACCCGCCCCAGCCGCCCCCATCACCACCACCCCCGCCACGCTGAGGCGCCAGGCGATCGCGAGCGCGAGGCCCACGCACGCGGCGCAGGCGGCCAGAAGGACCGCGCGCACGCGCGGGTGGAGCAGCCGCAGGGGGCGGGGAGGAGGAGGAGGGCGGGGGCTGGGCGACGATGACGCGGCGACGCCCGCGCCGGCCACCAGGGCCGTGGCCGGCGCCACCGCCGCTGCCTTGCCCGCCCCGCCGTCCGCATCCGCTGCCGCCGCTGTCGCCGCGAGCGCCGGCACGCTCAGCAGCGCGGCCGCGCCCCCGACGCCCACGGCGGCGAGCGCGGCGGCCACGCGCCACGCGCGCGCAAAGGCCGCGGCGACGGCGGGCGGCACGTGCGAGGGGGCGTCGCAGACGGGGGGGCGCCCCGAGGCGTCGCCGCCGCCGCCGCCGCCGCCACCCCCGGCCTGGCCCCCCGCCGCCCCCGCCCCGCCGCCAGCGATCCCTTCGATGCCCCCAGCTCCGGCCCCGCCGCCGCCAGCCCCGCCGCCCCCCCAGGCGTAGTACCCGAGCTCCCCGGACCGCGCCATCTCCAGCAGCGCCCCGCGCACGCGCGCGCCCAGGTCGGCGCTCGCGGCGTCGGCCATCGAGCGCAGGCGCGCAGCCTCGGCGGCGAGCGCGGTGGCCGACTGCTCGAGCGCGGCGCTGCGCCGGCTGAGCTCCTCGATGCGCTGGGCGGCCTTGCCCTGCTCGACGCGGAGGGCGACGATCTCGGCCTTGATGACCTCGAAGAGGTTGCCGCCGGAGGAGGAGGGGGAGGAGGAGGCCGCCGTCGCGCCCGCCTTGCTCACGATGGCCGCCGCCGACGCGGCAGAGGGCGGCGGGGGTGGGGCGGTCGGTGGGGGGACCGCCGCGTTGTTGTTGTTGTTGCTAGTGCTGCTGCTGCTGCTGCTGCTGCTGCCGTTGTAAGTCTTCTGCTGCTCGTCCGAGGAAGCAGGCATCGGGGCGTCGGCGTCCGAAGAGGTCGGAGCGCCCGCCTCGGCCTTTTGCAGCGGCGGCGGCGGCGGCGGCGGCGTGAGGCCGCCTGCGCCAGGAGCAGAAGGGGAAGTAGAGGGAGAAGCGGGGGGCGCCGCCCCCGCCGCGGGCCCGGAAGACGAGGGGGGCGCAGAAGCAGCGGCAGCGGGCGAGGAAGAAGCTTGCGGCGCGGCCTCGTCCGATACCTTGGCCGCCCCGCTGTCTGCGCTGCTGGCGGCGGCGGCGGCCGGGGCCTTGGAAGCCGAGGGAGAAGGGGGCGATGTGATCTTGTTTGGCTGCCTCGGCCCGCCCTTTGGCTGCTGTTGCTGCTGCTGCTGCTGCTGCTGCCGTGGGGCCTCGGGACAGCTGCCCAAGGCCGCGTTCGGAGCAGGGGCGCCGCCGTCGGCGGTCGGCGCCGGGTCGGCGGAGGGCGGCGGCGCTGCCGCCGCCGCCGGCTGCTCCTTTGGCGGCGGCGGCTGGCTCCCCCCCGCCCCGCCGCCGCTGTTGGGGTGCCTTCCCTTGCTGCCCGGGCGCACCCCCTGCGGCTGATCGCTCCGCCGGTTGGGCGCGCTTGGCCGCCGCCGCCGCTGTTGCTGCTGCTGCTGCTGCTGCTGCGTGACCGCCGCCGCCAGCGAGCCGGCCGCCGCGCAGCTACCCGCCCCTGCCCCCGCCGCCCCCGCGTCGGCGCCCGCAGCAACGCACTCCCCCTGCTGCTGCTGCTGCTGCTGCTGCTGCTGCTGCTGCTGCCGCCCGCCTTCCTCCTCGTCCCCTCCGGCCGCTTCTTCCAGCTCCAGGCGCCCCCTGCCCCATGGCGCGGGATGGTCCGGAGGCTCGCGCCCCGCCGCGGCCGCCGCCAGCGCGGCCGCCGCCATGTCGGCGGCCGCCTCGGAAGCGCCCCCCGCCTGCTGCTGCTGCTGCTGCTGCTGCTGCGCCGCCAGCAGCAGCATCTGCTCCTGCTGCTCCTGCTGCCGCCGCTGCTGCTCCAGCGCCACCTGCTGCGCCTGCGCCTCCTGCAGGGCGGCCGCCGCCATCGCCTCCTCCAGCTCGAGCTCGAGCTCGCGCGCCGCGCTGACGCCGAGCACCTCGATCGTGTTTAGCGCGCACACCTCCTCGCGCCCGCGGTCGTGGTGCTCGTCGAACTGCAGGAGAACGTAGCGCACGCGGGAGGGGAGGGGCAGGTCGAAGGTCTGGGTGCCGCGGGCGTTGGCGGCCTCGAACTCGCCGAGCAGCTGCCAGGCGTCCGAGTCGACGGCGGCCACGGCCTCGGGCGGCGGCGCGGCCGGGGCGGCGGCGGCGGCCGAGGCCGCGGCGTCAGCCGCGGCCGCGGCGGCTGCTCCTGGAGGAGCTCCGTCGGCCGCCAGGGGGGCGGCGGTGCCACCGCCGCCGCCGCCGCCGCCGCCGCCGCCGGCCTCGCCCTCGCCGTTGGCTGCCGCCGAAGCCGCCGCAGAGGCCGCCGAAGCCGCCGAAGCCGCCGCCGCTGCCGCCTGCTGCTGCAAGTGCTGCTGCTGCTGCAAGTGCTGCTGCTGCTGCTGCAAGTGCTGCGCCTGCGCCTGCGCCGCCAGCGCCTGCGGGTCGCGCCGCGGGTTGCTCACACGCCCGTGCACGCGGAACCGCGCCACGCGCGCCGAGTAGAGCTCCTTGCTCGTCAGCGCCACGCGCCGCACGGTACCCAGCTGCGACAGCTCGAGCGCCAGCCACTGCCGGGGGGCCCCGCAGTCGTTTTTCAGAAACGAGTCGCCGTCGCCGTCGATCGCGCGCTCGGGGCGGCGCGCCTCGCGGTTGGCGGCGAGGACGGAGGCGCCGTCGGCGAGGGAGGCGAGGTTGATGAGGCGGCCGCTGCTGCTGCCGCCGCTGCTGCCGCTGCTGCTAGGCGGGAGAGGTGGGGGCGGGGGTGGGGGCGGTGTGGGGGTGGCTGTGGCGGCGGGGACGGCCGAGGCGGCGGCAGTGGCGGGGGTGGCGGTGGCGACAGCGACGGCAGCAGCGTTGCTGTTTTCGGGTGGTTGGCCCGGCGCCGTGGGGGAGAGGGAGGAGGCAGCCTCGGGCGAGGGAGGAGCAGGAGGGGCTTCCTTGGCTGCCGCCGCTGAATCGGGGCGCCCAGGGTCCTGGTGCTGCTGCTGTTGCTGCTGCTGCTGATGCTCCTCTTGCGGAGCTGCCGCTGCCGCTGCCGCTGCCGCTGAAGGGTCGTCGCCCAACCCGCCGCCGCCGCCCCACTGCAGCGCTCGCCGCCGACCCTGGCTGGCCGCGCTGCGGAGTGCCGCCCACGCCGCCTGCGCCTGCGCCTGAGTCGTGGTGGTGGTGGTGGTGGTGGTGGTGGTGGCGCCATCGCTGCCGTCCTCTCCAACCGCCGCAGCCGCCGCCGCTTCCGGCGCCCGCGCCGCCGCCGCCGCTTCCGCCAAACTCGCGCCTCGCCGCCGCTGCGGCGCTTGCTGCTGCGGCGCGGGGGCCTGCTGTGGTTTTATGAGGATGGTGGTGGAGATAGGTTTGACAAGAGTCAGCGCGTCGCCCTGGCGCGCCCCATCGGGGGGAGAGAGAGAGCGCCGCGCACGGGTTTGGACGCGGGTGCGGATGGGGTTTTTGGGGGGAGCCGAGGGCGGGAGCCTCGTGTCCCCCCTCCCTCACTCGCTTCTCCTCCCGCCCAAAAGGGGCCTCCTTACCTGCGATTCAATGCTCGCGTGGGCCAACAAGGCGCAGCTCAAGGCCACGAGCGCCACCGCCGCCGCCGCAGCGGGCGCCAGAGGGCGCCGCGCGCGCATACTGAGGTCGGTTGCCCCTGAGCTCCCTATCCTCTTCACAGGACCATGGTGCTAATCGCGCGCGCAGTAGCGCGAGGTGAGGGGGGTCGGTCGTTCTCAAGGCTATGTACTATACAGTGTCGATGATGCATACGTGAGAGAGGCCCCTGCGCGTCCAGTGAGATTGGTGGGAGGGCCGCTTGGGAGGGCAAGGGGAGAAGAGAGCGGCGGAACCGCCGCCGGCGCGCGCGTCCCGCCGGATTTCGCAGCGCCGCTCCGTCGTCGGTCGATTGAGCGGGCAGAAAAGGGGGGCTGCCTTGCTGCGGGCTCTCCACGCGCCCGGACACCACTCATCTCGCAACCACGCGCGCGCGCCCCTCTACCCTCTCTAACCCGCGCGCGCGCGCGCGCGAACAAACACACACAAACACAAAACACACCCCTCCTCCCCCCTCTCCTCCTCCAAAGTGGAGTCTTCCGAGAAGGACGCCGCGCGGCGCAAGTGGCAGCTCTCGCAGCGCCGCAACCGGGTGCACCGCGGCCATGGAGGGCGGGGTGCTGCCGCCGGCCCTGGCGGAGCAGGACGAGGAGGAACTGGCGGCGGGCAGCAGCATGAGGAGCGGCGACAAGAGGCGGCGGTGAGGCGGACGGCGGGCGCAAACGCCGGCGACCACGAGGACGAAGACGAAGACGACGACGACCCGTCCGGCCCGCCTCCGCCGCGCAGCCAGGGTGCCGACTACGCCCAGCTCCTGGCCGAGGCCGACGCGCTCTACGGGCAAGCCCACCGCCGCCACAAGGCGCTCAGCGGCGCGTGGGACGAGCCCGGCGGCGCCGCGGGGCCTGCAGCCGCCGCGCTGCTCGCCGAGGAGGGCCTCGCCGAGGCGGGCTCGGCGCTGCTACGCGCGCTGGGCCTGCTTCCAGCGGGCCCGGGTCCGGGCTCGGGCGCCGCCGGCGAGAGAGAGGACGCGTCCGAGCGCGCGGCGTCCCAGGCCGCGTCCCTCGCGGAGCGGCGGCTGCTCGCGCTCGACGCACCCGCGCTCGCAGCGCTGCTGGCGCAGGGCATTCCCCGGGCGGCGGTGCTGGGGGTGGGCGGGGCGCGCGGCGAGCGGCTCGGGTACTGCGACGGGCTCGGGGGGGAGGAGGGCAAAGCGGGGGCTGCTGCTGCTGTGGGGGTGAAAGGTGCAGCGGCAGCAGCAGCAGGTGCAGCAGCAAGGCCAGCGGTCGCGGCAGCGCCGCCGCCGCCGCCGCAGCCAGCACCAGCAGCGCGGGCGGCGGCGCCGGCGGGGGTGGAGGCCCTCGAGAGCGAGATGGACGCCCTGCTCAGGCCCCCGCCGCGCCCCGCCGCCCACCACCAGGCGCCTCCGCATCGAGCCGCGGCAGCAGCAGCGCAGGCCGCTGCGTCCCCGCCGCCTGCGCCGCCACCACCCGCACCGCCGCCGCCGCCGCCCCAACCCAAGGCCAAACCTAAGGGGGACGACCTCACGCTCGACGAGTGGCTCGACGGCTTGTAAATCACGACGGAGAGAGGCAGGAGACGACACGCAATTACTCGACTAGGTGTTTTTGTCTGTTTTGAGAATGCCTCAGGAAGAAGGGTTCGAGGGGGGCGGGGGGAGGGGAGAAGGGCGTTTGGTGGGGCGGGGTGGGGGGGGAACGACGACGACAACGCGGGGCCGCCCTCCCCCCTCGCCTTTCTCCCCCGCCCGCAAAAGCAAAATCGCCACGATCTGGGGGCGAGGCGGGGGGGGAGAAGAAGGGGGGGGGGGGGGAGGGGAGGGGAAACAAGAGGGAGGAGAAAAAGGAGGACGGGGGGAAAGCAGGTTGAGAGAGTCGGGAGGGGCAGTGGGCCTGCGGGGCGGGGGCAGAGGAGGGGGCGGAGGGCGCGGGGGGGGCGGGGGGCTTTAGGGCCGACAGACACGGGCACCCCCGAAAATCCGCAGCACCACCGCCATTAGCCCCCGGGCGGCTGCTTCACCCCCACCGCCACGTTGGGCACCTCGTTGCCCTCGGCGTCCACCGACGGCGGGTTCTCCACCACAACCGTCTGAACCGCCGCCGCCGCTGCCGTCGGCGGCATGCTGCTGTTGCCGTTGTTGCCGCCCGGTCCTCCCCCCCCTCCCCCTCCCCCTCCTGCCGCCCCCTCCGCCGGCGTCACCACGTGGCACACGCTGCACTTGACCGCGCGCGCCCCGAGCGGGTACATCAGCGTCACGCGGCACCCGGCGCACAAAACGTGCCCGTACACGGGCGCCTGCGTGACCGTGTGGCACAGCGAGCACTGCACGCTCTGCGCCCCCCGCGGGTAGGAGAGGAGCACGCGGCAGCCGTTGCAGACGATCTGCGACGAGGCGGGGGCCTGGGGGTTGTTGGGCTGGCCTTGGCCGGGTCCTTGTCCTTGCTGCTGCTGCTGCTGGGACGAGGGGCCGGCGCCCGCGCCGCCCCCGCCGCCCCCGGAGGGCGGGCAGGGGGTGACGTGGGCGCAGCGCGCGCAACGCACGTTGGCGGCGCCCTGGCGCGGGTACATGAGCAGCGTGCCGCAGCCGGCGCACACGAGGTGGCCGTGTGCGCCGGGGCCCAGGGGCGCGGGGGCGGGCGGCGGCGGCGTGCTGCCGCTGCCGCCGCCGCCCGCTGCTACTGCTGCCGCTGCTGCTGCTCCTGCTGTTGCTGCTGGTGCTGCCGCTGGTGCTGCTGCTGTTGCTGCTCCTCCTGCTCCTGCGGCGGCGGCTCCTCCTGTTTGTTTGTTTGTTTGTTGGGCGTGTATTTTTCGGCGTCAGCAGAAGGGAGAGAGGCAAAAGGGAGGGGTCTGCGGCCCGTCTGTCGGCGGGGGTCGGATCGATCGCCGCGCCCCCCGCCGCCGAGAGATGGGGGCGCGGCGGCGGCGGCGCCTGTTTTTGTTTCCCCCCAGTGCGCTTCCCCGGGGAGGATCGGGGGCCTGGGAGGCGTCCGGAGGCATCCGGGACGGCCCCAATGGGTCGGTCCTGCGTACCTGCCGCCTGCATCTCGCGCCCCGCGCGGCCCGGAGGGCGGAAGGAGCTTGAAGGGCTCGCGGGCACGAGAGCCGAAAAACCAGAGAGCGAAACGCGTGGCAAAAACCCCGGCCGCGCCCCCGGAGAATGAGGGGCGGCGTGGGCGGCGTGCGCGAGGGCGAGGTCAATCGAGCGCGTGTGCGAAGTGTCTGTTGGGGTCGCTTGTGAGTGCGGGGCGCCCGCTGGGAGCGCGCGGATCCACAAAGATGAATGCGGCTTGCTCGAGCGGCGGCGAACTGCCTTCGCCGCGGCGGTGGCGGAAGCGGCAAGGGCGGCGGCGGCGGCGAGGAGGGGCAAGAGGCTGGGCCTCTCTCTCGCTTTCGCGGGCGACCCCCGTGTGATCAGACGGACCCCTCGCTCACTTCCCCTCGATCAAGAGACGACAAGACCATTTACGGCCGCAACAAGCCCTTTTTGCTCCCCAAACCTTGCGCGCGCTCGGACGCACGCACACACCCCCTGCTCACCGATCGCCCCACAGCAGCGCGCCCTCTCGCTCTCCCTCTCTCTCACGACGACCCCGTATCTACGAGTGCCAGCGCCACTAGTACGCCGACAAACCACGGTCGCGCGCGCGCGTGCGCGCGTCTCTCGCGTTCCCTCGCAGCGCCCCGCCGCGCGTTGCCGCACGCCGTCGCCACCGCCGGCCGAGGAGGACCAAAGACAGCCTCTCCCTCCCTCTTGAGCAACCGCGGCAGCAGCAGCAGCAGCAGCAGCAGCAGACACAAAAGCAGCAACCCACCATGTTCCGGCAGTCGGTCGTCGGGCCGTCGCCGCAGCAGCAGGCCGCCGCCGCCGCGCGCCAGCAGCAGGAGGCGCAGGCCGCGGCGCAGGCCATGGGCATGGCCGCGACGGAGCTCGAGTACCGCGTGGAGCTGCTCAACCGCATGGTGGCCGCGTGTTTCGAGCGCTGCTCGGCGAGGCCGTGAGTATATTGTTTTTATCGGGTTTAGGGTGGAGCGGTGGGTTTCGGCCGCCCTTCCTCTCGCCCGCCGCCGCCTCCTTCCTCACGCCGCCTCTTTCCCCCGAAAACAAACCCCCAACCCCTGCAGGTTCAAGGACGGCTCCATGTCCGTGGGCGAGACCGTCTGCGCCGATCGCTGCGCGGCCAAGTACTGGCAGGTCGTCGCGATCGTCGGCACGCTGCTCGGGGCGAAGAAGTGATTTGGGTTGGCGCGGCGCGGCGCGGCCGACGCCCCTCGTTGGCGGCTGCTCCCGCCGCCGCCCCTCCCTCTTCTGCCCGCTCTCGCACGAACGAACGACTTGGATGTAAACGATTTTCGCTTTGTTTCGAACAAGTTCATCTACGCACACGCACACACAGCATTTGCTTGCAACCACCCGCCTCCTCCTCCCGCGCTGCACACAAGCCGAAAAAAAGGAAAAGCGTCGCCGTCATCGTCGCCCGCTCTCCCTTGCCAAAAAAACAAAATGATGCATGCCGTGGCCAAAGCCGTGGGCATGGAGCCGGTGCGCGAGGACCAAGAGGAGCAGGAGCAGGAGGAGGAGTACCAGCCGTCGTTAGAGCAGGCGACGGAGGAAGAGCGGCAGCAAGAGCAGAAGCAGCAGCAGCACGAGGCGGGCCCGTCGTCGTCGTCGTCGCCGTCGTCGCCGCCGCCGTCGCCGCTGTCGCCCCGCGCGGCCGCGGCCGCCGCCCCCACGAGCCACAACATGCACGTCGGCGAGATGCCGCTGGGCCCCTTTCCGCCCACGCCCGACCAGCAGCAGCCGCAGCCGCAGCCCCAGCAGCAGCAGTGCACCCCGACGACGACGACGACGATCATGATGCCCCTGCCGCAGCCGCGCCCGAACTTTGCAGAGCTGGCCGCCGCGGACGCGGTGGTCCTGGGCGCCGGCCTGGCGGGCCTCTCCGCCGCGCTCGCCATCGCGTCGAGCAACCCGAGCGCGCGCGTGCTCGTCGTCCCCGGGCTCGACGAGGAGCGCGAGGAGGGGCCCGGGGGCCGGCCCCAGCAAAGCAAGGGCGGCGCCGTGCTACTGCCGCCGCGCGCGCTGCGCGCGGCGAGCGAGCTGTCGCCGGCGCTGGCGGCCCGGCTCGCGGCGGCCGGGCGCGCGCCGGCCTCGCGCGCCTTTGTGTACGAGCTCGCGTCCGACCACGCCTTTTGGTCGTCGTCGTCGTCGTCGTCGTCGTCGTTGTTGTCTTCGTCCTCCCCCGCCCTCGTCGTGGGGCGCGCCGAGCTGCGCCAGGCCCTGCGCGCGTCGCTCCTGCGCGGCGTCGCCGTGCTCGACGGCGGCTGGCGGCTGACGGCGCTGGCGACGGCGCCGGCCCCGGGCAGCGCGGCTGGCGGGGGAGGGCCCGGCGAGGCGACGCTGCTGACGCTGCAAAAGGGGCGGCGGGGGGCCGGCGGCGGCGGGGGTGGGCTGCAGCAGCAGCAGCAGGAGGTGCTGGCCGTGCGCGCGCCGAGCGTGATCGCCACGTGCGCGGTCCCGGCTGCCATGACGCGCGCGCTGATCGGGGCGCTGCCGCCGCCGCCGATGGCGACGACGGCGACGACGACGACGCCGGAGCAGCAGCAGGAGCAGCCGGCCATGGTCGTGTGGGAGGGCCGCCTCCCGGCCGACGCCGTGTGCGCGGCCCCGCCGGGCGACGTCGAGGCGTTCTGGCTGAGCCCGCCGCCGGGGGGCCTCGCCTTTGCGACGCACCCGCTGCGCGGCGGACATGTCGCCTGGGTGGCGCTCGCGCCCTGCGTCGGAGGGGGCGCTGCTGAGCACAACGGCGACGGCGACGACGACCAGGACGTGAGCGACAAGGTGCTGCTGTCGCGCCTGTTTGCGCGCTTCCCGCCCGCCGTGCGCCTGCTCATCCTCAACACCCCGCCTGGCGCCGTGCTGCGCCGCGGCCCGGACGGCGCCGCTGACGATGCGGCGGCAAGCCACCAGACCCGCCGCCTCCCCTCTCCGCTCCTCCTGCGCCCGTGGCTCGGCCGCGGAGGGCACGTGCTCGCGGGCGACGGCGCGCGGCCCTTACCTGCGGCGGCAGCTGGCGGGCTGTCGGCCGCGCTTGCGCTCGAGGACGCTGCGGCCCTGCGCGCGGCGCTCCTGGCGGCGTGGTGGAAGAAGGCCTCTGCTGATGGTGCGGGGGACGAGACCGGCGAGGACGACAACGAGGACGACGATGAGGACGAGGACGATGCGGGCCCGCTGCCGACGGCCACGGCGCTGCGGCGCTTCGAAGAGTCACGGCGGCCGCGCTGGAGCGCCGCGCTGGCCGCGGCAGGCGCGGCGTCCGCGATGACGGGCGGGGCTGGCCCCGCCGTGGCGGCGGCGCTGTCGGACGCCGCGCGCGGGGCGCTCGTCGACATGGGCCTGCGGCAGATGTTCTTCGAGGAGGGCGAGGAGGAGGGGGCGGGCGGGGGAGATGTCAAGCACGCCGCCACAGCCGCGCTGGCCGCCGCCGCCGCTCCTGCGACGGCGCCGCCGCCGCAACCCCACCGCCGCCGCCACCAGCGCCACCAGCGCCGCCGCTTGCTTCACCCGGCCGACGCGGCCCTCTTTGCCGCGCGCCTGGCCCTGCGCGGGGCGGCCGTCCTGCTGCTGGCGCGGGCGGCGGTGGCGGCCGGGGGCGGGGCGGTGGCGGCCGGCGATTTTGTGCGCCACCACAGAGCCGCCGTCGGCAGCAGCGGCCTGACGGTGCTGCGATCGTCGCCCAGGCGCGCGCGGGCGCTGGCCGTCGCGGCGGCGCAGCGCGCGGGAGGGGCCGTGCTGGGCCTGTTTGGGCGGGTCGTGCGCCGCCGGGCGCGCGAGGCGGTCGCTGGGGTGGTCGCGGGCGCGGCGTCGCCGCTCGGCGCCGGCGTCGTGGGTTGAGGACTCAAAAGGCACCGTCGCTCTGTCTCTCTCTCGCACAACACGCACGCTAGACGCGCACACACACACTATCGTTGCAGGTCGCCCCTTCTTGCGCACACGCACGACTCAAACACAGACGCAGTAACAACACCGAAGGTGCGGCGGGGCGAAACCCTGTTTTATACCGCCAGTGTCGCGTCACCCCGCGCAACCCGCCCCCCGCCCGCCAGACTCCGCCGCGCCCGCGCGCCACCGCGCCCCGCGCGCCTACTGATCATCGCACCCGTGCGCTTGCGTGCGCCGCCCAAGCGCAGCGCCGGGCGCCTCGACGAGCGCGCGCGGCGCGTTGATGCCTCCCTGCCTCGCGAGCGCGCCGCGAGGAGTGCCCGCCGCCGCCGCCGCGACGCCTCGCCCTCCTCCTCATCATCCCTCTTTTTCCCCTCCCTCCCTCCCTCCCTCACAACAACAGCATCAGCCAGCAACTGCTCGGCGTTCCCGGCCCCTGCACAACCTCCCCCCAGGTCACAGCGGGCGCCCGAAAAGGGGCGGCGCCCCTCCCCCTCTCTTGCGGCACAACGAGCAGCCGCCGCAGCAAGCCCCGCCGCCCGCGACCGAAAAAGCAGCCATGGCGACCGCCCTGATGGACTCGCTGTTCGGGACGCGGTACCACACCGAGGGCGCGACGATCCAGAGGCCCCGCAAGGTGCCCATGCGCGTCGAGCCCAAGTCTTACTTTGGTGCGATTTTGCCGGCGGAGAAGCGGGGGCTTGAGCCGCCGCGCTCGCGCGCTCGCGCGCCCCGAGGCCCCCCCCCCGCTCACCCACTCGCCCTCGCACGCCCCCTTCCTCCCCACCCCCCAAAAAAAACCCGAACCCCCCCGCACAAAAAACAGCCAACGAGCGCACCTTTTTGTCGTGGTGCTCCATGGCCACGACCATGGGCGGCGTCTCATCGGCGCTCGTCGGCCTCACGCTCACGTCGGGCGGCGGCGGCGGCGCGTCCGGCGGCGGCGACTCGGGCTCGGGCGGCCGCGTCATCTCCCCGCGCACCGTCGACCTCATCACGGCAATGTACGTCCCCGTCGCCGTCATCATGGTCCTCTACGCCCTCTTCCAGTACGAGAACCGCTCGCGCTTCATGCAGCGCAAGCAGGTCGGGTTCTTCGACGACCGCGTCGGGCCCGTCGCCCTTGCGGGCATCGTGCTGCTGACGCTGGTGCTGATCACGGCCATCGCGTTCGTTGACGTGCTGACTTGATAGCATGGGTGGATGGGATTGTTGGTTGCAATGACACAGAGCATTGTTATACATGTACACGAAAAATGAACGAGGTTCCGAAGAAGGACGAAAAAATTGTCTTCAGGCCGCCTTTTCCTTCTCCTCCTCTGACGACGACGACCCCTTGCTCCCCCCGGACACCAGCGCCACCCCGCCCAGCGCCACGCCCGCCCCGATCAGCTGCAAGGGGGTGAGCGTCGCCCCGCGCACCACGTAGTCCCCCGCCGCCGCAAACATCGGCGTCAAAAAGGTCAGCGAGCTCAGCGACGTCAGGTTCCCCCGCGACGCCTCCAAGAAAAAGACGCCGTACGACGCCGCGCCCCCCAGCATCGACACGTACAGCATCGCGGCCGCGTCTTGGCCCGAAAATTGGGACAAACGCAGAGGTAGGTCTTCGCCCCCCGTGGCCAAGGCCGCGACCAGCAGAGCGATGCCGCCAAGCACCATGTGCCACCCTGTCGCCATCACCGGGTCGCAGTGCTTAGTAACGTAGCGCACCATGACGGTCCCCACGGCCATCGACTGGGCGGCGAGGAGCATCCAGAACTCGCCCGAGTCGAGGAGGGACCAGGAGGGGCTCGCGGAGGAGGAGAGGAGGGCGGGGTCGGCGAGGAGGGCGGAGGAAGACGCAGCGAGGAGGGAAGAGGAGGAAGAGGCGGCGAGGTCGCCGCCGCCGCCGCCAAGGGGCAGCAGCGCGGCGAGCGTGGCCGGCGGCACCTCCAAAAGCAGCAGCCCGAGGACGCCGAGCCCCAGGCCGGCGATCCCGCCGGCCCCCAGGCGCTCGCCGAACAGCAGCGCGGCGAGCACCGCCACGGTCAGGGGCTGCGAGTCGATGATGACGGACCCGAGGCCCGCGGACGTGCGCTCCAGCCCCTGCGCGAGGAACCCCTGGAAGGCCGCGCCGTCGACGATCGCAAAGGCCGCGACCCAGGCCCAGGCGAGAGGGGTGCTCGGCTGGGGGCGGCCCTGTTTGCCCGCCCACGCGACCAGGGCGGCGCCCGCGGGGAGGAGGCGCATGGCGCCCAGAAGGAGCGGGGTGGCGTGCGGGCCGACGCCCTTCATGGCGACCATGCTGGTGCCCCAGAAGAAAAAGGGCGAGACGAGCAGGAGGGCGCGCGCCAGGGGCGATTGGCCGTTTTCGGCGGCGTCTTTGGCGGCGTCGGCGGTGGTGCTGGTGCCGCTTTCGTCCACCACGCAGTAGACGTCCATCCCCACCTCGACGCACTCGAGGCGGGGCTTGCTGTTTTGGGTTGCCGTGGCTGCAGAGGGAGCGCCGCCAGAGGAAGGAGAAGCGCCTGAGGCGTCGCCGCTCGGCGCCGCCGCGACGACGACGCCCGCGCCGCCTCGACGTCGACGCCCCGGCCACTGCTGAGGTTGGTGCTTCGCCCGGGCCTGCCGCCTGGCCCTGACTGGTGCTGCTGTGATGGACGCGCCCGGCCGACGCGCCACCAGCCGCTGCTGCATGGTGTGGTGGTGGTTTGGACGCGCGCGCAGAGCGTTTCGAGTGATGGAGAGAGAGGGAGGGAGAGGGAGGGAGGAAAGAAAGGGGGTGTGCGCGATCGCGAGGGGGGAACGGTCAGAACAACGTCGACACTCGAAATCACTATGCGAAGTTGTTGACCTGCCGCATATGAAGCCATCTCGTGCGCTCTCGCGCCCCTTTTGAATAGCTGGCTCTTCCTCCCCCTCTCTCTTGCCTCCTCCCCTCTCCCCCTCAAAACCCCTTTGCCGAGACTTCGACTCGCTCCTCTCCCATCCCCGGGATGGCCGACCGGCCGCCCGGCGTCGTCGCCGTCGGCGGCGTCCTAAAGAAGCGGTCCCGCGCGCGTGCCGAGGAGGAGATCCGGGGAGGTGGGTCGAAGAGCTGCTTGCCGACAAGCGCGCGGTCAACGACCGCCGCCGTCGACCAAAACGCGAACCCACGAAACCAGCCCAAACCAACCAACCCCCCAAACCAAGCACACAAACAACAGTCGGCTCCGCCGGCATGCTCGAGCTGCAGGCGCAGCTCGCGCGCGCGCAGCAGGACGCGGCCGCGGGGCTCTCGCGCCGCCGCGCCCCCCAACCTCCCCCCCGGCAAAACGCGGGCGTCGGGGCCCGCGACGCGCGCGACCGTGCCGCGGCCGCCGGCGCGGGCGACTTCTCGCACCTGGCCGACCCAGCGGCGCGCGAGGCGGCGCGCCGGGCCGCGCTCGAGCGCAAGGCGCGGGAGTACGAGGAGCGGGCGGCGGGCGGGGGCGGAGGAGGGGGGGCGGAGGAGGGGTCGGCGGCGGGGGCACGCGGCGGCGACAAGGAGCCGCCGCTGGTCGAGTTTTGGCGGAAGAGCGGCGACGGCGGCGGCGGCGGCGGCGGCGGCGGGGGCAGACTGGCCCACGATCGCGAGCAGGAGGAGGAGGAGCGAGGGCGCGCGCGGCGGCAGGAGGAGCTGCGGCGGCTGACGGCCGAGACGGAGGGCGCGAGGGCAAAAGCGGGCGAGGAGGCCACGCGGCGCGAGGCGGCAGAGGCGCGGGCAAAGGCGCGCGCGCTGCAGCGGGCGCTGGAGCGGCGGCGGATGGAGCGGGCGGGCGGTGGTGCGGGCGGGGGTGGGGGCGGGGGTGGTGGTGGATGACGGTCGTTTGAAAGGTGTCACGAAACAAAGACTCGACAGCAGGCCCCTCTTAGCTCGCTCGCTCGCCGCTCGCGCCGCCCTCGCCCCGGCTTCTTGAGCGTCCGGCGCCGCGCCTCCCCCCGGCCCTCGCACACCACTCCCACTTTCTGCGCGCCGCGCGCTTCCCCCCTTCCCACACACATCACACGACACACAACCTCTGTCGACTCAAGGGCGGCCAGATCTTCTCCCCGAAGAGGCGCGCGGACCGCAAACCGACTTGCATCATGGCGCTCCTCAGGCGTGGCGTTCCCCTCCTTCGCCGGGGCATGGCGACCGAGGTCTCCGTCGCCGAGTCGCCCTTCCTGCGCTTCGGCGACCCGGCGCCCACGTCGCTGGACCTCACCCCCCTGCTTTCGTCGGTCCCGGAGACCGAGGTGGGTTTTCGGCGGAGATGAGGAGGAAAGCCCTCTTCTCTCTCCTCGCTGCTCTCGCTGCTCTCTCGATCGACTCGTCGACGGGGGTTAGGAGGAAGAGCAGCTTGGGAGCACCACCCCACACCACGCGACGTTCAGGCGGCACGCACGCACGGGACGCAAGGCCTCTCCCAGATCCGCCTCGACGCCCCTCGAAAGAGAGAGAGAGAGAGCAAGCGGCGGCGCGCGTCGCTCGTCGCTCTCTCGCGCCGCCGGCGCCGCCGCGCGGAGCGAGAAAACCCAGTCGACGGGTCGCTCACACAACCCCCCCCCCCAAAACCCCACCCCCCATGACCAACCCAACCAAACCCCAACAACCACAGGTCACTACCCTAGGCAACGGCATGCGCGTCGCCACCGAGGCCATCCCCTACGCCGAGACCGCCACCGTCGGCGTCTGGATCAACGCCGGCTCGCGCTTCGAGACCGACACCAACAACGGCACGGCCCACTTCCTCGAGCACCTGCTCTTCAAGGGGACCAAGTCGCGCACGACGCGCGACCTCGAGGTGGAGATCGAGAACATGGGGGGCTCGCTCAACGCCTACACGGGGCGCGAGCAGACGTGCTACTTTGCGCGCGTCATGAAGCGCGACGTCGGAAAAGCCGTCGGCATCCTGAGCGACATCCTCCTCAACAGCCGCCTGGACGAGCGCGCGGTCGAGCGCGAGCGCGACGTCATCCTGCGCGAGATGGAGGAGGTCAACAAGCAGACGAGCGAGCTCGTGTTCGACCACCTCCACGCCACGGCGTTCCAGTTCACCCCCCTCGGGCGCACCATCCTGGGCCCCGAGCGCAACATCCGCTCCATCACGCGGGCGGACCTGGCCGACTACATGGCCACGCACTACCGGTGGGTTGTGGTTGTGTGTGTGGGGGGGACGAGTACTACTTGATCAGCGTAAGGCGGGGCTTCTCTCTCGCTTCGCGCAGTCCCCCCACCCCCCCAAGCCCCCCGTCGCCGATCCGACCCCACGCACACACACACACACACCAACCCCTCCCCCTTGCCCCCCCCCCACAAACACCCAACCAAAACAACCACAAACAACCACAAACAACAGCGGCCCCCGCATGGTCCTCGCCGCCGCCGGCGCCGTCGACCACGCCGAGCTCGTCAAGGCCGCGGGCGACGCCTTCGGCGCCGTGCCGGACGAGGCCCCGGGGGGCGCCTCATCGCTGCCCTCGCTTCTGGCGCGCGAGCCGACCGCCTTCACCGGCAGCTCCGTCTACGACCGCCGCCCGGACACCGAGCAGTGCGCCGTGGCCATCGCCTTCCAGGGCGCGTCGTGGACCGACCCGGACAGCGTGCCGCTCATGGTGATGCAGACGATGTTAGGGGGGTGGGATCGCTCCATGGGGGCGGGCACAGGGGGCGGGGGCAGCGGCGAGCACGCCGGCAGCCTTCTGACGCAGCGCGTCGCCGCCGACGGCCTCGCCGACTCGTACATGGCCTTCAACACCGCCTACCACGACGCGGGGCTGTTCGGCGTCTACGCCTCGACCACGCGCGACAAGTCGCAGGAGCTCTCGTGGGCAGTGATGAACGAGGTCGTGCGCCTGTGCTACGAGGTTAAGGACTCGGACGTGGCGCGCGCGCAGAACCAGCTCAAGGCCTCGCTCCTATTCGCTCAGGACTCGTCGCAGCACGTGGCCGAGGCCATCGGCCGCGAGCTCCTGGTCTACGGGCGCAGGGTCCCCAAGGCGGAGATGTTTGCGCGCATCGACGCCGTCGACGCGGCCGCCGTGCGCGCGGTGGCCGATCGGTTCGTCTACGACAAGGACGTGGCGATCGCGGCCGTGGGGGACACGCAGTTCCTTCCGGACTACAACTGGTTCCGCCGCCGCTCGTACTGGGTGCGGTACTGATTGGTTGGTTGATTGAGAGAGACGACGACGGCGCTTTGTAGTGTGTTAAGTTTTTTTGCACTTGCGGCGCGCGCGCCCCCTCGTCGAGAGAGAGAATGAGAAACGAACCAACCAACAACCAACCTAACTCAAGCCCCGCAAAACAAAAGGTGTGTAAAAGCGACACACACACGGGAGAGAATCACTGTTTTTCCTCTGCCGCCGCCAGCGCGGCCAGCGCCGGCGGCGCCGGCAGCGTGCGCGCGCGCAGCGCGGCCCAGTCAAACCCGGCAAACCACGCGTGCGCCTGCGCCTCGCTCGCCGTCGGCCGCGCGAGGGGGTCGGCGGCCATGAGCGCGCGCACGAGCGCCGCGAGTTCGGGCGAAAAGTGCGGGGGGAGGACGAGGTTGGGCGGCGGCGGCGCGTTTTGTGCGGGGAACGAGGGCGAGGGCGAGAGCGACGACGAGGAGGGCGGCGGGAGCTCGCCGCTCGCCAGCTCGAACAGCGAGGCGCCGAGCGAGAAGAGATCGGCCGCCGCGCCGTACGACTTTTTGGCGTCCGCCGCTGCGGCCGCGGGCGGCGCCTGCTCCTCCTCCTCCTTGTTCTTCTTCCTCCTGCCGCTGCTGCTGCTGCTCTTGGCCGCGATGGCCAGGCGCGCGATCTCGGGCGCCATGTAGGCGCGCGTGCCGGACACGGCGGAGCAGTGCTTGCCACGGTAGACGCAGCGCGAGGGCGAGGTCGAGGGGAGCGGCGGCGGCGGCGGCGCCTGCGACAGCGGCAGCGGCGGCGGCGGGGCTTGCGGCAGCGGCGGCGCTTGTGGCGGCGGCGGCGCGAGCCGGGGCAGCACGGCCGCGCACCCGAGGTCCCCGAGCACGGCGTACCCCGACCTGGACACGAACAGGTTGGCCGGCTTGAGGTCGCGGTGGATGACGCGCGCGCCGTGGAGCGTCTCGAGCGCCAGCAGCGCGCACGCGGCCACGAACTTTGCCTCGGGCTCGGTGAGGTGCGGCGGCGGCGGCGGCCGACGGGGGGGCAAGGAGGCGGCGGCGGCGGCGGCGGCGTGCTCGGCGCGCCGGCGCGCGAGGAGGGCGGCCAGGTCGCCGCCCGGGTGGTACTCGAGGAGGAGGGCGAGGTCTTGGTGGTGGTGGTGGGGTTGTTGCTGCTGATGTTGTTGCGGGGTCGCCGTCGCTGGAGGAGCAGCAGGAGCTGGGGGTTCGGCTGGTGATGCTGCGGCCACCGCAGCGCGTCCCTGCTTGAGGCCAAACGCGTGCGCGACGAACCCGCAGCCATCCGCGCGCGTGTGCGCCTCGCGCTCGGAGCGCAGCATGGCGTCGGCCGTGCGCGGCGTTGGTGCTGCGGCCGACGCGCTCCCTGTTGTCGTCGTCGCTGTCGCTGTCGTCGGTGTCGGTGCCGACGGCGGCGGCTTTCGCCGCACCTTGATCCGCTTGAGCGCGGCCGCGCGCCCGCCGCTCACCGCGCAGCCGCCGCTGCGGGGCGAGGGCAGGGCGACGAGCTCGACCGCGGAGAACGACCCCTCGCCCAGGGGCTTGAGCGGCCGGAGCGAGGCGAGGGGCGCGCGCGCGACGGCGCGGGCGTCGGCGCGCGACGCCGCCTCTGGCGGCGGCGGCTCTTGTTGGCGGTCGGCCATCGCGGGGCGGATTGGAGAAGCGCGCGCGCGGCGTGGATTAGAGGCGTGCTCGCCTGATGATCATCGTTTGGGGGTCGAGGGTGTTGCGGGGGAGCAGGGGTTTGGGAGGGCGCGCGATTGAGACGAGTCGGCAGGCCTTTTGACGGAATCGAGGGGAGAGGCGCCGGGGGAGTGGCGCTTGGTTTTCGCGCGTCGAGAGGATTTGGTAGGGTGCGTGGTGGACGTTGTGAACGATTGAGGAGCGGCGGCGTGGGAGGACGAGTGGGCGGGGGATTAGTTGGGGGTGGCGAGCGTTCGACGCGAGGCGGCTGCGCGGGTGCGCGCGGCGGCAACGACAGCCTCCAAAACAAGAGAGCAAGTTTTTGCACATCTGATGAGGTTGGGCCAGCAGCCAGCTCGCAGTTCTTCGTCGTCATATCGAGGTGTATTAGGGCGCGCAGCGCACATACATCGGCATCGACGCCAGCACGACAAAGCGGGAAAAAGATAGATCTCTTCCAAAAAAAGCGCCGCCCGTGGAGAAAAACCGCGCCCGGTCCGCGCCCCCCCGCTTCTTTTCTCTAGACCGTCCGGAACACCGTCGCCAGCCCGGCGGCGAGGTGGAAGGTGATGTGGCAGTGCATGATGAAGAGAGACCCCTTGTTCGCGGCCACGTAGCGCAGCTTCAAGAACGATTCCAGATTCACGGTCTCGGTGTCCCTCGCCACGCGCCCGGCCAGCCCCTTGCCAGGGGCGTAGTTGCCCTCGCTCGGCGCGCCGTACCGCGTCACCCAGAAGCCGTCGACCCCGTGGAGGTGGATCGGGTGCTCGCCCGTGTCCAGGTTGTCGATCACGACGTCGACGACGTCCCCCGCTCTCACCTCGATCACGTTGAACCCAAAGGCGGGCCTCTTGCGCGTGCCCTCGGGCTTTGGCGGCGGGCCCGGGGGCGTGCCGTAGTAGCGCTCCATCAGCGAGGGGGAGCTGGGCTCAAAGGTGAAGGAGACGTTGTTGAAGACCGCGTACTGCGTGTCCCTTTTCATGGTCTGGAAGTCGAGGACCAGGCGCACCGTGCGGGTCGCTTTCGGCGGGATCAGCAGCGTGCCGGCGCCCGCGGGGACGAGGCGCTGCGGGTTGAGCACGCTCGGCGGCGCCTCGGGCACGAGCGGGTCGAGCGTGGGAAGCACGGGGGGAGCGGGGAAGACGGGCTCGGGCGGGAGCGAGCCGCCGTCGTCGTCTTCGCCGTAGACCAGGACGCCGAGCACGAGCGGGCGCTCGGGCTCCTTGTAAAAGATCCCTTCCACCATCTCGGCGCGGATCCACGCAGGCTGCGTGTTGGAGGCGGCGGTGTCGGCCGACCCCTCCTCCTCCTCGCGGCACAGCAGCAGGTCGTACCGCTGCGCCGCGTTGACGACCACGCTGCGCACCAGGCGGGGATCCTCTACGGGGGTCGAGTCCGCGGCGACGACACGCAGGCGGTGGCCGTCGACCGACAGGCGAAAGACGGCCATGCCGGCCATGTTGACGACGCGCAGCAGGGTGGCAAAGGACGAGGCGACGCCGGCGGGCTCGGCGGCGCCGCCGGCGGGGCACGCCACGGGCGCGGGCCCGGCCGGCACGCGGCGGTAGGTGCACGAGGCGTCGCCGGCGCACCCGGGTGCCTGCGACACGCCGTCCAGCATGGCGCCCTGGGGGACCGGCTCGTTCCCCCCGCTCGCGGGTGAGAGGTACCACTGCACGAGCGCGGCCGACGGCTGGTGGTACAGGTGGGCCAGGGTGAGGATCTCGTCCGCCCGCACGCTCGCCACGCCCTTGGCGTAGTAGAGGGGCGGCAGCTGGTTGCGCCCCTCGGCCTGCTGCTGCTGCTCCGCGGGGTCGCCGACGACCACCGCAAACCTAAAGCCGTCCATCTCCTGCGTCTTCTGGTGCGCGTGCATCCAGTAGGTGCCAGGGGCGTCGGCGACAAAGTTGTACACGAACGCCTCGCCCGGGGGGATGGGCCGCTGGGTCACCGTGGCGACGCCGTCCGAGGGGGCAGTGCGGCGCTGGACAAAGCCGTGCGAGTGCAGCGCGGTGGCGATGCCCAGGTTGTTGACGACGGTGAGCACGAGCCGGTCGCCCACGTCGACGCGCAGGTTGTCCGCGGGGAAGCGGCCGTTGACGCCGATCCACTGGCGCGAGTAGCCGTCGGGCGCGGCCTCGATCCAGCTCAGCACGAGGGTCTTTTCAAAGACGCGGGACGGGTGGAGGGCGGCCGCGGCCGCGCACGCGCCGCCGTCCGGGCCGGAGGCGTCGGGCTGGCAGCCCGCGCTCAGGCAAAAGGCGTTGGTCGAGGGGGCGCACACCGACTGCTCGGTGCAGCACAAGTCAGCGGGGCAGCGCGCGACGTAGGCGCCGCACGGGCTGCCGACGCCGCGGGCGACGGGCAGCCTCTTCGGGAGCGGAGGGGGGTACCGCCCGCGGCAGGGGCTCTTGGCGCCGCTGAACGAACACTGGCAGAGCGTGCCGCACGACGACGAAAAGCCGTCGGCGGCGGCGCCGCAGAATCCGGCTTGAGAGCAGCACAGCGACGGCTCGCAGACGGCCAAGTAGGGGCCGCACTTTTCGCCGGCGGCCGCCAAAGGGGCGCGCGCGGCCACGGGGTCGACGGGGACGGTTTTTAGGCACGACGACGACTTGGGGTGGTGGGGGGGGGGAGGAGGAGGAGGCGGTGGTGGTGGCGGTCTTGGTGAGGGCGGTGCCGTTGGCGGGCGCGGCGGTGGCATCGGCGGCGGCGGCGGCGGCGGCGGCCACCATCACCATCGCCGCCGCCATCAGCAGCCGCGCGGGCGCCACCGATACCGTCGGCATGATGCGCATGTCTAGCTCTTTCAAGGGATGTAGGTTTGGGACTTGGAGGGGTGGCGTTCTGGAAGAGCACGGCGTCGCGGAAAAGTGAGCAAACAAGGCCCAAAAGTTCGAGAGAAGAAAAAAAGGGGGGGGGTGCGGCCTCCCCCGACGCTCGCTGAGGGGGCGCGCGCGGACAAGCAGATGGTGCGAGGTGTTTTCGGATAAAATGGCTTTGAAGGAGGCGCGTTGGGGCGTGTCGGCCTTTTTTGGCTTTTCTGGCTCGCCTTGTCGCCTCGCGCAGGCCCCTCCGCCTTTTCCCTCGTCTTCTCTCCACGACCGGCACGCAGCAACAGCTTGCCGCCCAATCCGACAATCATCACTACTTTAACCTCCTCCTCCTCCTGCTGCCTCTTCCTGTGCCTCGCTGCAATTCCCATTTGCCCAACCCCCCCCCGCCCCCCCCGCGATCACGAACAAGCCTCCCCCCATCTGATCTGTCCCTCTCTCCGCGATGCGCCGCCCGTGTCCCTCCCTCGCGCTGCGCGCGGCGCTCATTGCCGCCGCGCTCTTGATTGCCGCCACCACCCCCGCAGCCGCAGGCCCCCTGACGTGGGAGCAGGTGTTGGCCGAAAACAGCCCCAGCAGCGGCGCCAGGACGACGGCGCCCGCGCACTCCAAATCCAAGTCGCCGTCGTCCGTGCCGGCCGTTTCGTTCGCCCTGGCCAACTACTGGGCGACGCTCACCTGGGACGCGGACAAGGGCGAGTGGGCCTGCGCCGCGGAAGCCCGGCCGGACAGCGTGGCGGGCGCCTCCGCGCGCTGCACCATCTACCCGGCGATGATCGCTTTAGTCATCACGTGCCCCGACGGCAAGCAGGCCACGGCGCCGTCGTGCTTCCACCCTTTCATCGGCGACGCGCCGAGCACGGTCTACGGCTGGTTCGCGCGAGACGACAAGGTCGCGTGCGGCTTCGTCAACCCGCCGCAGCAGGACGCCTCCTTTGTGGTCGGCGGGTCGGCCGCGTGCATGACCGTCGCTCAAGTCGTTCCGGCGAAGGCGCCAAAGACGAAGGGCAACAAGGCTTCGTCGGGCGGGCGCTGAGACGGCGACGGATGACGAGGCGGGGGCGAGTTTCTCCGTCCGTGCGCTTGGTTTTCAAATTGTGCTCTATGTGCGCGTGCGCGTTTTTATAGGGGCGCTCTGGGGGGTGATTTTTTGGTTTGGCTAGCGGGGGCCGCTGCCGCAACTCGTGCAAAAAAAAACACAATGCGCCGTTTCGTTCTCGCTGCGATCGACCGCCCCGGGGCCCGTGCTCGTTCTATCTCTCTCTCTCTCTTTCTCTCTCTCTGTGCGCTCTCGCTTTCCCTCGGAAAACATGCGCAAAAAAACCCGATCCTCAACAAATTCAACTCTCTCAAGGCGCCAAGGCCTCGTCTCTCGCAGGCAGCACGCTCATCCCAAACCCGAGCGGCCGCTCCTCCCCCTGCTCACGCCCCTCACGCGCAGGAAGGCAGGGCGCGGTGGTGGCCGCCCAGCACCGCGTGCAGGCGCGACGCCACGCGGCCGCTCGCGCGAAAGGAGCGCAGGAGCACGCGGCGCGTCGCCTCCCAGTTGAGCTGCCAGACGTCCGGGTCGCGCGCGTCCGGGTGCGCCGGCTCGCGGGGGGCGACGATGAGGTTGTGCAAATAAGAGGGCCCGACGAAAGCGCCGCTCGCGCTGTCGAGCTCCGGGGACGTCAGCGCAAACAGCACGGACATGGCGCCCTGGCGGGGGGTGATGCCGATGAGCGCCGCGCCCGCGCGAGACAGGAGCGCCGTGATGGGGTACTCGCGGGGGGAGGTCCTGTCCATCAGAGGCGAGTCGACGAGGCCCGGGTGGCACGCGATGGCGTCGACGGGCCGCGGGGCGGGCGCCTGGGCGCGGCGCTGGTCGCCGCCGAGGACGGCGGCCTCGCGCGCGGCCGAGGCGTGCGCCTGCCCGAGCGCCAAGCGGCGCGCGAGCTCGCGCACAAAGATGATCCCCATCGCCTTGCTGCGCGCGTAGGCCGCCATGCCGCCCGTGCCGAGCCGCTCGCCGGTCGGGTCCTCGACGAGGAAGCGCCCGAGCGCGGGGGCGTACTGCTCGGCCTGCGAGGCGACCCACACGACGCGCGCGCGGGGCAGGGGGCGAGAGCCGAGGGGCAGGCGCACGGCGGCCGGGCCCGCGCTGTGGCCGGAGGGGCCGCGCTGGGCGGCGGCGGCGCGGCCCGTGACGGCGGTGATGCCGTGCGCGTGCTGCGGGGGGGTGGTGGCGGCCGGGGCGGGGACGACGGTGCCGGTGCCGGGCGCCAGCACGGGCGCCGAGCGCGGCTGCTCGGCGGCCGAGGTCTCGGCCGCGGAGAACGGCTTGGGCGCGGCGGGCGAGGGGGCGGGCGAGGGGGCGGGCGAGGCAGCGGCCACCGCCGGCGCCGTCGCCTGCGCCGCCTCCGGGGGCGGGGCGGGGCGGTGCAGCGCGCCCTGCGCCAGCATGTCCTGCGCGCGGAGCAGAAGCTTGGGCATCAGCATGGACGCCAGCAGCGCGTGCCCATAGAAGTTGGCCGCAAGAGTAGACTCGATCCCCCACGCCTTCTTCTTCTCCTCAGGCCCGCCCGCCGCCCACTCGGGCCCCTCCACCTCGCCCTCCGCCGCGCGCTCGCCGCCCTCCTCCGCGCCGCCGCCGCTGCCGCCGCCGCCGCCGCCTGCAGCAGCAGAAGAGCCCGCGGGCGCGGCGTGCGGACCCCAGCCGTGGGCGAGGTGGAAGGGCGCGTCGACGTAGCGCCCCGCGCAGAGCACGAGGTAGTCGACGTGGGGGGCGCGCGCCTCGATCGAAAACGCGCAGCGGGCGACCTCGCCGGCGCTCTCGAGGTCGCAGACGAGCGGGATCAGCTGCGTCGGGGCGAGCGCGGTCACAGCGATGGCGGCGGCGGCGGCGGCCGAGGAGGCTCCGAGGCTCGCGCGCTGCTGGAACGCCTCCAAGCGCGAGCGCGCCGAGTCTAAAGCGATCTTCTCGAGCTCGGCGCACGCCTCGCGCAGGCGGCCCTCGTCGCGCCCGAGGCAAAAGATGGCACCCGCGCCGCAGCGCGCGAGGGCTTTGCAGATCTCAAGTCCAACTCCGCTGTTTGCGCCCGTGACGACGACGACGCTGCCCTCGACGCGGCCGGGCGGGACGTCCTTCTCCGAGAAGAGGCCGAGGAGCTTGCGCCAGAGCGGGCGTTCGCCGCCGCCGCCGCCATGGTGGGCGTTGGGGGCGGCGGCGGCGGCGGCGAGGGGAGAGGGGGAGAGGGGGGCGGCGGTGCTCGTCGCCATGGTGGTGTTTTTGTGTTGCTGCTCCTGCTGCAGCTCCTGTTGGTGGTGCTCCTGGTGGTGCTGCTGGCGCTGGTGGTGGTGCTGGTGGTGGTGGGGCTGCTGCGACATTGGCTTGGATTTTTAGGGGCGGCGGAAGAAAGCTTTTGTGTTGTGTGAGCTCTCTCTCGCATGGGCGACATTTTTTGGGGGGGGCGTTGTCGGCGGCGGCAGCGCGATCGCCCTTTCCCTCAAAAACGCGCACTGCCTTCTCTCTCCTCAACCACACAAAAAAAACACAAGCAAAAGACAATGGACCCCTACCAAGCGACTCTCCCGCCAGGCGCGCGCGGCCGGCGCCGCGACGGCGCCCCGGCAGAAGAAGAAGCAGGAGCAGCAGCAACAGGAACAACAGTGCCGCCGCCGCCGTCGTCAGCGCTGCAAAAAGAGAGCTGCGGCCTCGCCATCGGCGGAGAGTCCCCCTTTGCCGCCGCCGCGGCCGAGCCATGGCCGCCCACGCCCGGCGCGTGCGCCTTCGAGAAGCAGCAGAAAGAGCAGCAGACGCCCTCACCGTCAGCGCCGACGACTACCTTAGCCGCTGCCGCTGCCCCCGCCGCCGCTCCTCCTCCCGCTCCCCCGCCGCCGCCGCCCCCGTTTGCCCCCGCCCCCACCTCGTCCTCCGACCGCCTCGTCAAGTTCCTCACCACGCTCGCCACCTACCCCTGCCTGTGCTCCGTCCTCAAGGGCCTCGCCGACTCGCCGCCCTCATCCTCCTCCTCTGCCGCCGCCGCAACCCCGCCGCCGGCCCTCCCGCACCTCACGGCGTGGCCCGAGGCGCGCGCGCTGTCGACGCTCGAAAAAGCGTGCGCGCTCCCCGCTTACGGCTCGACGCTCGAGGCGCTGGCGCACCGGTACGCGCAGCTGGCGGCGCTCGTGCTGTCGGCCCCCTCGGAGGAGGAGCACGAGGAGCAGGAGCAGCATGCGGCGAGCGGCGGCAAGGGCGGCACCACCACCACAACCAACGCCAACAACAACGCCAACGACCCCAACCTCCTCGCGTCGTTCCTCTCGCCCGTGCCGCCCGGCCCGCTGAGCCTGCCGGCCCTGCTGCCCCGCCCCGTGCGCAATGCGCTGCTCCACCCGCGCCTCCTCGGCGCCGCGGGCGTGCGCCCGCCGGGCCTCGTGCTCGACCTGGCCGAGCAGCACGCCGCACTGATGCTGCAGGCCGTCGTGACCAGCACGCCCACAGCCGCCGACCCCCTGACCCCCCGCCTGCACGCCCTCTCCTCTTCCTGCGCCCCGCGCGTCGCCTTTGTCACGCGCTCGCTCGAGCGGCGCTACTCCCTCAGGCGCGGGCGCACGGCCCTCGAGGCCGTCGACGCCGCCCTGGGCGTCCTGCGCTGGGCCGCGCGCCTCTACTTCTCGTCGCTGCGCCTGGCCGCCCGCACCTCGACCTACGCCGCCTCGCTTCTGAGCGTGGTTTCCGGCGCCCTCTCCTTCACGGTCGTCGGCGGCATCGTCCTGTCGCTCCTCAGCGCCGGCTTTGCGCTTCTCTCCCTGGCGCTCAACGCCTTTGCCGACACGGCCGAGCCGCTGGCGATGGGCCTGCTGCGCTGGGGGTTCAAGGGCGCCGGCGCCGCGCACGCCATGGCCGGGATGGCGGCGGCGGCGGGCATCGTCGGCGGGGGCAGTGGTGGGGGCGGAGGTGAGGGCGGCGGCGGTGGCGGGGCTGGGAGCGCCGGCGGCATCGGCGCGGCCGCGGCCAACGCCGCCGCCGCCGCCGTCACCGGGGGCGTGGGCGGCAGCGCGCGCGGGCCGAGCGGCGGGGGCGGCGCCGAGCTCGGCGGGCCCGAGCTTATCGGCCCGCGTGCCCTGCCCGCGCGCACGGTCGAGGAGCTCGAGCGCTTCTTCGAGCAGCAGCTCGCGTGCGGCACGTCGCTCGTGCACCGCCCGGAGATCCCGGCGCTCGCCGGCGACGCCCTGCTCGTGCGCGCGTACGACGCGGGGCTGGTCGACGCGCGGGGGGACCTGCGCTGGCGCGCCGTCGCGCGCGCGGCCGACGCGTCGACGGCCTCGGGAGGGCTGCTCGGCGCCTTCTCGGCCGTGCTGTTTGGGCCGCAGCGGAGCGGCGGCGACGGAGGCGGCGGCGGAGGCGGCGGCGCCGGCGGCTTCTCCGCATCGACGATGGCCGACGACGACGAGGACGACGCGATGTTTTCGTCGGCGTCGTCGCAGTGGCCGCAGAACGGCGGCGGCGCGGGCGGCGGCGTCTTCCGCGGCGACGGCTTTTTCGGCTACGCGCCGCGCACCACGCAGCGGCGGGGCGTCGTGCTGCTCGCCCGCCTGCTCGCGTGGCGCCGCGTCAACGCGGTCGTGTCGCGCGGCGAGGCGACCAAGCTGGCGGCCGTCGTGCCGTCGTCGGCTGGCGAGGGCGAGGAGGCCGGGGGCGGGGCGGCCGCCAGCGCCGCCGCCGCCGCGCTGTCGCTCTTTTACTCACTCACGGGGGGCGAGGGCCCGCCGCCGTCTGCTGCGCCGGCCCCGGGCGGGGGGGGCGTCTCGCTCGCCGCCATGCCCGCGCCCTCGGGCGCCGGCGCCGCCGCTTCCACCCCCTCCTCCTCTGCTGCCGCCGCTGCCCCCGTGCTCGTCCGCCCCGTCCCCCTCGAGCCATCCTCCTCGCGCGCGGCGCTGGCCGTGGCGCTCCCCGGGCTCGCAGCTGCAGGCCGAGGCGGCGGTGGAGGCGGCGGTGGCGATGGCGCAACGGCTTTTGCGCGCGCGGCGGCCGTGGCGCCCGCTCTGGCCGCGCACGCGGCGTGCCTGGTGTACGTGGCCGCGGCGGGTGAGGAGCCCGGCGCGGCGCGGCCGGCGGCGGCGGCGGCGGCGGCGGCGGCGCTGGCGGGGGGGGGGGGCGGGGGGGGGGGAGAGGCGGCTGCTCCTGCTGCGGCCGCCGCTTCTGAGCCGGCCAAGGCCGCCGCCCGTTCGCCGCCGCCGCTGCTCCCCACGCTGCTCGACGCGCTGCTGCCCCCGGGCGGCACGCTGCTCGTCTGCCTCGACGCCTCGTCCTCGTCCTCGTCCTCCCGCTCGGCCGACGAGCGTCGCCGCCGCTGGCGCGCGGCCCTGGACGACGCGGCGCGCGCGCGGGGGGTCGACCCCTCGGCCGCGGCCGTGATGGTCACGCGGCTCGGCGGAGGTGGCGGCGCGGCCCGAGGGGGAGGAGGGACCGCGGGCGGGGCCGGCGGCGCGGGTGGCGCGGCGGCTGCCGAGGGCGGCGGCGGCGGCGGCGGCCGTGGCGGCGGCGGCGGGGGCATGATGATGGAGCAGCGCGAGTCGCTGGCGGCCGTGCGCGAGTGGGTCGCGCGCGCCCTGGCGGACTACCAGCGCGCGGTCTGATCGGTGGATGGATGGATGCTTGTGTTGTTCCGAGAGAGTTGGAGAGAACCGAGTCGAGAGAGAAAGCGTTTGCGTTTTTCGAGTTGCCGCCCCCCCCCACCCCGTTGACGCCCCCCCGCCCGCGCACGAGCAAAAAAAACAAGAGCCGCGCACCACACACCACACACGCGCACGCGCACACACACGAGTTTTTTCTTTTTTTTAAACAAAAGCACAGAGAACCAAAACGAGACGGGAGGAAAACACACTAAGATCTCTCGAGGATGATGAGAGGGGGGGGGGCCAAGGGGGGGCAGCGGGAGGGGCCGAGCGCGGCCGCAACCGTCCAGCCCCCCCCCACCCCGCCGCGCTAAAACAGCTTACTTGGCAAACACCCGCGCCAGGTCGTTGCTGAACACCGTCGTGTCCCACGGCGACGCCAGGTGGGCCGACAGGTTGGCCAGCGGCGTGGTGCCGGTGGTGTAGGCCTGCGCGGCGAAGCCGGCGCACGCCATCATGGCCTGTGTTTTTTTTGTTCGGGTTTTGTCGTCGGGGGGGGACGAGAGGAGGTGAGCGAGGGGACGACGGCGGGCGAAAAACAACCCCCCACTTCAAATCCAACCTCAATCCAAAAAAACCCCGAAAACCCCCAAACAACAACTCACCAGCCGCCCGTTCTTGATCTCCTTGAGCTTGAGCGACTTGAGGTCGCCGCCCTTGCTGTAGCCGAGCGGGTCAAAGATGCCGCCCGGGTAGCCCGGCTCGTTGTCGTCCGGCAGCTTGTTGTTGGAGAAGATGGGGTCCTGGTTGGCCGAGCCGGGCTTGCGGAAGTCCTGGAGGCGGCGGAACTCGACGAACGCGAACAGGAGCATCTGCAGGCCGAAGAGCGACTTGGCCGAGCCGATGCTGTAGTTGTAGGCGCCGGCCTCGTACCACGCGGTCGCAGCGGCGGGGCCCCCCAGGCCTGCCCCCTTGAGCAGCTCCGGGAAGAGCACGCCCGCGGCGCCGAGCATGGCGAAGCGGCAGTGCACGAGCTCGGCCTGCTGGTACCACCGGAGCTTGCCGGCGTCCTGGCCCAGGGACAGGGGGTCGAAGCCAAAGTCGCCGGGCAGCGAGCCGTCCAGGTGGGCGGGCAGCTCGGTGCCGGGGTACCACGACGCGCGGTTGGCGGTGGCCGCCTTCTTCTGCTCCCAGTTGCTGATCCACTGCTTGGCGCTGCCGGCGTTGGCCTTGACCTGTCGTATTATGGGTTGAATTGGTGGTGTGGGTTTTTTTGTGGGTTTTTGGGGGGGTTGTGAGCGGAGGTTGGGAGAGAGAGATTGGGTCGTCGGGGGGCGGCCGGTGTTTTGGCGTGCGCCGCCGCCGGGGGGAGGGGGGGGGGCTCTCTCTCTCCCTCTCTTTCCCCTTTTGCTCCGATCAACCGCAGGAGCCCTCCGGTTCCCGGGTGGTCAAGATTGGCGCCGCGGGGAGGCAGCGCTGGGGCCCCATCGCGCCATGGGCCGCGGCGCGACCGCCGGATTTCGGCGTGGGCGCGCGCGCGGGGGGTCGCGCGTGGCCGACGGAGTTCGAGGAGGGCAGGTCGGAGGAGGCAAGCACCAACCTCCCCCCCCTCCCCCTCTCTTCTCGGTCTCGTCCCGTCCCCTCGACCACCCCGCCGCCCCTCCTCGCCCTCGACAAGATAGGTGCGACGCGGCGCGCGGCGCCACGGATCCCGCCATCTCGGGCGGGGAGTCCGCGGCCGCTCCCAAACCCGGGCGCGGGCGATTGCGTTCGCGACGAACGGGGGTCGAAGCAGAAGTGCCTCCCCGCGCGCCCATCTCTGCGTCGCCGTCGGACTCACGCTCACGCAAAGCTTGCGGCCGGCGCGCACGGGGGCGGCCGCCGAGATCTTGGTCTGCATCATCATTTTGATTTCTGTGCGGGGGATTGGATCGCTCGGTCGAAAAAAAGAAGATGGGTGAGGGACGAGGGCGAGGCGGCGCGAGCGAGCCTTGAAGCGCCGGCGCGCCGCGGCGAGGGCGAGCGAGCGGGGGCGCTCTCCGGCGCGGCGGCGGCGGCGGCGCCCAACGAGAGGCTCGACTGTTTTCATCCCGCGTCTTGTTTTCCGCGCGGCAGGCTCGCGAGAACTTGCCGCCGAGCCCGCACTGGGGTGTGTGGGTTGGGGCGGGGACGGTCGAGTGAGAGCGAGGCCCCGGCCTCGTCGTCGTCGTCGAGGCGCCGCCCCCCCCCACACCGGGCGCCAGCACCGCATCGTCGCGCGCGAGCGTCGTCGCCGCCACCGCTCGCCAAACCCAAAACGCCGCGCCCCGCCCGGGCCAGCACTGCGCTTCCAGAAGCGCGTACTACTGCTCCGCTCTTCCTTCTCATCGACCCCTCAACACACACACACACACACACGCCACCCCCGACCCACATCACATCGACGCGCGCGCGTTTTCTTTCCCAAAAACCATGATGCTCAAGCAGAACGCCTCCCTCAAGGCGTCGGGCGCCACGACCCGCGGCGGTACGTGGACACGTCGCGATCTGCGCGCGCCGGTGCCGGCGATCGCCGGGCCAATGGGGTAGTGGCGGGAGGGCGCACGCGGAGCGAGCAAAGAGAGAGCGTTGGGGAGAGAGAGTAGGGGGGAGCGCCCTTGCTCCCCTCTCTCTCTCTCTCTCTCTCCTCTCTCTCTCCGCCCAACCCCTCTCTCTGCGCCTTGACCCGGCTCCCCCCCATCGCCGATCGCGTGGGGATCGTACCTGCAAAGGCCCAGCGCGCCCAGAGACCGCCCCGGAGCATCCCTCGCGCCCGCCATTCGCGCCTGGGCGCCCGAAACGCTCCCGCTCACTCCCCCCTCCTCCCCCTCCCTCCCCTCCTCCCCTCCCCCCAACCAAAAAAACAGGCCGCGTCGTCGTGCGCGCGGCCGCCAAGCGCGACGCGTCGCAACGCGTCGTGATCACGGGCATCGGCGCCGCCACCGTCTTCGGCAACGACGTCGACACCTTCTACAACAGGTGCGTTGGTAGTCACATGCGCGGCAGGCACTCCCCGAAAAAGACGCGCCGCCGCGGGCACCAACGCGCCCCCCCAACCAACCCAACCCAAAAAACCCACCACCACCACCACCTACAAACAAACAAACAACAAACAAAAACCCACACAGCCTCCTCGAGGGCAAGTCCGGCGTGCAGCTCATCGACCGCTTCGACGCCAGCGAGTACCCCACGCGCTTCGCCGCGCAGATCAAGAACTTTGACGACGAGGGCCTGATCGACAAGAAGAACGCGCGGCGCTACGACGACTGCCTGAAGTACACGATGGTGGCCGGGAAGAAGGCGCTGATTCAGGCGGGGCTCAGCAAGGACCTTCACAGCACGGCCTACTCGCAGCTGGACCTCACGCGCTGCGGCGTGCTGGTGGGTTCCGGCATGGGCGGGCTCTCGGTGTTCCAGGACGGCGTGAAGTCCCTTGTGGAGAAGGGCTACAAGAAGATCTCGCCCTTTTTCATCCCCTACGCCATCACCAACATGGGCGGCGCCTTACTGGCGATCGACACGGGCTTCATGGGCCCCAACTACAGCATCAGCACGGCGTGCGCCACCGCCAACTACGCATTCGTCGCGGCCGCCAACCACATCCGCAACGGCGACGCCGACGTGATCGTCGTCGGCGGCTCTGAGGCGCCCATCATCCCCGTCGGCCTCGGCGGCTTTGTCGCGTGCCGCGCCCTCTCGACGCGCAACGACGAGCCCAGCAAGGCCTCGCGCCCCTGGGACGTCGACCGCGACGGCTTCGTCATGGGCGAGGGCGCGGGGGTCTTTGTCTTTGAGTCGCTCGCGCACGCCGAGAAGCGCGGCGCCACGCCCCTGGCCGAGTACCTTGGCGGCGCCCTCACGTGCGACGCCCACCACATGACCGACCCGCGCGCCGACGGCCTGGGCGTCTCCACGTGCATCGAGCTCGCCCTCAAGAACGCCCAGGTCGACCGCGAGCAGGTCAACTACATCAACGGCCACGCCACGTCGACGCTCGTGGGCGACATTGCCGAGATCCGCGCGATCAAAAAGGTCTTCAACGACCCCAAGGCGTTCAAGATCAACGCGACCAAGTCCCTCATCGGGCACTGCCTGGGCGCGGCGGCGGGGATCGAGGCCGTCGCCGTCGTCAAGGCCATCCAGACGGGGTGGCTCCACCCGACGCTCAACCAGCACAACCTGATCGAGGAGGTGGCCGACCTGGACACGTGCGCCAACGAGAAGCGGCAGCACACGGTCACCGCGGGGCTGAGCAACTCGTTCGGGTTTGGCGGGCACAACTCGGCGTGCATCTTTGCGCCGTTTGCGGCGTAAGTGGGAGAGGTGTGGTGCGGTGGGATGTGGTGTGGTGGGATGATCGAGAAGAATCTCTGGTGGGAGGGGGGGGGGGTGTTTTTGGCGGGGGCTTGAACGAAAGCCGCAAAAGAAAGCGAACGAGCCCCGCCGCCGCGCACCCCCCCCCCCCCCCGCTCCGCGCCTCTAGTTTTTGCCTCTGTGTTTTCGTGTTTCCTTATTCTTCCTTTTTAACAAAAGAGCCGCAATTTTGAATCGGTCAGATCCCCGCAGGGCAGCAAGGGTCTTGCTGCTGCTGCTGCTGCTGCGCCGCAAGCAAGCGCGCGCGCGACGACGACGACGACGGGCCGCCGGACGCCCCCCCCGTCGCGGCCGCCCCCCCGCCCGCCGCTCCGAACAGATAAAACCCGCCCGCCATGCCCGCGACGACCGCCGCAAACACCCCCACGTTGTACGTCATCACCGCGAGCATGAGCAGGTAGGACGTGATCAGGGAAAGGGCGTAGCTGAGGGCGCGGTCGCGCGCGGTAAGGGTTGTTGTCGTCGTCGTCATCGCTCCCGCCGCCGCCGCCGCCGCCGCCGCCGCCGCCGCCATCCGCCGCGCCGCCAGCGCCTCGTGCACCAGCCCCAGGGCGGCGACGGCGCAGAGGGCCACGGCGTAGGAAAAGGCACCGTCGGTGCGCCACTGCGGGAACCACAGGACGGTGCGCGTGGAGAGCTCGAAGGACATGGGCATGGACATGGACATGCCCGACCCGCCTCCGGGGTCGCTGTTTTTTTTTGGGGGGGGGTGGGGGGGGGGGGGGTTCGGGGTCCCGGCGATTAGCGCGCGCGGGAGCGGCGGGAGCGGCGTCGACGACGACAATGCTCATCGCCGTCATCTTCTTCTTCTTCTATCACCTGCCGTCGCCGTGACCCATTGCAGTCGTGGTGTCGTTGTGTTCCTGCTGGTGCTGGTGGTGGTGGTCGTGCGCGTGCTGCGCGGCGGCGATTGCGTCCGGGGCGAGGGACGCCCGCGTCGCCAGCAGCAGCGACGAGAGGAAAAGCGCCGCGCCGGCGAGGAGCTCGGCGCGCGGCGACGACGACGGCGGCGGCGCTTGGGACGCTGCCGGTACTGAGGCCAGAGGGCGAGGCGCCGGCGAGCGTTCCACCTGCATCCACCCGCACCCTCCGCGGTGCGGGTGCGCGCAGCAAAACAGGGGGGTGGGTCGGGTCGACTCACGTCCGAAACGAGAACAAGTGCGTCCGGGTTGTTTCGCTTGCGCAAGGAGAGAGAGAGGCGCGCGCGGCCGAGCGAGGTTGTGGGGTGGAGGGCGTGCTTGATGCGTGTGTGCGTGTGCCAGTAACAGTTCCGTGAGCGCCGTCCTTAAAGGGGAAAAGGGGCGAGCCGGCGCGACGCGACGCCGCCTCGCAGCGCGAAGCGCGCCCGCTCCCCGCCGCCGCCGCTCTCACCTGACGCCCTGTCGCTCTAGCGCATAAGCCTTGCTCTCACTCTCCCGCCCCCACCCCAGCACCACCCCCACCGCCGCCCCCAACCCCGCTCACCGCCACCGCAAATGTGTCCCACTGCGCCCCGCCGTTGTGGCTGTGGTCAAACCCCGCGCGCCGCTCCGCCGCCACGCAGCCCGGCGTCCTCATGCCCAGCACGTACGCGTGCCGCCACTCGCCCGCGACCCGGTTGGCGGGCGAGCAGTGCACGACGCGCTCGTGGTGGACGACCAGGTCGCCCCGGCGCGCGGGCGCGGCGACGGCCGCGGCCTCCTCCTCGGCGCTCAGGGGCGGCAGGCGGATGGCGTGCGAGGCGTCGCGCGACCCCCCAACGGGCACGTGCGGGCGCACGCCGACCTCTTCGCGGTGGGTGCCGGGAATGTAGCGCATGCACCCGTGCGCCTCGCTCGCCTCGCTGACGGCCAGCCAGCAGTTGAGCGAGGCGAGGTTGAGCCGTTGCCGCCGTGGCGCCGCCGCGGGGCGGGGGCCGCCCTCCCCCTGCCCCTCCTCCTCCTCCCCCTCCTCCTCCTCGCGCAGCGGCGGCCAGTAGGCGGCGTCCTGGTGCCAGTCGAACCGCGAGCGCTCCGCCTCGTCGTCGTTCTCATCGTCGTTGTTGCTGTCGTCAGGAGGGGGCCGCTTGCTCAGGATTTGATCAAAGTCGACGCAAAAGACGGCCGGGGTTTTGGCAGAGGAAGAGGAAGAGGAAGCGGCGGCGGCGCCTTGGGCGGGCATCGCGCCCCCGCCGGGGCCCCAACCGCGCAGCTGCGACGCGATCGAGGCGCACCTCCTCTCGAGTACTCCGCCGACTAAGCCCTTGCCGCTCTTGCCGGCGTAGTAGAGGCGCGGCAACATGACGTTGAAGAGGGCGCACCGCTCGGCGGCCAAGGGGGGGAGGCTCCCCGCCTCCTCGTCGCTCGCCGTCGCCGTCGTTGCTGCCGCCGCCGCCGTCGGTTGGCCCATGTCGCACGTGTCGCGCCCGGGCGCCACGCACCCCTCCTCCCCCCTGAAGAAGCCGAAGAAGACCGGGTCGACGTCGCGCGCCATCTCCTCCTCGCTCATGACCCCGGGCAGCACGACGAAGCCGTCGCGCGCAAACGCCGCTCGGTCCCTGGCGCCGACGACGAATCCCGCGCCGTCGGCGGTAACGCCAGACCGATCGGGGGCGGGTTGGAGGACGCAGGGGTGCAGCGGGGGCGGGTTGGCGATGAGAGCGGCGGCCTCGGCGCGGTTGCGCAACACCTGGTCGCGCTGCGTCTCGGTTGTCATTTGGGCGTCACCGCGATGAGCGAAGGGGTGGTGCTTTGTCGAGACGAGACGACCGGTTTCGAGAGAAGGTAGGATCCGTGTGTGCTTGGCAAACAACAATTGAGCGGGTTGATGACGCTCTCTCGGGCCTGAAGGTGATGCGCGTGTGAGTGGGCGAGTGGGCGGGGCGAGTGGGCGGGCGGGAGCGCGAGAGAAGTGCGGCGGCGAGGCGTCTTTCCGCTTCGCGCCGAAGCGACGGCGCTGCAAGAGAGCGCCACCCTCTCTCCCGCCACCACTTCCTCATCGCACTCTCAATTTGCGCGCGACACAAACGTCACTTATCTGGCGTCGCACGCGCCCCATCTTTGAAACAAGAAGCAGCAGCACCACCATCACGCGCGCGCGCCTCTCGACCACGAGACACCTCTCCTTCCTCCCGTCCCGCGCGCGCGCGCCTCGAGAGATACTCAGGTGGCCCGAAGCACGCAAGAGGCAGCGGCAGGCTTCAGCGGAGTCGGATAGGGCTTTCCCGGGCGGCAAGCGAGAGCCTGCGAAGCAAACGCGCGCGCCCATTGCGCCGGCCCGCCAATCATGTCGCGCGGGCGAGGCGGCGGCGCCCGCGGCGGCGCGGGCGAGTTTTCGTGGGACAAGATCAAAGGCGCGCCTGACAGCAGCTACTATCTGGGTGCAAGCTTAATGGCGCCCCACGGAAGGTGGACGCAGCAGAAGGACCCCGCGTGGTACCTGAAGACCGGGGGCGGCGAGAGCGCAGCGGCGGCGGCCGGCGACCCCTCGGGCTCTTCTGCCGCCGCCGCCGCCGCCGCCTTCGCCCCGGCGGCCGACGAGATCGCCGAGCTCAAGGCGCGCGAGCAGGCCATGCTCAACGAGGCGCTGGGGCTGGGTCTGCACGGCGGCGCAGGAGCGAGCGCGGGGATCAGGCCCAGGCCGCCAGCCCCTCCTCCGCAGCAACAAGCGGCGGCGGCGGCAGCGGCGGCAGTGGCGGCGGCGGCCGCGGCAGCAGCCTCGGCGGCGGCGGGCGCGGCGGCGCTGCCGTCGTCCAAAGGAGGGCGGCGGCGGCGGCACGAGGACGACGACGAGGAGGGGCGCCGCCACCGCTACCGCAGCAGACGCAGCCGCAGCAGGAGCCGCAGCAGGAGCCGCGACCGGCACCGCCGCCGTTGCAGCAGGAGCCGCGACCGCCGCCGCCGCAGCAGGAGCCGCAGCCGCGAGCGCGGCCGCCACCACCGCCGCCGCGGCAGCGAGAGCCGCGAGCGCCAGCGGCAGCGGCGGCGGTCGTCCTCGGAGCCCGAAGAGGAAGGGGAGGTGCGGCGGGGGCGCGAGCGGCGGCGCGACGACGACGACGACGACGAGGCAAAGGAAGCAAAACCGCCGCCGCCGCCGCCCCAAAAACACCAACGCTGAGAAGGAAAAAAAAGCTCATTTGCTTGCATTTAAAACGACCGAGGCCAAGGCAGCCAGTCTCTTCAAAGAGAGAGAGATCTACTAATACCAAACCAAGCTAGGCTCAAGCCCCCTCGGACGACAGCAGCAGGCCCTCGACCAGCGACCCGAGCTGCCCTCCGCCCGCCGCCGCCTCGTCGGCCGCGCGCAGCAGCCGCAGAAACTCGCGCCTGCGGGCCTCGCGCCCCTCGCGCAGCGCCGCGAGCTCACCCGCCAGGCGCTCGAGCTCCTCCGGGGCCAGCGCCCCGCCGCCGTCCTCGACGCCGCCCGTCTCGGCCGTCGTGCCCCACCCGCCCGCCGCCGTCGCCGCCGCCGCGCGCCGCGCGCGCTGCTCGAGCCACCCCACTGCGCGCCCCACGCTCTCGGCCAGGCGCGCCACGACCGGGTGCAGGGCCAGGGCGTCGTCGATGAGCGCGTCGAGGGCCGCGAGGGGGGTGGTGGCGGCGGTGGTGGTGGTCGGGGAGGAGGACAGGCCGTCGGCGCCGCCCAAAACCCCAACAACACCACCCGCCGTCCCCGCGCCGAGCAGCGCCCCGGCCTCGACCTCTGCCAAGAACGCGGCGTGCGCGGCGACGAGCGCGTCCAGGTCGCGCGCCGCGCCCGCCGCGGCCTCGAAGCGCGCCCACGCGATCTCGACCACCTCGAAGGCGGCGTAGTGCTGCACGCTCCCCACGAGCGCGGCGGCGTCGTTGCGCGCCGAGAGCGCCTCGCGCAGGAGCGCCTCGACCGCCCTGCGCGCGGCCGAGCCGGGCCGCAGGCGGCGCGCCCCGCGCTCGACCTCGGTCTTGAGCGCGCGCCAGACGTCGGCCAGGGCACGTTCGGCGCGGCGCAGGCGCCACATGAGGCGCCCGACGCGGCGGTAGGACGCCATGGCCTCGGCCGTGAACACGGACGCGAGCGGGGACGGAGTTGGGGTGGTGGCGCTGGTGGTGCTGCCGCAAATGCCGCGGCCGCCAACGCCACGCGCGCCACCCCCACCGCCACCCGCCCCAGCTCCAACCGCCGACACCTCGTACTGCAGCGCAAACACGTCCCACCCGGTCTCCCCGACCAGCGCCGCCCGCCCGCGCCGCGCCCTCAGGCGCTCGAGCGTGTCCGGGTCGTCGTCGCGCGCGGCCGAGCAGGCCACGGCCTGCCGCAGGGCGTGGTCCAAGGCCACCTCGGACACCTGCCCCGCGGGCTTGGAGAGCTCGGGCGCCGCGGCGTCCAGCAGCGCGGCCGCAAAGTCGCCCTGGCCCAGGAGGAGGTAGCGGCGGGCGGCGGCGAGGTGGCGCGGGAGGTCGAAGCCGCCGACGGCGGCGGCGGCGGCGGCGGCGGAGGAGGAGAAGGATGATGCGAGGGGGGCGACGATTGACGCCGCCGACGCCGACGCCGGCCCCGACGAGGGCGCCCGCAACAGCAGCATCACGCGCGCGTCCACGCGCCGCAGCGCCGCGTCGACCACGCGCTCCAGGGCCGCCAGCTCGCGCGCGAACCCGCCGTCCCCCTCGCCCTCCTGCTCCGCCTCGTCGTCCTCGGCCGCCGCCGCCTCTGCCGCCTCTGCCGCCTCGAGCGCCGCCGCGCGCGCGTGCTCGCGCGCCCACTCGCCATCGCCGCAGACCTCGCGAAGAAAGTAGAGGCACTTACCCGCGCGGAGGACGCGGCGGGCGAGGCTCGAGGAGACAAAGGCCGGGACGCGCGAGGGCTCGATGCGGTAGCACTCGCGCCAGGGGTCGAGCGGTGCGGTCGAGGCAAAGGCCGAGCCGCCGACCCCCCCGCCCCCGCCCCCGCTCCCGCCGCCTCCCCAGCGGGCGACGAAAAACTCGGCCCCGTCGTCGACGAGCGCCCCCTCGAGCACCCATCGGCGCGCGCCCTCGAAGAGTGGGGCGCACGAGGCGCGCAGCACGCGCCCCAGCAGCGCGCGCTGGGCCGGGTCGCCCGTGCGCGACAGCGCCCACAGCCGGCTCGCCAGCGCGGCGCCGCGGGCGCCCGAGCAGGCGTCGCCCGCGGCCGCCAGCGCGCGCAGGCGCCGCAGCGGCTCCGACAGCCACAGGGCCAGGCGCCGGAGCGTGAGGTAGGGTGCCGAGGCCGCGGGGTAGTCGCTTGACGAGCCGCCGCCGTTGACGACGTCGCAATAGTCGTCGTCGTCGTAGCCTCCGTCGTCGTCGCCGTTGCCGCCGCCGTCCTCGCCGCCCTCCTCGTCCGCCCTCGCTGCCGCCCCCGGCACGGCCGCGGCCGCGGGCACGGGCGGCGGCGCGCGGAAGCGCGCCTGCGCCTCCAACAGCGCGAGCACGCGGTAGTATTCGGCCAGCTCCTCGGAAAGCGCTCCGGCAAAGGCCATCCGCACGGCGCCGCCGCCGCCGCCGCCGCCGACGCCCTCGGCGTTGCCGCCGCCGCCGCCAACCCCGCCACTGGCGTGCCGCCGAACAGCCTCCACGACCAGCCCCAGCTCGCCGCCCAGCGCGTGCACCAGCGCGCGCTGCGCCGGGTGCAGGCGCGTGTCCTTGTAAGGGGCCACGCGCACGCCGCGGTCCAGCGCCGCGAGCGCCGGGTCGGCCGAGCCGGCGATGTTGTTGCTGTTGCTTTGGTTGCGGGGCGGCGGCGGCGGCGGCGCAGGGGCCAGGGAGGACGACGGGGGCAGGTCGAAGACCACGTGCGCGCCGTCGACGTGCTGCGCGGCGCGCAGGACGTCGCGCACGATCGAGGCCTCGCGCGCGAGGGCGTCCGGCAGGCGGGACGCGCTCATCGTGGTGGTGGTGGTGGTGAGGGCGGCCTGCTGTTGCGGCGTGACGGGCCGCGCCTGCTGCTGCTGCTGCTGCTGCCATTGGTCCGGGGCAGCAGCAGACAGGCCCATAAAGTCGCCGCCCGTCACCCCGCCGCTGCCGCCGCCGGCACCCCCTCCCCGGCCGGCGCCGCCGCTCAGCGGCAGCAGCATCGTCGTCGCCGTCGGCCGCTGCTGCTGCTGCTGCACGTCCGGCAGCCTGAGCGGCTGGTACGCAGCCAGCGACCCGACGGGCAGCTGCGCCGCGGGCACCGAGGAGCCGCCCGGCGCCGAGGAGCCGGATGCCCCGGGCGACAGCGCCGCCAGCAGCTGCAGCGCGGCGCCGTGCGTGCGCGCGGCCAGGCGTCCGCCCGCGCCCGCGGCCGCGTGCAGGGCGCACAGGCGCGTGAAGCGCTCGTCGAGCGCGATGGCGTCACGGTCGCGGCGCTGCGCGAGCAGGCGCAGCTTGAGGCCGGACACGACGGTGGCGGCGTCCGAGGAGGAGGATGAAGGGGCGCCGGGCGCCGACGCCGACGAGACGCCGCTGCCGAGCAAGCGCGCCGCAAAGCTGAGCAGGCGCGCGTGGTAGGCGTCGTTGAGCTGCTGCTGCTGCTGCTGCTGGCCTGGGGCAGCGCGCGCCAGCGCCGCGCTCACGAGCGCGCTCAGCAGGGCGGCGCGGTCCGAGGCGAGCGAGCAGGCGGCAGTGTTGGGGGCGGCCGGCGCCGTTTTGGCGGCGGCGGAAGCGGCGGCGCCAGCGTTGTTGTTGTGGTGGGGGCGCAGGGCGCCCGCCGCGTGCGTGGGCTGCTGCATGGTGATGGCGAGGCCTGCCTGCGGGGGCTGGGCGGCGCGCCCCTAACGCGGGGCGAGAGGAGCGAACGCGAAAGAGAGCTCTCCGCTCGTCTGCCTCTTTCAAAAAACGCGAGCTCCTCCTTGTTTTTTGGTTCGTGTGCGGCGTTCGTTCCTTCGAGTTGTTTTGTTGGACAAACGAACGCAATCGATCGGTGATGAGGCGGAGGCGCCGGGGGTGTTGGTTGTGGTTGCGCGATGCTGTCGCGTTTGCGTCTTGCTCTTCTCCGGCTGTCTCTCTCTGCTCTCGCTCCCTCCCCTCCCTCCCTCTGAGAGGGACCCTCTCCTCCCCCCTCTCACCCGCGCCCCCCCCAACCCCCCTCCTCGCCCGCCTCCTGCTGCTCCCGAATCCCCGACAGACGGACCTGGACCGATGAGAGAAGCCCGCGCAAGGCCGGCTCAGCCAGGTACGCAGCTGAGGCCGGCGAGCGGCGATTCGATGGGCAAGGGAAAAAAGGACGACGACGTGGCGCGGCGCGGTCCCGGTCACCCCCCCCCGCCACCTCGCCGCAAAACTGTGGGCCCCCCCACATAACACCGCTTCCCCGTTCTCCATCTCAGCGCCCCAGACACAACACACCACTCGCCCCTAAAACGACAGACACCAAAAACTCTCGACCCGCCACACCGCCACGCGCGCGCCCTCCGCGCGTTTCCGCCCCAAACCCTGCAAACGCGCGAAAAAGGGAACGACCCCCCCTCCTCATCGGGCGAGACGACAAAAACACAATCGCCCCAAACCCTCAAGCTCCCGCCCCCAAAGCGCGCGGTGACCCGGGCACGGGACAACTGCCCCAGGCGCATCGAACCACCCGCTTCAGGATGGCCGGCCGCGCCGCCGTCGCCCGCACCGGGCGCAGGCGAGACCAGCAGCCGTCCGCGCCCTCGCCGGCCTTTGCCACGTCGGCCGCCTCGTCGGCACTCCTCCCCCCCGCGGCCGCCACCCTGCAGCCCGCCCACCATGAGCGCCGCCTGCACGCGCCCCACCGCCCGCCCCTGAAGCGGTCGTCCCTGAGCAAGTTCTACTTTGCCAAGTCGCGCTCCTTCTCGTGCATCTCGGCGCTCGAGAGCGAGTGCTCCGGCCTGCTAGGGTCGGCGGGCGCCGCCCTCCTCGGAAAAGGGAGCGCGGGCGGCGCCAAGGGGGCGCGATTCTCCGCCGGCCGCTCTGCGTCGCCGCCGCCCGTGTCGGCTGCCGCGCCGTCCTCCCACTCCCTCCTGCCGCTCTCGCTGCTGCCCGAGGAGGAGGACGGCGGCATCTTCGACTGCCACAGCACAGGGTGGGGGCTCCCCTCGCTGAGCTGCAGGTCCGTGCCCTTAGGGTCGGGCGACGACGACGCCACGATGATAAATGGTGACGAGGCGGCGGCGGCAGCGGCGGAGCGCCCGCTCGCCTTGGCCTCGGCAGCCGAGGCGTCGGCGGCGACGCCGACGCCGAGGCCCGAGACGCCGCCCGCGATGGGCGGCGCGGCGGCCGACCTGGCGACGCAGCGCAGCCGGAGCCTGTCCAACGGCGGCGGCGGCGGCGGTGGCTTTAGCGGGCTCGCGGGCGACTGCTTCGGGCGGCCAGCAGCAGCAGCAGCGGCAGAGGCAGAGGCGCCGGCCCCAGCGGCCGCCGCCACCAACCCCGCGCCCCCCGTCGTCGAAGCCCTCTGCGCGGCCCTCGAGCGGATGATCTGATCCTCCGCCCGCCCGCCGACGACACCATGTACGACTAGAAAAGACAGAGAGAGAGAGAGAGAGAGAGAGGTTTGCCCCATTCTGGCGCCCTTTTCGGTTTTCAACCCGGACACGATTCTGTCCACCCTTTTGCTGCTGCTGCTGCTGCTGCTGCTTGCTGCTGCTGCCCTCCAGCGCCGATCGCGCCACCGCGTTGAGTTTTTTTTGTTTGCTCTCGCTCTCTCTCCCGCCCCACGTGAACCCACCGCCCCTCCAGCCGGCCCCCCTCTTCCTTTCGCCCCGCCCGGTACAACGTCCCCCCCCCCAGTAATGCGGGGCGCCCCGGCGGGTAGGGGGCACGAAGAAGCGGAGGTCGATCTCTCCTCCTGCCCACAATTTTGCGATCCTCACCACCATACCATTCGTTCCCCCTTTTTTTTCTCCGTGCGCCGGCCCTCGTCCTTCTTCCCCGCTCCGCGTCGCCGAAAACCCTACCGCCTCCTTCTCCCTCCCCCCCCCCTTCGTATAACCCATCCCACACACAATTCTCACACAGACCCTTATCCTCGCCCCCATTTCGCGCGAGCGTGTGCCGTGTAAATTTTGAGGCCCGTCTCTTTTTTGCGTTCACGAGGGAAGTTTAAAAAAAAAAAACGATCAAGATTGGTGCGAGCCCGCGCCGCCGCGCGGCAGGCTGCCGCGGTGCGAGAGCGACCCGCGGTGCGAGAACGACCCGGCCGTCATCGTCATGGACGCGCGCAGGGACGCCGACATGATGGGCGTGGGCGCCGTCGTCGGGGGCGGCGCGGCGAAGAAGCCGACGGGCTGCGTCGCGGGCGGGAGGGCCGACGCCCCCCCTCCGCCGCTCGACGCCGGCCGCCCCCCCTCGGCCGCCCCGCCCTCCACGCCCTCCCCCTCCTCCACCAGCAGCCGCTGCCGCTCCGCCTCCTCCTGCTCCGCCGAGACCGAGACCCCACCGTCAACCGCCGCCGCCTCCGCCACCTCCCCGCGCGCGTCCATCTCGTCGCCCTGCCCGTACAGCAGCGTGCCCCACACGAGCACGGCGAAACCGGCCGCCTGCAGGGGCGACCAGCGCGTCCACGATTCGCCCAGCCGCCCCCCGCCAAGGGGGGTGTAGTAGAGCAGCAGGCCCAGCAGCCAGACAAAGAGCGTGCGCATGGTCTCGAGGACCGTCCGGAACACCGCGCCCAGGTGGCTGGTCACGAGCATGCCGCTCACGTTGTACAGCAGCAGGGCGGCCATGTCTACGGCCAAGACGGTGGCCAGCTGCGGGGAGCCCCGAATCATCCGAAGCGTGTCGATCGAGTCCTCGTGCAAGCCCAGCCCCTCGCGCCCGGGCAAAACCCACTGCGCCAAGGGTAATAAAACCCCGAGCATGAGGGCGCTGCCGTACAGGCCCTCGTAACCGACGATCTTCAGGGGCTCCATGTTTAGGTCAGCCATGAAAAAGTCCTCAAACGTGAGCTGCGCCGCTTGCACGGCCTGCGACAGCACGATGAGGCCCATGCCCGCGAGCATCTCCGACGTGGAGACCGGGTGGGTCGCGGAGCCCTCGCCGCCCAACAACGAGGAGGCGCCAACGGCGGCGATGCCCACGGCGCACGCGGCGATGCCCTCGTAGTGGCGGCGGTTGAGGCGGCGGCGTAAGAAAGCGACGGCAAACACCGCGGCGAACAGCATCTCTGCGCCGCGCATCATCTGGTAGACCGAGGCGGTGACGGAGAGGAGGCCGACGTTCATGAGGATGGTGGCGATGAGGTCGAAGACCGAGGGGAGGGAGAGGAGCAGGATGTCGCGCAGGGAGGAGGAGCGCGGTTTGTTGTTGGTGTCGGCGTAGTCGTTGCCGTCGGCGTTGCCGTTGGCGAGGAGCGGCTCGGCGGCGGTACCGTTTTGCGCCGCGGCCTTCTTGGCGGCGTGCTCCTTCCAGTAGGCCAGCGGGAGGCAGAAGGTCATGCCTGGTGTGGGGTTGTGGGGTTTTTTGTTGGGGGGTGGGGGGGGGGGGGGTGAAGAAAGTGTGGGTGAGCGTGTGGGTCTGCCTTGCGCCGAGCGCGCTGCGGCCGCTGGGGCCCAGGGGCGGCGGGCTTGCGCCGCGGAGAGGAAGAAGCTACACGCACCGACAAACATGAGCGTCGTCATGGCCCACGGCTTCTGGAACAGCTTGGGCTTGCCATCGGGGCCTGGGGCCTCGAGCTCGTAGACTGTGTTTTTTGGGGGGGTGTTACGAAGCGGGGTGGAGCGACGTGAGCGTCGCGAGCGGCGAGCGGCACCGGTGCAGGCGAGCGCCGAGGGCCGTCGCCGCGTTGTTGATGAAACGAATGGCGCGCGCGAGAGCGGCTTGGGAGACCAGCGCGCGCGGCGGCGGGGGTCGCGCGCCCGCGCTCGTGCCAGTTTTCGAGAAGTAATCGGCCGCGGGCGAAGGAGGGAGCGGAGAGGCCAACGCGGCGGTCACGTTTTGGCTTTCTCCTCTCCTCCGGACCCGTCCGCAAAACCCACCAATCTTGGCAAACAGGCTGATCGTCGTGCCGAAGACGATCAGCCCGCCGACTGCCACGTGGCGCGACATGGTGGTCGGGGAGCGGGGCCACGCGCAGCACCACCAAGCCCGGTCGGGGCGATTCCGACAAGGAAAAGGGTTTTGTTTGTGTGTCGGCTCAGGCTCCTGGCGCTTGTTCTCTCGGGCGATTGTGTTTCTTGGATGAAGGCGCGTTGATGAGGGGTTTCTTCTTCGAGCACAAGTGTGATGAGAGTGATGAGGTGACGAAGAGAGAGAGCGGGCATTGGTTTTGCAAGTGCGTCGAGTCGACGCCGTCGACGGCGGCGTCGGTACCGCCTGGATGCGCGCGCGCGCGCGCGCAACTACGCCTCCTCCTCCTCCTCCTCCTCCTCGGCAAAGATGGGCTTGGGCTGCGTCTTGGCGTACGCGGCCGTGAGCCGGCTGAACGCGTCGCCCCCGCCGCCCGTCGGGTGCCGCAGCATCGCCGCGCGCACGTCCTCCTCCTGCCCACGCGCCGCCCCGCCCCCCGCCCCACCACCGCCACCCACCACGCTCTTGCCCTGCTGCCGCATCAGCATGCCCGTGAGCATCGTCCCGCCGCGCCCGCTCGGGCCGGCGGCGGCAGCGGCAGCGGCGGCGCCACCGGACCCACCACCACCGTCAGGGCCCGGACGCGTGGCCGCGCCGCCGCCGCCGCCCGACTCGAGCAGCGCCTTTTTCAGCGGGCCCCCGCCGCCGCGCCGCCCGCGGCTCCCGTCGGCGCCGGGCACGATGATCTGCCCCTGCCGCTGCGACCGCAGCGCAAAGTCCCCCGGCTCGGCCCGCCTCGGCGCGCGCCCCACGCACGACAGGGCGCCGCGCGTCGAGCGGCGCGGGTCGAAGAGCACGCGGGCGGAGCCCGAGCGCGCGTCACCGCCGCCGAAAAAGATCTGGTTGAGGCGAGGGTGCCAGCAGACGGCAGCGACGTCGGCGCATCCGGCCACGCCGAGGCGCCGCACGACGACGGCCGGGGAGGAGGCAGTGGAGGGGGAGGGGCGGGAGGCCGCTGCTGAAGGAGCAGCAGCAGAAGAAGAAGAGGAAGGCAGCGCGCCGCTCACGTCGATGAAAACGAGCTGCGCGCCGCCGCCGCCCTTGTTGCCGCCGCCGCCGCCGCCAGCGGCGCCGCCTCCAGCGCACCCGGCCACCAGCAGCTTGCCGTCCGGGCTGAACGCCACCGCCGCGTTGGGCGCGTCCGACCACAGGCCCGACGCCACCTCGGCCAGCAGCGCCGGGTGCTGCGCCGCGCGGCCGCCGCCCCTTGAACCGGCCGCCGAACCTGAAGACGACGACGACGACGACGACAGCCTGCGCGCGTCCCAAAGCCGGACGGTCCCGTCGAGCGAGCGCGACGCAAACACCGCCGCGGCTCCCTGCCCGACTCCAGCGCCCGATCCCCCCGCGGGCGAGAACGCCACGCACGAGACCTCCACCCCGGCCTCGTGCGCGCCCCTGATGACGCGGTGGCCGCAGGTCCCGGGCGCCACGTGCGACCAGTTTTGCAGGCCAAGCAGCTTTTGCGTGGGGCCCGCCACCACGCCCGTCGACGCGGCCTGGCCCATGCGCCCCGCGCCCCCGCCCGCGCCCGCGGAGGGGCCCGTCCACAGCTGCACGCTGCCGTCCGAGAGGCCCGCGGCGATGAGGGCCCCGGTCCCCGGGCTGAAGGCGCAGGCTGTGGCGCGCACGCGCCCGCCGCCGGCAATGCCTCCGCCCCCCCCGCCCCCCCCGGCGAGCGCGGGCACCGCCGGCTTGATCACCGTCCGCTGCGCCCCCGTCGACGCGTCCCACAGCCGCAGCGTCCCGTCCTCCGAGCACGTCAGCGCCGTCGTCCGGTCGCTCGGGTGCCAGCACCCGCCCGTCAGCCCCGCCGTGTGCCCCTTGGTGTGGCGCGCGTCGCGAACGTACATGTCCCCCCGCGCCGTCTCCGCCAGCGGCCTCCCGTCGCGGTCGAAAAAGCGCGCCGTCGGCCCGTTGGACACCACCAGCAGCGCCTCGCCCTGGGGCGACCACGAGAGCGCGACGATCGCGTGCGAGCCGCCTCCATCGCCATCCCCCCCGCCGCCGCCCCTCAGCTCGCGCAGCGGGCGCAGGTCCCCCCGCATTGCGGAAAAGTCGTAGATCCTCGCCACGCGGTCCCCCCCGCCCGCGGCCAGGCGCGAGCCCTGCGGGTCGACGGCGACGGCCAGCACCGCGCGCGCGGGGGTGGTCCCCGGCTTGTCGCCGCCCTCGCCGATGCCAAAGGTCGCCTCCTGGCTGACGGGCAGGCCGTAGGGGTCGTCGTCGTCGTCGTCGTCGTCGCTTTCGGCGTTGTCGTCGTCGTCGTCTTCTTCCTCTGAGCGTCGGCGGCGGCGGCCCAAGGAGGAGGACGCTGGAGGGCGGGGCGGGCCGTAGTCGTCGCCGTCCTCTTCGTCGTCGTCGTCAGCGGGGGGCGGGCGCGGGGGCCCGTAGGCGTCTTCGTCCTCTTGATCGGCTGTGGGTTGGGGCGGTGGCGGCCGCGGTTGCGGCGGCCGCTGTTGCGGCGGCGGCTGCTGGTGCTGGTGCTGCTGCTGCTGAGGAGGAGGTGGCCGCATAGGCCCGTACGAGGGCCGGCCTGCGGCCGAGGAAGGCGCAGCGGCGGCAGCGGCGGCCGACTTGCCGCCAAAGGACATGGGCAGCTGCGCCATGGCCATTGCGCGCAGCTGCCGCTCCTCTTCATCATCGTCCTCGTCGTCTTCGCCGTCGCCGTCGGCGTCGCGCGGCCGCTGCGGCGGCGGCGCCGCGCCATACTGTCGCCGCGCCGGACCACTGCCCGGGGCCAGGCCCATGCGCGCCGCGCGGGCCGCGCGCAGGGCCGCGAGCTCGTCCTCGTCGTCCGACATGTTCCGGCTTTGCCTTTGGTCGGCGCGCGCGCGGACGAAGCAGAAAGAGGAGGGCGGGTGTTTCGGCGAGGATGGGATTGAAGGCGCGCGCGCTCTCTTCGCTCTCTCTATCTCCGCGCGTCTCGTCGGCCGCTCGCTCTCTCGCGGGCCCTCGAATGAGATTGTGGTTCGAGGCAAGTGTTAAAGAATGAGCCTGTTGAGCGCCTACGCCTTTCCAAAACAGCCGACCGCCGCGCGGCGCGGCGCGCACCGCCAGCCGCTTTTCCCCCCGCTCCCGCTCAGCCGCCTCTTCCAAGCATCGACCCGAGCCCGCCGATCACGAACCCGACGCCGGCGCCCACCACCGCGCCGGCCGCAACCTCCTCGGGCGTGTGTCCAATTCGGGGGTTTAGAGAGGGCGTCATCGTCGCCAGCGCTTCGTTCGCCGCATGGTCTGGCGCCAGCTCCACGCAGATCAGGTTGAGCACGTGCGCGTGCCTTCCGGCGTGCAGCCTCACGCCGCACGCGTCGTAGCAGACGACGGCGGCCAGCACCGCGGCCATCGCGAACGCGGACGAGCCGGCGCCCTCGGTGAGGGCGACGGCGGCGGCGAGCGCGACAACGGCGGCCGAGTGCGAAGACGGCATCCCCCCGCTGCCAAACAGGCGCTCGAGCGAGAGCTCGCCCGTCTGGCGCCAGTGCAGGAAGGCCTTGGCCGCCTGCGCGGCGGCGCACGCGAGCAGGGCGGCGATGGCCGGGGCGTTGACGAGGACGGCCAGGGGGCCGAGGTGGTGGCCGCCGCCGCTGCTCGCGCGGGCGCCGCCGTCGGGCGGGAGCGGGCGGCCCATTTTTGTTCTAGTGCGCGCGGGCGCGCGCGGGCGCGCGCGCGCGGCCCCACCGTAGGGCTTGGCGCGGCGCGTGCGTGGTCGAGTGGCTGGAGATGGGTGGTGGGGCTGTTCCTCAAGGTCGCGGGACGACGTGGTTGGTTCTTCTTCCGTCCTTTTGCGAGAGTTGGGTTCGCGGTCGTGTCGTAGCGAGAGAGAGACAGAGAGATATGTCGAGACAGAGAGAGCACGCGAGAGCGGGGTCCGAGAGTGTAGATATACAACGATGGAGGTCGGGAGCGCGCGCCGAGGTCGCGCAAGCTAAGAACGCGGCGCCGCCGACCGGCTGCCGCGCGCGCGCGCGCGACGCGCCGCCTGTCGACGACGCGCCAACAACAACAACGTGCGCTCTCTCTCTCTCTCATCATCACCAAACCCGTCATCATTGTCTCCTGTGCGAGTGGCCCGGGCACCGGTTCCAGCTGAGCGCGCTGTACTCGGACGACAGGCGCGACAGGTCGGCCAGCTGCATGGATCCCGCGCGGTCGGGCGCCGCCGCCGCCGTGCCCGTCGTGGTGGCGACGGAAGCAGGGGCGCCGGGCGCGGGCGCCGGCGGCGCCAACGTGATGGCCGGCTGCAGGCGCGTCATCGGCGCGCCGAGCTCGACGTCGCTCGTCCCCGCCCCCGCCGCCCCGCTCGCCGCCAGCGGCGCCACGCCGCCCGACAGCGACGCCTCCCCCGCCGCGGCGCGGCCCAAAACCCGCCCGTCCGCAGCGCCCGCCGCCCCCGCTGCCCCACCCGCCCCCGCCGCTTCGTCCATCGGCATCGAGAGCAGCGCCCCGTGCGCGCACTCATCGTCGTCCAGCTCCTCCTCGGGCCGGTCGGGCCGCACGTCAAACCGGTCGAACCAGATGACGAGCGCCGTGACCAGGAAACTCGCGATCAACAAGGGCGTGACGCCAAACGCCCAGCAGATGGTCGGCAAAAAGAGATACCACAGGCGCAGGCCGATCGTGAAGGCCATTCCCGCTTTGACCGAGACGCGGCGCGCGTCCAGCTCGGAGAAGATGCGCTTGCCGGAGCGGTCGTGGTTGAGCGGGCTGGGCACGGCGCGCAGCAGGAATCCGAGGTGCACGAAGAGGCGCATGGCCTGCGCGAAGAAGCAGAAGCTGGCCCACAACACCCCCACGCCGCACCCGAGCACGGCGATCGGAGGCACGAGCGGCGCGCCCGTGGCGTTGCGCAGGATCGGGTCGGCTAGCGCCAATTGCTCGATGCGCGCCGTCTTGGTGGGGTCGAGCATGATGGGCACGATGAGCGTGGCGAGGATGCCCGTGAGCGCCGACATGAAGGTGATGGCGGCCATGGCGTTGCGCATGGCCTGGATGCCGTTGATGACGTCGCGCTCGTCCATCGTCCACGTTTGGCACTGTTTTGCGGGGGGGGGGGGGGGGGGGGGGGGGGGGGGGGGGGGCGTGTGAGCGGGCGGGGCGGCGGGCGCTTTGGGGCAAAAGCAAGAAAAAGGGGCGGCGGCGACTCAACGGCGACGGCGCGGGCCTTCTTGCCCATGGCCCAGGCGCTGTGGACGCCGTGCGGGTGCACGCGGTCGTGCAGGACGAACAGCCACAGGTGGTAGGCGATGAACATGCCGAACGACAGGACGACGATGATGAGCTCGAGCGCCCACCGCTCCATCTTGGTGGCTGGGCGTTCGCCGCGCGCCGCGCGCGCGCTCGAGCGCGCGCGGACGGGCCGCGCTTTCGGCGGCGGGTTTAGTGCGGCGTGCGGCGGCGCTGCGCTCCCTCCCGGTTGAAGTTTGAAGGGCGTCGACGACGGCGCGTTCTGAGATTGGCCCTCGGTTTGACGACGCGGGACAGGGGCGGGCCGAGCGGAGAGAGGCGGGAAGGGTTTCGGGGGTGTGAGGAGGAGGAGGCGGCGCGCGCGAGGTCACGTGGTCGCTTCGATTTCCAAGGAGTGGTCTCGAGGCGCGAAGGAGAAGAAGAAGAAGAATCCGGTGGGTGCGTCGAGCATGAGAAAGAGGGGAAGCGTGCTTGAATGCAAAGCGGAGCGCCGCCGCTCGCCGCGCCGCCGCCCGCCGCGCGCGCGCGCGCGCGCTCCAACACCCAAACAAAAAAAACCCCGCCGTCGCTTTCGGTTTTTTACAAGCCCCGGGGCGTCCAACAAACCCAGATCGAAGCATCAGTCACCAAAAGTACCTGGGCCCCCCTCCCGCGGGGCCCTCCCCCCCTGCTACCCCGGCGTTCTCGCTCGTCTCGGTGAAGTAGCGCACGTCCCGATTTAAAGCGCCGTCAAAGAGGAGGATGGACGCGACGTTGCCGCAGCGGTAGCAGTAATTTGGCGCCGACCACACGGTGACGAGCGACCGCTCCGGGAACATGTACTTGAGACCCTCCTGCACGAGCTGGTGCGCCCGGCACACGAGCTCCAGGCCGTTGAGGTGGTTGAACTCGGCGGTCACGCGCGCGCCAAACAGCCAGCCGGCGCCCCGCGGGCTGACGGCCCAGGCCTCGATCTCCTCCGGGTCGCTCCACATCAGGTCGCAAAAGGGCCCCTCGTGCGGGATCTCGCACACGCGGTCGACCGTGCGCACCTGGTCCAAGGTGCGGACGTCGGGGGACAGTCCCCCGTGGACGCAGAGCACGCGCCCGTCGATCAGGGCGGCCAGCGTTAGGTAGTCGAAGACGTCGGTGCAGTAGCGCCACGCGTTGGCCGAGCCGTACTTTCTGCAGCACTCGTCGTAGAACCCGTAGACCTGCGTGATCTGGCGCGACTCGTGGTTCCCCCTGAGTAAGGTGACGTGGGCCGGGAAGCGCGCCTTCAGCAGCATCAGGAGGGTGAAGACCTCGAGGGAGTTGTAGCCGCGGTCGACAAAGTCGCCCATAAACACGTAGCTGGTCTGGGGGCACTCCCCGCCCGTTTCAAAGAGGCGGAGGAGGTCGTGGAACTGGCCGTGGATGTCGCCGCAGACGGTGACGGGGGCGCGGACGGGCTGTACGTTGGACTCCTCGACGAGGATCTCCTTGACCTGTTTTTGTTGGGGTTCGTTGTTTGTTGTTGTTTTTGTGGTTTGTTTGTTTCAGCGCGCGCGCGCGGGGGAGCGTCGGGGAGCGCGCGCGCGCTGGTCGGCCTCGGCGGTCGGCGCGCAAGGGGCGTGTCGCCGCAACTCACGTATTCGCAGAGCGCCTTGAGCTCGTCCTCCTGCAGGAACTCGCACCGCCGGATCTTCTCGATCCACTTGTCCAGGTGGACGACGCCCATGGTTGCGGCGGGGGTGGGGGGGGGGGGGGCGCGCGCCGGCGCGCGCGCGCCCGGAGAGGGGGGAGGGAGGGGTGGGGGGAGCCGAAGGGAAGCCTTTCGACGACGGTCCGAAAGGGGGCGAGACCGAGCTGAGCGCGCGCGCGTGGCTGTTGAGAGAGGACCCGCGGCGGCGAGTGTGTGTGTCCGCAACAGGCACGCGTTCACGGAGGAGAGAGGGAGAGACAAGTTGGTGGTGGTGTTTAGTCGGGGAGCTTTGGCTTTGGCCTTGGAGCGCAAGACGAGGAGGAGGGAAATCGCGCGTCGCTGGTTGTCGTAACGACGGTGTGAGTGTGTTCTGTGTGTGTGTGTGTGTGTGTGTGTTCTGTGTATGGACGCGGCAAAGGAGCGCGAGTCGACTATGAGAGACAGAGCCTCCACCACCACCCTCCCTCCCTCCCTCCAAAACCGAGCGCGCGCCCTCCTCTCTCCACACGACCACAACACTGCCCCACTTCCAACTAGTTCGATCAACACGCGAGGCGCCCACCCCGGCGACCGACCGCAACCGATCGATCGGCGCCCACGACACTCGCTCAAAGCGACGAAAGAGAGACGCCCCCCAAACGACGACACACCCGCCGAAAAAACCGCCTCGTGATGGGCGCCCTCACGGACCTCGTGCCCGAGCTGGGCGCGCCCAAGCACCTGGACCGCGACCGCGCCCTCCAGCGCCTGCGCGCGCTCCTCTCGTCTCCGCCCTCGCCGACAGCAGCAACGGCGGCGGCGGCCGCAGCAACGGCAACGGCGGCAACCGCGCCCGCAGCCGCGCCCGCAGCACCAGCATCAACCACATCCGCCCGCCTCGCCACCACGCACGACGAGCACACGCCCGCGGCCATCACGACCCCCGTGGAGCGCCCGCGCCTCACGGCCTGCACGTTCGCCGACCGGGAAGAGCTCGCCGCCTTCGAGGCGGCGGTCGAGGGCCCGGGCCTGCTTGGCTGCGCGCCGCCGGCCGGCGAGGAGGCGAGCGGCCGCGGCGGCAGCCCCGGGTGGGAGCGGCGCCTCGGCGGCCTGAGCGCCGCCCGCGCCCTGGTCGAGGCGCGCGGCGCCGCGTCCGAGGCCTTCGAGTCCCGCCTGATGGGCCGCGCGCTCGCGGTCCTCGAGGACGGGGAGGTGCGCGTGCGCCAGGCCGCGGGCGGCTGCCTTGCGGCGCTCGCGGCCGCGCGGGGGGTGGGCGTGCTCGACGCCGCGCTCGACCCCCTGCTGGCGTCAATCCGGCGCAACTTTGACCGCGAGGGGGAGGATGGGGAGGGGGAGCAGAAGGAGTCGCCCGAGGGCGACGCGCCGCGCGTGCCGGCGGCGATTCCAGAGGGGGAAGAGGGGGCGGAGGAGGGCGGCGAGGAGCAGGGCGCCGCCGCGACCAACGCGCCCGCCGCCGGCAACACCAACAACACCAACACCACTACCACGAGCCCCGACCTCCTCTCCTCGCTGCTCGCGTCCGCCTACAAGCCCGTCCCGCCCGGCACGGGCGAGATGCGCCACGGCGCCGAGGGCTGGAAGGCCCTCGAGACGAGCGTGCGCGCCCTGCAGCAGGTCGTCGACGCCCTCCCCACCGCCGACGTCGCCCCCCGCCTGTCGGCGCCCGTGCGCGCGGTCCTCTACGGCGCGCTGCGCCACCCCAACCGCTTCGTGCGCGAAACGGGGCACTTTATGCTCGCGTCGGCCTCGGCCGCGCTTAAAGGCCCCGCGCTGGAGGAGGCGGCGGACGAGCTGGCGCCCAGGATCGCGGACGGCCTGAGCGACAACTGGTCGCAGGTGCGGTACGCGGCGTGCGTGGGGGCGCGCGCGTTCATGGCGGCGCTCGGGGGGTTGGACGGCGGCGTGCTGGCGGCGTGCGGCGAAGGCGAGGGCGGAGGCGAGGGCGGCGGCAACGCAGACGTGCTGCGGCGCGTGGTGCCGGTGCTGCTGCCGCCCATGTGCCTCAACCGCTACTACGTAGCCGCGGGCGTGCGGCTGTACGCGCAGGCGTCGTGGCGCCTGCTCGTCGGGGCCGGGGCCGAGGGGGAGGAGGAGGACGACGGCGGCGACGAGGGAGTGGCGGCGGGCGGCAGCAACAGCGCGGGCCGCGCGGCCGTCGCCGCCCACTGCCCGGCCGTCGTCTCCTACTACGTCTCGCAGTCCAAGGCCAACAACCACGCCGTGCGCGAGGCCGCGTGCGCCTGCATGGCCGAGCTCATGGAGAAGGTCGACCGCAAAGCCGTGTCCCCGCACGTCCCCACGCTACTCGTCGCCCTCCGCACCTGCTTCCGCGACTCGTCGTGGCCCGTGCGCGACGCCGCGTGCACCGCGCTCGGCCGCTGCGTGCTCGCCTACCCTCGCGAGACGCGCGCGTCGGTGCTCGGGGACCTGTACGCGCTCTGGGCCGCGCACCTGTGGGACAACATCCCGACCGTGCGCGAGAACAGCGCGGCGGCGCTGGGCAGGGCGCTGCGGGCGTACGGGCCGGGAGGAGGCGGGGACGTCGTCGCTTCGGCGGCGGCTTCGGCGGCGGCTTTGGCTGCGGCGGCGGCTTTGGCTTCGGCGGCGGCGGCGGCTCCCCCTTCTTCCTCCTCCTCGGCCGTCGACACGGGCGGCGGCGCCGGCGGCGCCGCCGACCGCTGCGCCGCCCTGCTGCGCGACCTCCTCCCGCGCGCCCTGGGGCAGCCCGAGGAGAGCGCGCGCTACTCCGGCCTGGAGAACACGACGACCTTTGGCGTGGCGGCGCGCAAGGCCAAGGACAACGACCCGGCCATTCACACGGGGCAGGACCTGTTTTCGTGCGGCTCGCTGACGGCGCGCTTCTCGACGTCGCGCCTGGTGCGCTCGGACGGGTGCATGGACCACGGCTTCAGCCGGGGGAGGCAGCCGTGGGAGGCGTCGGACGGCGCCGTGCACCTGCTGCGGGAGTACTGCCTTTGGTGGGGCGGGTTGGGTGGGGGGGGGCAAGAAGGGGGCGGCGGCAGCGGGGAGGGCGCTAGCGCGGCGGCGGCGGCGGGGGCGGCGGCAGCATCCGGCCACGCCGCCACTACCACCCCCTTGGTCGACCCGATCGAGTTCCTCCCGCCCCTCCTGCGCCTTGCGCGCCTCGACACCTTCCAGCACGCGGCCAACCTGCGCGAGACGGTCTGGAAGTGCCTCCCGGACGTGGCGCGGGGGGTGGGCGCGCGGCGCTTCAAGGCGCCCCTCGGCGGCGGTGGCGGCGGCGGCGGCGACGGCGCTGAGACCGACGCGGCCGGCGACGAGGGCGGGTGGCTGGCCCTCTTCGCCCAGGCGGCCGCGGACGACCTCAGGTGCGGGCACCAGCTCGCGGCCGCGGCGGCCGGGCGCGCGCTCGCGGCGCTGCGCGACGCGTTTGGTGCGCGCATCGTCGCTGCACGGCTGCGGGACGATGAGCAGCGGCGGGCGCTGGCCGGCGGCGACCCCAACGTGCCGCCGCCGCCCCCGCGCACGCCGGCGCCCGGTGGGGCGCCCTCGGGCGTCGGCGGCGCGGGATCGCTGCTGTTCCGCAACAACAACGACGCGCTGCTCGCCACCAAGGCCACGGGGGGGGGGCCGAGCGTTAACGGCAACTGAAGAGGCGTGGCGGCGGCGGTGGCGGCGGCGGCTCTTTTCTGTTCGAGCCAACTTGGCGGTGTGAGCTTTGCAGAATGCGTTGGCTGCGCGCGATGTTGTTACAGAGGCTATTTAAAAAAAGGGGGGCGAGGAAGAGCAATGCGCTGCTGCTGCTGCTGCTGCTGTGTACGGACGGAGGGGGGAATGATCGCGCGCGCCCCTCCCCGGGGTCGCACCAAGTTGATTCACCACTGGCGCGCCTTCATCCGCGCCTGCAGGGCCTTGGGCGAGTTGTCCAGGCGCCCGCCCTTCACCGCGCCCTTGTAAGCCTTGAAGTTCTTGGACGTGCACACGGGGCACTTCATCCCCCGCGCGTAGTCGTCGGTGATCCAGCCGCAGTCGACGCAGATCTTGATCTCGGGGGCGGGGGCGGCGTCGGCGGATTTCTTCGCCCCCCCGCCAAAGAGCCCGCCGAAGAGGGCCTGCGGGCGGACGGACGGGAGGCGGCTGGCCGGGGCCGGGCGCAGCGGGGCGGCGGCCGAGGGGCGCAGGCGCGCGAGCTGGGGGTGTTTGGTTGATTGAGCGGGGGGCGGGGGCGAGGGCGGCGGGCGGCGTGAGAGCGCGGGATGGGTGGTGTGTCGGCGCCAGCGACGGCGCGCGTCGGCGAGACGAAATCGCCCGGATGCGGCGCGCGCGCGCGGCAACCGTGAAATTGGACGGGTCGGATTGGTCCCAATGCGCCCTCCGCGCACGTGATTGGATCGCATTGGTTCGTTGCGCCCCTTGTTGGAGGGCGCGGAGGCTGGGAGGCGCGGAGCGAAGGAGGAGAGGAAGAGACTCACCGAAGGAGACGCGGCGAACGCGGCCATTCTCGACGAACAAGTGAACAGAAGACAAGGACGCGGGATTCGGTGTGATGGACAAGTGTGCGATCGGCGCGTGCTGGTTTGTGGATCGAATCCAGAGAGAGAGGGCGAGAGGAAAGGCCGCCGCTCCCGCCGCCGCCTCGCGTCCAGCGAGGACGGCGAGGACGGCGACGACGACGCGCGAGGCAGCCGATGCTCTCTCTCTTCTTACAACTCCGCCTGTTACTTCTGCTGCTGCTGCTGCGCCTTAAGGCTCTTGATGAACTCGCGCACCACCGGGTGGCCCTCCATTGTCACCGCGTACATCCTCAGGCCCTTTCCTCCGCCCCCTTCCTCCCCTCCTCCCCCCCCTCCACCGCCGCCGCCGCCCTCCCCCGCCCCCGCTCCAGACCCAGCCCCCGCCGGCGCCCACGTCACGTACCCCCTGCTCCGCGCAAACTCAAACGACGCGTCGTGCAGCTCCTGCGTCTCAAAGTCGGCGTACAGGAACCCGGCCGAGGGGGTCACGCGCCGCAGCTCGGCCTCCCACAGCGAGATCTGGTCCGTCACGACCTCGGGCACCACGGGGGAGCGCCGCGCGACGCGCGGGTGGGCGTAGGCGCGCAAAAAGGCGACGATGGCGTTCGAGTCCAACCCCCTGGACAGGGCGCGCATGACGCTGTGGCGCGTGAGCGTGCCCACGAACAGGTTGGGCAGGACGCAGTCGGGGCGGGCGATCTGGCTGAGCACGCGCACCATGGTGGGCGAGGAGGTGTAGGCGTAGACGCGGTAGTTTGTCTCGACGATAACGCCGCCGCCGGCCTCGGAGGCGCTCGCTGCCGCCGCCGCTGCTGCCGCGGCCGCCGCCGCCGCCGCCGCCGCCGCCGCCCCCCTTCCTCCTCCTCCTTGATCATCCTCGTCCTCCTCCTCCCCATCCTCACCCCCTCCACCGCCAGCACCGCCACCACCACCGCCGCCGCCACAAAGAGAGGCCGCCAGGGCCGTGGGGCTAAAGTGGAGGCCGCCGAATGGGTCGGGCGGCTCGGCGGCACGGGCGGCGGCGGCCGCCGCGGCGTCGCGCTGGCCGGGCTCGGCAAAGGCGCACAGGAGGCCGAGCTGCGCCATGTGGCAGGCAATGCGGCGCTCGCTGGCGTTGAGGGCGTCGAAAGGGTAGGGGCGGCCGACGGACATGAAGCCGAGCTGCAGCAAAAAGGAGAGGGCGGCGGGGGAGGTGGTCTCGTCGGCGGCGCCGCCGCCCTTGCCGCCCCCCTTGCCGCCGCCGCCCTCCTGCTGCTGCTGCTGCTGCTCCTGCTGCTGCTGCCGCGACGACGACCGGATGTACTCGATGATCAGCGCCCACAGCTGCGCGGGCGCGTCCAGCAGCAGGAACCGCAGCCCCGCCGCCGTCAGCGCCCCCGCCTCGGGCCCAGCAACGCCGCCACCGCCCCGCCCGCCGCCGCCGCGCCCGCCGGCCTCCGCCCCGCCCGTCAGCAGGCCCGCCGACACCAGCAGCGCGTGCACGTCGAGGGGCGGGCACGCGCGCCGCAGGAACGCCGGGGGCTCGGGCGGCCGCTGCCGCCGCGGGTCGAGCAGGTGGTTGAGCAGCGCCTCGCGCTGGGCGTGGGCATAGGCGGCAGCGTCGCGGGGGGACGGGGAGGCGCGGAGGACGGCCGGGTCGGGCACGCGGCCGAGGACGCCGCGGTCGGTGCTGTGTGTTGTTGTTGTTGTTGTTGATTTTGGTTGGTTGGTCGGTAGGTGGTGGTGGTGGTGGTGGTGGTGGTGGTGGTGGTGGTGGTGGTGGTGGTGGTGGTGGTGGTGCTTTTTTGTGGGGGGGGGGGTTAAGTGAAGGGCCGGCCGGGGAGGTCTGCCGCGCGGCGCAAGGGCGCGCGAGAGCGCTTTCCCGCTGGCGGCAGACGTGCTACCACGTCTACCCCGTCACTCACCACCCGGCAAAGGCGTCGCGCAGGTTGCGCTTGAAGCTCTCGTCCAGCACGTAGCCGTGCGCGCCCGCGGCGCGCGCCCCCGCACCCCCGCCCGCAGCCTTGCCGCCGCCGATGCCGCCGCCGCTGCCGCCAATGCCGCCCCTGGCGGCCACCGACGACAGCTCGACGCGCGATATGAGCGAGAGGCCGCGGAGCAGCGCGAGCGTGGACGACTGGCGCGAGATCTGGTCGGGCTTCATCCACTGGTGCACAAAGTCTGTTTTGGTGTGTTGTTGATGTTTTTGGGGGCGAGGGGGGGGAGGGGGTGAGAGCGCGTGGGCTTCGGGGCTGCGGGCGGGGGCGCAGGGGAGAGGCGCGTGCGTCTCCTCTGACGCTGGGCTAGCAGGCCTGATCCACGCACTCACCCTCCGGCACGGGCGCGTCCACGTAGAGGAACCGCAGCACGTGCTGCTGCGCGAGGGCGGGCAAGGCGCGCAGCAGCGCCTGGCACGTCCAGGGGGAGGCGTAGGCGGCGCGGCGCGCAGAGGGGCCAAGCGCGTCGCGCACGTACGCGACGAGGTTGAGCGACTGATGCTGCTGCTGCTGCTGGGACTGCTGCGGGTCGGGCGTACTCGGGGGCGGCGCGCCGGCCGCCGGCGACGGCGCGACCGCCGCCGCCATGCCCCCCTCCTCCTCGGTTTGGCGCTCTTGCTCGCGCGCGCGCGGCGGCAGCGGCGGCGGCGGCGGCAGCGGGTGACGACGACGGCGGCGGCGGGTGCTCTTGTGTGCTGCTGCTGCTGATGCTGCTGCTGCTCTTGGGTGTGCGCCTGGCTTCGGCGGTGGAGTGGAAGGGCGGGAGCGCGATGCGTTTGTGCCCGCACGCGCGGCTTGCTCTTGCGGACGACGGGGCGCGCGCGCGTCTCTCGGGAGGGGTGAACGCCCGCCCCTCTTTCTTTTCGCTCTCTCTGTCTCTGCGCCTTGCAGGCCAAGCGGGAAGACGACTGTTGTCTACTATTAGGGGCTGATGCTTGTGTGTGTGTGCGTGTGTGTGTGTGTCTCTGTGTGTTTGTGTCTGTGTGTGTGCGTCGATGAAGAGAGAGGAGGCTCGCGCGCGCTTGCCGCCCACCGTCGGCGTTGGCGGAGCGGCGCCGCGCCGGCGCGCGGCGCGCCCCCCTCTCTCTCTCTCCCCTCCCCCTCTTCTCCCGCGCCCGCCACCCTACCCCAAACGCGCCAAATTTGAGCCCGCGACCGTCTACTCTCCAAGTTGAGCCCTGTTGGTCCCTAGTTGTCATAGACGCGACCCAAAACACGCACGCACCCGCGAACCAGAGCACGCCGCGGAGAGGCGAATCCCCAAAACGGAAAAGGGAGAAACTCCTGCTCTCCGCCCGCGCCCCGCCACCGCCCACCCGAGAGCGAGTCGAGGACGCGCGCGCGGCCAATTCGCCGTACTTGCGCCCGTGGCCCCTGCTCGCGCGATCCTCGCGGCGCCGCAGCGGCCCTCGCGCCCAGGCCGGCCGAAACGGTTGGGCGAGCACCCAGAGCCCTCCACCCCGCCGCGCCGCCGCCGCCCGACGCCGACGCCGCCCCGCGCGCGAAAGAAACCAACACCATGTTCTGGCAGGACCAGCAGGGCCAGAAGGCCCCCTTGCAGGCCCCCGCCCGGCCGGCCTCGGACATGTGGGACCGAGACGGCGTGCTGAACAAGGGGGTCGAGGACGACGCCGAGAACCCGGCGCTCAGCCGCAAGCGACGCGGCGGCTCGTCCGGCGGCGGCGCCGACGGCGCCACCACCGCGGGCGGCGCAGGCCCCGCCGGCCAAAGCCACGACGACGACGACGGCCCCTCTCCCCGCTGCGACTTTTACAAAAAGGGCTGGTTCTGGGCGTGCGTCATCGTCGTGACGATCGTGTGCGTGGCCGCGCCCGTGGGCGTGTACACGCAGCGCAAGATCGACCGCGAGGGGATGAACCCAAAGGCGCTGACCCCCAAGTCGGCCAGCGGCACCTACGACAAGTGGGCGGCGGGGGGGGGAGGCGCCGGCGCTGGTGGCGCCAACGCCCTGCTGTTCGACCCGGTCTCCGGAACCTTCAGCGCGGGCAACGGCAACCGCACCGTCGACGTGGCCAAGCTGACGTGCGCCGACCTGCGCGCCGACATTCCCCTGACGGCGACGCCCGAGGGCAAACCGCCCCCGGCCCTGCTCTCGGCGGCCGACTTGAAGCCGGCGTCGCTGCCGGGGCTCACGTGGCCGGGCTTTGACGACGGCGCGTCGACCTTTCTTTCGGGCCTCTCGACGGGCGAGGGATGGGCGTCGGGCGACCTGGCGTCGGCCGCCTACTCCCTGCGCGCCGCGGGAGCGCGCGCCGTGCGCGTGCCGTTCGCCTTCACCGACCTCTTCACGATCCCCCCCCGCGCGGCCGCGCACCGCTGCGGTGCGCCCGCCCCGGGGGCCATAGAGCTCGCCGAGACCGCCAAGGCAGCCCCCAGGGACGCCGAGGCCGCGTCCCTGGTGCGCCCCGTCGCCGCGGGCACAAACGCCGCCGCCTTTTGCAACGCCTACGTCCCCGCCGCCAGCCTGGGGGGCGCGTCGTCGACGCTCACGCGCCTGCTCTACACGACCCAGACGCTCGTCGAGTCTGGCCTGTACGTCGTTTTGGCCTACGCCCCGCCCGCGGGCGCGGGCGGGGAAGCCGTCGTCGAGGCGCCCGAGTCCCTGGCGGCGTCGTGGGGCCGCCTCTGGGCCGCGCTGTCGTGCCTCCCCGGCTACGAGGAGCGCCTGGCCGGGCGCGTGCTGGCCGAGCCGCTCGCGACCCCCAAATCGCACGGCATCGCCTGGGGCGGCGGCGGCGGCAAGGGCAGCAACGGCACCGCGGCCGCGGCCGCCGCCCCTCTGGGGGAGTACTACGCCGCCGCCGCCGACGCCATCGAGGCGCGCGCGAGCGAGTCGGGCGGCCAGGCGCCCGTGTACGTGCTCGCGGGCGCGCCCGGGCAGGCGGCGTCGTTCGCGGGCTCCAAGCCGGCGTACGCCAAGCGCGTCGTGAGCGCGGCCGACCTCTACTCGGGCGCCGCGGCCAAGGCGGCGGCCTGGCGCGAGCGGACCGACCTGCCCGGGGCGCGCCCCTGGACGGCCGACGCGGCCGAGGTCGCCGCGGCCGCCAAGGCCAAGGGCGCCAAGAGGGATGCAGAGAAGGAGGCGGACGGGTGGACGGTCGGGGACGCCGGCAGCGGCCAGCCAGCGCCGGGGACGGTCGCGGCCGCGCGCGCCGCCGCGCGCGCGGCGGCCGAGGCCGGGGTCGTCGAGATCGAGACGGGCCGCCGCCGCTGATTTGATTGTTTTGATTTTTTTGAGTAGTTGGAAAACGCGCGGAGAAAGGCGCGCATTCACATACACAACTAGCTGACAGAGAGGCGCTCCCCTGCGCCGCAATTATCGAGACACAGCGCGCCCCCCGCGTCGGAAATGCGGCGGCGGCGGCAAGCAACGCGCGCTCCGAGCAGAGAGAGACAGACACAGCACAGAACATTGCTCGCTCTGTAACAAGCCCCCCTTTTTCACCACCACCGCTCATCACTCATCACTCATCACTCAGAGCAGCAGCAGCAGCAGCAGCCCCGCGCCCGCGGCGGCGGCCGCGCCCGTCGCCGACGCCGACGCCGACCCCGCCGCCGACTTGGCCTTGGGCGGCGCCTCGCCCGCCGCGTCGCCCGTGGCCGCCACCGCCTCCTCCATCATGAACGCCCCGTCAAAGGTCGGCACGGGCGCGGACGCGGCGTCCTGGATCTCCTCAAGCGAGTAGGCGTCCTCCGCGGGCGCCGCGCTGGCCGTCGGGTCGTAGTGCAGGCGCGCGGAGGCCGAGGCCGGCTGCTGGAAGAGGTAGCGCGTCACGGCGCTCGAGGCGTCCTCGGCGTCCGGCAGGACCAGCACGTCGACGGGGATCTGCGGCGCGGCCGGGTCGAGCGGGTCGCCATCGACGGCAAAGGCCGGCAGCTCGAGCTTGGCCGCCACCCCGGGCGAGAGCAGCAGGGTGGCGAGGCGGCCGCGCTCGGGCGCGCGCGCGCGGACGCGCCCGTTGCCGCCGCCGAGCGCCGAGGCGTTGACAACCTTGGCCGAGAGGGCGGCCGCAGAGGCGGGGCACAGCACGTCGCCGACGACGTCGGCCGAGGACGCGACGGCGGCGCCCGAGGCGGCGGCGGCCGCGGTGGCGGCGGCGTTGGCCATGACAAAGGCGTCCCCAAGGGGGGTACCCTGGCGGGGGCGGGCGCGGATGCGCGGGAGGCCGAGGGCGCGGCTGGCGGCGAGCAGGGCCGAGGGGGAGGCGCACGCGTCCTTGGCGGCGGCCGCGGCGGCCGAGGCGGACACGTTTGCGTTGTGGCGCGAGGCGGCCGCGGCCACGCCCTCCTCGCGCGCGCGCTGGGCGGCGGCGGCGGCGGCCGCCGCAGCGGCGGCAGAGACGCGCGTGCGCCCGCGGCGGCCGCTGCTGCTGCTGCTGCTCGAAGAAGAAGAAACGGATGCCCGTGCGGCCTTGTTTTTGTTGTCGTCGTCGTCTTCCTTCTTGAGCTCGCGCAGCAGCTTGCGGGAGGAGGAGGACGGGGTCGCCGCCTCGGCAGACGCGCTCGTCGTCGTTGTTGTCGTCGCGATGCTGCTGCTGCCGCCCGCGCTCACCGCAGCCACGATGGCCGCGGCCTCGGCTTCGATGGCCGCCAGGCGCTCGACCGCGGCCTCGGCGTTCCTCTTGCGCTGCTTGTCCGCGCGCTCGGAGCAGTTGAACCTGCGGGGCTTGGGCTTGTCGTCGTCGTCCTCTTTCTTGCCGCCCTCCACCTCGTCGGCGGCGGCGGCTGCGGCCAGGAGCGAGCGGCGCGCAGGCGCGGGCACCGAGGCCGGCGACGACGACGACGCCGAGCCCGCCGAGCCCTCGACCGAGCCCTCGACCGAGCCCTCCGCCGGGACGACGGCGGCGGTATAATTTGTCAGAACGTTGGGCATAAACCAGGCCGGCGCGATGGCGCGCTCCTCGCCGATGCTGCCATCTGTGGCGTTGCCCAGAGCCCGCAGCGCGGCCTCGCACGCATCGCCGCGGCCGCCGCCGCCGCTGCCGACGCCCTGACCCGCCCCCTCGCGCTCGGCCGCCTCGTCGGCGTCGTCGTTGTCGCCGTCGCCCGCCCCGCCCAGCACCCCGCCGCCCAGGCCCCCGGGCACGTAAAGCCCGTCGCCGAACGACGCCTCGGGCGAGCCGTGCGAGGCGTTGCCAGGACCGCCGCCGTAGACGCGGGGCGCGGCGTCGTACGTGCCCTCCCCGGCGAAGACGACGTCCAGCGCGAGCGTATTCCCCGCGGAGCAATAGGGCCAGCGCTGCACGTCCATGGACCACTTGAAGCCTCCAGCCGGGACGACGACCGTCTCGTTGGCATAGGGCAGGGCGACGGCGCCCCCCTCGGGGCTCGCGAGGAGGAGCTCGATCTCGACGGTCGCGGCCAGCGCGGCGGCCTCGGCGGCGGCCGCGAGGGCCTCGGCGGCCTCGACGGCGGCGGTGGTGTTGTCGGCCGCGGGGGCCGTCGGGCAGGGCGCCAGGGCGAGCGCGGCGCCGTCGTAGGCGAGCAGGACAAACTCAAGGGTGCCGTTGGTGGCCGTCTTGGTGCCTGTGGGGGGTGGGCGTTGTTTGTCGTTGGCGTGAGCGTCTCGGCCCCCGGCAGGGTCGTAAAGGCGGCGCGGCTGAAGAGCAGGGCGGGGAACGCGCGCAGCAGGTCGACGAGCATCTTGGCGGCGCCGTCGCCCCTCTCCCCGCGCCGGCGCACCCAAATAACACAAAAAATCCCCCCGCAAAAAACAAAAAAAAACACGCGGACATGCAGACACGCACCGGTCGTGATCTGCGACGGTGTGACGCGTGCGAGAGATGGCACGCGCTTTACCACCTCGTCCGTCGTGGCATTGAGCTCGGCAAGGCGCCCAAACCTGAGTGCCAGCGAAGAGGAGTTGCCGCTGCTTTCGGGGAAGGGGCTGTCGGCGACGCTACCCTGCATCGCCGCGCGGTAGACGGCCGAGGCCTTGCGCCCGGCGAACACGAGCCGGTCGCCGCCCAGGGCGAGCGGGGTCAGCGTGGACGACCCGGCCTCGGCCGCGCGGGCGGCGGGGGCGGCCGCCGCCACCAGCAGGGCGAGGAGGAGGGGGAGGAGGAGGGGGTTGGCCATGTTTGACCTTGTCGTCGGCGTCGTCGTCGTCGTCGTCGGGCGGACCGGCCCTCGTTCCAACGGCGTGTCGTTGGCGCGCGCGTGCGAGCTGCTCTGTTTTCGGTGCGGATGCGCGTTTGCGCGCGCTTCTGGTCTCGCGTAAAGAGGAAAGAGCGGGGAATTGCCGTGTTTGTGCGGGGGGCTCGATGGGCGGGCGGGAAGTTTTTTTTTTTTTTCGGGGAACGAGGGTCCGGGGGCGCCGCCGCCGCGCCGTCGCCGCCGCCGCGCCGCCGCCTCTTCTCCCTCCGACCCCCACCTCTCTCCTCCACCCGCACACTTTCGCTTCCTTCCGAACCGCCCCCCCAACCAAGCCGTACTTTTAGTAGACAGAGAGACCTCCCCCCCCAGGGTCCCGCGCGCGTAGATACAGGGTCCAGCGCGCAGGCGCCGACCAACCAAAAGAAAGCTTTTCGGCCTGCGAAGGAGGAGGAGGAGGCAAAGGAGGAGGGCGCGAACAGTCCCCCCGCTCCCGCGTACCGCACCATGGCGCGCGCGCTGCTCGTCGTGGCCGCGCTGGCCGCGCTGGCCGCGTGCGTGCCCGCGCAGCAGCTGCTGCCGCCGGGAGTCCCCGTGGGCGCGGACGCTCAGAACCAGGTGCGCCCATTCAAGCGTTGGCGCGCGCTCGCGTTTTTTTTTTCGAAGAGGAGGCTCCTTCGCTCCCCACCTCCTCTCTCTCTTCTCCCGCGCGCGCGCGCGCGCGCACCCAGCAACAACCCCGTCCGCGCGCGACGCGATTACTGCAACCTCTTGCCCCCAAGAATTCCTGTCGCGCGCGCCGCGCTGAAACAGCCCTCCTCTCGGTGCTGCACGGCGCGGGCGAAAAACCAAAGCCCACCCCCTCCCGCCGCGCCGCTGCCGCCGCCGCCTGCTCTCCCCCGCGTGCGCGCCCAAAAAAAACTCACCGCACCCCCCAACAACAAGGAAAACAAACCAACAAATCCCAACAGGACTTCCGCTTCGGCCCCACCATGCCGCGCGTCACGTTCGTCGGCAAGCGCGCCCTCGTGCGCGTCCACCCCAACGCCACCACCCCGGCCCACGCCGCCCTCAAATTCGGCTCCATCTTCGAGGTCGACCGCTTCGGCCGCAAGGTGGCCGTGCACTCGGTGCCCTCGCTCGCGGCGCTCACGCCCACGATGACCTACGGCGCGCGCACCGCGGGGAGCGCGTCGTACACGTGGGTGAAGCTGCGGTACGGCACCTCGCAGCTGGGGCTCAACCTGACGGCCTACTCGTGCGCGCTGGCCGCGCAGCAGTCGATCGCGCAGGAGCAGGCGTCGCGCGCGCAGCTGGCGGCGGCCGCGCAGCGCGCGCAGCTCGAGGCCATGGCGGCCGCCGGGGCGGTGCCCCCGGGCGCCGGGGGCGGGGGGCTCCCCGCGGCCGCGCTGCCCCCGGGCTACGCGGCGCTGCAGGGCGCGGGGGGGATGACGATGATGCCGGGCGCCATGCCCGCGGCCATGGGCCCCGCGGCCGCGGCCGGGGCGGCGTTCAACCCCTTTTTGCCGCGCAGCCCCGTCTACTCGGTCGCGCCCACCAACGTGTACGGCCGGCGCAAGCTGGCGCAGTACGCGTACGCGCCCCAGCAGTCCAAGTCCAGGCCCACGTTTGCCAACTGGGGCCCCCCCGTGCAGTCGGCGCCGATCTACGGCGCCGGGGCCGGCGCCGGCTACGGCGGGGCCGCCGCTTCCGGTTACGGCTACGCGTCCGCGCCCGCGGCCGCGGGAGGCGCCACGTTCGACCCCACGAGCGAGGGATACCTCACCCTCACCTTCTACACGGGCTTCCCCAACGCCACGGCCTTTCCCTACGGGAAGGGAAACACCATCACGGCCCCAGGTAACGGCCTGAAATGGTCCCTGGAGATCGTCAACTGGCCCTTCTGCTCGTTCGACCACACGCTCGCGCTCGAGCTGTTCGTCTCGACCTCGAAGTCGGGCACGGCCATGGGCCAGTGGACCGCGGGCAGCGAGGATGCGGCGCCCGCGGACCGCGCGCAGGCAGCGCAGGCGGCCGGGCGCGGGCCCGCGTCGGCGATGGTGAGCGACGCGTTTGCGCCGCCCGTGACGCGTCGCCTGCGCCGGTCCCTCAAGCAGGCCGGGCTGGGGGCCTACCTCAGCTACATGGACGCGGACGAGGAGGCCGCTCTGGCCGCCAGGTCCGGGCGCGGAGGACGCGCGGGGGCAAAATCCCCCGGGTACGGCACGACGCGCGTGGCAAAGCTGCTGCTCAACGACACCGCGGCCGTCGAGCTCGGCTTCCCCACCTATGCCTTTGAGTCGCCCATCGGCGCCAAGGCAGTCAACGTGTCCATCCTGCTCGACTCGGCCCTGGCCCCCAGCGCGCCCGGCCAGCCCTCTCCGCCCGCCCAGTTCACCTTCGGCCTTCCCTACTTCCAGTCGGTCTACTACGACCCGACCGTGGCGTTTGGGGACAACGCGGGCATGCCGATCTCCGACCTCGCGCAGCTGCCCGCGGGGTGCACCGACGCGGCGTGCAGCGGGGCGGGGGTTGCGGCGGCGGGCATGAAGGCCAGGCGGGCGGGCGCCGGCGGGGACGCGAAGAACGGGGCCGGCGGGTCGGCGGCTGGGGTGAAGGTCGGCAAGGCGGCGGTGGCGGCGGTGGCGGGCTTGCTGGCGGCGGCGGCGGCGCTGTGATGAAAACGAGGCGTCGTTTTTTTGTCGACGTCGTTGTTGTCGTTGTTGTCGTTGTTTTGGATCGTGTTGTAGCTGCTGTACAGAACCGCCCTTCACCACCACCACCACCACCCGCGCTCTTAGAACGTGCTAAAAAAAACCCCGCTCTCAGTTTGACCAGACACCGAACCCGGACTCAATTTACAACCAGGTGAAGAAGCGCCCGCCTTCTCACCTCGCGACGGGCATGGCGCGGCCCGCGCCGCCGTCGCCCCCACCTCCTCCCGGAGGACCGCCGCCGCTGCCTTCTCCCGGACCTCCGCCGCCAGCACCCGCCTTCCCGGCCGCCAGGCGCAGCGCGTCCCGCGACCCCGCCAGGGGGGCGTCGCGCAGGGCCCCGGCCGTCGCCACGCTCAGCAGCCACGCGCTCAGCGCCGCGAACGGCCCCCCGCCGCCCGCCACGCCCCCCGCGCCCGTCCCACCGCCCTCGACGCCAAAGCGCGTGCGCCGCACGCCCTCGAGCAGGTCGGCCAGCCCCACGGCGTCCCTCCCCCCGCGCGCCGCCAGCAGCGCCGCCTCGTTGACCACGTTGGCCAGCTCGGCGCCGCTAAACCCCTCGCTCAGCACTGCCAGGCGCTCGGCCGCGTCGGCGCGCGCCGCCGAGCCCCCGTCGACGGGCACCCCCCGCAGGTGCACGCTCAGCACGGCCGTCCGCCCCGCCACGTCCGGGCGGGGGACGCGCACGCGCCGGCTGATGCGCCCGGGCCTGAGGAGCGCCGGGTCGAGCACGTCGATGCGGTTGGTCGCCGCCAGCAGGAGCACGCCGGGCCTGCCCTCGAATCCGTCCAGCTCTGTCAGAAGCTGGTTGAGCGTCTGGTCGCGCTCGTCGTTGCTTCCCGCGCCCCGCTTCGCCCCCAGGGCGTCGAGCTCGTCGATGAACACCACGCAGGGCGCGAGCTTGCGCGCCTCGGCGAAGAGCTCGCGCACGCGCTGGGCGCCCCGGCCGACGAAGAGCTCGACAAACTCGCTGGCGCTGGTGGCGATGAAGGGAACGCCTGCCTCGCCCGCCACCGCTTTGGCGAGCAAGGTTTTCCCGGTCCCGGGGGGACCGTAGAGGACGACGCCGCCCGGCATGCGCGCGCGGACGCGGGCGTAGCGCTCGGCGTCGCGCAGGCAGCCGACGCACTCGAGGAGCTCGGCCTTGGCGGCCTCGCACCCGGCGACGTCGGCAAAGGTCACCCGGGGGGCGGCGGGCTCCCCCCTCGGGCCCTTCTTGCCGCCGCCGGCCTGGCCCTGGCGCCCGCGGCGCCCGAACGCGCTGCCGCTGGCGGAGGAGCCGCCCGAGCGCGCGTCCATGGCGCGCCGGAGCATGATCAGCAGCGGGAGCAGGGGGACCCAGAGGGCCAGGGCGGCGAAGAGCACGTTGCCGAGCGCGGCGGCCGCGCCCGCACGCACGACGCCAAACTCGACGCCCGCGGCAAGCAGCCTGGAGGTCAGCAAGGGGTCGTGGCGGTCGGCCACTTTGACGTAGAACTTGCGCACGAGCGGGGGCTTGCGCGAGGCCGGGGTGACGGAGGTTGTGGTGGCGGTGGCGGTTGTTGTTGCTGCTGATGCTGATGCTTGCTGCTTGCCGCTCGCCGTTGCCGCCGCCGTCGCCGCCGCCGCCGCCGCCTGGGGCGCCTGCTGCTTCCGGCCCCACCGCCTCTGCTGCTGCTTCTGCGCCGCCGCGGCCACGGCCCCGGCCGACGCCGTCGACGTCGCCTCGGTCGTGCCCGACGACGATGAAGATGACGGCGGCGATGACGCCGATCCCTCTTCCGCCACCACGTCGAAGTACACGCGGCTGGTGCCGGCCTCCAGGCGCGCGGCGCGCACGCGCCCCTGGTCGACGAGCGCGAGCAGGTCGCTGTAGAGGACCTCGCGCGGGGCGGTGCGCTGGCGCGCGGCGAGGGCGAGGCGCGCGGCGCCGAAGACGAGGCCGGCGATGGCGCCCAGGGCGAGCGCGCGGAGGACGGCCAGGGCGCGGCGGAGGGCGTCCTGCCGCCGGGCGCCGCCGGGGCCGCCGCCGCCGTTGCGCCCGCGCCTGCTGCTGCCGCTCTGCTGCCCTTGCTGCTGCCGTTGCTGCTTGTCGTCGTCTTCCTCTGCCTCCTCGTCGCTGTCACTGTCGGCGTCGTCGTTGTTCTTGCGCCTCCTTTTGGACGACGACGACGGCGACGAAGAAGGGGCTGCGTTGGGGGTGGTGGTGCTGCTGCTAGCGTTGTTGGCGCCGTTGTTGGCGCCGCCGCGGGCCCAGGGCGGCAGCCGCTGCACCACCGCCTGCCACGGGCCCAGGGCGCCCTGGCTGCTGCTGCTGTTGCTGCTGCTGCTGGGCGCCTCGTGGCCGTTGTTGTTGTTGCTGCTGGGGGCGGCAGCAGACGTGGTGGGCTCCTCCTGGTTTTGGTCCGCCGACTGCGGCGGTGGCGCGCTCGTCGGCAGCGGCGGCACGGCGGCGGCCGCGCGGCGCGCGACGACGACGCCCGCCGGCCTGCCGCCGCCCGGCGCGCGCGCGCGCGGACGTATCCGCGGCGGCAGGCTCGCGGCCGCCGTCCGCCTCATCGGCGCCTGGGCGGCCAGCATCGCCTCGCGGATGCGGGGTCGACGGGGCGGGGATGTGCCTCGACCTCAGAACAAAAGGGGGGCAAAACCACAGACTTGGTTGGATGCCGCGGCGAGGTTTTGCGCCGTGAGGGGGACCGCGGTCGATCGTGATTGAGGTGCGTGGAGGCGCTGGTGGTAGTACTCTTCGTCGCAGAGGGGTCGCGGTGAAAGCCGAGGTGCGGGGGCGGGGCGATTGGGCGATGCGTTTTGGGCTTCTGTGTTTGGGGGTCGGGGGGGTGGAGTGGAGACCTCCTGGAGAGAGGAAGGGGTCGACACATCATCGGCCACTCTCTCTCTCTCTCTCCCTCTCTCTCTCTCACACACGGGAAAGCACACACACGCCGCCCGTCCGCGACATCACCATCATCATCACCACCACCATCACTCCAACCGCACGCCTGTCGCGCGCGCGCGATCACAAACACAGGCGCCCACTTCAACCACCGCGTCTTCCCACCCGCCCGCATCGCTGCGAGGGGGGCCCTCCGAGGGCCTCGCAAGGGAGCCACCACCACCACCAGGGCACCACCCTCAAGCCCCGGACAACACACACAGCGCAACACCGCTCGCCGCCGCGCAACAATGACGGCGGCGCCGGTCGCCGTCGGCAGCGTCGGCGTCAACGTCGGCGCGAACAACGCCGCCACCACCACCGTCGCCGCCGCCGCGCAGACTGCCCAGGCCGCCGCGCCCCCTCTGCCCGCCCTGCCCGCGTGGTACGACCCGGCGCGCTTCGAGCGCGACCCGGCCCCCGGCGGCGACCAAGGGGCGGACGAAGGCGCTGGACGCAACAGCACGAACAGCTCGTCAGCGCCGCCGGTGTCGGCCGCCGCAAGAGAGGCCGTCGCCGCCCTGCGCCGCGCCGCGCCTGGCGGCTCGCTCGCCGAGGTGGCCGCCGCGCTCGAGGCGCACCTCGCGCGCCTCCAGGCCGGCATCGCCGAGGCCGTCAACGCCGACTACGGCGAGTTCGTCGCCCTCCCCGGCAAACTGGCCGGCCTCGACGCCGCGGCAGGGCGCATGCGCGCGCCGCTCGAGCGCGCGGCCGAGGCGGCGCGGGCCGCCCAGCGCGACGTCAAGGGCGAGCTGGCGGCGCTGCGGGGGTCGCTGGCGCGGCGGCAGGCGGCGGCGGAGGCGCGCGCGACGCTGGAGCTGATGCAGGAGGCGGCGGCGGCGGCGCACAAGCTCGAGGCGCTCATCGCCGAGGCCGACGCGATGATGGCGGCGGCGGCCGGGGCACGGGAGGAGCAGGAGGAGGAAGAGGCGGCAGCGGCAGGGCGGCGGCGGCAGCAGCAGCAAGAACAAGGCGGCGGCGGCGGCGAGGCGACGGGGCCGACACCAACCCCCTCCGCCTCCGCCGCCGCCAGGGAGCGGCTCGCCGCGCGCGGCCGCCTTCTGGAGCGCGCCGCGGGCGAGGCCGGGCGCTTGTCCTTCCTGTCGGCCCGCGGGGAGGGGCTCGCCTTCCTGCGCGCCCTCGCGCCCCGCGCCGCCGCCGCCCGCGCGGCGCTCGACGCGCACCTGCGCGCCGCGCTCGCGGACGCCCTGGCCGCGCGCGACTGGCCGTGCGCCACGCACTGCCTGCGCGCGTGCGTGGAGCTGGGCGACGGGGCTGCGGCCGAGGCGGCGCTCCGCTCCGCGCTGGCGGGCCCCGTGATCCGCGCCCGCCTCGAGCGCGCGGCCGCCGAGGCCTCTCATGCTACTTCTGCTTCGTCGTCGTCGTCATCCGCCCCCGCCCCGCAGCAGCCCCTGCTGGCGGGGGCCCTGTCGGGCCTGCTCCAGGCCGTCCTCGACGCGGGACTGCCACCGCCCTCCGACACGTCCGCCCCCCCCGCCGCCTCTGGCGCCTCCTCAAGCGCCGGCGCCCGCGTCCTGCTCGACCCCGCCGCCGGCTTCAGCCCGGCCGTCGACCTGCCCGGCAGCGTCGTCCTCGCCGAGCTCAACGACCAGCTCGGCGCCGCGCTGCCCGGCGCCTTTGGCTTCGCGAGCCTCCCGGCCTTCCGCGCCAACCACGCGGCTGCGAGGGCCCTGCTGCGCGAGCTCGAGGGGGCGTGCCCGACAGAGGCGGCGCTCGGGCGGCTGCGCGCCTCGCCCGCGTGGTCGGCCTTCTCGCGGCGGTGGAACCTGCCCGTCTACTTCTCGCTGCAGTACCAGGCGGTCGCGGGCGCCCTGGAGGAGGCGTGCGCGTCGCCGGTGCTGGTGCGCGCCAGTGCCGGGGGCACGGCGGCGGCGCCCGTCGGGGCTCTGGCGCCGACGGCCGCGCTCGCGCGGGGCTTGGACCGGTGCTTCTCCCCCGCGGTCTACGTGCCGCAGCTTGGCGACCGCTTCTTCAAGCTGGCGTGCCAGCTGGCGGCGCGGTACAGCACCTGGGTGGCGGACGTGGGCGCGGCCAGCGCCAAGGGGCAGCAGCAGCAGCAGCAAGGCGACGGGGAGCAGCAGGAGCAAGAGGCCGCCGAGGCCGCCGCGGCGGCAGCAGCAGCGGCCGACAGCGCCGCCGCCGCCGCCGCCGCCTCCGCGCCCCTCCTCGGCCCAGACGGCACCCCTCTGCCGGTCGGCCCCACCACCGCCGCCCCTCCTCCTCCCGCCCCCAAGCCGCCGCTCGCCTGGGCGGCCACGGCCTCGGCCGCCGACCTGGCGCTGGTCTGCGCCGACGCCGACGCGGCCGCCGCGCTGCTGCGCGGCCCCGCGCGCGCCGCGGCGCTCGCGGCCCTGCGGTCCTGCCCCGAGGCGGCCGACGACCTGGCCGGCGACCCGGAGGCCCTGGCCGCCGCCCGGCGCGTCGAGGAGGCGGCGGGCGCGGCGCTCGAGGCGTCGGCCGCGCGCGTCGAGGCGAGCGCGCGGGCCGTGCTGCGCGCGCTCTCCGCGGGCGCGGTGGCGCGCTGCGCGGCGGCGCTGCAGCAGGTCAAGGGCGTCACGGCCACGTACCGCATGACGAGCAAGGGCCCGCCCACGCGCCACAGCCACTACGCCGCGACCGTGCTGGTGCCCCTGGCGGAGCTGGTGCAGGGGGCAGGAGCAGGAGGAGGGGGAGGGGGCGGGGGTGCAGGCGCGGGCGCGGCGGCCGCGCTGTCGCCGGCGTCGCGCTCGGCGCTTGCCGCGGGCGCCGTGGCCGAGGTGGCTGCGCGCTTCCGCGAGGTGGCCGAGGAGGTGCTCTCGGCCGTGCGCAAGACCGAGACGTCGCTCCAGCGCCTCAAGAAGAACCGCGCAGCAGCAGCGGCGGCCTGCGGGGCCGGGGGCGGCGGAGGCGCTGGCGCGGCAGGCGGCGGCGACCAGCAGCAGCAGAGCCTGTCCGACTCGGACAAGATCGCGCTGCAGCTGCTTCTGGACGCGCTCGAGTTTGGCCGGCGCGCCTCGGCCCTGGGCGTCGCGCTCGAGAAGCAATGGGGGGTTGCGCCCGGGGGGATCGCCCCTCCCTCGTCTTCTTCGACCGCCGAGGCGGCCGGGGCGTTTGCCGCCCTCGTCGCGGCCGTGCGCCCGCCCGCGGGCGTCCCCCTGCCCGAGGGCGCGGCTTCCGGCCTGGCGGCGTTTGGGCTGTCCGAGGAGGCGGGGGCGGAGCAGCAGCATAGGGCGGACTATTGAATATTGCTCTTTCGTCGGATTGCAAAAAGAAAATATGAGCTAAGCCAGGCCCGCCTCGAACGAATGGACGTCGCCCTCGCCCTCGCCCTCGCCCTCGCCCTCGCCCTCGCCCTCGCCCTCGCCCTCGCCCTCGCCCTCGCCCTCGCCGCCGCCGCCGCTCTCGCCGCCGCCGCCGCCGTCCTGCTGCCGCCTCTGCGGCCGCCTCAGGATCACCGCCTCGGCGCGCGCCATCCCCGGGCCCCGGTACGCGACCGCGAACGAGCGCGACGTGTGCGCGGCCGCGAACTCGACCCGCCGCCCGGCAGCGGCGCCGACAGCGACGGCGCCGGCGCTAGCGGCGCCGAGGACGCGGCAGGCGATGACGCCCGCGTCGCGCGGCGGGGGACCGGCCAGCACGAGCCTGCGGAGGGTGGCCGCGCAGTCGGCGGCGAGCGAGGGGGGCGGAGGAGGAGAGGCGGGCGGCGGGGGCCCGCCCGCGTCCTCCTCCTCCTGTTCTTCTTCTTCCTCGTCCTCCTCGTCGTCGCTCGCCGCGCCTCCGCCGTTTGCCGCTGCCGCCACCGCCCTCGCCAGGCCCACGCGCACCAGCCGCTCCCCGACGCCCGACGCGCTCACCGCCACGCCTGGCGACCCGTCCTCCGCCCAGCACGCCGCCCCGAGCGCGGCGGCCGAGCCGACGCGTCCGGGCGTCTTCATCGCGAGGCCGCCGGACGACACGGCCGCGGCGGTGCGCCCCCCGGCGTCGACGGCGATGGCCCCCACCGTGTCAAACACTTGTTCTTCATCTTCCTCTTCTTCTTCTACTTTTTCTGCCTCCTCGCCATCATCGCCATCCTTGTCTCTTCGCGCGCGCTTGCTGCCAGGGGCCGCTCGCTCGCGTTGTCGTGGCCGTGCCTCTGCCACCGCCGCCTCTGCCGCCGCCACCTCGTCGAGCGCTCGCCGGTGTCGCCGCCACGCGCGCCGCGCCCTCTCCGACTGCGCCAGGTACGCCGGCGCGCGCGTGGCGTCCGCCTCGCCCTCCAGCCCGCGCTCCAGGGCCCAACGCCGGGCGCCGTCCCCGGCCAAGAGCGTCGGACGCACCAGGCCCAGGGGCAGGGGCAGCGCCGACTCGTGCGCGAGCAGCGCCGCCGCGCGGCAGGGGTTGCGCAGCCCTGGTGCCGCGCCGACCGCGCCAAACGCGCCGTCCGCCCCCCTCATGGCCGAGGCGTCGGCCTCGGCCGTGCCGTCGGCGGCGAGGCTGCTGCCGCGCCCGGCGTTGGCGACGCCGCTGTCCTCGAGGCTGGCGACGGCGGCGGCGGCGGCGGACAGGGCTGCTGATGAGGAGGACGCGGAGGCGCCGTCGTCGGCGCTTTCGGCGCGCTCGGCGGCGACGAGCACGCGATACGCCGCGTCGACCGCTCGTCGCATGGCCGCCGCGTACTCGTCGGCGCGGGCGTGCGAGTGGAAGCCCGCGCCGGCGTGCACCGCGACGAACATGTTTATTTGTTGTTGTTTTGTTTTTTGGGCGAATGGGGGAGGCGTCGTGGGAGAGGAGGGGGGCTTTGGTGATTGGGGGGGCTCCACCTGGCCGACTGCCTTCGTGCTGCCTTGCGCTCTTGCGCGCCGCGCCCTCAAAATCCCTCTCTCTCTCTCTCTCGTACACACACTCAATCACGGACGCATCGACCCTCGAAGTACCGATCGGATTGCCTCACTCTCCCATCGATTGACGAGCGCGCGTAGAGGAGAGGAGAGGCGGAGAGCGAGCGCCACCACCGACCGCCTCCGAGAGACTCTCTCCGCAAGCGCCGGGCCCCATGGGGCAGAAGAAGCACAAGCACGCGCGCCGGACGGTGGCGTTCTACAAGCTGCATCACGGGTTCAAGGAGCCGTTCAAGGTGGGCGTGTGCTGGACGTCCACGCTGGCAACAGCGGCGCAGGCGCGCGCGCGCGCGCCGTCGCTCGTCGCCTCGTTTGGCCCTCACACGCTCCCTCCCCCCCCACACACGCCACTCACCACCCCACCCCGAAAAAAATAGGTCCTCGTCGACGGCAACTTCCTGCACGCCACCTTGGGCGCCAAGTGAGTGCATGAAGCGGCTGGCTGCAGGCAGAGCCAGCGCCCCTCCTCTCTCTTCTCGCGCTGACGCCGCCTCGCGACGCCGCCTGGACTCGCCCCCCCCCCCCAAAAAACCCCAACCCCAGCCTCCCGCACCTCGACCAGCTGCTCGCGCGCCTGCTCGGCGGGCCCGTGAAGCTCTACACCACCCGCTGCGTCACGCGCGAGCTCATGGGCATGGGCCCGGAGACGGCCGCGGCCGCCGCCGCCGCGCGCGCGCTGCCGCTGCACAAGTGCTGCCACCGCGGCGACAACGGCGACAACGGCGGCAACAGCAACCCCACACAAAAGGGCGGCAGCGACCCCGTCGTGCCCGCGGCCGACTGCCTGCTCGCGGCCGTGGGAAAGGAAAACGCCGAGCACTGGTGGGTTGCGACGCAGGACCGCGTGCTGAGGGCCGCGCTTCAGAGGGTGCGGCCGGCGGCCCGGGCGGCGGCGCCGCACGGCGCCAGGGCCGGGTCGGCGGCGGCGGCGGCGGCCGATGCGGCGGCGGCCGCCGCGGGGGCAGTCCCCTGCCTGTTCGCGTCCGTCAACGGCCTGCACCTGGCCGACCCGCCCGGCGCGGCCAAGCGGCGCGTGGACAAGGAGCAGGACGCGGCGCGGCGCGGGCTCACGGACGCCGAGCGCGCGGCGCTCGAGACGCGCACGCCCGAGGAGGAGGAGCACGAGCGGCGGCGGCAGCGGCAGCTGCAGGGGCAGCACGGGAGCGGCGGGCCGATCAAGTTTCGGAGGAGGCGCGCGGGGGGGCCCAACCCGCTGGCGGTGCGGAAGAAGAAGCGGGACTCGGCGGCGGCGTCTGCTTCCGAGGGTAATGGTGGGGGTGGCGTCGCGAAGAAGCAGCGGCGCAAGCGGTCGTCGACGGGCGGCAAGGCCGGGGGCGGGGGCGGAGAAGCAGCAGCAGCGGCGGGCGGCGGCAGCAGCGCCGCGAAGGGATAGAGTGCACGTTGGAATCTTTGCAACAATACGTGCACGCTTGGCGGAAAAACAAAACAAAAAACAGATGGCTTTTCTTTCTCTCTCCTCTCCACCAGTCGTCATCGTCGTCGTCGAATCAGCCGCCGCCGCCCTTGGGCTTGGGCGCGAAAAAGGCGCGGATGGTGCCGCCGCTGCCACCGCCGCCGCCGCCGCCGCTGCCGCCGCGCTTGGCGGGCGCCCTGGCGCCCCCCGCGGCAGCGGCAGCAGCAGCAGCAGAAGCGCCGACCGCCGAGGCCGGCCGCTTGCCGCTGCCCTTGCCGCTAAGCTGCTCCCGCCGCAGCCGCTCCCGCCGCTCGCGCTCGCGCTCGCGCTCGAGCGCCTCGAGCGCGCGCCGCTGCCCCTCGACGTCCACGCGCGCCAGGTCGACCTCGGCCCCGGGCGCGTCGGCGCCGCCCTCGGCCGCGCCCGTCCACCTCTCGCCCTCCCACAGATCTTGCTCGTCGTCCTCCTCCTCCTCGTCCTCGTCCTCGTCCTCCTCGCCGACCCCCTCCCGCTGCCGCCCCCCGCGCCGCCCCCCCCGCCGCCCCTGCAGCCGCCGCTCGTGCAGGGCCGCCGCGCGCGCCACCCCCCCGGCCGCCACCCCGCCCTCGGCAAAGTAGGCGTCCAGGCGGCCGCGGTCGCGCCGCAGGTCGATGCCGTGGGGCGCCAGGCTGTCGACCAGCGCCTCGCGCTGCTGCTTGGTCTCGGCGCCGACCGTGGGGATGACGCTCCCGGGGCGGAGGAGGCCGACGCACGCGACGAGGTCGTCGAAGGACGAGTGCTCGCTGTAGGGGACCGAGACGAGGGCGGTGGTCGGGGAGGGGCGGTAGAGCGAGAAGCCCGGGCCTGAGGGCCTATGGCACCACCCCGAGGCGCGCACGGCGGCGGCGCGCGAGAAGGGGCGGTGGTTTTGGTTCTTCTGCTGGTTGTGGCGGAGCAGCGCGGCGTTGGTCTGATCGAGGTAGGCCTGCAGCCACTCGGCGAGCGGCATCTGCTGCTGCTGGCTGCGCTGGCGGCGGCGGCGGTTGTTGTTGGTGGTGCCGTTGCCGTTGGCGTTGCCGGTGTTGCCGTCGTCCGCGCCACCGCCACCGTCCCCCTGCGCCCGCTGCTCCTGCTGCTGCCGCGGCACCGTCAGCGCCCCGCGTCCGACCACGTGAATCTCGGCCTCCCACGGGTGCTCCGCCATCAGCTCCCGCCGCCAAGCGCAGCCGTTCTCAGGCGACAGCTCGCCCAGGACCTCTAGGAAGCGGCGCTTGGCGGGAGGGCACCACACGCGCCAGCCCAGCGCCCTGGCCGCGCCAAAGAAGCAGCGCTCCTTGCCGAGGTGGTAGGCGCTAAAGGCGACGAGGACGCGGTGGTTGGGGCTGCTGCTGTTGGGGTTGTCGCTGGGGTCGGGTTGGGGGTTGTGGCCAGCGCCGCCGCCTGCACCGCCGCCTGCGCCGCCGCCAGCCCCCCCGCCCGCCACCCCGCGCAGCGCGCGCGCCAGCGCCGCGATCGTCTCGCGCTGCGGGGGGAGCCTCCACCGCGGCGCGCAGTAGGTCGTGTCGAGCACGAGCGCGTCGACGCGCCGCCCGCTCGCCAGCAGCGCGCCCAGGGGCGTCCCCGGGGCGGCCATCTTTCCCGCGTCGAAGCGCATGTCGCCCGTGTGCACGATGACGGCGGTCTTTTCCGGGGACGAGGAGGAGGAGGGGGGGAGCGGAGTGGTTGCGGCTGCTGCTTTTGCTGCTGTTTCTCCTCCCGGTGGCGGCTGCTTCTTCCCGCCCCCGCCGGCCGCCGCCCTCGCCCCCAAGGCCCGCCCGAAGCCTCCGCCTCCGCCTCCGCCTCCGCCTCCCGCCCCGCCCCCACTGCCGCCGCTATAAGGGCGGTCCGGCACCTCAAACACGACGATGGCGGCGCCCGGGCAGTGGTTGGCGTCGCCAAACGTGGCAAAGACCCCCTCGCACAGCGGGAAGCGCACGTTTAGGGGCACGGCGACGACGGGGCGCGCCGGGTCAAAGGCCTCAGCCCCGGGCGCCGCGAGGTACTCGTCCAGCCCGACCGAAGGCAGCGCGAGGTCGTGCTCGATCGCCGCGGCCGTCACCTGCGTGCAGAAGATGCGGCCGTGCTCGAACCGGCGCCGCCTGAGGCCGGTTGTGTGGTCTGAGTGTGCGTGGGTTAGCACATAATGACGCGAGCGGCGTCCGTCGGCGAAGCGAAAGCCGTCGATCATCACGGGGTACCCCCGCGGGAGCCACTTGATGTCCTCGACCTGCGTCGCCATTATCGCGCCGCGCCCTTGTGGTCGGTTTTTTTTCGTTTGTTGTTTGTTTGTCTGAGTAAAAGCCCGCCTCCCTGAGGCCCCCCCGCCTTGCAAGAGACAGGGACCTGGGGCTCCAAGGAAGGGGCTCTTGGCACTGTTTTCAAAAGTGCAGGCGGGCGGCCACGCTGCTGCCGCGCCCCGCTGCGGGGGAGATGGTCGTCGGGGTGGTGGTGGTGGCGGCGTTGGCCGACGGCGGCGGGGCCGCCGTCGTCGCCGTCGTCGCCGCCGCAGCCGCGGTCGTCGAGCGGGTGGCCCGCCCGGCTGCTCCTCCTCCCGTGGAGGGGCGGCGGGGGGCCGGCGGGGTGGGCCCTGCGGCGGCTGCTGCCGCTGGCGCCCGGGCTGCCGGGGCGGCGGCGGCAGGAGGGGGCAGAGCAGCGGCGGCGGCGGCAGGAGCGGCGGCGGCAGCGGGCGGCGCGCGCTCCGGCGGCAGCACGGCGGGGCCCGGCGCCTCGCGCAGCGCCGCGTCCCGGCGCAGGAGCGCGAGCTCCAGGAGCGCGAGCTCGTCGGACGCGGCGATGAGGCCGCCGCTCGCCGCGCCGGAGGACGAGGAGGTGGCCGGGCGCGCGGACGGGAGGAGGGGCATGAGGATTGAGTGTGGTGGTTTCGGTTTCGTGTGAGGCGGTTCGTTTTGTTGGCGAGGCTAAAGGGAGGGAGCACTACGTCAAGCTCTAGGTGATGAGCCTATGCGGTGCAAGTGTGTCTGAGTGAGGGGGGGGGGGGGGAGCGGCGAGTGGAGCAAATGAACAGGTGCGGCGGTGCGCTCACGGCAACGCGCGAGCGGCGCGAGCGTGAAACGCCCGGCCGTTCAAAAACTTGCTATCCGTCCCGATCAGCGAGGTGAGACCTCGCCGGTCGGGCGTGTTGGCGCGCCGTCCTGCCCCTAGATATCGCCCCTCCCCAAGGGCGCGGTATTTCTTTTGGGTCACGTCCGACGGGTCGGATCCGAAAAGGGCAAGGGGGATTGGCCGGCAGCGGCTTTGGTCGGGCGAGGCGACGTGCGTCGGCGACGAAACGGCGCGGCGCCGTCGGCGCCGCCAACAAAACCGGCTCGCGCCCGCGCTCGCCCAGCCCCACACCAAACCACCGCAACGATAACGTTGCTTACAAACCCGTCTCTCGCGGCGGCACTACGCCCACGCTGCAAACAACGCAACGGCCCCCCCCTCAAAAAAGAACGACCAAGAAGGCCGAGCGGTTTGGTGCTCCCACGCCCCCAATCGGTCGCCTGTCTCCGCTCGGCGGCTCACACACACACACACACACGCGCACGCGCGCGCGCACGACCGGAAGGGCAGCAGACACCCGCCCGACGCGCTACCGGGCGACGCCCACGCCCCCCCTTCCGCGGCGGAGCACCGAAGGGAGCAGGGGGTTTCGCCTCGCTCTCTCCCTCTCTCTCTCCCTCCTCTCACCCCCCTCCCACAAAAGCGACGCCCTTTGCGCCTTCGCGTTCACAACGCGCCATTCCTCAGTCAACAACCCAGCTTCTGCGACACTATCCTCACGACCCCCTCTTGACCCCCACCAATCGTTCCCCCCAATAGACGCGCTCGTCTTCTCCCTCTCTCCTCGGAAGCAGAGGCCCTTGGAGGGTGGCGCCAGCTCTCTCTCCTCCCCTCCTTTCTCTTCCATCGCGCGCGCCCGCGCGGCCCCTCCTTTTTCCCGCCAACCCGCCGAGATGATGTCGGCGGGGGGCGAAATCAAGGGCGCATGGAGCCAGGAGGAGGACGACGTTCTCAGAAGGTGCGTTCCTTGCGAGCGCGGAGGAAAGAGGATGGGGACGAGGAGGGTGGGGGGATACAGAGCGCTCCCTCTCCCTCGTCCTTCGGCCCCGCCCCCCGCCCTCCCTTCCCCTCCGGGTCGAGGCACTCGCGGGCCGACGGATGCGCTTGCCGACGCCCTACCCGATGGGCGTCGATGCGCGGCTCGGAGGGGTCGACCGCGCGCGCGCGGGGCGAGTTCGTACCTCCCCCTTCTTGCAGCCGCTCCACCCTCCCCCTTTCCCCTCCTCCGCCATCTTCCTCCGGGCCCCTGCCCGCCCCGCGAGCGCGGCACCCGCGGGGCGGGCAGGATGGCCTGCCGCCGTCCCTGCCCGGCCCTCGCGCAGCGGACGCGCGGGCCGCTGCGGCAGCGTCGCCGAGAGCTTGTGCTGCAAAGCACACACGCTCCCCCGGCCGGCGGCGGCGTCACCCGCGGCGGCGACAGGGACGACGGGCGCTGAAAACTCCCGCCCGCCGCCACCCGGAAAACCCCCCACCCCCCCTAACGGTCCTCGGACCTTTCTCGCCCCCGCCCAAACCCCCAAAACCCCCCAAACCAACCAACCAACAAAACAAAACACAGGTCCGTCGAGATCCACGGCCTGCGCAACTGGACCGCCGTCGCGCGCGCCTTCAACGCCGCCCTCCCCGCCGCCGCGCGCCTGCGCTTTGCCGGCGTGCCCCCGCCCCCCCCCGGCCACCCGGCCGCCGCCCACCTCGCTGGCGGCTACCGCTCGGCCAAGCAGTGCCGGGGGCGCTACCTCCACCACCTCTCCGACGGCATCCGCAACGGGCCCTGGACCCAGGCGGAGGAGGCGGCCATGGTGCAGGCGCACCAGCGCTATGGAAATCAGTGGGAGCGCATCGCCTCGCACTTGCCCGGCCGCACCTCGGTCTCGGTCAAAAATCACTTCAACTGCACGGCCCGCCGCCGCGCCCCGGACGACCCCTCGCAGCGCACCCTGCTGCAGCGCTACATCGTGGCGCTGGGGATGGTGGGCCTGCCGCCCTCGCTGCGGCTCGACGCGCCCCCCGGGTCGGCGGCGGCGGCGGCGCTGGCGGCCGAGCGGACGGTGGCGCTGGCGGCGGGGGCGGCGGGGATGGCGCCGCTGGCCCCGGCCGCGCCGCCCGCCCCTGGCGGGCGGGGGGTGCCGGTCGCCGCCGCCGCGCACCTGCCGGCGTCGTCGTCGCTGGTGCAGCAGCTGATCATGCAGCAGCGGCAGCAGCAGCAGTTTGCGGCGGCTGCGGCGGCGGCGGCGGCGGCGGCTGCAGCGGCCGGGGCCGATGGCCAGCAGCAGCACCATCAGCAGCATCAGGGCGGCCACAGCAACAACGCCGCCGACGAGCTGGCCATACGCAGCGCGCTGGCCGCCGCGGTCGTGGCCGCGGGCGCGGCGGGCATGACGCCCTGGCCGCTCAGCAGCAGCGCGCTGGCCTCGCTGGCCGCTGGGGGTGGGGGCGGCACGGTGCCTTCCGCCGCCGCCGCAACCCCCACCGCGGCGGACCGCAAGCGCCCCGCCGACGCCGCCGCCGCCCAGCCCCCGGCCGCCAAGCGCCCCACGACCACCAAGTTTGCGTCGCTGGCCGACTTTTTGGCGCAGGTCGGCGGGAGTAAGCAGCCGAAAAAGGAGACAGCGGCGGCGGCGGCGGCGGCCGCCGCCCCTGCCGCCGCCACTCCCGCCGCCGGCGCGGCCGCCGCCGCCGCCCCGGCCTCGACCGCCCCCTCGAGCTCGCCCGCGGCCTCCGTGCAGCAGCTGGCCGAGGCCGTCGCGGGCATGGCGCAGTGCATCGTCGCCAACAACAACAATAACAACAACACCAACAACGGCGCCGCGACCAGCAGCCACAACGCCGGCGGCGGCAGCGGCAGCGCCGCCGACGGGGACGCGGCGGCGGCGGCGGCGGGGGCGGCGGCTTTGCGGCCGGAGCAGAAGCAGCAGCAGGAGCCTCAGCAGCAGCAGCAGGCGTGCGCCACCGCCGCCGCCAACGACAACCCGCAGCAGATGGACGACCTGCGCGCGCAGCTGCACGCGGCGGTCGACGCGCTGGCCGCGGCGCAGCAGCAGCAGCCGCAGCAGCAGCAGCCGTCCTCACCGACGAGCCTGCAGCCCCGCGGCGCTGGCGGCGGTGACTCGCTGCTGACGCAGGCTACCGCGCTGGTGGTACAGCTGGCGATGGCAGCGGCGCGCTCGCAGGGCACGGCCCTGCCCCCGCCCGAGGGCGCGGGCGCCGCGCTCGCCGCGGCCCTGGGCGGCGGCGGCGGCCTTGGCGGCGCCCCCGCCGCGTCGGCGCCGCTGCCCTCTGCCGCCGCCGCTGCGCCTGCCGAGAGCGGCATGACCCCGCGCAGCGCGCCCGACGGCGCCGCCGCCGCCTTTGCCGCCCCCAAGCGCCGCGCCTCTGAGCCCGCCGCCAAGGCCGCCGCCAGCCACCCCCCGACCGACGGCGGCGCGCCGCCGGACGAGGCCACGGCCGAGGCGATGCAGGTGCTGGTCTCGATGCTGGCGGGCAGCAACCCGAGCGGCGGCGGCGGCAACAACGCCGCCGCTGCTGCTGCTGCTGCTGCTGCCGCCCCCGCCCCCGCCCCCGCCAACAACAACGCCGCCCCGTCCGGCGGCCTGCGCCCCGGGTTCGCCGCCGCCTCGCCCGCGCTGGCCGCGCTCGTGAGCCAGCGCGTGGCGCAGCTGGGGCTGCAGCAGCAGCAGCAGCAGGCCCCGGCCGCCGCCAACGCCACCAACGCCAGCGCGGCCGCCGCCAACGCCGCCGCCAACGCCGCGCGCCGCCCGCTGCCCAACTTTGCTTCGGCCAACATGCTGCGCGCGTCCAACGGGCCCCTCTACCCGCACCACCACGTCGAGACGGGGGGCAAGGCGGCGGCGGCCGCGGCAACAGCGGCTGCGGCAGCGGCGACGGGGCCGCGCCCGGCCGCAGCGGGCGCCCTGCCCGCCTCCTCGGCGGCCGTGGCCGCCGGCCACGCGCTGCTCACTGGCCTGCGCTCGCCCGACCAGGTCGCGGCGCTCGTGTCGCTCCTGCGCAACCTGCCGCAGGGGTCGGGGGCCCTGGCCGCCGCGGCCGCGGCCGCGGCCGGCGTCGCGCCGCCTCCGGTGGCTGCCGGCGCTGCTCCTGCTGCTGCTGGCGCGGGCGAGGCCGCGCCGGCCACCAACGCGGCCTGAGAAGGGGGGATTCCCCTTCCCTATGTACCCGCCTCCTACGGCTCCTACACCATTACGACCCCCGCGCTAGATGTATCGACACTACCAAGAACCCCCCGCTTTTTTCCCCCCCTCAAAACAGCCAACGTGCGGCCCCCGCCGGTGGGGCGCGATTGAGGCGATCTAGGCGGCGCCGCAAAGCAGGCCCCCCGCCCCTCCCCCCCACGCCCTCCGCGCCCGCGGCCGGCCGCCGTTGCGCCGACCGAAACCAATGGAGCCCAAACCAGACCGAGAGGCTTATAGAAAACAGACACCACCCCGCTTGCGCGCGCGCAAACAGCGACAACGACCCGCCGCCCCCGCCCGCCCGCCGCCGCACAAACACCGCCACGACAAAAAAAGCACATACGCCCCCCCCCCCCACACTCGCACGCAACCCCAAACTCATTCCCTCGCGCGCGCGCCCACGACTACTCCTCTCCTCTCTCAATTTCGACACACCGGCTTGCTTCCCCTCCCTCCCCTCCCTCCCTCCCGCAAATGTAAAGCGATTTCGCGCATGCATCATTACTAAAAAAACTGCCGTCGGGTTCTACGGGGGGGCGGGGCACCCCACCGCGAGATCAAACCTCCTCGTCGACCGTGTGCGCCCCAGGAACGGCGCCTCCGGCCCCGGCTCCAAAGCCGCCGAGCGCCGTGTCGCTCGACATCGGCTGGCTCGGCTCGCCCTGGTGCCCCCACCAGCAGTAGGGCCCCTCGGCCGCGCCCCCGCCCTCCCCGCCCTCGCCCTCGCCCTCGTCGCCGCCGTCGCGGCTCCGCTTCGCCGCGCTCTCGCGCGCGAGCTCGGCCCACGTCGTCGCCTCGTCGACCCCCGCGCCGTCGCCCGAGATGGCCGCGACCACGGGCGGCAGCAGCAGGGGACTTCCCGCGGCCGCCGCCACCGCCTCCACCCCAACGCGACCCTCCCCCCCCTCCCCCGCGTCCTCCTCCTCCTCCTCCTCCTCGTGCGTCAGCAGGTGCGCCATGCGCCGCTGCTTGGCGTCCAAGTACCCCCGGTTGAGGGGCCCCGCCCGCACGACGCAGGGCACCCGCCCGGACACCTCCACCCCTAATGCCCCGAGCACGGCCATCTTGCGCGGGTTGTTGGTCATCAGCCGCACGGAGCGCACGCGCAGGTCGCGCAGGATGTTGCGCACGGACGTGTACTCGCGGCAGTCGTCGGGGAGGCCCAGCGCGCGGTTGGCGTCGACTGTGTCGAGCCCCTTTTGCTCCTGCAGCGCGTACGCGGCGATTTTGTTGGCCAGGCCGATCCCGCGGCCCTCTTGCTGCAGGTAGATGACCATGCCCGGCGGCTCGGCGTGGATGGCGTCGAGCGCGAGGCGCAGCTGCTCGGCGCAGTCGCATTTGAGCGAGCCGAGGACTTCCGAGGTGAAGCAGGCGTCGTGGACTCGCACGGGGACGTCGCTCTGGCCCTCGACGTCGCCGCAGATGACGGCGGCGGGCTCCGTGAAGGTGCGCCCGCCGTCGACCGTGTGCTTGTAGCCGCGGAGGCGAAAGGCGCCATGGCGGGTGGGCAGTAAGGTCTCGGCGATGAAGCGCGTCTTGACGAGCGCCTCGTCGACCGACGAGGCGGCGGCGAGGCAGGCGGCGGTGGTGCTGGCGTCGGGGGCCGGGGGGGGCGGGGGGGGGCGGCGTCGTTGTCGTTGCGGTAGTCGCTGCTGCTGCTGCTGCTGCTGATGATGATGATGATGAGGAGCCACCTCCAGCTGCCACCGCCGCCGCCGCTGCTGCCGCTGCTGATGCCGCGCTGCCGTCGCCCCCTGCTGCTGCTGCTGCTGCTGCTGCTGCTCCTCCTCGTCCTCCTGCCGCCGCTCGCGCGGCCACGTCGCCGCCGCCGACCCGCCGCCGCCGCCGCCGCGCCCGCTCTTGCTGCTGCTGGCCGCCGCTGCTGAGGCCGATGACGCTGCTAGCCGCCTGCGATGCCGCGAACAGGGCGCCCGCGAGGCCAGTACGCCGCCCACCGGGGCGGGCCAGCAAGGGCGCGGCGCGCGTGGCCATAAGTGGCCGTGCCGAGGTCGGGGGGGTGGGGAGGGGGCGAGCATTCACGGTCGTCGTCGCCGCCATCGCGCGGCCGACTGGGGCCCGGGTCGGCGCCCACTGCATGCCGCCGGCGCTCGATATGCGCGCGCGCTCGCGCCGCGGGCGATTGAGAGGCGGAATGAAAAGGGGGCACTCTGTTCCACACACAGAAAAAGGGAGAGGCGTCAGCACAGCGCTCGCACGCGCGCTCTTGGTCGTCTGAGTTGTGTTGTGTTGTTGAAATAGGCCTAGGATTGAGCTACTCGATGAGGAAACGGCGAAGGATTGATGTTTGGTAGTGAGCGCGAGAGATCGGGGCAAGGCGGGAGCAGATGAGGCGGAGGAAGCATGCGTGCCGGCGCCGGTGCCGACGAGGCGCCGCGCGATCGTCGCCCCCCCCCTCGTTCACACCACCCCGGCCGCCTCGAGCAGCAGCGACACCACCCACTCGAACGCCCCGCCATCATCGTCGTCGTCCTCCCCCTCCTCCAGCTGCCGCAAGTACGCCCCCAGGTCGCCCCCGCCGCCCAGGCAGTCGGCCAGCGCCAGCGCCGCCGCGCGCCGCGAGCGCGGCGCCTCGGCCGCTGCGGCGGCGACGGCCGGGCGCGCGGCGGCGGCGCGCAGACAGCGCGCGAGCGCAGGCGCCAGGCCCTCGTCCACCCACCCGCGCGGCGGGCAAGGGGCTGAGGTCGTCGCGTTTGAGGATGGGGATCCTCCTCCTCCGTGGCGCCGCCGACGCGGGTGCAGGGCGTCGGCCACGCCCACGACCAGCATCGACAGAGCGCGGGGCGAGGCGGCGCGCCACAGGAGCAGCGCACGACGGGGGCGGCGCCGCGGCGGCGGCGCCGCGGCGCGCCCCCCTTCTCCTCCTCCTCCTCCCCCTTCTCCTCCGCCCCACGCCGCGTAAAAGTCGCGCCACCAGGCGGCCGCCGCCCTGGGGCGGGCGCCCGGGCTGTACTGCGCGAGGGACCACGCCAGGCGGGAGAGGGCGAGGGCGGCCGAGGCGGCGCCGGCCTCGTCGCGCGCCCGCCGCCTCAGCGCGGCGGCCGCGGCCAGGGCGGCCGCCCGCCGCATACCCCCGCCGCCGCCGCCCGCCGCCCCTTCTCCTTGCTGTTGCTCCTCCCCCTCCTCCTCCTGCTCCCCCAAGAAGAACCGCCGGCGCGCGGCCGCCGCGACGGCCCGCACGAACGACGGCCGGAGCGGCGCGCCCAGCCGCGCGAGCGCGTGCAGCACCGCGGCGCACTCCTCCAAGCCGCGCCGCCCGCGGTCGGCCGCCGGGGGCAGCGCGCCCTCGGCCGCCGCGCAATAGGCGGCCAGCCAGCCGTCGCTCGGGCGCCAGCGCAGGGCGGCGAGCGCCTCCGCGAGGCTCGCGAGCTCGGCGGGCGAGGCGGGGGCGGCGGCGGCAGATCCGTCGCCGCCGCCGCCACCTCCGAGCATCGCGACGCTGGCGCGGCGCGTGAACTCGCGCATAAAGGCCGGGGGCGGCGGCGGGAGCAGCGCGCCGGCGGCCGCCGAGAGCGGGTCGGCGGCGTCGTCGTTTCCGCTTCCGCCGCTGCTGCCGCACAGCTCCCCCAGCGCCCACGCCGCCGTGCTCAGCGCCGCGGCGTCGAACGCGTCCAGGCGCGCGCGCGCCGCCGCGCACCAGTCGGTGAGCCACTCGGCGCCGTTAATCGGCGGGGCCCGCCGCATGGACGCAAAGGCGTAGAGGCTCATGGCGAGGGCGTCGGCGTCGGCGGCGGCGCGCGGCGGCGGCGGCGGGCGGGCGACGGCGACGACAGGTGCGGCGGCGGTCGCAGCGGCAGGGGAAGGATAGGCCGCTGCCGCGAGTGGCAGGAGCAGGCGGATTCGCAGGTGCTCCGCCAGGGCCGCGAGGTAGGCGTCGTCCGGGGTGTAGCCCAGGCGCGCGAGCGACCAGGCGGCGGCGGCGGCCTCGCGCCCCGTCCAGCCGCCCGTCGCTGCCGACGCTGCTGCCGCGTCGTCGTCTTCGCCGTCCGAGCCGGCGGCGTCCCCGCCTTGATCCTCCTCCCCTTCCTCCTCCTCCTCCTCCCGCATCGCCACCCCGCCGCCACCCAGGAGCCCCACGCGCATCGAGTGCGTGCAAAACTCGTAGAGGAACAGGCGGCCGGGGTGCCAGGCCCCTCCGCCGCCGCCGCCCCCGCCTCCGCCGTCGCCGCTGCCTTGCCGCGCCGCAAAGGCGCGCGCCAGCAGCGCCAGCTGCGACGGGGACATGGCGTGCAGGTGCCGCCGGCACGCCGCGGCCAGCGCGCGCGCGATCTCGGGCCGGGGGGCGTACCCGAGGGCCGCGAGGGCCGGGATCGCGCGCGCCAGGTGCGCGGGGCGCAGCGAGCGGGCGCGGGCGGCGAGGGCGCCGCAGAGGGCGCGCAGCCAAAAGCGCGTGGGGCGGCACGCGGGCGTGGCCGCGGCCGCCCACGCGAGGTGCGCCAGTCCGTCCGGGTCCATCTCGCCCATGCGCGCGCGGGAGGCCGAGAGCACGGCGGAGGACCACGAGGACGGGGAGAGGAGGAGGAACGAAGAGGAGGAGGAGGAGGAGGAGGACGGATCGCCGGCGGCCGCCCCCGCCATCGCCACCACCCCGGGCCCGCCCAGGCGCGCGACGCCCCACGCGAGGCCCCAGACCTGTGCGGCCGAGGCGGCCGGCATGGGCGAGCGCCGCCCTCGGCGGCCGCTCCCTTGCTCTTGCTCCCCCTCCCCGTCCTCATCCTCCTCCTGCGGGCGCCGAAGAAGCGGCAGAGCGGCTGAGCAGAGCGCGCGGCGCCACGCCGGGGTGGCCCCCACCGCGGCGGCGGCCGCGCGCGTCGCCGCGCCGGCCGAGCCGGCGCCCGCGCGCGCCTCGACGGCCGTCGCAAAGGCCCAAGCGAGGCTGGCGAGGTCCGAGGCGGCGAACGGTTTGTCTTTGTTGGCCCCTTCCATCCGGCGGCGCCCGCGGCCGGGCCCGTGCCCGCCCCGCGCCTGCTGCTCCAGCAGCGGCAGCGACGCCTCGGCCACCGCGCACAGCAGGGGCTCACTGGCGGCGCCGAGGGCGGCGGCGCCGTACGCGACGGAGGAGAGGGCCTTTAGCGAGGCGGGGACGGGGACGGGGACGACGAACGAGGCGGGGTCGTCGTCGTCGTCGTCGTCGTCCTCGTCGTCGTCTTCGGCCAAGCATCCCGCCGTCACGGCCCGCCGCGAGCCCTCGGACAGCTCGCGCAGGAAGAGCGCGTACGCGGACCGCTCGGCCGGGCTCTGCGCCGCGACCTCCCGCGGCGACGCGACGCGCCCGGCCGACAGCCGCCGCAGCAGGGCGGCGTGCAGGCGAGCGTCGGCCACGGCCACCGCCGAGACAGAGGCGGCGGCACTTTTGTCGTCGTCGTCGTCGTCGTCGTCGTCGTCGCCGCCGCCAGCGTTTGCGGGAGAGGGCGAGAACACCCGCAGCAGGTGGGCGCACTGGGGCCACGAGTCGGCCGTGGCCGCCTGCGCCAGCGCCAGCGCCACGAGCGCCTCTTGCTGCCGCTGCCGCTGCTGCCCTCGGCCGGCGGCCTCCGCAGTGGTGGTGGCGGCAGTGGCGCGCGCGGTCTCGAGCGCGAGGCCGCGCAGGTAGTCGAGGTAAGGCGCGTGGCGGGCGCGCTTGCGGGCCCAGGAGGGGTCGTCGAGGCCGCGCGCGCCGCCGCCGCCCGGAAGGGCCGCCGCCGCCGCCGCCGACGCCACGCGGCGCCGCTCGCCCGGGCCCGGCGCGTGCTCGGCCGGCAGCGAGGCGGCCGCCGCCTCGACGAGCTGCGGGCGGAGGCGGGAGTTGGCGGTGAGTTCGTCCTCGCCGTCGTCTTGGTCGTCGTCGTCGTTGTCGTCATCCTCACCCGCGGCCGAAGGAGAAGAAGAAGAAAAGAGGAGGGCGCTCGACCCCGTCGCCGCCGCCGCCGCCGCCGCCTGCGCGAGCGCGGCCAGCGGCAGCGGGCGGGCCCTCCCTGGCAGCGGCTCGTGGCGCGCGGCGCACGGCGCGCGGTGGGGCCCGCGGCCGAGGGCGTCGCTGACGTCGTAGCCGCTCTCGGCCAGGACGGCGCGCGCGAGCTCGAGCACCTCGGCCGCGGCCTGCTGACGGGCGAGGCGCCGCTGCTCGGGCGAGAGGGCTAGGGGGAGGGGAGCGGGGGTCGGGGGGACGGGGGCGGCGGCTGCTGCATTGGGCGGCGGCGGCGGCGGCGATGGCAACCACACCTGCTGCTGCTCTCTCCTGCGCTGCCGCTGCCGCTCCTGCACAAGCCGCGCAAACTCATCCTCCCCGTCGTCGACGTCGTCGTCGTCATCGTCGTTGATGATGCTGCTGGTGCTGCTCTTTTGAGTGGTTGCCGCCGTCGCCTCGGCGGCCGCGGCGGCGAGTGCTGCCGACGCCGCCGCTGCCGCTGTCGCTCGAGGCCGCTGCTGCTCCTGCGCTTGCTGCTCTTGCAGCAGCTGCTGCTGCACCTCCTCCTCGGCCAGGTCGTCCTCGGCCAGGTCGTCGGCGCCCACGACCACGTCGAAAAACGGCGCGGCGGGGGCATTGTCGGCATCGTCGTCGCTGTTGGCGGCAGCGGCATCCCGGGCGCGGGCGGAACCGACCTCGGCCGTCCCCCTCCTCCTCCTGCTCGCGCCCGGCAAGGGCTGCAGCACGCCGCCCCACAGCGCATCCCCGGCCTCGGCGGCCTCGTCGCCCGGGGTCGTGCCCAGGTACTCGACGAAGCGCGGGCGAGGCTGCTGCTGCTGCTTTGAGGTGCGGCGCTGCTGGGGGCGGCGGCGGTCGTTGCCGTTGCCGTTGCCGCCGCGGCCGCTTGTTGTTGTTGCGGCCGCTGTCGCGTGGCGCCCAGCGGCCGCACGGCTGCCGCTGGGCTCGAGAATCCACGACCATCGCCTCGTGCTCGTCGTGCCGCTGCTGCTAGTGGACGGCGCTGTGGCAGAGGCCGGAAACGGCGGGCGGACGGAGGAAGCGGCCATCCTCTCTCCGGGTGGTGCGTGTGTGTGTCGCAGAGGCTTTGCGCGCGTGAGGTCGCGCGCGCGCATCTAATCGCGTCCTCGAGGACGCATCTCGGTGGGGCTAGAGGTCATGGCGAAGAGCTGAGGATCGGCTTTGAAGGCGAGCTTGCTCCCCGCCCGCTCCCCTTGTCAGTCGGCTTTTTACGGCGCGCGGCGGGGCGACGGCGGGAGGCGGACTTGGACTTACAACAATCAAATGGCCTGCTGCGGGGGCGGTTCAAAAACAATGTGCTCTTCTCTATTTGTCTCTGTACTACGGGGGAGGGCTGTTGCTACTGCTGCTGCGGTGTGTGGTTTGCTGCTGCTGCTGCTGCTGCTGCTGACTACTTCAAAATGGAGGTAGGTTTTTGGCTGCGTGCTCGTCGTCTTCTCCAAAAACGACGGGCCGGGGGGGGAGAGAGCGGGCGGCCGACCACCCACCACACGACGCGCGTCGGGGGGGGTTAGGGGCCTTGCGCTTCTGTGCTCCCAGTGTGACTCTCTCGACAAAACAAAACAAAAAAAACAGCGACAACGCGCCCGCGCAAAGGCGGGGGGGGTGAAAAAAAGTCCTCCTCGTCTCTGCGGCGGCGGCGGGAATCCGAATCAGCCGCCCGCGGCAGCGGCGGGGGCGGGGGCGGCGGGCGCGTCGATCTTGTCGGCGATGCGCGTGAGCAGCAGCTGCAGCTCCGACATCACGGCCGCCTCCTGCGCGGTGAAGCGGGCGCTCGGGCCCGCGCCCGCGCCCGCCCCCGCGGTCGGAGGGGTGGCGGTGGCGGCACCACCACCGCCGTTGGCAGCGGCGGCCGCACCAGCGCTGCCGCTGCCGCTGCCGCTGGCCGCCGCCGCGATGGCGGCCTGGGCCGCCGCGGTCGCCGCGGCCACGGCGGCGGCAGTGCCGTTGGCGGCGGCGGCCGCCGCCGGCGCTGCTGCTGCTGCTGCTGCTTTGCTGCTGCCGCCGTTCTCCTTGGCTGCTGCTGCCGCTGCCGCCGCTGCCGCCGGCGGCGACCCCCCAGAGGCCGCCGCCGCCGCCGCCGCCTTGTCGGCCTCCTCGGCTGCGACGGCCAGCAGCAGGTGGCACAGCTCCGCGACGACGGGGGGCTTGGTCACGTCCGCCACGATGTCCATCACGGGGTGCCGGGGGGTCGACTTGGCCGGGGTGGGCGTCTGCGCGCGCACGGCCGCGGCTGCGTTGGCGGCCGCGCGCTCCGACGCCTCGGCGGCCGCCGCGGCCGCGGCCACGGCCACGGCCACGGCGGCCTGCTGCCCGGCCCAGCCCGCCGCGCCGCCGGCCGCGGCGGCGCCGTTGGGCGTGGGCAGGGCGCCCGTCCCAGGCAGGGACCCGGGCAGCAGCAGGTGGTGCAGGGACAGCGGGCCGCCGCCGCCGCCGCCGCCGCCGCCGCCAGGCGCCCCGCTGCCACCGCCGCCGCCCCCGACCGGCCCGCTGCCTGCCGCGGCCAGCGCGTTGGCCAGCATGTGCGGCGACATGGCGTGGTGGTGGTGCAGTGCGCCGAGCGACCCGCCGCCAAAGCCGTGCGGCGACGGCAGCGCCGAGCCCGGCGCCGACGCGGCCGCCACCGCCGCCAGCGCGGCGGCCGCCGCGGCCGCGTGCTGGTGCGGTGGGGCCGCGTGGGGGTTGTGGTGGTGGTGGGAGTGCGGATACGGCTGCTGCTGGTGCTGCTGGTAGGCTGCTGCTGCTGCTGCCGCCGCCGCCGCTGCTGCCGCTGCCGCTTGCTGCTGCTGCTGCTGCTGCTGCTGCTGCTGCTGCTGCTGCTGCTGCTGCTGGAGCGCCGGCGTGGCCTTGGGCGCCAGCCGCGGCCGCTTGTTGCTGCCCGAGCTCCCGCCGCCGCCTCCTGCTCCTGCTCCTCCCGCCGCCGCCGCCAGCGCCACCCCGCCCGACGCCGCCGCCGCCAGCGCCCCGGCCACGGGCACGCCCGAGAGCACCGCCGCGCGCGCGGGGTCGCCGTCGGCGTTGTGGCAGTCGGCGCACTTGCACATTCCCGAGCAGAAAATCCCGGCCTGGAAGCACTCGCAGTACTTTTTCAGGCACCCGCTCTTCTTGCAGTTGCACCCCTTTGTGTGGCGCACGAGCAGGGCGGCCCCCGAAGAACCCCCGGCGCCGTCGGCGCCCCAGGCCCCCGCGACGCCGCCCGCCGCCGCGGCGCCGCCGCGCGAGCCGTCGGCCGCGGCGCGGGGCTGGATTTTCGGCCGGAAGGCGGCCGGGTTGCGCTCGAGGATGGCCTCGACGGCGGCCTGGCGCACGGCCTCGGTGTCGGTGCGGTTGAGGCAGCTGACGCAGTTGCAGTGGTCGCAGTAGCGCCCCGCCGCGAAGCACTCGCAGTAGCTGTTTGTTTTTTGGTTTTGGGTTGGGGGGGGGGGGAAGAGGAGTTGACGGCAGTGCAAGGGCTTTTGAGTGAGAGAAAAGGGCGACGGCGGCGGCGGAGCGCGCCTACATCAGCCCCCACTTTCTGGGAGGTGGTTGCAGCGATCAACTCACAGCTTGAGGCACCGCGAGTTCTTGCAGTTGCACGGCTTGATGTCGCCGGCGCCGGGCAGGGGCGGGCCGCCGCCCGGCGCGACGGCGGCGCCGCCGGCGGCGCCGCCGGCGGCGCCGCCAGCGCCCCCGGCCCCCGGTCGCCTCGACATGGATTGGTACTGGGCCTCTCGCTTGCGCGCGCCCCGCCTGCGCGTCCGCGCGGGCGCTCAGCGAGCGCCTAGGCGCGCCGCTGTCAGGGCCCACAGGCGGCCCGGCGGTCGTGTCAAAGTGGAAAGAGGAAGGAGGAGGAGGCAGGCGCGGCTCTCTCTCCCTCGCTCTCTGTCTGTCCTCGGCGTTTTTGAAGGCGGGGAGTTGAGGGTGCGTGCGCCGACCTCCGCCGCGCGCGCGGCGCGAATTGGCGAGGTACTGGGCTCCGGGGCAGGCACAGTTGGCCCGCCACCGGCCGCGCAAATCCTCGGGGGCGGCGAGGCGTCCCCGGCCGCGGCGTTTGAAAGTTCGGAGGGGTGAGAGAAAGGGGGGGGGAGACTCCTCTCCTCTCTTCAAACGCAAGAGTTGGAGCCGCCTTGTCGCGTTGCACGTCAATGGTCAGTATAGGTTGTGTGTGCGTGCGCGCGTGTGCGTTGCGCGCGTAACTGCTTTGCTTTGCGGAAGAGGGAGAGCGCGCGAACGAGCGGCACGGTCAAAATGGAGAAGAGGAGCGAGCGTCCACCCCCCTCCTCTCTCTTCAAACTCTGCGTTTTTTTCCTTTGCGCTCTCCGCAAACGACCCCCCAAAACGCGGGCGCGCACGCACCGCACCAATGCAGGCCGCCAAGATACGAGCCGCTCCGACCTCGAAGCGGCGGCTGGAGACCAGCGCGAGCCCATTTCACGGCGCGCGGGCGAGAAAGAGAGGGAGCGCGCTTCTCCTTGCCGCCGCCGCCCCGTTTGCCTCCGGCGCCGCCTCCGCCTCCGCTCCCGACTCGAGCACGCGCGCCGAATTGGCCGGCGGATGGCCCAACGCCCTGCAGCTCCCCGAGTCGGCCCGGCACCGCCCGGCCGTGCCCTCCCTCCTACGAGCCCGCCACTACGTCAACCTGAGCGCGGGCGCCGAGGCGCTGCCGCTCCTGAGCTCTGGGCCCCTCACGTCGGCGGGCGCGCCGCCTCCCCTCTTCATCCGCCTGACGTCCACCGCCTGCGAGCAGCAGCAGCTCGCGCAGGTCACGCTCGCCGAGTTGGCCGACGCCTCGCTGTTGGTGGACCTGGCCCTGGGCGAGGCGCCCGTCGTGATCTGGGACGCCGGGAGCAGGAAGGGCAGGCGGCGGCGGCGCAAGGGTGAAGGCGAGGCCGAGGACGCTGAGGAAGACGACGATGCCTGCTGCCCGCGCGCCCTCTGGTACGGCGCCGAGTTTGCGCGGTGGGCCCTGCACACCCTGTGGTTTGGTGGGGAAGAAGGCCGCCAGCCCGCCGCCACGGCCCCCGCCCGCGCCTACCTGCGCGGCTACAACGTGCGCGCCGACTTTGAGCGGCACCTGAAGACGGCGAGCCCGTCGCTGATCCGGCGCCTGCGCTACTTCTCTCGCTTTGTGCCTGAGGAGCGACGCTTGGCGGCGATTGGGGGTGGCGGGGGCGTATCGGGCCAGCTGGACACGGGCCCTTTTGCGCTGAGGCTGTACGGGTGCTACAAGGGGACGGAGCACGACGGGGACAGCGCGTATTGCGTCGCTCGCGTGCGCGAGGCGGCGGCGGGGGCGGGGGATTCGGAGCCGTGGCAACGGCGGCAGGACGGCGGCGGCGGCGACGGAGAAAAAGGCGCTAGGACGGCCGTCCTGGAGGCCGGGTGGCGCGTGTTCGCCGGGGGGGTGGGCCACGAGGAGATGGGCGGGTTGCTAAAAAAGTTGAACGAGGGGCCTTGAAAACAGCGCGCGCCTCGCGTCTTTCGTCTCTCGCCCCCCCGCTTGCCGCCCGCTGCCGCCCGATCGCGCCGCAACGACCAAACAAATGCGCGCAATCCTCGCGCTCCGCCACCGCTTCTCCCCATCGATACGATCCCCCTGGCACACAGCGGGGCGTCCCTCTCCAACACCCCCCTCACGCCCCAACAACAAAACTCAAGGGGCGCGCAAAAGCCTCTCTCCCCCCCTCCGCCCCCCAACCCGCCAAACAAAAAGATGCTGGCCCGAGGCGCGGCGCCGGCCGCGCATTGCCAATCGGCGCGCGGGGCGGCGCTCGCGCCGCACCCCGTGGCGCGCGCCGGGCCCAAGGCCCTCGCATCGGCGCTGCCGCAGCAGCAGCGGGCGCAGCGGAGCAGCATCAGCAGCAGCACCAGGGTCGCCGCCTCGTCGTCCGCCCCTTCCAGCTCGCGGCGCGGCCGCCTGGCCGTGCGCGCGGTCCTGGCCGATCAGGCGGCCCCGGTCTCGACGGCCGAGGGCTGCCCCCGCGGCGCGCATTGGCAGGTGCGTCCCCGGGGATTCTCTCACAGATTGGGCGCGTACAAACACGCGCGCGCGCGCCGTCGGCCGCCGCCCGCCCGCTCGCTCGCCGCCACCTCGCCGCCTCGCCGCCTCTGCCTCTTCTCTGGCTCTCTCAAACCTTGACTCATGCCTCCCAACCAACTCAAAACCCAACCCAACAACAAACACCCCCAAAACAACACCAGATCCACAAGTTCGGCGGCACCTGCATGGCCACGGCCACGCGCATGCGCCAGGCGGCCGACCTGATGGTCGCAGAGGCTGCAGGCGGCGCCAAGCCGTCGGCCGTCGTGGTGAGCGCCATGGGCTCGACGCCGGAGTCCCCCGTCAAAGTGACCGACCTGCTCATCAACATGGTCGCGAGCGCCGCGGCCACGGGTGGCGGGTTCGAGGACGCGCTCCTCAAGCTCGAGGGCAAGCACGCCGACGCGGCGCGCGAGCTGCTGGGGGAGGGCTCGCCCGCGTGCGCGGCCTACCTCGCCGCGCTCAAGCAGGACATGGACGACCTGAAGGCCATGTGCCGCGCCATCGCGATCGCCGGGACCGCCACCGACGCCTTTGTGGACTACGTGGTCGGCCACGGCGAGCTGTGGTCGGCGCGCCTGTTTGCCGCGGCGTGCGCCGACGCCGCCGCGCGCGCCGCGGGCGGCAAGGCGGCCATGCCCGTCGCCTTTATGGACGCGCGCGACGTCCTCGTCGTCACCCCGACCTCGGACGGCGCCTCGGTCGACCTCGACGAGGCCGCGTCCAACGCCAAGCTCGACGCGTGGTTTGGCCAGCGCCGCGCCGCCGCGGGCGCCAGCAACGCGGGCCCGGGCGGCCCCATCGGCCTCGTCGTCATCACGGGGTTCATCGCCAAGAACCCCGCGGGGCAGGTCACCACCCTCAAGCGCAACGGCTCGGACCTCTCCGCCACCGTCTTCGGCGCCCTGCTCCGCGGCGGGAGCATCACCATCTGGACCGACGTGGACGGCGTTTACTCGGCCGACCCGCGCAAGGTGCCCGACACGGTCTGCCTCCCCTCGCTGACGTATCACGAGGCGTGGGAGCTCAGCTACTTTGGCGCCAACGTCCTCCACCCGCGCACCACCCTGCCGGCCATGAAGTACGGCATCCCCATCGCCATCCGCAACTTTTTCAACCTCTCGGCCCCGGGCACGCAGGTAAGCGACCTCGCCGCCGACGCCGCCGCCTATTCCTCGCGCCCGTCCTCGCCCGCCCTGGGCGCCGAGCCGGGCGCCTCGCCCGCCGACGCGCGCCGCGGCATGCCCCCGACCGTCAAAGGCTTCGCGACCATCGACAACGTCTCGCTCATCAACATCGAGGGGACAGGGATGGTCGGGGTGCCCGGCATCGCCTCTGCCGTTTTTTCCACCGTGCGCGACGCCAACGTCAACGTCATCATGATCAGCCAGGCGTCGAGCGAGCACAGCATCTGCTTCGCCGTCAAGATGGGCGAGGCCGAGCGGGCCGTGGAGGTGCTGTCGCGGCGGTTTGCCGACGCCATCGGGGCCGGGAGGGTCTCGGCGGTGGAGCGGATCGACGACTGCTGCGTGCTGGCGGCCGTGGGGCAGGGGATGGTCAATCGCAAGGGCGTGGCCGCGACGATGATGTCGGCCCTCGCGCGCGCCAACGTCAACATCAAGGCCATCGCGCAGGGGTCCTCGGAGTACAACATCACGGTGCTGATCGGGCAGGCCGACAGCGAGAAGGCGCTGCGGGCGGTGCACTCGCGGTTCTACCTGTCGGACGTTCCCATGGGGGTGGCGGTCGTGGGCCCTGGGCTCATCGGGGGCGCCTTGCTGGAGCAGCTGCGCGAGCAGCGCGCGCAGCTGCGCGAGCAGTTTGGCATCGACATCCGCGTGCTGGGCATCGCGTCGAGCAAGCGCATGCTGCTGAGCGAGACGGGCGTCGACCTGGACGACTGGCGCGGCGCCTTCTTTGGCGGCGAGGGCGAGGGCGGCGGCAACGGCAACGGCGGCGGCGGCGGCCGCACCGTGCCGGCCGACCTCGAGGCGCTCGGCAAGCACCTCGCCTCCTCCTACATCCCCAACCTCGCCGTCATCGACTGCACGGCCTCGGACGAGCCCGCCGCCCAGTACCTGGGCTGGATGAAGCAGGGCGTCCACGTCATTACGCCCAACAAGAAGCTCGGCTCGGGCCCCTTGGAGCGCTACCGCCGCGTGCGGCAGCTGCAGCGGGGGCAGATGACGCATTTCTTCTACGAGGCGACCGTGGGCGCGGGGCTGCCCGTGATCGGGACGCTCAAGCACCTCGTGGAGACGGGCGACCGCATCGTGCGCATCGAGGGGGTGTTCTCGGGCACGCTGTCTTACATCTTCAACTCGTACAAGGGGGGGGGGAAACCCTTCAGCGCGGTCGTGGCCGAGGCGAAAGAAAAAGGGTACACCGAGGTGAGATCGAGAGATCTCGAGAGATCTTGGCTGTTTCTTGCGGGGCTCGAGTGCGGCAACGGGCTTGGCTGACGCTCAACCCCAACAACACAACCCACAAAAAACCAAAAAACCAAAAACCAAAAAAAACCCAAAAAACAAAAAACAAAACAGCCCGACCCGCGCGACGACCTCTCCGGCACCGACGTCGCGCGCAAGGTGGCCATCCTCGCGCGCGAGGCCGGCCTCGCCCTCGAGCTCGACGACATCCCCGTCGAGTCGCTCGTGCCCGAACCTTTACGCTCGGCCAAGACGGCGGCCGAGTACATGGCGCGCCTGCCGGAGTTTGACGGGGAGATGGCGGAGAAGCTGACGGCGGCCGAGGCGTCGGGCGAGGTGCTGCGGTACGTCGGCGTGGTGGACGCCGAGCGGGGGACGGGCTCGGTGGAGCTGCGGCGGTACCCGCGCGACCACCCGTTCGCGCAGCTGCAGGGGTCGGACAACATCATCGCGTTCACGACGGCGCGCTACTTCAAGCAGCCGCTCATCGTGCGGGGCCCGGGGGCCGGGGCCGACGTCACCGCGGGCGGGGTCTTCAGCGACCTGCTGCGGCTGGCGGCGCACCTGGGCGCGCCGTCTTAAAAGAAAAAGAGGTTGTGGGTTGAAATCGCGCCGTCTGTTTGTACTCGCCCTGTAGGAACCCCTCGTGAAAATCGAACCAGTTTCTTACACGGCTTGCGCGCGGCAAAAAAGCGAGGGTGAAACAAAACGGCAAAAGAAAGGGCAAGATGAGCGAAACGGTGCGCGCGAAAAAATGGTCGTCATCTCTCTTCTTCTCTCTTTTTTGTGTTTAGTGAGGGGGTTGGTTGTTTGGGCGGAGGCGGGGAAAAAGGGGGGTGGGGGTGGGGGGTCGGGCGCGCGCGCGAACGGGGGAAGCGCGCGCTGCCCAGACGTTATAAAAAAAACCGGGTCCGGCACGCGAGATTGGATTTTTTTTGAGCGGGTTCGCTTTTCGGGGGAGAGAGCACGGGGGTGTGGGGGAGGAGGAGGGGGACGAAAGAGGTCGATTCTCGCTCTCTCGCTCTGTGTGTGTGTTTGCGCATACATTGATATTCGAACGGGGGTCCGGATTGGGAAAGGAGGAGGGGGAGGAGGGGCGGGGCGGATGCTCTTGGCTCGCTCGCGCGAGCGCGTCGTTTGTGGCGGCGGGCGGGCGGGGAGGGGTTGGGTGTCCGTGTGTGCTCCGTTGCGCTCTCTCTCTTGCTCTCAAAAAGGAGAGAGACAGCTGTCGGGGTGATGACGATGGTGGTACAGGAAGGGGAACAAAAACGACGGTTGGGGGGTGGGTGGACGAACAAAACAAAAGCGAGGGAACAAAAAACGAGAGAGAAAGAGAGCGCGCGAGGGGGGAGGGGAGGGGCGCGCGCACGACGGCGCCTCGTCCTCCTCGTCATCAGCCTCCTCATCGTCAGTTCTCAAACTCAAAGGGCGCGTCGTCGTCGTCCTCGTCGTCGGACTCGGACTCGGACTCGGAGCAGGACGAGCGGGGACAGGAGGAGGGGACGGGCGGGGCGGCGACTGCTGCTGCTGCTGCTGCTGCGTTGGCGCCGGCGGCCTCGGGACCAGTGGCGGCGGCGGCGGCTGCAGTGGCGGGCGGCTGCTCGGGCTGCTGCTCCTCCTGCGCCTTTGCGACGGCCTGCGCCGGCGACGATCCCCGCTCCTCTGCCTTCTTCTCATCCTCCTCATCCTGCTGCTGCGGCGCGGCGGCCGCAGGGGGCTCGTGCTCGGGCAGCGAGGCGAGCGCCGTCGCGCCCGCCGCCCACGACGCGCCGCCGCCGCGGCCCGCCGAGGCCGGGCGCGGCGGGGGCGGGGCCATCGGGCACGCGGAGGCCGAGGGGCCCGCGGGCGGGCGGCTGTGGCTGTTGTGGAGCAAGAGGTGCTCCTGCATCACCGCCAGCGCCGACGCCGCCGTGGTGCCGCGCATCGAAGACGAGAGCGCCCGCGCCATCGGGTCGCTCGAGCGCACCGGGGGGGAGACGCCGAGGAAGGTCTTCTTGGGGGTCTCGGCGATGGCGGGCTGTGGGGGTTGTGTTTGCGAGGGGCGATTGGCGGGTGAGAAGAACGGGCGAGGTCGGGTTTGTTGGGGGTCAAAGAAGGGACCCCCCCCCCCGTTGCACATTTGCCTCTCGTTTGGCCCCCGCCCCACATTCCCCGCCCTGCGGGGGCCGCATCGCCGGGATCCGGCGGCGCGCGCGCGATCTTGTGCGCTGCGACTCACCTGCAGGAGCATCTCCAGCTCACAGGCGACCGAGCTGGGCTTGGGCTGCGTGTCGGGGGTGTGCTTTTGTTGGTGAGCGGAGGAGGAGGAGGGGGGGGGGCGTGTGAGGAGAAAGCACACCGGCGACGCGCGTTCGCGTCGAGAATCCCGAGACACGCACCACCGTCGGTGTGCCCACGACCATCACGGGCGACGGGGACGTCCGGCCCATCGCCGCCGCGCGGGATTGTTCCTTCGAGAGGGCGTTTTGAAGCAGAAGGGGGGGGGGGGAGTTCCTACGCAAAGCGGGGGGCGGGGGGGGGGGGGGAGCTACAGCAATCAAAGGGGTTAGGAGACAGAGAGAGAGAGAGAGAAAGGGGGAGGGGGAGGGAGAGAACGCGCGGTCGTTGGGGGACGTGAATCGGGGGGGCGGGAGGGCGCAAAGCGTCGCCGCATTTGTTCGGTCCCCGGCGCCATCTCTGTCAGCGCGCGCCTCGTCTTCTCAGCCCCCGAATCGACACCCGACGAAATCTTTTGGTGTCACTCACACATGAGATCGTATCCTCGCCCGGCCACAACCACCACGACCGCCGCCCCTCGCCCGTCTCACACCCGGAAGCGCTTCCTCAGCGCCGCCAGGCGCGCCGGCAGATCCACCTCCTCACTCCCCCCCTCCGCCGCCGCCGCCATGGTCGCCGCCGCCAGGGCCGCCCCGTCGAACCGTGCCGCGAGCGCCGCGCGCGCCTTGGCCGCGGCCGTGCACATCATGGCCGTCGTCTCGAAGCGCGGGGTGTCGGCGGCGGCCTCGAGCAGCGCGACGGCGCGGCCGGGGGAGGGCAGAGGCGGGGCGGCAGCTCCGCCGCCTTCATCGCCACAACCGCCCGCGCTCACCGCCGCCAGCAGCGCGCCAGCCACGGCCGCCAGCAGCGGCGGCGACAGCGCGCTGCGCAGCAGCGCCGTGAGCTTGGCCGGGGGCTTGATGCGCGCCAGGTAGCGCGCGGCGAGCAGCGGGTCGCCCTCAACGCTGCGCCAGCCAGCCTCGAAGGCGGCGGCCGTCGCGGGCGGGGGGGTGCCGGACGCGGCCGCCACGCGCGCCAGCCGCGCCGCCGCGCGCTGGGCGAGGGGCCTGCGCGCGGCGGCGGCCGTCGGGTCGCCGCCCTCTTGGCCGCTGGCCTTTGCGTCGGATGGCTGAGGTGGTGCGGGTGCGGGTGCGGCTGCGGCTTGGGTAGGGGCAGGGGCTGGCGGCGGCGGCGCAGGGGGCGAGGCAGATGCGGCGGGCTTCTTGGGCGGAGCCGCCGCTGCTGTTGCTGCTGCTGCTGCTGCTGCTCGGATCGAAGGCGCCTCCTTTTCTTCCGCCGCCGCCACCGCCGCGGTCGCACGACCAACCACCACCTCCTCCACCGCGCGCCCGGCCGACACGGGCACGCGCACCCACCCTCCTTGATCGCCGCCCTCCTTGTTGCTGTCCACGCCGCCAGGCGAGAGCAAAAGCGCCGCCACCGCTGCTGCGGCCGCCGCCGAGGCATCGTCGCCGCCGCCACCACCACCGGCACCGGCAACGGCCTCGCCCGCCGCTGCCGCCAGCGCCTCGGCCCGCGCCTTGGCCGCCTCGGCGTTCGACGGGTCCAGCCGCACCGCCGCGTCGAAGTCCGCCGCCGCCTCGGCGGGCCTCCCGAGCGCCCGCCGCGCCGCCCCGCGGCGGTACAGAGCCTTTTGCGAGCGCGGCTCGAGCGACAGCGCCTCGCCCGCCGCGCGCTCGGCCTCGGCGGGCCGCCCGAGCTTGAGCAGCGCCTGCGCGCGGTTGCAGTGGACCGCCTGCAGGGCCGCGCGGCACGAGGCCTGGTGGTGGAGGGCGGCGTCCTGGCCCTCCCCGTCCTCCGGTGCCAGCAGCAGCGCCTCCTGCAGCAGCGCGGCCGCGCGCGCGTAGCAGTCGCCGGCCTTGGCCGGGTCGCCGCGCCGGAACAGGACGTTGCCGCGCTCCTTCCACTCGTCCGCGGTGGTGCAGGCTGAGTTGCTGGTGCTGCTGCGGCGGTGGTCGTCGCGGGCCGGGCGGGAGGGGGCGATGTCCGCGCCGCCGCCGCCGCCGCCGCTGGGAGACGTCAGCAGCTGCTCGAGCGACAGCGCTGCGGGGCTGGTGGTGGCGGCGCCGTTGCCATTGCCGTTGCTCGCGCGCGCGCCGCCGCCGCCGCCGCCGCCGCTCGCGTTCATCTTCTTGGTCCACGCCGCGACGTCCTGGACCGCCGCGGCCGCCGCCTCGGCCTCGTGGCGCACGCGCAGCTGGGCCTCCATCGTGTGTGTCCCGTTGGCGGGAGCGCGCGCGCGCGCGATACACACAAGTGCGCTCTCTTCCTCCCGGCGTTCCGGCTCTTGTGTCGCTCCTTCGTCGCTTGCTCGCGCCTTGTCTTGCTTGAGCGCGTGCGCTCGCTTTTGTGATACTGGCGTTTGCTCGCGTTTATTGTGATGATCAGGAGGAGCAGCAAGGGCGTGGCCGCGAGCCCCAACAAGTAGAGACAAGGGCGGCACCGGCGCTTCCGCCGTCGCCGGCGCGACGCCAACGCCGACGCCGACGCCGGCGAGGGAAGATACGCCGTCGCGTCTGTCTCCCCCTCTCTCCACACACACCCACCCATCCCCCCAACAAAGCCAAATGGACGACTCCGCTGGTCCGGGAGAGCCCGCCGTTAACAGCTCACGGCGCCGCGGCGTGTTCGAAGAGGCCGGCAGGATTCTCGCGGGTGCCACCGCCGACCTTTCCGTCACCCCAAACCCGCCCACCGTCGAGCGCGTCTCGATCGCCCTGGGGGTGCTGCAGGACGCGATCTTGGCCATGGACCAGGAGTACGAGCATTGCGCCGAGCAGGAGGCCGGAGGCGTTTCGCCCGCAGCGCTCGCGGCGCGCGCGGCGTGCGCGGCGGCGGCGATGGCCGGCGCGACGACGCCACCCGACACAGACGACGCCACCAACAGCCCCTCATCGCGATCCTCCTCGTCCCACCTGTCCGCCGCCGTCGCCCTCTACGAGGCCCGCTTCCGCGAGCTCGTCGTCCTGCCCACCCTCAAGCGCCTCGCCGGGGCTTCGGCGGCGGCGAAAAAGAAGCCCCCGGCCGAAAAGGCGGTGGTGGCGGCGAGAGCGGTCGGCGCCCTCATCGCGAAAGCCGCCAACCCGAACAAGCAGCCGGCCTTTGCGCAGTTCCTGACGTCGGCCCTGCGGCCGTCCAAAAAGGGGCAGCTCGACTGCGTGGGCGCGGCGACGGCGGTGCTGGCGGCCGTGCTGGCCGTGGCGCGCGAGGAGGAGGAGGAGGAGGAGGAGGAGGGGGAGGGGGAGGGGCGGCAGCAGCGGCAGCAGCAAAAGACGCACGCAGCGCTCGCCGACGCGCGCCTCGCGTTTTCGGACGACCATTCGTGGCTGGTGTTTAATAGGCGCGCCGAGGAGGAGCAGGAAGAAGCGGGGAAAGGGGGAGGAGGAGGCGGCGGCGACAACAGCTCCGCCGGGTCGTCGTCGTCGTCACTTCTGGGGCCGGCCTGGGGGGGCGCCGAGGAGGAAGAAGTCGAGCAAGGCGGCGATGGGGCGGAGCAGCCGCAGCCTCCTCGCCGCCACCGCCTCTCCCTCCTGCTGCGGCGGGGGCGCGACCCGGACGCGGCCGCGCGGGGCCTGGCCCCTCCGCCCGACGACGAGCGCCGCCGCCGCAAGCGCCGCCGCCACTTTCTCCATCGCCGCCACGACCACGACCACGGCGGCGCCCCGTCCCCCCCCGCCGCCGTCGAGGCCACCGACGCGCGCGTGCTCAAGCCGGGCGAGGCGCGCGGGTGGCTGTACGCCCTCCCCCCGCAGCTGGCCGCCGAGGCCGAGGGGCCGGCCCTCGAGCGCGCGGCGGGCCTGGTGGCGTCGCCGCGGCAGCTCCCGGGCATCCTGGCGGCCGCCCTCGTGCCGGAGGACGTGTGCCCGCTCCGCCCGCCCAAGCAGCGCTCGGGCGCCCCTCCGGCGCCGCCGCCGCGCGGCAGCGAGGACGCGGCCGACGCCATGCGCGCGGCGCAGCTCCTGCTGCTGGCGCGTCTGGCCCCTCTGCCCTTTGAGGGCGCGCTTCTTCCGGACCGGATCCCCCGCGCGGCGACGCCGCCGATGCCCTTCTACTCGACCCTCTTTCGGTGGGGCCTCGCCGCCGAGGAGCTCGAGCTGGAGCGGCTCGAGCGCGCGGCCGACACGCGCGACCCGAAAAAGGCGCGCGCGGCGCTCCGGCGGCAGCAGCAGCAGCCGCCGCCGCCGCCGCCGCCGCAGCCGCATTTGCCGCAGCAGCCGCCGCCCTGTCCTTCGTCGCAGGAGCTCTTCCGCCTGTCCCTCCGCCTCTCGGACGGCCGGCAGTGGCAGCCGGCCTCGTGCGCCCTCTTTGGCAGGATGCAGCGCCTTCAGAGCGCCCTGTGCGGCTCCGAGGGGGCGGAGCTCGTGCTGGGCAGGCGGGTGTTGCGCCCAGCATCGGCGTCGCAAAAGCAGCAGCAGCCGCTCGTCGACCCGTCCGTGCTGCCGCTCGCTGAGGCGCTGCTCGTCGACGCCCTCGCGGCCGCGCGCCCGGCGGTCGACGTGATTCGCGCATACGCCGGGGCCGCCGCTGATGCCGGCGGGGGCGGCAAAGCGGCCGTGCGCGACGCGCCCCTGATCCGCGGCCCGCGGGACGCCTTGGAGCATTTTGCGGACGCGTTCCACGGCATTGCGCACCTGTTGGAGATGGTGACTGTGGTTCGCTCGGCGGGGGTGGACGTGGCAGCGGGGGCGGCAGCGGTGGAGCAGGAGGAAGTGGCGGTGGCGGGTGCGGGTGCGGCGGCGGCGGCGGCAGCGGCGGCGGAGGAGGAGGAGGAGGAGGAAGTGGCGGCTGCGGCGGCCCCGGCTGTGGCCGCCGCGCCGCTCCTCCCCGAGCCCCGGATTGCCGCGGTGGCGTCCTTCTCGGCCCCGGCCTCCTCGGCGCGGGACCGCATGCGCGCCGACCTGGAGGCGGCGATGGCGGCCGCACGGCCGACGCAAGCCGGGGCGCCGCTGCCGCCGACGCCCGAGGAGCCGCCTGCGCCCACCCCGGCGACGACCGAGAAGGCGGCGGCGGCGCATGTGGCCTCCTCCTCCTCCTCGCCGTCGCAGCCGCAGCTGGGCCCCGAGCGCGCGGCATGGCTGGTCCCGGCATTGCTGCTCGTTGACGCCGCCCTCGAGTATTGGGGCCCCGACTCGGTCGACGCTGACGCGCCCACCGTCGAGCACTTTTTGCACGCCACCGCGGCCTTCACCCCCGACGCCGTGCGCGCGGCCGTCGAGGGCGCGCGGCCGCAGCTGCAGAGCGAGCGGCTGCGCGCGGCGGCGGCGGCCGGGGGTGCGCTCGAGGCGGTGGCGGCGGCGTACGGTGGCGGCGGCGGCGGCGGCCGGGGGAACGGTGCGGTGGCGGCGGCCAAGGCGGCGCTGCTGATGCCGCGCAAGCGGGCGCGGCGGGGGTGACTAATCATGATGATGAGGGGCTTGTTGTTACAAAAAAGAAAAGAGAGGGGAACAAGCGAGAGAGAGCAAGCACAATCAGCCGCTGCCGCTGTCGGGCCGCCGCGCCGCGGGCGGCGGCACGTCCGCGCGCGGCCCCGCCCCCGGCCCGCCGCCCGGTCGCCTCCGGCCGCCGCCGTCCGAGCCGTCGCCGCCTGTGCCGTCGCCGAGGCTGCCGTCTTCGCCGATGCCGCCCTCGCCGCCGCCAACGCCGCCCGCGGCGCCGCCAACGCCGACAACCCCGCCGCCCTCCCCGCCCTCCCTCGGGGGCACCAGCGAGATTTTCAGGTCGTCGAACTGGCGCGTGCGGCTCGTCGTGAGGCCCGCCTGCAGCCTGCCGGGGGACAGGACCTGGAGCTTGCTCGCGGGAACAAAGGGCGTGGGCGAGGCCTCGGCGGAGGACCAGTCGTCGGGCGACGAGGGGAGGGGGATGACAAACGAGGACGGGGGGGTGGCGGCGGCGCTGTTGCTGCTGCCGCTGCCGCTGCTGGCGCCCTCGCTGCCCTCGTCGCCGGAGGAGGCGGAGCCGGGCGCGGGGACCTCGTAGTAGGCGCTCAGGGGGAGGCGCATGATGTCCGACTCGTACACGCCCGCGGCCACCCACCCGCCGCTCGAGCCCGCGCGCGTAGGGCCGATGCCCGCGAGCAGGCCGGGACCCGCGCCGCCGCCGCCTGCGCCGCCGCCGCCTGCGCCTGCGCCGCCTGCGCCTGCGCCGCCGCCGCCGCCGGCCGCCGCGCCGGCGTAGGCGGGGCGTCCCAGCAGCTGGAGGACCCAGTTAATGGCGGCGCTGATGGTGGCGCTCGTGAGCCAGAAGGCGAGGCAGACGGCGCAGAGGGGGAGCAGGCAGTCGACGGGGACGTTGGCGGTGGCGGCGGTGACTTGGGGGGTGGCCGCGAGCCGGGGGGTGCTGCTCCGGCGCCTTGGCGGGGCGAGGAGGACGAGTCTCGGCCTCGCGCTCGCGGCAGCGGCAGTGGCGAGGCGGTGCGGCGCCGGCGCCGCTTTCGCGCCAGGGGCAGCGCGCGCCGCCCCGATCGCCGGCGCGATCGATGCGCGTGCTGAGAGGAGCATCGGAGGGCGCGTTGCTATCCGGGGGTGAAAGGGAGGGCGCGCGCGCGCAAGGGAGGAACGAAGAGCCCTGTGGTCGAGCCTTTCGTTGCAAAACACCAACCCCCCCTGTGGCGGTTTGCGCTTTGAGCTAGGCTGCGATACTTTGGAAACTCGGAGGAGCGTGCGATGAGGGCGGTGCGCGGAAGGACTGGAGAGAGGAAGAGTTCGGAGGGAGGCCGGGCAGAGAAGGACGGTTTGGTGGCGGCAAGGCAGCGGGAGCGTCGTCGTTTTTGGGCCGATGAGGACGCCGACGCCGACGCCCGACGCCGGACGCTTGCGCCAAAAACAGTGGCGCACCTCGCACGCAACCACACCCGCACAAATTTCTCAGCCCTTGCACCTCTACTACTTAGCTCCTCTTCGACCCCCGCCGCCGCTCGCGGGTCTAAGGGGCGCGCGCGCCCAGTGCGTCCGAAGAGCGAGAGAGAGAGCGCACGCTTCCACGTCTTGCCGACACCAAAAACCACCCCCATCACCCATCACCCCGCCCAAGCGCGCGCGCCTCTCTCTTCACAAAGCACGCGCCATGGCATCCTCCTCCTCGGGCTTTGACCGCGCCCTGCTCGCGCGCCGCCTCGCGCGCGCCGACTCGACGCAGGCGTCGGTCGAGCGCGCGGCAGCCGCTCTCCTCGCCTCCGGCGCCGATGCCTCGGGGGCCGCCTCCGATGAATGGGCCGACGCCCTCGCCTCTGCAGCCACGCCCGAAACAAGGCTGGCCCTGGTCTACGTGGCCAACGACGCGCTGCAAAAGTCGAGGAGCAGCAGCGTGGGAGCGCAGGGCTCGGAGCTGCGCCAGGCCTTCCGGATGCGCCTGCCGGAGGCGCTGCTGGCCGCCGTCAAGAGGACAAAGGCAGAGGCGGCGGCGGCGGAGAGCGGAGCCTCTGCGGCCGGGTCCGACCGCTTCCTGCGCGGCCTCAGGCGCGTGCTGGCCGTGTGGGACGAGCGCCGCGTGCTCGGCGACGGGTGGGCCGGCAAATCTCTGAGGGGGGTCCTCGTGGCGGCGGCGGCGACGGGCGAGGGAGGAGCGGGGGGGGGAAGCCGGCCGGCCAGCGGGGCCGGGGGAGGAGGGGCGACGACGCCGACGGTGGCGGCAAGACCAGTGTCGTCAGCGTCGCCCGCGCCCCCCGGCCCTGCCTCCCAGCCCCCGCGCCTCTCGCCCCCGCCCGACGACGCCACCCCGGCGACGGCGCGCCTGCTGGGCCGCCTGCTCGCCGGCGTCGGCGCGGCGGCCGCCGCCGCCGACCGCGCAGGGGAGCGCGCCAGGGAGGCTGTCATGGCGGCGGCGGCCGTCCAGCAGCAGCAGCAGCAGCAGCATGATCAGCAACATCACCGCCACCCGGAGGCCCTCGTCGACGCGCAGCGTCGCGTGGCCGCGGGGGCCGCTGACGCCATGCGCGCGCACGCGCGCGCGCTCGAGGCCGAGGTCGCCGCGCGCGAGGCGGCCGGGCGCGCGCTGCGCGCCGAGCTGCTCAGCGTGGAGGGCCCCGCCACCCTGGGGCGCGCGCGGGGCACGCTTGCGGCCGTTGTCCAGCAGGTCGCCAACGCGGAGGCGCACGCGGCCAGCCTGGCGCGCGAGGCGGCCGGGCTCGCGCACGCGAGGAGGAGGAGCGGCAGCGGCAGCGGCGGTGGCGGCAGTCCGCGGGCGGCGGCGTCAGCAGCAGCGGCAGCAGCAGCAACAATAAATGGGGCGGGGGCGGGGGAGGACGACGACGCCGAAGCGTTCATGGCCGCCCTGCAGGCCGAGGCGCTCGGCGAGGAGGCTGCCGCCGCCGCCGCCCTCGGCAGGGGGGCGCCTCCCCCGCCGCCGCAGCCGTTGCCGCCGCCGCCGCCGCCGCCGCCGCAGCCGCCGCCTTTTCCCGCGCCGCCGCCGTTTGCGGGGCCGCCGCTGCCGCTGCCGCCCAGCCTGCTGCCTCCGCCGCCACCCCCGATGATGGGGGCGATGATGATGATGGGACCGCCCGGAGCAGGAGGAGGAGGCGGCGGCGCGCGCTCGCCCGGCGCCCACCCGCGCCCGCCCCACCATTACCACCCGCAGCAGCAGCAGCAGCAGCAACAGCAGCAGCAGCAGCACCCGCCCCCCTACCCGCCGCCGCCGCCGCCGCCGAGGATGCGGTGACCTCCCGAAGAGAGGGGGCCCCGTTGCAAGTTTCCGAAAACGCAGGAGTTTAAAGAAATAAAAGGGCGCGCCGGCCTTTCCTCCCCCCCCTTGGTTCACCGCCGCCCCCCGCCGCCCCCCTGCAGCCGCCGCGCCTTCTCCTCCGCCCGCCGCCGCTCGGCCTCCTCCTCGCGCGCGTCCTCCTCGCGCCCCAGGCGCGCCGCCCGCCGCTCCTCCGCCTGCACGCGCGCGTAGCCGCTCTCCATGTCGCGCAGGTCGACGGCTGCATCGCGGGACGCGAGCTTGCGCGGGTCGTAGCCCGTGACGGAGCGCAGGGCGCGGCGCCAGTCCTCCTCGTCGCTGCCGGCCTCGTCGCCGCTGCCGCCGGCGCCGAGGTCGCCGCGAGCCGGCCCATCACCCTCCTCCTCCTCCTCCTCCTCGTACTCATCCTCCTCGTCGTCGTCATCCGGCGGCGGGGGCGGGCGCGGCCGCGGCGGCGGCGCGCGGGCGGCGGCCCCTCCTCCTCCTCCCCCTGTTGCTCCTGCTGCCGCCTCTTGGGCCGCGAGGGCGGCGGCGCGCATGGCCCGGCGCTTGAGGATGATGGCGCGCTGCGCGGGGGGGAGGCGCGCGAGGCGCTCGGCGTCCGTCAGCGCGCCTCCTCCTCCTCCTGCGGTTGTCGGCATCGGGGGCGGAGGCGGCGCCGGCCCTCGCTGCTGCTGCTGCTGCTGCTTTTGCCTCTCCTGCTCCTGCTTCTGCCTCTGCATCTCCTCCTCCTCCTCTCGCTGCCGCTCCCGCCGCTTGCGCTCCTCCCGCTCGGCGCGCCGCGCCGCCGCCTGGGCCTCCTCGCGCCGGCGCGCGAGCTCGGCCGCCTCGCGCCCGCCGCCGCCCATGAAGGCGCCGAGCGCGGCCAGGCGGCGCCGCGCGGCCGCGGCCGCCGCGCCCTCTTCCTCCTCCTTCTTCTTCTCGGCCTGGCGGCGCTTCTTGGCGGCGGCTGCTGCGGCTGCGGCAGCGGCTGCGGTGGTATCATCGCGCGGGCGTTTGGCGGCTGCCGGGGCTGCCCGGGCTGCCGACGCCGACGCGGCTCCTGCCGCTGGTCGCGCCGCTTGCTGCTGCTGCGGTTGCTGTTGCTGCTTCTGCTGCTTCTGCTGCTGCTGGACGTACGCCGGGGGCGGGCGCTTCTTCAGCAAGGCCGACAGCAGGTTGGACGGATTGGTGCCGCTCATCTCTCGCGGAACGAACAGGATGGAGGGGGTCTGCAAAAGTGTGTGCCTCTCGGCGCGCGCGCGCGAGCGCGCGTAGAGTTTCAAGGCGAGAGAGGGGCGGGTCAAATGTCGAGGTGTGATGGGGTGGGGTCAAGAGGTTGTCGTCAGATTGCTTGATTGCAGTGTGAGCGAGCGACAGAGCGATTGTGAGAAAATCACGCAACGAAGGCGCCGCGCTTTCAAAAAGAAAGGGGGCGACGACGGCGACGAGGACCGCGCCTCTTTTTGACCTCCTCTTTTCGAGCCCTCGTTTCCCCCGCTAGTGGTGTCCCCAAGAAAGAAGCAGATCTTGTGCGCACGCGCGCGACCGCTTCCCCCCCAAAACAGCACAATGGCCACCGCGGCCCCGCCGCCGCCGACGACGACGAGCACGACCGGTCGCGCGCCGCCGCCGCCGACAAAAACGGTCGCGCCGCCGCCCCACCCCCAACAACAGCACTGGCACGCCACGTACGAGGACTATCTGGACACGTTCCTCACGTCGGACGACGCCTTTTTCTTCGACGGCGACCTCGACACCGCGCGCGCCCTGGTCGAGGCGGGCCTCAAGTCGACCGCCGCCGCAGCGGGCGTCCTGACGCGCCGACAGTGGACCCTCGCGCGCCGCCGCGCCGCCGCCGCCGCCGCCGCCTCGGCGACGCTGCGCCTGGGCCTCCTCCGCCTCTCCGTCAAGCGCCCCTCAACCCTCCTCCTCCTGTCCGACCCCGCCCTCCTGCCCGCGCGCGACTGCCCGCTCCTCTCCCTGCTCGCCCAGCGCGAGCGCGCCGTGCGCGCCGGGTCCCTCACCGTTGTCGTCTTCCTGCGCTCGCGCAACGCGGCGGGGCAAGAGGTGTCGGCGTACGTCGACCTGGCGGCGCGGCTGGGGTTGAGGGCCGCGCCGCCCGACGGTGTGGTGTTTGACGAGGAGGAGGAGGGGGGCGAGTTGGAGCGGCAGCAGCAGCAGCAGCAGCAGCAAGGGATCGAAAGCGACGACGACGACGACGACGGCGACGAGGACGCGGCCGAGCGGCGCGCGGCGGCCGCCGACCGGCGCGCGCGCGACGCCTCGCGCGGCATGGCCGGCGTGTTTGCGCGCGTGCGGCCCTTCCTGCCGCTGCCCACCGACCTGTGCTACTACAACCACGCCACGCGGCGCGCGCGCGCCAACCCCACGGCCCAGTGGCAGGTGACGCCGGCGTTTGGGGAGGAGGAGGAAGAGGGCGGCGGCGGCGGCGAGGGCGACGAGGAGGGCGAAGGGGGCGAACAGGGCTATGGGGGCGGCCGGCTGCTGCTGCGCCACGTGCGCGACCGGCGCGTGCTGGACGTGGCATCGGCGAGCGGCCGCACGGTCGTCGACCTCAGCCCCTTGCCCGCGACGGCGGCGCTGGACTCGGCGAGCGGGGGTGGCAGCGGCGGGAGAGGCGGGGCCACGACGGCGGCAGCAGCGGCAGCAACAACAACGCCTTTGATGCTGAGCGAGCGCGCGTACCTGCTCCAGGCGGTGGTGTTCGAACACGTGGTGCGCAGGCGGTGAGAGCCCCGAAACAGCACTCGCGACGTTTCACAACAATAGGAAAAGAAAAACACACGCTCTATGAAAAGGGAAAAAAGCTTGAGAACTCAATAAAACGCCGCCGCCGCCGCCGCCGACGAGCGCGCGGCCGCCTCGCGCTCGCGCAGCCTCCTCGACTGCGCGCGCAGCCGCGCGGCCGACGCCTCGTCGCCCGAGCCCCGCGCCTGCTCGGCGCACCGCTCAGCCAGCGCCGCCAGCGCGGACGCGTGGCGCGCGCGCCCGGCCAACGAGGACGACGAGGAGAAGCCCATGAAGCTCCCGCCGCCGCCGCCGCCGCCGCCGCCGCCGCCGCCGCCGCCGCCTGCGGCCAGGGTCTCCTCCCCGAGCGCGACCGAGCAGAGCGCCGCCACGCTCGCCGCGAGGCTCGCGCGCAGGGCGGAGCGGTCCGTGGGCGAGCCGGCCAGGATGGCGGCGACCTCGCGCGCGGCCGCGGACGAGGCCGCGGACCCGCCGTCGCCGTCGCCGTTGCCCGCCGCGTCGTCGTCGTCGCCGTCGCCGCCGCCCGCAGACGCAAACGGCGCCGCCGCCGCGCCCGCCCCGTCCGCGCCCTGGTCGCGCGCGGCCAGCGCGGCGAGCGCCTCGTACACGCTCTGCACGGCGGCCGAGCCGTCGCCCGCGCGGGCGCCGCCCTGCGAGCACGCGGACAGCAGGGCGCGCCGAGCGCGAGGCGTCGGCGAGGCGGCGCTCGAGGGAGATCTGGATCTCGAGCGCGCGGCACGAGCGGCCGAGCGCCGAGACGAGGGGGTTGTCGCCCGCGCTGCGGGCCTGGAGCACGGCGCTCTGGTAGCAGGCGAGGCGCTCGGCGAGGGGGACCTCGACGGCGGCCGAGGCGGGCGGGAGGGGCTGATCGTCGTCGTCGTTGGCGTTCGCGCTGTTGCCGCCCGCGCCGCCGAGGCGGCTGCCCGCCCCGCCGCGGCCCCCCCAGGCCGCCGAAGGGACGCCCGCGCGCCGCGTGGCCAGCGACACGTAGACGGCGGCCGCGTCGAGGTAGCTCCCGCGCGCGGCGTGGCGGCGGCACAGCAGGTCCAGCAGGCCGACCTGGCGGGCCGTGAGCGGGCCGATGGCCGCCGCCGCCGAGCCGGTGTTTGTCGTCGCCGCCGCCGCCGCCGCCATTGCCGAGGCGAGCGCGTTGCCGCCCACGCCGCCGCCTGCTCCCATCACCAAGCCCCCCTCGCGCGCCAAAAACTCCTCGAGCCCCGGCGCCGGCTCGAGCGCGAGCAGGTCCGACCCCGCTCCGGCGTCCGCCAGGGCCCCGTACATGGCGTCGCGCAGGCGCGCGTCGCCCGCGCGCGAGGCCGCGGCCACGAGCATCTCCCGGCGTGCGGCCGCGCGCTCCGCCGCCGAGAGCGCGGCCCCCCGCGGCGGCGCTTGCTGCCCCTGCGGCGGCGGAGGGCCCGCCGGCAGCGCGGCCCCGGGCGTGGCCAGCGCCCGCAGCACCTCGAGGGCCGGGCCGTAGGCGCGCGCGCGCGCCGAGGCCGCCGCGGCCTCGGGCCCGCCCCCCGGGGCCGAGGCGGCGCCGGGCGCCGTCGCCGCCGCCGCCGCGTGCAGCGCCGCCACGCGAGACGACAGCTCCGCCAAGCCGCCAAACTGCCCCAGGGCCGCCAGCCGCGGGACCATCCCGGCCAGGTCGACGCACTGCGGCACGCGCAGGAGGCGCTCCACGGCCGCGCCCGCCAGGGCGTCGCGCTCGCGCGACGACGACGACGACGACAAACCCGAACCCGAGCCCGAACCCCCGCCGCCGGCCGCCGCCCCGGCCTCCTCCTCCGCCTGCCGCAGCTGCGCGGCCGCGCGGTAAAAGACCCGGTCCGACTCGCCAAAGTAATCCGGCGCCTGCTGCTGCAGCGCGGCCGCCACGTCCTCGAGGCCGCCCCCGCCCGCGCCCCCGCCCCCGGGGGCGTCGAGGCGCTCGCCCACCAGCGCCGCCACCAGGGCGGCGGCCAGCCGGGCGCCGTCCGGGTCGACGGCGAGGTCGCGCAGCGTCGCGTGGCGCAGCATGCGCCGGTGCGGGGGGTCGAGGCGCGCGGCGAGGCGGTTGACGTTGTGCTCGGCGGCCGCGCGCACGAGCGCGAGGGCCTGCGCGGCGCGGCCGACGAGGGCGCGGACGGCGAGGGTGCGGCGCTCCTCGGCGGCGTGGGCGGCGAGGGTGCGCTGGCGCTTGGCGGCGGGGCCGGCGGCCTCGGCGGCGGCGGCGGCGGCGGCGGCGGCGGCGGCGGGGCTGGCGGCCGAGGCCGGGCCGCCGAGGCCCGCAGCAGCAGCGGCCGCAGCAGCAGCAGCGTTGTTGTTGTCGCCAAAGGCGCCCAGGGGGCTCGCGCCATAGTAAAAGCCGCCCGAGGGGCCACCAACACCAGCACCAGCGCCAGCACCAGCGGCAGCGGCGGCCGCCGCAGCGGCGGCGGCAGCAGCGGCCGCGGCCGCGGCGGCGGCAGCGGCCGCCGCCGCCCCGGCCGCCGCGCGCGCGCCGCTGTAGCCCGCCGCGCGGCGCCGCTCCAAAAAGTCCCCGATGAAGGCGTGGAGCGCGCGCAGGCGCGCCTCGAGGGCGGCCATGGCCTCCGGGTCGAGGCGCGACGAGTAGACGTAGACGCGCGAGGAGCCGGCCGCCGCGACGGCGCTGCTGCCGCCGCCGATGACGGCCGCGACGAGGCCGCCGCCCCGGGCGGCGCCGCCGCGGCTTCCGCCGCCGCCCTTGCCGCCGGCCGCGCTCGCGGCCCCCAGGCGCGCGCGCACGATGTGCTGCTCCCAGGCGGGGGCCAGCAGCCGCGAGACGTACAGGCACAGGCCGCGGTGCGTGGCCGACCACTCGGGCTCCGGGTCGGCCATCACGGGCTGGCCCATGAAGATGCCCTGCCCGCCCGCGGCCGGCGGCCCCGCAGACATGCCGCGCCCGCCGCCGCCAACGCCGCCGCCGCCGCGCCCGCCGCCGCCGCCGGCCTCGTCGCCGCCGCCCGCCGCAGACGCCGACGGCTCGCCCACGAGCGCCGGGTTGTCCAGCGCCGCGCGCGCCTCCTCGGCCACGGCCGGGGGGACGTCCTCAACGCCCGACGACCCCCCGGCCAGCAGCAGGCCCCCGCCCGCCCCGTAGGCGCTCGCGCAGAGCGCCACGCACATGGCCGCGGCCTCGGCGGCGCCGAACGCGTCGAAAAAGGCGGCCACTTTCGAGGGGGTGCGCTCCTCCAGCAGCGCGCGCAGGACGTCGACGGGCCTGCGCTTCTCGAGCTCGAGGGTCCCCGCGGTCGTGACGACGACATAGCGGAGGGGTGGGGCAAAGAGCTGCGCGACGAGCTCGTCGGCGGCGATGGCCTCGCCGCCGGCGCCAGTGCCGGCGCCGGCCGAGCCGCCGCCGCCGCCGTCGCCCGACGCGCCCGCGGCGGCCGCCGCCGCGAGCAGGAGCGCACCGCTGCCAGCCGCGGCCGAGCCGCAGGGGGCCGGCACGCAGCCGATGGCCGTGGCCTCGCCCGGCACGAGCGCGCCCAGCTCCCCGACCACCTCGCGGAGGCCCGCGGACGACGACGAGGACGAGCCGTAGGCACCGCCGCCGTAAGCGCCGCCGCCGCCATAGCCGCCGCCGCCTCCGCCATAGCCTCCGCCGCCGCCCACGCCGCCCGGCGCCAGCGAGCCAAAGCCCACGTTGACGCCCGCGACGGGCGGCAGCGCCAGGTTGCGCGTGCACGCCAGCAGCTGCGTCGCGCGCGCGCCCGGACCGGCGGCCTCGGCCACCACCAGCGTCCCCGCGGCGTAGTGGCACGCGGTCACCTCTAGCGCGCGCCCCGCGGCCGCGGCGACGTCGGCCGGGGGCGGCAGGCCCGCCGCGCCAAAGCGGCTGCCGGGCGCGCCGCCGCCGCCGCCGGCCGTCCGCGCCCAGGTCGAAGCAGGCCAGGGCGGCGCTGCCGCACTGCACGTAGAGCACGTGGCGGCTGTCGTCGAGGGCGAGGCGCTCGACGGGGATGGGGCCGCCAGAGGACGAGGAGGGGCCGCCGTCGCCACCACCGCTGCTGCCGCCACCGCCGCCACCGGCTCCGCTCCCGCTCACCGCGCCGCCGACCCCGCCGAGCAGCGCCGGCAGAAAGCTCGGCAGCAGCGCCGCGAGGCCCGTGCCCGTGAGGCGCTTCTTGGCGATGCGCGGGCGCGAGCGCCAGGCGCTCAGCAGGCCGCCGGTGGAGGCTGCATTTCCGCCGCCGCCGCCGCCGCCGCCCGACCCCGCTCCTCCCCCGCCTCCCCCGGCCGCCTCGTCGGCGGATGCGTACGTGATCTCGTACAGGTGCCCGTCCGCGCCGCCCAGAAAGATGCGTCCCGTCGAGGGGCTCGTCGCCGCGCTCGTCATGATGACGTTGTCCGAGGGCAGAGAGTAGGCCGGCATCGGCTGCAGCGTCAGCTCGGCAAACGCGTCGTCGCCGCCGTCGCCGCCGTCGCCCCCGCCCCCCTGGCCGCTGCTGCCCGCCGCCGGCCCCACGCACACGCCCAGCAGCACGACCTCGACCGTCGTGCACACGACGAGGACGTGCCGGATCGCCTCCAGAAAGACCCCCGGCCGGGGCTTGCTCAGCGCCACGCAGCAGATCGCCTGGTCCTCGCCGCTGTACTCGACGGGGGGCTCCGAGGGCCGGTCGTAGCGCCACAGAAAGAGGCTGTTGTCGACGCTCGCCCACGCGCGCCGGAGCTCGGGAAAGACGCCGCAGAAGCACATGGCCTGGCACGTGCGGTACTTGTCGCGGACGGCGGCGGGGAGCTCGGAGACGACGGGGGAGAGCGGGCGCAGGAGGGTGGGCCACTGTGGGTTGGGGTTTGGGGTTTTGGGAGTTTTGGTTTTTGGGGGGGCGCGTGAGCGAGCGAGCGGGGAGGGGGCGGCAAGACGGGGCAAGAAGGCGGCCTTGCGCCGTCTTCGTGAACTCACCCCAGGCATCGGGAACGAGTAGGTCTCCTCGCGCCGCGCGTTCTGCAGCAGGTCGAGCAGGTCGTGCGAGCGCGAGGCGTCGCGCACGACGCCGCGCACGTGCCGCCACGCCGCGGCCACCTCCTCCTGCTGCTGCTCGGCCGACTGGGGCGGCGGCGGCGGGGGCGGGGCGAAGGCGCCGGCGCCGCCGCCGCCGCCAAACATGGTGTTGCTGGTCGGCGCGCCGCCGCCGCCGCCCGCCGCGAGGGGCAAGTCGCTCTGCCAGAGCGGGGGGGGCTGCATGGTGGTGGTTATGTTGAAGCTTTGGAGGCTTTCTCGGGGAGTCTCGGCGGGCGCGGAAGAAAAACCGAACAACGGGCACGAGTAGTCGCTCCCTTGTCCGCCCCCGTCGGCCCGACGCTCGCGGCGGCGCCGCGCAGAAAGCGGGCGAGAGCGGGAGCTCCTGCCTCAGGCGCGCGCGCTTCCCTCGCTCGCTCGAGGGACGACGGCCGCGGGATCAAGCCGTCCCCTCCCTGTTGACGGTCGGCGGCGATCGACGACGACGGCGATCGGCGTGGCAGCGGGCGACGGTCTTTGTTTCGTGTTCGTGTTCGAGTTCGTGTGTGGGTTGAGTGAGGGTGTTGTGTTCTGTGGGTGTGTGTCTGCTGGTGGATGTCTGCTTTCGGGAGGTCTGTGAGGGCGAGAGATGAAGAGAGGCCGCGCCCATTCAAAAAGGGAGAGCAAGGAGGAGGAGAAGAGCGGGGAGCTCTCTCTTGCGACCTTCTCCATCCTTTGTTTTTGTGCCGCGCGCGCCGCGCCCTCTTTGCGCGCCGCTACCCCTGCCTCAATCTGTGCTCCTCCTCCGCTTCAAACTCTCGCGATTCATCCCACCGTGTGTCCTTCTGACGCGCGCGCGCGAGAGAGAGAGAAGCAAGAGGGGAAGCAGGCAAAACGACACCACCGTTCCGGATGGACCCGCTGTCGTCGTCCAACGGCCTCGGCTTTGGCGCGGCCGCGGAACCCCTCGTGACCGAGGACGCCCATTACGGCGATCAGGCCGCTCCAACGGCGGCGGCGGCGGTGGCGCCGATGCCGACGCCGACGCCGACGCCGACGCCACCCGACGATGCGCCGCGGCAACCGCCACCCGCAGCACCAGCCACAACAGCACCACCGCCGCCACCCCCACCCCCACCCCCACCCCCACCCACCGCCCCCTCCAGCTCTTCCGAGCAGCCCAACGACCCCTCCAGCGACCTACAACACCAGCAGCAGCAGCAGCAGCAGCACGGCGGCCAAGACCGCCGCACGCCGCCGCCCCAATTTGCCATCAGCGTCGCCGACCCGCGGCAACAGGTCGAGCCGTCCCACCTGCTGCCGGGCGTGCTGATGGACGCGCACTACACGTCCTACCTGGTGCGCGCGCAAGCGCTCCCGGACCAGCAGCAGCAGCAGCAGCCCCAAGCCGCCAACGGCAACGCCGGCCCAAGTGTCTTCGAGGTCCGCCGCCGCTTCAGCGACGTCGTCGCGCTCGCCAAGGTGCTGCCCCAGCTCCACCCGGGCTCGATCTTCCCCGCCCGCCCGGACAAGGACCCCTTGGGCGGGAGGAGGGCCACCCCCCAGTTTGTCGAGCGCCGCCGACAGGAGCTCGAGGGCTACCTGCGGCGCCTGGCCGACCACCCCGTCGCCGGCCGGTCCGACGCCCTCCGCGTCTTCCTCACCACCCCGGGGGCCGTGTGCCTGCGCACGCACCCGGCCTGGCGCGCGATCAAGCCGCGGCGGCCCACGCGCGCCGAGGCCGCGGGCCGCTTCGTCGGCAGCTTGTCGAGCGCCATCGCCCTGGGCGGGGGCGCGGCTGCGCCGACGCCCGAGGAGGCCGCGGCGCCCGCGTCGCGGTCGCGCGACCTCTACCGCGCGCTGCACGAGGGCGCGGCGTGGCTTCGCGGGGGATTGTCCGAGTTTGCGCCCGAGGACGCGCTCGAGCGCGAGCTCAAGCAGCTCGGGCAGCAGGTGGCGGAGCAGCGCGCCAACCTGTTTGACGCGGCCGCGCGGGGGGAGGCCCTGGCGGCAGCGCTCGCGCAGTCGGCCGAGGCCATGGGGGGACTGGGGGCGGCGCTGGGGGCGCTCGAGCGCCTCGAGTACGCGTCGTTCGGGACGCCGTTTTTGCTGGAGGAGAGGCGGCGGCAAAATGGCGGCGGTGGCGATGGCGGCGGCGGCGATGGCGGCGAGGCACAACAACAACACCCCGGCAATGCCGCCGCCGCGTCTTCTTCGCGGCGGGAGCTGTGCGCCGCGCTCTCGTGCGCGTCGGCCGGCGCGCTCGCCGCGCGCGGCCCGTGCGAGCGCGCGGCCGCGGCCGTGCGCGGCGGCCTCGCCCCCCTGCGCGCCGTGGCCTCGGACACGGCCGCGGCGACCGCCGCCTTTCGCCAGCGCGAGCGCGCAAGACTGTCGGCGGCCACGCTGCGCAGGGACCTGGAGCTGCGCCGCGCCGCGCTGGCGGCGGCGCAGGCCGTGCCGGCGTCGGCCGGGGGCGCACAGCGGCGCCAGCGGCTGGGCGCCGAGCTCGCGCGCGCCGAGGCGGCCCTGGCGGCGGCCGAGGCGACGTACTCGCGCGTGGCCGCGCAGAACCGCGCCGAGGTGGACGCATACCGGCGCGAACGATCGCGGTCGCTGTCGGCAGCTCTTCTGACGATGGTGCGGGGGGAGGCCGAGGCGTGGCGAGGGATGGAGGAGGCGACGGCGGCGGCGGTGGCGGCGGCGGGCAGCGGGTCGCCGTAGAGCCAGTGGTGCGCGAGAGAGAGAGGATCTGGTTTTTTGCATCTGCTTTGCTCGCATATGGACAGGGGAGCGGCGCAAGCGCGCCCTCCGTGAAAAGAGAGACACACACTCAAAAAAGTCGGACAGGGGCCGCAGCAGCAGCGCGAGAGAGAGGCGTTTCGTTTTCTTCTCTTCTCGCGTGCGCGCGTGGAAAAAACGGGGGAGGCGACGACGACAAAACGACGAACAGACAAAACAAAACATCACGCATCCGACGAACAACATTCCGACGACATTTTCGCGGGGGGGGGGGGGGGGGGGGGGCGGAGGGCAGCAGCCAGATCGGGAGGCGCGCCAAAGAGAGAAAAAGGAAAAGGCGAGGACGCTGGGGAAAAAAAAGAGAGAGAAACAAGAGAGCGCGATCTTCGCTCACGCAGCCGCGGGTTTGTCATCGCCCCCGCCGCCGCCGCCGGCCGCAGCGTGGCGCGCGCGCTTCGAGGCGGGCGTCAGGAAGGCGGCGGCGGCGGCGGCGGCGGCGGCCGGCGGGCCGCGGGGGGCCGCCGCCGGGGTGTTGTCCTTTTGCTGCTTGGCCGACGGCTGCCGCTGCTGCTGCAGCTGAGGCTGCGGCTTCTTGGGCCGCGTGCCGCTGCCGCCGCTGCCGCCTGCGCCGCCGCCGCCCTCGACACCGCCGCTCCCGCCGGCGCCGCCGCCAGCTCCGCTGTTGCTGCCGTGGGCGGCGTTGTCGGGGGGGCCAGCACCGCCGGGCGGGGGCGCGCGGGGCCGCGCCGCGCAGCCGTCGAGCACGCGCTGCGGCGGGCCGCCACCGCCGTCCTCGTCCTTGCCGCTGTCGCCACCGTTGCCGGTGCGGGCGAGGATGGCGGCGAGCGCGGCCGCAGGGCCGGCGCTCGTGCCCTGGCGCTGCTGCTGCTGCTGCTGCTGCCGCGGCTGGCCGTCGCGGGCGCGCTTGGCGCCGCCGCCCTGGTGCGACAGGGGCTGCTTGGGAGGTTGCTGCTGCGGAAGCGCGCCGGCGGCGCCGCCCTCGGCGGACGGGGCGCGGCCAGCAGCCGCGCCGGCGCCGGCCGAAAGCGGGCGCGCCGCCGGGGCAGCAGCAGCCCCAGCCGCCACTGCCGGCGCCTGCTGCTGCTGCTGCGCCAGGAGGTGCTGGTGGTGGTGCCGCTGGTGGTGGTGCTGGCGCTCGAGCGCCTCGAGCCGCCGCTCCCGCTCGCGGGCCGCGCGCTCGCGCTCGGCCAGCGCCCGCAGCGACCGCTCCTGCGCGGCCGCCGCCGCCGCCGCCTGCATCAGCGTCGCCACGGCCAGCGCGGCCGGCTGCCCGACGTCGCTGACGAGGTCTCCCACCGTCACGGTGGTGGCGAGGAGCTCGCGCGCGACCGCGGCGTCGCACGCGGCCCCGGCAGCGCCGCTGGCGACGAGCAGGACGGCGTCGGCCCAGGACCAGGTGGCGTTGGCGCCGCCGGCACTGCCGCCGCTGCCCGTGCCGCCGGGCCCGCCGCCGCTGGCGCCGTTGTTCTCCGGGCCGGCGCCGCCGTTGTTCGCGCCCGTCCGCAGCGCGGCCGCCGGCGAACCGGTCGCCAGAACGAGCTGATGCTGTTGCTGCTGCTGCTGCTGGGATGGCGCCGCCGGAGCCAAGGAGCCGGCGGGGCCCGGCGGGGCCTGCCCTGGGGAGAACGGCCGGGGCGGCAGTGGCGCCTTGGCGGCGGCGGCGGCGGCGGCGGCGGCAGGCGCGCCCGCGCTGTTGCCGGGCGCCTGCGCCTCGGCTTGCGACTGTTGCTGCTGCTGCTGCTGCTGCTGGCGCTGCTGCTGACCGTGGCCGTGGTGGTGGTGGTGATGGTGGTGGTGGTGCACGGCGTTGGGGTCGTCGTTGCCGTTGCCGGCTGCGGCGGGGCCGCCGCCGCCGCCGCCGGGCGACGCAGACGCGCCGGCCTGCTGCTGCTGCTGAAGCGGGCGCGGGCGCATCAGGCCGGCGGCGCTGGCCGCGCCCCTCGGCGACGGGGCGGCAAAGCCGCCGCCCATCTGCGGAGCAGGGCCGCCGCCGACGCCGCCGTGCGGGCCTCCGAGGGTCCCCGCCGCCGCCGCCGCCGGGGGCGAGCGCCACAGGGCTCCCCCCGCTGCCGCCGCCGCTGCGGCCCCCGCCGCCGCCGCTGCGGGCGAAAGCGCACGCCGGTCCTCGACGCCCGGGCTGTTGCTTGCCTTGTGCACGAGCGGGGGCAGGGCGCCTGCGGCGGCGGGCCGCCCGCCGCCGCCGGCGCGGCCGGACGGGAAGGGGCCCGCGCCGAGGGGGCGAGGGGGCGGGGCGGCAAAGGCCGCCGCGGCCGCGGCAGTGGCCCCAGCACCGCCGCCGCCGCCGCCCGCCTCTGTCATCATCGCGGCGTCGTCCTCGGCGTCGTCGTCGCCGCCGGCCTCGTCGTCGCTGTCGGCGTCGCTGTCCTCCTCGCCCGCGACAAAGTCGGCCCCGGCCGCGCGCCGGCGGCGCCGGCGCTCGCAGCGGCGGCGGCGCTGCTGCAGCTGCACGGCCGCCGCCATGGCGGCGGCGGCGGCGGCCTGCGCGGTGGCGGCCGCGAGCAGCGGCGGCGGCGGCGGGGGCGGCAGCAAACAAGGCTGCTGCTGCTGCTGCTGCTGCTGGAGCATGCGGTACTCCTGCTCGAGCAGCTGCGCGTCGAGGTCCATGTCGTCGAGGTCCTCCTGACGCTGAGCCGCGGCGCCGGCGGCTTGTTGTTGGGCGGCGGCGGCGCCTGCCACGGGCTGCTGCTGCTGCTGCTGCTGCTGCTGCTGCTGCCCCCCGGGCCGTCCGTCGCCGCCGCTGCCGTCGGCGCCCAGGCAGACGCCGCTCTGCTGCAGCGCGGCCCCGCTGCCAACGTTGCCGCTGCCGTGCGCGCCGCTGCCGCCGTTGGCGCCGGTGCCTCCTCCTCCGTTGCATCCTCCTCCGTTGGCGCCTCCTCCTCCTCCTCCGTTGGCGCCGGTGCCCCCGCTGCCGCCGTTGAGCCCGCCTCTGCCGCCCCCAGAGTCGCCGCCGCCCGAGGCGCCGCCGGAGCCGCCGACGCCGCAGCCTGCCGCGCGCTGGGCGGCCGTGCTGCCCTTGCCGGCAGCGGCGGCGGCGGCGGCGGTGATCATCGCTGCGCTCGCAGGGACGCGGCCGCCGCCAGCGCCAGCGCCGCCCTGCTCTCCTCCTCCCCCTCCTCCTCCTGCTGCTGCTGCGTCCGCGGGAGGCACCAGGTGCATGAGCAGGTCGACGCCCGCGGACCCGGCGCGCGCGGCGCCCGGGGCTCCCGGACCACCGCCGCCCGAGGTCCCAGCACCGCCGCCGCCGCCGCCGCCAGCGGCCGCACCGCCGCCGCCGCGGCTGGCGCTGCCGCCCGACTCTAGCAGCGCGGCCGCGCGCGCGAGGCAACTGTTGGTGGCCCGCTGCGGGGGGCTCGCTGCCGCGAGGGGGTCGGCGCCACCGTCGGGGCCCGCTTGTCCCGCGGGGCGCTTGGCCGGCCGCGGCAGCGCGAGGGCGGCGCCGGCGCTGTCTGCTGCGACTGCTGCTTCCGACCCGACCACGAGCTGCTGCTGCTGCTGCTCCTCAAAGCACACAGGGCCCGAGTCGCGGGCGCGCTTGTCGCCGAGCAGCGGCGGGGACGGCCCGGGACCCGCGGCGAGGCCGGCCGCGCGCGCGTGCGCCTCCCACGCGCGCTCGAGCGCGTCGGCGGCCGCGAGGCCCTCGCCGCGCGCGGCGGCGGCGGCGTCGCCCTGCTGCTGCTGATCCGGTGCTGGAGCGGCGGCACCGGCCGCCGCCGCCGCCGCCGCCGCCGCCGCCGTGGCCGCCGCGCCGAGGCAGGCGCGGCAGCGCGCAAACATCAGCGCGACGTCGGCGGCGAGGCCCTCGGGCGCGGTGTAGCTGCCGGCCTCGAGCGCGGCGACGATGGCGTCCAGCATGAGCGGGGCGGGGGGCGGCGGCGACCTGTTGTTGTGCGCGGCAGCGGCCGCGGCTGCGCCGCTCGAAGCGGCGGCGGCCGCGGCCGCACCTGCCGTGACGGGCGTGGCGGTGGACGACGAGCGGCGCTGCTGCTGCTGCTGCATTTGCTGCTGCTGCTGCTGCTGCTGCGTGACGGACGAGTCGCGCGCGGCCCCGTCCGCGGTCACGGGCGCGGGGGCCGAGCCGGCGAGGCCGCCGCTGCCGCTGCCCCCGTTGCCGCCGCTGCTGGCCGCCGCCGCCACCGCGCGCTGCAGGCGCGCGGCGCCCGGGTGCTGCAGCAGCAGCGCCAGGACGTGGCGCGCGGTCGTGGTCCACGCGGTCCCCGAGCCGGACTTGCCGCCGAGCGAGCTGCCCGCGACGACGGTGGCGACGACCATGCCCGCGGCCGCCGCGGCCGCGGCCGCCGCGGCGCCGCTGTCCTTGTTGTTGGGGTTGTTGCCGGCGTTGCGGGGGGCGAGCGATGCGGGCGACAGCAGCGCTCCCGCCGCCGCCTGGCGCGCCGCGCGCGGGGGGGGCACGGGCGGGAGCATCCCGTCGGCCCCGCGGGCGGGCGGGGGCATGCTGCCGAGCGCGGCGTCGCCCCCGCCGACCGTGCCGGCAACGATGAGCCCGCCGCCGGCGGCGCTGCCCAGCCACGGCGACGACGACACGTAGTCGGTCGTGTTGCCGCCGTGAGTGCCGTTGGCGCCGCCGCCGTTGGCGCCGTTGCTGCCGTTGGCGCCCCCGCCGCCGTTGGCGCCGCCGCCGCCGTTGGCCCCGCCGCTGCCGCCGCCGCCGCCGCCCGCGTCGGTCGTCTGCTGCTGGCCGCCGCCGCCTCCTCCTCCTCCGGTGGTCGTGTTGTTGTTGTTGTTGTTGTTAGCGGCGGCTGCGCCAGACGGGTCTTGTTGCTGCTGCTGCTGCTGTTGTTGGTGCGGCGAGGGGGCGCTTCCAGGCCGCAGCTGCTGCTGCTGCTGCTGCTGCTGCTGGGCGAGCGCGACGCGCCCGCGCTGCCGCTGCAGCTGGCGCCGCGCCTGCTCCTGCTGCTGCAGGAGCCAGTGCTGGCCTGCGGCCGCGTTGCCGCTGCCGCCCGTGCCTTGCGGCGCGCCCGCGTCCGCCGCCGGGTTTGCGGCGGCGGCGGCGGCGCCAGCTGCGGCACCACCAAGGGCGGCAGCGGGCCTCCGGGCGCCCGGCGGCGCGCCGCCGGCCAGCGGGGACAGGGCCGGGGCGCGGCGCGCGCCGGCGGCCCCGCCTGCCGGCGGCGGCGGGCGCGACGAGGCGTTGCCGCCGTTGCCGCCGCCGCCGCCGGCTGCCGCCGCCGCCGCCTGGAGCGCGGCAAGCGTGTCGGCCGCCTCGACGCTCTGCGACCCGAGCTCCGAGACGAGCGAGCGCTCGCGCCCGCCATCGCCGCCGCCGCCGCCGCCGCGCGGGGTGGGTGCGTTAGGGTTGCTGCCGCCGCCGGCGTGCTGCTGCTGCTGCTGCTGCTGTTGCCCCTCGGGGTCGCCGCCGCCGCCGCCGCCGCCGCCGTCCCCTGTTGCTGTCGTGGCGGCGGTCGCCGCCATGGGGCCGGGGGTGTATCGCCGCCACGCGTGGTGCCGCCAGTGGTGCAGGGGCGGCTGCTGCCGGGGGCTCGGGTGGCCGGCTTCGGCGCCGGCGACGGCGGCGCTGCTCGGGGGCGTCGCCGCTCCTGCCGCCGCCGTTTTGGCGGCGGCGGCGTTGGCAATGGCGGCGGCGGCGGCTGGCCCAGACGGGCGAGAGGGGGAGGCTGCTGCAACAGCGGCGGCGGCGGCGCGGGCAGTGGCGGGTCGCGCGCCCGTTCCTGTTCCTGCTGTCGCTCCTCCTCCCGCGGCAATGGCTGGATCGGCACCGTTGGCGCCGGTCATGGCCGCGACGGCGGCCGCCAGCGCCGCGGCCTGGCCGCCGCTGCCGCCGCTGCCGCCGCCGCCACGGCCGCCGCTGCCGCCGCTGCCGCCCGCGCCGATGGCGCCGCCGCCGCCGGCCGAGCCCGAGTTGCCGCCGAGCAGAGCCGCGGCCAGGCCCGAGGTGTCGAGCAGGCCGCGCCGCAGCGAGCCGCTGCTCATCAGCATCATGCTGGTGCCGCAGAGGGCAGGGGGGACGCCGTTGTTGTTGCCGCCGCCGCCGCCGCCGCCGGCGCTGCCGAGGCCGCCGCTGCCGCCGTTGAGGCCCGGCAGCGACAGGGCCCCCACCGCGGCCGCCGCGGCCGCGAGCGGTCCGCCGCCGCCGCTGCCGGAGGGTGCCATGAACAACTGCGGGTGTTGTTGTGATTGCTGCTGCTGTTGTTGCTGCTGTTGTTGCTGCAGCGACGGCGACGGCTGCCGGCGCGGGGGGGCGCCTCCTCGGCCGCCAGCGGCGCCAGGTCCGTCCGAGGCGGGGGCCGCTGAAGCATCGAGCGGCTGCTGCTGCTGCTGCTGCTGCTGCTGCTGGCCTGGGAGCCGCGGGGGGGGACCGGCACCCCCCGCGCCGAGCTCGTCCTCGCTCGCGGTCGTGAGCAGGTCGCCGCCGTTGCCACCGACGCGCCGGCCCGAGGCGCCGCCGGGGAGGGCGCCGGCGCCGGGGCCGGGCGGCCCGCCGCGGCGGTTCAGGTGCCGCCGGTCCTTGAACCACTTCTTGACGATCTCGCGCGGCAGGCCCGTCTGCTCGGCCAGGCGCGTGTAGTCGTCGGGCGTCGGCTGGTTGTGCTCTGTTTTTTTGTTTTTGAGTGGGTGTGTGGTGGTGGGTGGGGTTTTTTTGTTTGCGGGGGTCGGAGGAGAGGGGTCGGAAAAAGCGGCGGCGGCGGCGTTGCGGGGGCGGGCGGCGGGTGGTCGAGCGCGGCGTCTCCGCGTCGCGCGCGCGCCGCGTCGCCCTTTTGGACTGACCAGTGTAGGCGGTCTCCAGCAAGGCGACCTGCCAGGCCTCCTTCCTTAAGACCATCGTGGCTGTGGAGGAACGGAGGAGGGGGGGAAGAAGGAAAAAGAGGGGGGGAGGGGGGCGGGACGCTTTTTGGTCGAGGGGGGGTCGAGAGAAGCCTCTCGTCGCTCAATGGGTCATCGCGATGGCGCGCGCGGATGCATCGAGGGCTCCGCGGACGTTCTTGATGGTCCGGGGTCGGCCCTGGCCTCGCGCTTCAAAGACTCGGGCGAAAAGGGGGCGGAAAAGGGGGGGGGAAAAGAGCTCCCGAAAAAGGGAGAGAAGGGGGGGACGAAGGCGTTTTCCTCTCGCGAAACAGGGGGGGGAATCGATGGACTTCTTCGAGGGGCCAAAAGGCGGTGGGAAAGGAGAGATACAAGCGCTCGAATGACGGTTGGGGGGGAGGGGCGGGCGAAAAGTAGTCGGGGGTTTTGGGAGGGCAAGCACGGCGAGGGGCGAGGGAGGAGGAAGAGGAGGAGAGAGAGAGACCCACAGCACTTGAAGCCCCCTTTCGCCGCCCCTAGACAACTTCCCATGACACAAAAGAACCTAGGCGCGCCGCAGTGAACTACTGCCGCGATCTCTCTTAACTTTGAAAAACGCACGGCGATAGCGATCGCGCCGCTTCCCCCCACCCAATGGCCGCGCGCAAATGATCACGCGCAAAACCAGAACTCCCCCGTCGACATCAACCGCCACCCGCGCTCGCCCCTGGATGCGCGGCGCCCTGCTCGCGGCCCGACAGACCGCGGGCGCGCGGCACCCTCACGGCGGCAGCCCCTTCAGGCGGCAAGGAGGATCCGGATCAGGAAGCGAGATGGGCCGCGGCGGCCAAGCCTCGGCGTCGGCGGCGGCCGCGCCAGCCCCGCCTTCGTCCACCGACGTCACGCGCCTCAACTTTGAGTCCGAGGCCCTCCCCGCCCTGCTCGCCGCCCTCGACTCCCCCGCCGCGGCCTTCGTGGCCCTCGACCTCGAGATGACGGGGCTGTTCCTCCCACGCGCCGACGGGCGGGCGGGCGGGGGGGGCTACCTCGACGGCCCTGAGGACAGGTACGCGACGGTCGCCGCCTCGGCCGCGGCCTTTGTCCCCAATCAGGTGGGCCTCTCGGTGTTTGAGCGCGCGCCTGTGCCCTCCTCCTCCTCCTCCGCCACCCTCTCCTCCGCCACCACCTGGCGCGCCAAGACGTTCAACATCTGGGTGACCCCCTCGGCGCTGCCCCCCGTCGACGACGGCGGCGGCGGCGGGGGCTCCGCCGCCGCCTTGCCGCCGCGCCGCGTCTTTTCGTGCGACGCCGCGTCGCTGAGGTTCCTCGACGCGCACGGGTTTGATTTCAACCGCGTCGTGCGCGAGGGCGTGCCCATGATGCCCGCGCTCGAGCGGGACGCGCGCATGGCGGCGGTCGAGAGGCGGTGGGGCGGGGTGGCGCCGGGGGCGGGCGGCGCGGGCGGCAGGGCTGGAGGCGGCGGCGGCGGCGGCGGCGGCGGCGGCGGCGGCGGCGGCGGCGGCGGCGGCGGCGGCGGCGGCGGCGGCAACGCAGAGTCCCCGGCTGAGCAGCAGCAGCAGCAACAACAAGCGCCCCCACCGCCACCACCACCACCACCACCACCACCCCCACTCACCCCGGCCGACGCGCTCGCCGCCGTCAAGGCCGACGTCTCCCCCTCGGACGCGGCCTTCGTGGACGCCGTCGTCGCCGCCGCCGAGGCGTGGCTTGCGGCGGGCCCCGCCGCGCCGCCGCGCCTGGCCCTGCCGCCGACGCCCGGGTCCTACCGCCGCCGCCTCGCGTGGCGCGCCGTCGAGGCGCGCTTTGGCGCCGGGCGCGCCTTTCCCGCCGCCGCCGATGCTAATGATGCCGAGGACGAGGACGAGGTGCAAGAGGCGGGCGCGGCCGCCGCCACAGAGGACGGCAAGACCCCCACCACCACCACCAACAACAACAAACCCTGGCCCGGCTTTTGGGTCGACAGCGCCGGCGGCGCCGAGGACGCGGTCGAGCTGCTCGCCGCGGGCGGCGGCCACGGCCGCGCGCCCTCGGCCCACCGCCTCGAGCTCGTGCGCGCGGCCTCCGCCCGCGCCGCCGCCCTCGCCGCGCGCGAGAGGCTCGACGAGCAGCGCCGCGCCGTCGCTTCGTGCTCGGGCTTTTTGCGCGTGCTCGAGGCGATCCGCGACCGCACGGGGCCCGCTTCTGGTGGAAGCGGCGGCGGCCGCCGGCTGGGCCTGCCCGTGGTCGTGCACAACGGCGCCTTTGACCTGGCCTACCTGCTCGCCGCGGGCGCCGCGGGGCAGGGCCTCCCGCCGGCCGACCGCCTGCCCCCGGGAGCGGCCGCGTCCCTGGCGCTCCCGCCGACCTGGCCGGGCTACAAGGCCCTCGCGCGCGAGTGGTTCCCGGGCGGGGTGTACGACACCAAGCACCTGAGCGAGTGGCTGCGGCGGGCGTCCAAGGAGGAGGCGGCGGCGGCGGCGGCGGCGGCCTCCTTTGCGGCGGCGGGGGGCGCAGGAGGCGGCGGCGGGGGCGGCGGCAGCCCGCGCGATGGTCGCCCCGCCGCGGCGGCGGCGGCGGCCGCGGCCGGGCCCCCGGTCCTCTTTGGCGGGCGCCTCGGCACGGCCCTCGGCGAGCTCTTCTCCGGGCTGTACGGCGGCGGCGGCGAGGGCGCCGAAGAGCCATCGGTCATCGACGACGGCGACGCCGCTGGCGGCGAGCCGGCCGCGCCGAACGCGCGCGAGGCGGCGGAGGACCTGCTCAGGCGGGCGGCGGCGGCAAGCGGCGGCAACGGCGGCGGCAAGGGCGGCAAGGGCGATGGCAACGGCGGCGGCAACGGCGCCGGCAACGCGCCCCCCCCCCTCCTCCTCCCCCAAATCGAGCACGCCGAGGGCTACGGCGCCAAGTACCGCGCGCTGGCCCCCGGGGAGGCCGCGCACGAGGCAGGGTACGACGCCTTCATGACGGGCGCGGTGTTTGCCGCGCTCGCGCCACTCGTGCGCGCGCGGCGGGCGCTGGCCGCCGCCGGGGAAGAGGCGTCGCCGTCGCCGCCCTCGTCCGCCGCCGCCGCCGACGACGACGGCCACCCGCTCGCGCCGCTGCGCCCCTTCCTCGGCCGCCTCAACGTGAGCGGCAGCGACCTCCCGCACGCCGCGCTGTGGGAGGACCCGGTCGGCGAGGGCACGCCCGACCCGTCCGCGCCGCGCAGGCCGCTCGTGCTGTGGCTCGGGCCGGCGGCGGCGGCGGCGGGCGACGCACAAGCCCCCTCCTCGTCCACCTCGCCGCCGCTCGCGCGCGCCTCGGACGTGGCGCGCCTGGCCACTGCCGCGGGCCTCGGCCCGGGCGTGCGCGTGCACCTGCAGCCCCCGCCCGCGTACGAGCGCGTCGCCGCGGCCGCGGGCGTCGACCGCCCCGCCGTCGGCGCGCTGCTCGAGCTGCCGCGGCCCCAACAGCAGCAGCAGCAGCAACAGCAGCAGCAGCAGCAGGCGCCCCCGCCGCCGCCGCCGTCGCCACTCACGGCCGAGGCGGCCGCGGACAAGCTCAACGCCCACCTGCGCGGCATGGGCCCATGCGAGCTGTCCGGCCTGCGCGCCATGACGTACGAGGCGTACGCGTGCCTGCGCGCGCAGGAGGAGCGGCGCGTGGACGCGGCGCTGGCGGCGCTGGCGGCCGAGGCAGAGGGCCGCGGGGGAGGCGGCGGCGGCGGTGACCGTGGCGGCGGCCGCAAGCGCCCGCGCGACGACGCGCAACTAGAACAACGAGGAGGAGGGGAGGATCTGGCCCGCCGCTCGTGGTGCTCGATCATGTGATCATTAGTATCTTGGAGAGAGACAGCAAGAGTGTAAGGGACAGGCGACGCATTTGCGATATCTTTTCGTGTTTTTTCAAAAGGCTTTGCGGGTGGCGCGCGCGGCGCGTGTTCGGTCGAGGAGCTGTCGGCCTTTTTATTCCGCGCCCGCGCACACGCTTGGTTTTCCCCCTAGCGTCGTCGTCCTCACGCGGCCTCCTCTGCCGCGGCCGCCGCCGGCGAAGCTGCAGGCGCCTCGGCCTCGGCCACTTTGGCCTTGGCAAGGTCCGCCGCGAGCGAGTCCGCCGCGTCCGCAGGCTTCTCGGCCTTGTCCTCCTCCTTCTCCTCCTCCTTGTCGTCGTCATCCCCATCTCCGCTCACGCTCCCGCTCTCCGCCGCCACGCCCAGCACCTCGGCGTTCTTCGCCGCCGCCTCCTCGACGCCCTTCTTGAACTCGAGCGCCTTCTCGGGCGAGCCAAAGCGGATGCAGAAGAGCTCGACGCGCTGCTCCTCCTCGGCGAAGTCCACGGCGGACCACACCCAGGCCTTGTCGCTGCCCGTGTGCTCCTGGAGCTTGGTGCCCGGCATGACGATGTGGTTGGCGCGGATCTTGAGCGTGCGCGCCTCGCGCATCAGCAGGCGCGTGCGGTGGTTCTGCTTGTGCTTCAAGAGGCGGACGCTGCCGAGGCCGCGCTCCTTCCACTCGTTGCCCGAGGCGTCGAAGCGGTAGAGCTTGCACTTGAGCTCGAGCACGGCGTCCTCGTCCTCCTCGCCCGTGTTGGTCTCGACCTCCTGCAGCTGCACGATGGGCTTAAACTCGGCCTGGCACTCCTCCTCGGGCGCGGCCGCGTTGTCGTCGTCGTCGCCTGCGGCGGCGGCGGCGTCTCCGGCGGCGCCGGCGGACGGCGCGGCCGCGGCGACGCCTGTGAAGCCGCCCGTGCCGGCAAAGGTGCTGGCCGATCCGAAGACGGGCGTGGGCTGTTTGTGTGGGGTTTGTGGTTTGGTTTGGTTGAGGGGTGGGCGTCGTTGTGTGTGAGCGAGCTCGCGGATGAGGGCAAACGACGACGAGGGGTCGTCGGTCTCTCTCTCTCGCTTTTGTCTCGGCGCGCGCGAGCGCCGAGGCGACCACAAGTACGACGCACCTTCTCCTCCGCCGCCGGCGTGACGGTCTTGGTCTCCTCGGTCATGGTTGGGGGGTGTTGTTGCGAACGCGCTAGAGAGAGAGAGAGGTTTGAAGAGAGAGGGGGTGTTGCTCTTTGTTCGGTTTTGTCTGTGTGCGCGCGATCTGGGCGGGTGTAGGCGCGGAGGCGAGCAAGGTGTCTTCCGAGGTGGGACGCAAAGGGGGTGCTGTGTTGTGTGTGTGAGTGATGTGTGATGTGTGCGGCGGTGCGGCGGCGCGAATGAGGAGAAGGAGTAGAAGAAGCCTCTCCGAGACTCTTGCCTCCACTCTCTCCACTCTCCACTCCGCCTCCTCGCCCTCCTCCCTCCAAGTCCGCGCCCCCGCCCCCGCCGCAAACCGAGCCACACGCACACTCCCGCGCGTACTACCTTCGATCCCCCTCCCTCTTCGCAACCGCAAGCACCCACAAACGCCCCGCGGCGCCCAAATACACACACGCAACCGCCTTCGCGAGAGAGAGCTCAAAGAGCCTCCCGCCGCGCGCGCCTCCACACGCACCCACTACCCGCCGCGCCCGCGAGCACTACTACGCGCCCTCCCGCGCCCCCTCGCGCGCGCGCGCCCCGTGTGCCCGTTCCCCCCGACAGAGCGCACGCACGCCACGCACAAGCGCCCCCGCGAAATCAAAACCATCACGATGAGCGTCAAGACGCTCAACGCGCGCGCCGAGACCATGGGGCAGACGGCGGCCCTGTTCATGAACATCAACGCGGCAAAGGGGCTGCTCGACGTCATGAAGACCAACTTCGGGCCCAAGGGCACGATCAAGATGCTCGTCAGCGGCTCGGGAGGTGAGAGGGAGGGAGGGAGAGAGAGCGGGCGTTGGCGGCGGCGGCGGCGTGCGCGCAAGACGGCGGCCGCGAGCAGAGAGCGCGCGGACCAACCAAACACTCACGCCCCAACCAACCTTTTTCACCCCACCCTAAAAAAACCAGACATCAAGCTCACCAAAGACGGCAACGTCCTCCTGCGCGAGATGCAGATCCAGAACCCCACGGCCGTCATGATCGCGCGGGCGGCCGTCGCGCAGGACGACGTGACGGGCGACGGCACCACGAGCGTCGTCTTACTGATCGGCGAGCTGCTGCGCCAGGCCGAGCGCTACCTGTCCGAGGGCGCCCACCCGCGCGTCATCGTCGAGGGCTTCGACATCGCCAAGACGGCCCTGGTGGAGTTTCTGGACGCGTTCAAGACGCCCGTCGACTTTGGCTGCCTCAACAGCAAAAAGGAGGGCGACAAGGAGGCGGCCGCGCGGCAGCGCGAGCTCCTGCGCTGCGTGGCGCGCACCTCGCTGCGCACCAAGCTGCAGGACGCGCTGGCGGACCAGCTGACGGACATCGTGACGGACGCGGTGCTGACGATCCGCCGCCCGGACGAGCCGATCGACCTGTACATGGTGGGTTGGTCAAAAAGCAGTCCCCCAACGCGAGCGAGCAGCGAGGACGACCGGCGCGCGCGCGCTCGCTCGCTCTCTTTCGGTCGCCCCCCGAGAGGGAAACAAAAAAAAAGACCGCCACTGACCCACCCCAAAAAACCCCAACCAACAACACCAACAACACCATCAAACCACCAAACTCAAACAGGTCGAGATCATGCACATGCGCCACAAGCTCGACCAGGACACCCGCCTCGTCAAGGGGCTCGTGCTGGACCACGGCGCGCGCCACCCGGACATGCCAAAGCGCCTTGGCAGCAGCGAGGGCTCGTCCGGCGGCTCGTCCGGCGGCGTGCACGTGCTGGCGTGCAACCTCTCGCTCGAGTTCGAGCGCCCCGAGGTCAACGCCGGCTTCTTCTACGGCAGCGCCGAGCAGCGCGAGAAGCTCGTCGCGGCCGAGCGCGCCTACACCGACGCGCGCTGCCAGAAGATCATCGAGCTGAAAAAATCCGTCTGCAAGCCGGGCGAGGGCTTTGTCGTCATCAACATGAAGGGCATCGACCCGCCCTGCCTCGACATGCTCGCGAAGGAAGGGATTTTGGCGCTGCGGCGCGCCAAGCGCCGCAATATGGAGCGCCTGTCGCTCGCGTTCGGCGGGCACGCGGTGAGCGCCGAGGAGGACCTGAGCGCGGAAGCGCTGGGTTTTGCGGGGCAGGTCTACGAGCACGTCCTCGGGGAGGACAAGTACACGTTCGTGGAGGACGCGCGCGAGCCGCGCTCGTGCACTATCCTCATCAAGGGGCCCAACGACCACACGATCGCGCAGATCAAGGACGCCGTGCGCGACGGCCTGCGGGCGGTGAAAAACGCCATCGACGACGGCGCCGTCGTGGCGGGGGGGGGCGCGTTTGAGATCGCGGCGGCGCACCACCTGCGCTCGCACGCCAAGAAGAAGGCGCAGGGGCGCGCCAAGCTGGGCGTCGAGGCGTTTGCCGAGGCGCTGCTGGGCGCGGTCAAGGTGCTGGCGGAGAACGCCGGGTACGACGCGCAGGAGGCGGTGATCAAGCTGCAGGAGGAGTTTGAGGCGCAGGGCGGGGAGGAGGGGGGGGAGGGCGGGAAAGCGGGGGGGGGGCGCGAAAGTGGGGCTCGACCTCGCGACGGGGGAGCCCTGCGACCCGGCCACGGCGGGCGTGTACGACAACGCGCTGGTCAAGCGGCAGGTGCTCAACTCGGCGCCCGTGGTGGCGAGCCAGCTGCTGCTGGTGGACGAGGTGATGCGCGCGGGCGTCAACATGCGGCGGTGATTTGTTGAGGGTCGGGTTTTTTTTTTTGGTTTTCCGGCGGCGGCCGGCGACGGTCCGAGCAACCCCCCTCGCCGCCACGCGACAAAAAGAGGACACGAACGAAACCAACACACAACTGTTTTTCTTCTCCGCAGCTTCCAGCCGCCTTTGTTTACAGGCGCGCGCGCCTCTCTCTGTTGTAATACGCAGAGCGACAAAAGAGCCCCTTGTGTGCGTGTTCCTTCTCGTCGAGCGCCCGTCTGTCGACGCGGCCTGTCGCACGCTGTCGAGGGTCAAAACACCAAAAACCAAAAGCAATCATGATCGCCGCCGCGTCAAAGTTCGACCCGACCCAGACGGCGCGCATCCTCGCCGAGTCGTGCGAGCGCGAGTCTCGCGCGGCGGCGAGGCACCCGGCGGCTAGGGAGGCGGCGGCGCGGCCGTTCACGCTTTCACCCGGGCTGGCGAAAGGTGAGGGAGGGCGTCGCTCGACGGAAAAAAAAAGGCGCAAAAAAATCGACAAAATATGCAACACACCCCTCAGAAACTCGATCGATCGATCGCCCCCCCCCCCCTCCCCCTCAAAACACAGGCGCCCTCCCGCTCAAGCCCAACGCCATGCGCCCGGACGACTGGCGTGTGGACGAGGCGGCCGTGTCGGCCGCGGGTGCCAAGATGGCGGCGATGGCGCCAGAGCGCGGGGGAGCGGCGCAAGCGTGCGATGGTGATCGAGCGGCCGCCGACGAGGAGGACTGGCGGCGCCTGCTGCCGCCGTCGACAAACGGGGAGTACGGGTCGCACCTGGCGCTCATCAGCGCGGCGCTCGAGGCAGAGGCCGCTGCTGCGACGGGGGAGACCGGCAGCGGCAGCGGCGGCACCAGCACCAGCACCAGCACCAGCACCAGCACCAGCACCAGCACCAGCGGCGCCAGCAGCACCTCCCCGTTCGCAGCAAGCCTGCGCTTGCTGGCCGGCAGCGGTGGCGGCGGCGGCGGCGGCGGAGCTGACCCCTCCCCCCCGATCTGGGCCCCCGACTACGGCCGCAAGACGAGCGCCGTCACGCAGTTCGCGTCGACCTACGTCGCCATGCTCGGCCATTCGCCGTTCTCGTCGCTCGGACGCGCGACGGCGGGAGCGGCGGGAGCGGCAAGCGGGAGCGGCGGCAAGAGCAAGCGCGGTTGATGAGGGAGGGAAAGCGCCGCTCTCGCGCGCCCCCACACACGCTACTGCACTTACTTCCTAGCGACCCTTCCAGAGCAGCTGACCCCTGTCTTGAAAACATAAACAACAACCGCCACCGCGCCCGCTATCGATCAGAAGGTTTAAAAAAGCGAGGGGCTGTCGACGACGATGGCCGCTCCCCCTCCTTCCCTGCGCGTCGGCATGCGCGTGGCCATCGGCCCCGACCGCGCCACCGTGCGCTACGTGGGACCCGTGCAAGGGCAGCCGGGCGCGTGGGTCGGGGTCGAGTGGGACGACCCGTCGAGGGGCAAGCACGACGGGTCGCTCGCCTCTTCCTCTGCTCCCTCCTCGTCCTCCTCCTCGTCCCGCGCGCGGTACTTCTCGTGCGCGGCGGGCGAGGGCTCGACGGCCGGGTCGTTCGTGCGCGCGGAAAAGGTGCGCGCGCCGCGCACGGTCGAGCAGGCGCTGCTGGACCGCTACTGCGGCGGCGGCGCCGGCGGAAACGAGAGTGCGGGCGGCGCGGCGCCGACGAGCGGCGGCAGCGGCGCCGCCGCGCCTTCGCCGCCGCCGCTGCTGCTCCCGACGGCCTCGGGCCGCCGGCTCGTCGAGGTCGAGCTCGTGGGCGAGGCGCGCGTGCGCGAGCGCCTGGCCAACACGCGCCTGCTGACGTCGGCGCGGCTGGTGAACGCCGGGATCGGGCGCGCTGTCGAGGGGGAGGAGGAGCAGGAGCAGGAGCAGGAGGAGGGGCAGGAGGGGGAGGGCGGCGGGCGGCCAGCAGCGCGCCTCGCCGCCGCCGAGTTGCGCCTCGCCGCGCTCGCACCCAACCTGTCCGAGCTCGACCTGTCCGGCAACCTGCTGAGCGGCTGGCCGCAGGTCGAGGCGCTGTGCCGGGCCCTCCCGGCGCTGCGCGTGCTGGACCTCTCCGGCAACCTCGTCCGCCTGCCCTCCTCTGATGTGTCAGCGCCGGGCCCCACCGCCGGCGCCGCTCTCCCCCCTCCCCCCCTCCGCCCCCCGCCGATGCCCCCCCTCCGCCTCCGCACGCTCGTCCTCAACGACTGCGGCGCGACCGTCGCTTGGCCGGCGCTGGTGGCCCTCGTGGGGTCTTGCCTGCCGGAGCTGACGGCGCTGCACGCGCGGCGGTGCGGGATCCGGTCCCTGGGGCTGGGCGGCGGCCAAGGGGAGGAGGAGGAGGAGGAGGGCGCCGCGTCGCCGCCGCCGTCGTCGGCGGCGTCCTCGTCGTCCTCGCCGCCGTCCGCGCCACAGCTGCCGCCGCCCTTGCCCGCGGCCCTCCCCCCCGCCGCGCTCGCCAACGTGCGCACGCTCGACCTCGAGGGCAATGCCATCGCAAGCTGGCGCGAGGTCGAGCGCCTGCGCGCCCTGCCGGCGCTCGAGCGGCTGCAGCTCAGCGGCAACCCTCTCGGCGCGGTCTGGCAGCGCGGCGGCGGCAACGGCAGCGGCAACGGCGGCGGCAGCACCAGCGGTGGCAACGGCAGCAACAGCACCTCCCCCGCTTTCCCCCGCCTGTCCGCCCTCACGCTCGGCGCCTGCGGCCTCCGCCGCTGGGCCGACGTCGACGCTCTCGACGCCCTCCTCCCGCGCCTCGCCGAGCTGCGGCTGTCGGGCAACGCGGTGACGGAGGAGGCGCCCGGCGGGGGGCGGTTCGAGGCGGTGGCGCGCTGCGGCGCGCTCGCGCTGCTCAATGGGGCGGCCGTGCGGCCGCGTGAGCGGCGCGACAGCGAGCTGCGGTACGTGCACGGCCTGCTGGCGGACGCGCACGAGGCGGCCGGCCCTGGTGGGGTGGCGGCGCTGGTGGCGGCGGCAGAGGCGGGCGACGGCCGGGGGGACGACGGGGCGGCGGCGGCGGTGGCGGCGGCTGCTCCTGCTGCAGCGGCTGCAGCGGCCGCGGCGGATCGCCTCGTCGCGCAGAACCCGCGCCTGTTGCTGCTGCTCAGGAGGTACCTGGCCGAGGCCGAGACGCTGGCCGCCGCGGGCGAGGGGCAGCAGGGCAGCAAAAACAACGGGTTTGGCGGCGGCAGCGAGGGCGTGGCGTACGGGAGCGGCGGCGCCCAGGGGGCGCTCGCGGCGCTGGCCGCGGCCGCGGCCCTCGCGGCGTCGTCGCCCGCTTCGGCGTCTTCGGCGGCGGCGGCATCGCAGCAGCCGCCCGCCGTCTCGGGAGCAGCAGGAGGACCAGCAGGAGGCGCACGTCTCTCTGGCACCGCTGCCGCAGTCGCCGCCGCCGCGCGCGGCCCTGCCGTCATCCTCGGCAGCAGCGCTGCCGCGCGGCGCGCGGGCGGCGGCGGCGGCGGCGGCGGGGGCGGCGGCGGCGCGATGCTCGCGGCGGCCGCGCTCGACGTGGCGGCGGCGGCGGCGGGCGGTGGCGGCCCGCTGATGCCGCGGTGCCGCCTGCCGCCCTCGGCGACGATGGGAGCGGTGGCGTCGCTCCTGAGGCGCATGGCAGCGGCGGAGAGGCGGCGAGCAGGAGCAGCAGCAGAAGGAGGAGCAGCAGAAGAGGAGGAGGACGAGGAGGGCGGCGGCGCGGGCGAGGGCGAGGGCGCGGTGAGGGTGGCGCTCGTTCCGGCGGCGGGGGCGGCGGCGGCGCCACCAGCGGCGGCGGCTGCTTGGGAGGAGGCCGACGAGGACGCGCGCCTGGGCGACGTGGTCGCGGGCCTGCCCGGGGGGCCCTACGCCGCGGGCGGGTGGGTCGTGGCCGTGCAGGTCGCTTGATGTAAACGATGCTGACTGGCTTGCCGTCTGGGGTTGTCGCAGTTGGGCGGCGGCGCCGAGCGACACCGCGCGCGCCGCCGCCGCCGCCCAATCAAAAGCCGCCGCCGCCGCCGCCGGCACGCACACACACCAAGAAAAAGATGCCACCGGAACACCACGCCGCGCCCTAGCCCTTTCCCCAACACATGAGCGCGCTGCTGAGCCGACAGCAGCAGCGACGGCCGCCCGTCAGCAGCAGCAGCTCGCACCCCAGCAAGCGGCCGCGTCTCTCGTCCCTCTCGCTCTCCCCCCTCTCCGCCTCCTCCTCCTTCCGCCGCCCGGCCGTCCGCGGCGCCAAGGAAAGCAGCATGGCGTCCCTCCCGCCCATCATCCCCGTGGCCAACGTGCCCGCCGCCCCCGCGCGCGCCCCCTCGACGGGTAACGCGTCCGTCGACCCGGAGGACCTGCGCCAGACGGCCAACGTCACCGTCGACTCGATCCCGACCTACCTCAAGAAGGACTGCGTGCTGTTCTACGCGCCCGAGTGCGAGTCCCTCGCGCAGAAGATCGCCGAGACGAGCGGCGGCAGCGTCGAGCTCGGCCGCATCCGGTGGCGGTGCGTCGTGTTTTTTTTTCTTCGATTCGGGTGACGGCCGCCGACGGCGGCGGCAGCGGCGGCGGGGCGCTGCAGCAGCAGCAGCAGACGCCGGCGGCGGCCCCTATTGACGAGCTCTCTTCCTTCCGCGCGCGCGCGCGCGCGCCCCTTCGACGACCCGCCCTCCCCCCCTCGACACCACCCGCTCACCCCCCCCCCCAAAAAAAACCACCAACAAACAACCAAAAACAAATCACAAAAAAACCGACAAAAAAACGACGACAGCTCCTTCCCCGACGGCTTCCCCGACCTCTTTGTCCACGACGCCACGGGCATCCGCAACCGCCACGTGGGCTTCCTCGCCTCCTTCCACTCTCCGGAGGTCATCTTCGAGCAGCTCTCGATCATCTACGCCCTCCCGCGCCTCTTCGTCGGGTCCTTCACCCTCGTGCTGCCCTTTTTCCCCACGGGCACCGCCGAGCGCGTCGAGGCCGAGGGCGACGTCGCCACCGCCTTCACGCTCGCGCGCATCCTCTCGTCCATCCCGCCCTCCCGGGGGGGGCCCACCTCGGTCGTCATCTTCGACATCCACGCCCTCCAGGAGCGCTTCTACTTTGGCGACGGCGTCCTGCCGCTCTTCGAGTCGGGCATCCCCCTCTTATTAGAGCGCCTCCGCCGCTTGCCCGACCGCGATCGCGTGACGATCGCCTATCCCGACGAGGGCGCGTGGAAGCGCTTCCACTACCAGTTCCGCGACGAGGGCTACCCGGAGGTCATCTGCACCAAGGTGCGCGACGGCAGCAAGCGCATCGTGCGCCTGAAGGAGGGCGACCCGCGCGGGAGGCACGTCGTGGTCGTCGACGACCTGGTGCAGAGCGGGGGGACGCTGATCGAGACGCAAAAGCTGCTCGCGTCCCTGGGGGCCGCGCACGTCTCGGCCTACGTCACGCACGGCGTCTTTCCTCGGGACTCGCACCGCAAGTTCAAGGCCGACAACGGTGAGGGAGCCGCGGCGGGCGAGCGCGGGTTCCGGTACTTTTGGCTGTCGGACTCGTGCCCGCAGACGGTCACGGCGGTCGAGGGGCGCGCGCCGTTCGAGGTGCTGACGCTCGCGGGGCCGATCGCGGCGGCGCTGCAGATTTGAGGGGAGATTGGGTTGGGAGGGGGTGGTTTTTTTGGGGGGGGGGGAGGTGGATAGTGGGACCGACGGCGACCACGACAACGACGACGTTTCCGAGCAACATTTGCAAAAAACGACAGATTTTCGACATGAGAGAGAGACAGAGCGTTCGCCCGCTCGCCGCCGCGCGCCGGCTCGCCGTCGGCTCGCCACCGCCGCCGCGCGATCAACGGATCACACAAAGGCGCGTGATCTGGTAGCCTCGCGACCGCACACGCGCACACACACACACACACACACACACACACACATCACGCCTCCCTCGCCTCATCACATCGCCACCACCTTCTCCAGGCGGAACGAGTGCGAACCACACCCGCTTCTTCGCGAAACCAAAAGAACAGCACAGCACAACCCTCCTCCTCCTCGTCGTTCCGACGATGTCGCTGCGTCGCGCCGCGGCCTGCGCCGTGCCCTTCGCGGGCGCTGCGTGGTACTACCAGCAGCAGCTTCAGCAGCAGGGCGCGCCGACGTCTTGGGTGCGTCGGAAGGACGAGCGAATGACCCGTGTGCGGCCGCGCCGCCCGCCCCGCTCCGCCGCCGCCGCCGCCGCCGCCGCCCTTCGACGCTCACCCCCCTCCCCCTCCGCAACCCCCTCCCCCACCCCCCACAAAACCACACAGGCCCCCGCCGCCGCCCTCCTGCCCACGGCCCACGCCGACGCCCTCCACCCGACGGGCCTCGACCCAAAGGGGTGGGTCCCCCTCAAGCTGCGCGCGAAAGAGCAGGTGACGCACAACGTCGTGCGCCTCACGTTCGACCTCCCCGCGGGGCCCGACGCGCCCTCGGACCTCGAGGTCGCCAGCTGCCTGCTCGTGAAAGCCGCCATCGGCTCGGACGACGGCAAGGGCGGCAAGAAAGCCGTGCTGCGCCCCTACACGCCCACGACCCCGCCCGGATCAAGGGGGAAGCTCGAGCTCGTCGTCAAGAGCTACGAAAAGGGCGTGATGAGCAAGCACCTTGCGTCCCTCAAGCCGGGGCAAGACTCGCTCGACTTCAAGGGGCCCATCCCGAAGATCAGCTACAAGGCCAACGAGCACGCCAAGATCGGCATGGTCGCCGGGGGTACAGGCGTCACGCCCATGCTGCAGGTGATCGAGCACGCCCTGCGCGACCCTCAGGACAGGACAAAGCTGTCGCTCGTGTTCGCCAACGTCTCGGAGAGCGACATCCTGCTGAAAAAACGCATCGACGCGCTCGCGGCCGAGCACCCGGGCCGCTTCTCCGTGCGCTACCTCGTGGAGAAGCCGTCGCTGGGGGGCATCTTCTGGAAGGGCGGGGTCGGGCGCGTCACGAAAGAGGAGATTGCTCGCGAGTGCCCCGCGCCGGGATCCGGCGGGAAGGTGTACGTGTGCGGCCCGCCCCCCATGATGAACGCGGTGTCGGGCGACAAGGCGCCGGACAAGAGCCAGGGCGAGCTGTCGGGGATGCTGGCCGAGATGGGGTTCAAGGCCGACGAGGTGTTCAAGTTTTGATCGAGGAGGAAGACGGCGACGAGCGACGAGGGAGAGAAGAAAAACAGGCGAGGGAGGGAAACAGAGAGAAGAGCGCACGCGCGCGTTTGCGTCTTGCCTTGCGGCGTTGCCGTGCGTCTGTTGTAACTTTACACCATTCTTCTTATCGACGCACGCGCACGTGCTACAGCTCGTACGCCAGCAGCGCCTCGGACGTCCCCTCCCCGCGCGCGAGCGCCGCAAAGTCGGAGACGAGCGCGTCGAAGCGCCGGCGCGGCAGCGGCTCGGCGCTGCTGGAGGCGCCATCGCCGCCGCCGGCCCCGTCCAGCACCACCACGACGACCTCGGCCGAAGAAGAAGACCCCTTGCCGCCGGTAGGAGCAGCCGCAGCCGCAGCCGCCCCGGTAGCAACGGCGGCGGGGGTGCCGCGCGTGGCCAGCACGGCGAAGCGCTCGACGTCCGCGGGCTGCAGCGGCGGGGCGCCGCCGCCGCCCGCGGACGCCGACGGCGCCGACGACGACGCCGAGAGCGCCGAGCGCAGGGCGTCCACGAGCCACCGGCCTGCGGCCGGCCCCGTGGCCGGCGAGGTGAGCAGGGCGTGCAGGGGCGACGCGGCCGGGCGCAGCACGGCGCGGGGGAGCGTGTCGATGAGACCCTTGACGAGGGCCGCGATCAGGGCGGGCCCGTGCGCGAGCGCGGCCGCCTGCGCGGCCGCAGTCGACGCGTCAGGCGCCCCCTCGGCCTGCCCTCCTCCGCCCGCCGACGCCCCCCCCTTGGGCAGCAGCGCGAGCAGGTGCGACCAGAACGCGAGCGCCGCCGAGACGGGCTCGCGCTCACGCAGGGCCAGCGCGGCGTTGGCCCACGCGCACAGGGCCGACAGCAGGGGCGGCGGCGGAGGCGCGGCCGCTTGCTGCTGCTGCTGCTGCTGCTGCTGATGCTGCTGCGGCCCGGGCTCGAGCAGGAGCAGGTCGCGCGCAAACACCAGGTAGGCGTCCCCCGCGGCGAGCAGCGCGCGCGCCAGGTCCGCCCCCCGCTCGGGGGGCGACGATGACGCGAGCTGCGGCTCGGGCTGCCCGGCCGCGGGGCCTGCCCACCCCACAGCCGCCGCGCTCACGGCCAGCGCCGACTCGAGCGCCTGGCGCTGCGCGGCCGCCAGCTGCTGCTGCTGCTGCGCTGTGGACGACGACGGCGAGGAAGAGGCGGCGGCGGCGGCGGCGACCACGGCCGCCCCGCCCGCCGACAGGAGCATGGCCGCCCCCGCACCCGCATCCCCGGCGCGCGCCTCGCCAAAGGTCTCGGTCAGCACGGCGAGCGTGCGGAGGGCCGAGGGGTGCGCGGTGGCGGCAAAGACCTCGCGCGACGTGGCGAGCAAAGCCGGCAGCAAAGGGCGGGCGCGGTGGCGGGCGGCCTGCAGCGCCGAGTCGAAGACGGCCATGGCCGCGGCCGCGAGCGAGTCGGCGGAACCTCCGGCTTCCGCCGAGGAAGCGAGCGGGGAGCGCGCGGCCGCCGAGAGCAGCGGCCACGCGCCCTCGAGCAGGCGCAGCGCCGGGTGCGGCGGCTGCTGGTCCCGCGGCAGGTGCGCGCGCAGAGACGAGGGCGGGAGGTCCATCGCGCGCATCAGGGCGCCGATCAGGTGCACCTCGTCGGCGAGCGCGGCGACGCAGGCGGCGCGGGCGGCGGCAGAGGATGCGTCGGCGGCGGCGGCGGCGCCGCCGTCCTGCGGCGGGAGCGCGGCCGCGGCCGTGACGACGGCCTCGGCGCGCGCGAGGTGCGGGCGCAGCAGGCGCAGCGCGGCATCGCCGACCGCCTCGGGCGAGGGGAGCGCGGCGGCCACGCGCGCGAGGCCCTCGAGCACGGCCGCGCGGTCGTCGAACGGGAGGGAAGCGCCGCTGCCGCCGCCGCCGCCACCTCGAAGCGGCGCCGGCGCTCCCCCGAGCGAGGACGCTGCGTGGCCGTTGCGGCCGGCGTCGGCGGGCACAGTGGAGGACGAGCCATCTCTCAGCTGGGCCACGGCCGACGCCAGGTCAAAGGGCGGGGCCACGCGCGCGGCGGCCGCGTCTGCGAGCGCGGCGATGGCGCCATTTTGTTGCGCCAAAGTCTCGGCGCAGCGGGTGCAGAGGACGCGGAAGGCGTGTGCGGCTTCGCGGCCGCACTGGGCGGGAAACCCCAGGGCGTGGAGCAGGAGGCGCAGCGCGCCCTCGAGCGGGGGAGGGGGAGGGGGAGGGGGGACGGGACGGCCGCCCGTGAGCCCCGTGGCGGCGGCACCGGGGGAGCACGAGAGGGCGTGAGCGGCGGCGACGCCGGGGGAAGACGCGCGCGCCGACGGCGGGGGCGCCAGCGCGTCGGCCGCGCTCGAGCCAAACCACGCGGCGTATGCGGCGAGGCACTGCGACGCCTGGCGCGCGGCGAGCGGGTGCCGGGCCACGGCGGCGCAGGCGGGCGTTCCCGCGGTGCACACCTCCTCGAACAGGCGCCGCAGCATGGCGCCCGCGTCGTGGCTCTGCTGCTGCTGCTGCTGCCCAGTGCTGTTGCTGGTGTTGTTGCTGCTGTTGGCGCGGGCGCGCGCGGGCGCGGCCACGACCTTGAGGGCGTAGAGCGCGCCCTCGACCGCGCGCCAGTCCCCTCCTCCTCCTTGTTGCTTGGCTGCCGCCGCTGCCGTCGCCTGCCCGCCTCCTCCCCCTCCTCCTCCTCCCGCCCCTTGCCCGCGCAGCCCCTCGGCGACCAGCGTGAAGAAGGCCGCCGGCCCGACGACGCCGAACGACGCCTCGGCCAGCTCCGCCCACACCGTCTCGCGCAGCTGCCAAAACTCGTCCTCGTCGTCGTCGGCGTCGTCTTCCTCGCCGTTGCCGCTCTCTTCCTCCTCTTCGTCGTCTTCATCGAGCGCCGACAGGTGGCGCGGCAGGCGCGTGTGCCTGAGCAGCGCGCGCACCGCCGCCGAGAAGAGCGGGGCGCCTAGCCCCGGCGCGCGCGCGGCCACGGGCGCCTCGTTGAGGGCGAGCAGGTAGTCGGCCGCCGCGGCCGCGGCCGCGCGCTCGCGCCGGCCCAGGAGCACGTCGGCGACGAGCGACGCGACGGCGAGCGCGACCTCGGCCTCGGCCTCGGCGGCGGAGGTGGCCATGCCCGAGGCCCCCGCGCCGGCGCCGGCGCCGGGGCTCGGGGGGCAGCCGGCGGCCAGCTCCGGATCGCGCTCGGCGACGGCGGCGGCGACGAGGGCGACGGCGCGCGCGGTGGCCGCGCCCGCGGGGCCGGGGGCGAGGGCGGCCGGGCGCGCCGAGAACACGAGGGCGCGCAGCGCCCCGGCGAGGGCCGCGCGCTCCTGCGTCTTTGCCTGCTGCAGGAGGCGCTGCTGCTGCTCGGGCGAGGGGGAGGATGGCGCCGCGTCGGCGGCTGAGCCGCCGCCGCCGCCGCGGTAGCAGCAGCAGGGGGCGGCCGAGGGCCCGAGCGCCAGCGCGAGCGCGTCGGCCGCGGCCGCTTCAAGCCGCTCCGCGGCCTCGAGCAGGGCCGGGGGGGCTGCTGCTGCCGCCGCGCTCGAGCCGCCGCCGCCGCTCCTGCCGATGCAGCGCAGCAGCGCCTCGGCCAGAGCGGCGTGGCGCCCGCAAAACTCGGCGGGCGACAGGCGGGAGCGGCCCCCCCCTCCTCCGCCAAAGGCCGCCGACGACTCGCTTCCGCCGACAGGCCCCCCCTCGAGGCGCAGCCACGCGATCACGGTCCGCGCGGCCGCCTCCGCGGCGGCGCACTCGGCGGCGGCGGCGGTGTTGTTGCCAGGCGCGTCTGCTGCCGCTGCCGCCGCCGCCGCGACCGCGCGCCCCACCGCCTCGGCCGCGCGCGCCGCGAGCGTTTCCCACGACGCCGCGAGGACGGCCGCCGACAGCGGCCGCCGCCGCCGGGCCTCGAGCGCCGAGGTCTCCTGCTCCAGGGCGTCCAGGGCGCCCCAGCAGGCGGCCGTGGCGGGCCCACCGAGCGCCGACAGGCACTGCGCGCTGAACGCGGTCGCAGCCTCGGCGCCTGAGAGCGCAGCCGCGGCCGCGAGCGCTTGCCCCAGCCGCCGCGCCACGGCGGGGAAGCCCGCGGCGACCGCCGCCGAGAAGGCCCTGCCGGCCGCTGTCGTGACGTGGTCGCGCTCCGCCGGGGAAAGCTTGTCCCACACGGCGCCCGAGCGCACGCGCTTGAGCAGGAGGTTGGCCGCGAAAAAGGCGGCGGCCTCCTCCTCTTGCCGCTTTTGCAGCGGCGTTGTTGTTGTTGATGTGGCGGCGGCGCAAAAGGCCTCAAACTCGGCGAGCACGGCCAGGGCCACCTGCAGCGCCTGCGCGGCGGTCCACTCGGACGCTGACGCGTTGAGCCAGGCGTTGGCCTCGTTGGCAGTGGACGGGTTGCTGAGGGCGGCGACGGCGCGCCGCAGGCCGGACGCCGCCTCGACCGCCGAGCCGCCGCCGCCTTGTGCTGCGGCTCCCGCGATCATGGTTGTTGTTGTTGCTGCTGTTTGACCAGAGAGCAGGGACGTGCGCCTGCGCCTCGGTCTTCGTGCGCCCAGTCGGTGCGTGAGCGTCTCTGAGTGCGTGTACGCGGCGACAGAGCAACCGCCCTGTCTCTATCTCTCTCTCTTCCCGTGATCGGCCGTTCGGTGGTTGAGAAAGGAGCCTAACACAGAATGCTGCGTGCGTGGTGCGCAAGATGGCGCTGCCGTTACCTAGGCCCTAGAAAGACGAGTCTGTGTGCGTGTCTGTGTGCGTGTGGGGAAACAAGAGAGACCGCCGCCGCCCAAAACATGCCGCCGCGCGCCGCCCGCTCACCCGCCGCCGCCGCCCCCGCCCTTGCCCTAGAAAGACGAGTCTGTGTGCGTGTCTGCGTGCGTGTGGGGAAACAAGAGAGACCGCCGCCGCCCAAAACATGCCGCCGCGCGCCGCCCGCTCACCCGCCGCCGCCACCCTTGCCCTTGCGCGCGTCCCTCGCCGCGCGCCGCCGCTCCAGCTCCGACTGCTGCAGCGGCAGCAGCGTCGCGCCCTCGAGCTCCCCCCCGCCCGCCCGCTCCACCATGCTGCGCGCCTCCAGGGCGACCATCAGGTCGCGCACCTGTTCCTCGAGGTCCTTGCGCGCCGCCTCGCTCGCGCGCAGCGCCGCCTCGCGCTCGGCGTCCCTTTTTTTCGCGGCCGCCGCGTTTTGCAGCAGCGTCTCGTTGAGCGTCTTCAGAAAGCCGCGCTCCTCCTCGGCTTTCCGCGCGGCCAGCGCGGCCTGCTCGGCGCGCCTCTCGGCGGCCGCGCGCCGCTTCTCGCTCTCGCGCGACGCCGCGTCTCCCGCCTCGGCACGCCTGCGCGCGGCGTCGGCCTCCTCGCCGCTGCGCGCGATGCTGCGCGCGGCGTCCGACTCGGCGGCGGCGAGGCGCGACTCAAAGTAGAGGCGCTGCGACTCGAGCTGCGTGGTGAGCAGGTGGGTGTACTCGAGCGAGAGGGCGTCGAGCTTGGACGCGACGAGGGCCTCCTTGACGTGCTCGTCCGCGCGGCACTCGGGGCAGGCGCCGCAAGGCTCGAGGCCGCCGCCGCCCACGCCGGTGCCGCCGCCGTGGCCGCCGCCGCCGCTGCCGTCGCCGATCCCGCCGCGCCCGCCGCCGCGCGGGCTGGGCGCCCCCCCGGCGTAGTGCTGTGAGCGGCGGCGCCGGTGGTGCGCGCACGCGGCCGGGTGCGGCGGCCGCCCATCCGGCCCGCCGCAGTACGAGCCCCCCTCGCCGCCGCTGCCCCCGGCAGCCACACCGCTGCCGCCGGCCTCGCCCTCGCCGCCGCCGCCCGCGGCCGGCGGCAGCGCACCAAACGCCACCCCGCCGCCGCCGCCACCAAAGCCCCCTCCCCCCCCGCCGCCTCCTCCTCCCCCCCCGGGCCCCCCTCCCCCGCCCCGCGCCGCCGCCGCGGGCGAGGGGAGCTCCACCAGCTTGCCGTCGGCCTTGCTCATGATCAGGCGGTGCACAAAGGCATCGGCCGAATAGCACCAGACGCGCTGCGTCTCGAGCTCGAGCGCGTACGAGTGGCCCGTCTCGGCGTAGTGCCTGACGGCGTGCTGCCCTCCGCGGTACCGCCCGCAGCCCGTGCTCCCGCAGATGAGGCACATCCACGTGTCGCCGCGCTCGCCGCACACCTCGCAGCGCGACGTGGCCGAGGGGTCGCCGCCGCCGCCCCCCCCGCCCCAGCGGCCGCCGCCGTAGGCGCAGTAGCGGCAGACGGGGCACGAGGTGTCGCCCCAGCGCTGGAGGCAGTCGGAGTGGAACTGGTGGTTGCAGACCGTGGTGATGATGCCGCCTGGGTGTTTTTGGGGGTTGTGGGGTTGGTTTAGGGGGCGTTGGGAGTGAGTGACCGTTTTTTTTTCCGTCGTCGTCGCGCGGCCGAACGGGCGCGAGGACGTGAAAAACGGCATCACCCACCCGTGACGTGCTCGTCGAGGCGCTCGAGGCACACGGGGCAAGAGGGGAGCTCGGTGTGGCCGGGAGGGGCGGGCAGGAAGGACGCCGGGGGGCGCACGGCGGCGGCGATGCCCTTGTCGTCGTCGTCGTCGCCCGTCTTGTCGCCGCCGCTGCCGCCCTCCTCCTTCGCCTCCTCCTCCTTCTCCTTTTGCTGCTGCTGCCCGCGCCGGCCGGCCTCGATCACCTCGACCTCGCGCACGTACACGAGGCGGCACAGGATCTCCGGCTCCAAAGCGCTGAAGGGCCTGCCGTTGAAGTCGGCGAAGAAGTCGTCCGCCTGCGCCTGCTCAGCGAACTCGATCAAGACCATGCAAACGCCGCTGGGGCCTCCGTTGGCGTTGTTGTTGTTGCCGCCGCCGCCGTTGGCGTTGTTGCCGCCGTTGCCGCAGTTCCCCCCGCCCCCCAACCCCTTGCGCCTAAGCACGCGCAGCTCCCGCGCGTGCTCGAGGTAGGCGCCGATGAAGGAGCAGAAGGACGCGACGGCCATGTCCGAGGGGATGGCCAGGCAGCAGACGGTGCGCGAGGTGGTGGTGGTGGTGGTGGTGGTGGCTGCGGGCTGGCCAGCGCCGCCGGCGCCGCCCGCCCCCTCCCCCTCCTCGGGGGCCGTGCGGCGGTACAGGTGCACGAGGCCATTGATGTGCTCGACGCGCGGGTTGCCCGCGGAGAACTCGACGGCGCCGCCGTCCGGGACGGGCGCGCGGAAGACCTCGTCGTAATACGACGGGGGGTCGTTTGCGTCGGCGTTGGCGGCGGCGTCGGCGGCGGCGCCGCCGCCCGCCCTCGCCGCCGCCGCCTCGGCCACCGCCGCCGTCGGGGAGGGCGACGAGGAGGAGGAGGCGCCCGGGTCGCCGCCCCGTCCTGCTTCCGCGCGGGGGACCATCGTGGACACGCGGCGCTCGCCGCGCTCCTCGATGCGGAGGGTGTACATGGCTTTTTTGATGGTTTGTGTTTTGCGCACGATGTTGCGCGCGCGCGCACACCCTGACGATGGCGCGCGCGCCGACGGCGCCGATCCGCGCCGACTGCCGACTGTCGTCTCCGCCCCTCGGCGCCCGCGCCCTTGGCGCGCTTCCACTCCCCCGCGAGAGTACTGCGCACCGGCGCAGTACGGGCCCGACGCAGCGTGGGCGCGCGCGTGGAAAGGGGCTGAGCGGCGGGGCGGGGCGCACGGGACGATTTGCTGGCCCTCGCTCCCCGGCGCGCGTGCAGGAGAGGCCTTTGGGTGTTCGCAAGAGGTTTCAAGGGGGGATGCTGGTGTGTTTGTGTGAGGGAGCTCTGGGGTTGTCGACTCCGCAAGTGCGCGCGCAATCGCAAGGCTGTTTGGTGCGATGCGCGCGCCAAGCCAACAGCGCGGGGCGGCGACCGGACGGTGGCGAGCTCGGGCGCCTTGCGCCGCCGCTGGCACACCAAAGCGAGCCAACCGCTACGACCGCCACCACTCAGAAGACGAGAGCGCGCGCGGGCCCTTCTCTCTCTCCCTCTCTCTCTCTTACATAGCCGCACGTAGGCCCCCCAGCAACGGGGCGCGAAACGCAACCCTTTCCCGCTTTCGGCACACACCACCTTCTCAAACGCCGCTCTCCTCTCCTTCGTGTGTGTGTCACACGCGCGCCACAGACCAAGCCCGAGAGAGGCGCGCGCGCCTGCTCCAGACAGGCGCGGCCACCGGCGGCCGCGCACAGCCAACCCAACCCGACAACACCCAAAACCAAAGAATGGCGTCGGCGGTCGCGGCGCGGATCAACGCCGCCGCCGAGGCGGCCGCGACGGGCAACGCCGCCCCTTCTTCCTCCGCGGCCAAACCCAACTCGCAAAGCGCCGTCGCCGCGCCGCAGCAGCACCACGGCGACTTTGTGCCCGAGTCGTACCGCCGCCTCATCCGCATCATGGCGTACATGTTCTACTCGGGCCCCTGCCCCCCGCGCGACCACGTCCTCGCGCAGGAGCGGGCCGGCGGGGGCGAGGGCGGCGCGGGGGGCGGCGGCTGCGCGGACGGCGGCGGCGGCAACAACAACGGCGAAGGCTCCAGCAACCCCGTCATCGACCACACGGCGGGCCTGACCGCCGCGGCCGCCGCCCTGGCCACGGCCGCCGCCGCCGCCGCCGCCGCCGCCGCCTCGTCGCAGGGGCCCTCGGCCGCGCAGCTCGCGCGCCTGCGGCAGCAGGACACGACGGGCCTCGCCGTCATCCTCCTCACGGCGCTCACCGAGCGCGAGTGGGTGCGCGAGGAGGAGCTCGCGCTGGCGCTCAGCCTGCCGCCAAAAGCCGTGCGGCGCGCGCTGCGCTACCTGGAGCAGGCGCAGGTGGTGGCGCGCGAGCACCGGCGCGAGACGGCGCGCAGCCGCAAGCGCGACGCCCTGATGGCGGGCCTGCCGCCCGAGGCGGCGGCGGCGGCCGCGGCGGCGGAGCGGGCGGCGGTGATCGCGCGGGCCGGGGCCGCGGGCAAGCGCGGCAAGAAGGCGGCGCAGGCGCTGGCGGCCGCTAAGCGCGCCGAGGCGCGCAAGCAGGCCGCGGCCGAGGCCGGGGGGGGCGCGGGCGCGGGCGGGCAGGATAACGACGAGGACGACGACGGCGGCCCGCTCGCCGTCGACGACGGCCTCCCCCCCGAGGACGAGGACGCGGACGCCAACGCGGCGCCCGCCCGCACCAACGTCGTCACATGGTGCTGCCTCGACTACCCGCGCGCCCTCGATTCGCTGCGCTACCGCCTCTGGGCGCTCGAGCGCGCCGTGCGCCGCGAGGCCGAGGGGGGCAAGGGCGCCGCGGGAGACGAGTCGGCGGCCGCGCAGCTCTACGTCTGCTCGACGCCCGACTGCAAGCGCGAGTACAGCTCCTTCGAGGTGTTCGACCTCGAGCTGGACCCAACCCTGGGCGCGCTGCGCTGCGGCATCTGCGGCGGGGAGGTCGGGCAGGTGATCGCCGGTGGCGGGGGCGCAGGCGCCGCCGTGGCGGGGAGCGAGCAGGACCGCCGCGCGCGCCAGCGCCGGATGAAGGAGGTCCTGGCGGGCCTGGCGGCGGCCCTGCGCCCGCTGCGGGAGGCCATCGCCGCGGCCGAGACGCTGCGCGCGCCGGACTTCAACTCGCTGGCGGCGTGGCTGACGGCCAAGCTGCAGGCCGACCACCTGGCGGGCGTGTATGGTGGTGGCGCTGGGGGCGCCGGAGGGGGCGGCGACGGCGACGGCGGCGACGGGCGGGGGGCCGGCGGCGGGTGGCGCCCGGGCGGCGGCTTTGGCCTCACCATCGACACTTACACCGAGCACATGCAGGTGGTCGTGGACTTTGGGGCCGGGGTTGGGGATGGTGCGGCGGGTGAAGGAGGAGGAGGAGGAGGAGCGGCGGGTGGGGCGGCGGCGGCGGCGGCGGCAGGGGGGGCGATGCCGCCCCCGCGGCAGCAGCAGGCCGTCGCGCCCGCGGCCCCCTTGGCGCCCAAGGTCCTCCCGCCCTGGTTGCGCGCCAGCGCTGCCACGCAGCTCGAGCAGGCGGCCGCCACGCGCGCGCGCGCAGAGGGCGGCGGCGAGGGCGAGGGCGCGGGTGGGGCCGGCGCCAGCGGCGCTGCGGCCGCGCCGATGTCCGAGGCCGAGCGGCGCGCGGCCTTTTTGCGCGCGCTCGCCGAGCAGCAGCAGAAGACGGCGGCGGCGGCCGCCAAGGCCGCGCCGCCCCCCAAGGTCGAGAAGGCGGCGGCGGCAGAGGTCAAGAAGGCCGAGCCGGCCGTTGCTGTCGTCAAGGAGGAGGCGGCGGCGGCGGCGGCGGCGGCGCAGGCGGCCGAGGACGAAGAGTGGGAGGACGCTTGATGGACGATGGAGGGAGCGTTTGTGGTGTAAAGAGAGCAACGCCGCAGTAAGCACCGACACAGCAACAACGACCTCAGACAAGAGAACGCACGAACCTCGTTGTCGCCACCAACCCCTCGTCTCGATCGATCGATCGATCGCGGACACACTTGAAAGGGGGGGAGAAGGGTCGAGTGTGTGCCCTCTCTCTCTCCGCGACGTCTCTCTCCCCGCAACGCAAAACACACACAACACAACACAACACAACACGCCATGCAAGCGCCTGATCCAGCGGCAGCTGCGGCCGAGCCCCCGGGCGCCGTGACCCCTTTCCCCGCCCCGCCCCCCTTCTTCCGCCTGTACGCGCGCGGCGCCGCCGCGGGCCCGCCGCCGCCGCCGCCGCCCGCGCGCGCCGACGCGCCGCTCGCCGTCTTCGGCGCCGAGCACCGCGCCGTCGAGACGCCCGAGGTGCCCCCCTTGCAGGTTCCCGACCTCCTGCGCCAGGCCGGGGTGGCGGTAGAAAGCCCAGGCGCGGACCCGCGCCCGTCGCTGCACCTGCTGCTCGACGCGCTGCTGGCGGCGTCCCTGCGCCTGCTCGACACCCTGGTGGAGGCGCCGGGCGCTTACGCCGCGCAGGCGACGGCCGCCATCGCCGCGCTGCACACCCTGATGCACCGGGTGAACAGCCTGCGCCCGGGCCAGACGCGCGAGGCGCTGGCGGCCGCGCTCGAGGCGCAGGTGGGGCAGAAGCGCGCGGCTGCGGCGGCGGTGCGCGCGGCGGCGGCGGCGGCCGGAGAGGAGGTGGCGCGGCGCGCGGCAGAGGTGGAAGAGGCGGCGGCGGCGGCGGCGGCGGCGGCCGCCGCAGCGGCGGGAGGCGGTGGCGGCGAGCATGACGACGCCATGGAGGTGGAGGATGACGGGGCAGGGGTCGGTGGTGTTGGTGGTGGAAGCAAGAAGGCCAAGGATCGAGGACAGCACGGGGGAGCAAAGGCGGCGGCGGGAGGCGGGCGGCGCGGCGGTGGCGGCGGCGGCGGCGGGGGCTGACGCGCGCCCGCGCCTTTAATCTCGTATATGTGCGCGTGTGCGTGTAACATCGTCATTTGCGTTGCTCGCTTTCGTTTCGGATTGATTTCTGCGTCAGAAAATGCGTGTCGGTGCTCGTTTCTCTCTCTGCTCGGACGAATGGGAGGTGGCGGCGGGTGTGTGTTCGCGCGCGCGCGCGCGCAAAAAACCCGCCAACCAGCCTCACATCCTCCTCATCCTCTCGCCCTCCCTCCACTTGCCCCACTCCTCACTTCTTCTCACTTCTTCTTCATCAGCGGCGCCTTCTTGATCCCCCCCTTGGCCCCGAACCCGGCCTTCTGCCCCCCACCGCCCTTCTTCTTGGCCGCCTCGGCGCTCGCCTTTTGCTTGGCCGCGAGCGAGTCGCTCTGCTTGTGCTGCACGGGGCCGAAGAACGACTCGAGCCGCCCCTGCGACGCCTTGCCCTTGGCGCGGTTGACGCGCGCCACGGCCGCGCGCACGCGCTCCTCGTTGAACCCTTTTTCCTTGACCAAAAAGTCCACCAGCCCCTGCTCGTCGGGCGAAGTCCACTTGAACTGCGGGAGCGCCTCCTCGGTCAGGACGTCAGGCTCCTTGAACGCGGCCGCCGCCTCGGCGTAGGGGTAGGGCTGGGGGACCTTGGTCTTGTCCACGTGCTCGAGCGCGCGCTCGATGCTGCCGTGCTTGCGGATGAGCTCCAGGGCGCGCACGGGCCCCACGCCGTTGATCTTCGGGCAGTAGTCGCAGCCCAGCAGGACGCAGAGGTCTGTGAAGGCCTGGTCCGTCAGTCCCAAGGCCTCGAGCGCCGCGGCGCGGTCAAACTCGGTGACGGGCTGCTCCTTCTCGCGCGAGGAGGGGGCCATGAGGTGGCGGATGACGCGGGGGGCGCCGAACGTGAGCGTGTCCATGTCCTCGGTCGCGACGCCGTACACGTGCCCCGCGGCGCACAAGCGCGCGCACTGCGCCTCGGCCTCCCCCGGCGCGTCGAGCACGGGCACGCCCATCAGGCGCAGCAGGCGCTTGCACTCCTCGTTGTGCTGGCGCGTCACCTTGACCGTGCGCTTGGCGTACTTCTCCACCGCCTCGGCGTCCCCGGCCTCTTTCGCCTTCTCGAGGTCGGCCGTCGCGTCGGCGCGCCGCTCCCCCCGCATCGCCAGCTGCTGCGTTTTCAGCTCCGGCGGCTTCCCCTCGAACACGTACAGCGGGCGGATCCCCGCCTCGAGCATGCGCACCGTGCGGTAGAACATCCCCTGCAGGTGCGACGTCACTTCTCCGGACTCGTCCGTCAGCTGCTGCTCCCCCTGGCGACCCACCACCACCATGAACTGGTAGATGTGCATCGAGGCGTCCACCGCGATCTTGCGGCCAAAGTAGCCCTCGAACTTCTGCTCGCGGCTGGCGTTGGGGGCGTGCTCGGCGAGCAGGCGGGTGAGGCCCTGGATGCCCATGGTCGGTGATTTGGGCGGGTCTTGGTTTTTGGGGGTGGGTTTTTGGGGGTGGGTTTTGGGGGGTGGAGAGGGCCGCGGAGGATTGGGCGCGCGCGCGCGCGCGTCGGCGGACGAGCGGGCGGCGGTGGCGAGAGGGGACACGCGTGGTGTGTGTGCGCTTTCGCGTTTCGCTCTCTCTCTCTCTCTCTGTATGTCTCTCGGGAGACGACGGGCGACGGCCGGCTGTGGGGGCGGCCCGTGTGCGGGCGTGTGGGTCCCTTTTGTGAGCGGACCGCGTTCGCGAAAAGCGAACGTTCAAAACAAGGAGTGTGCGTCTCTCTCTCTCTTGTCCTTTCTTGCGCCCTCTGCTTGGCGTTGGTGTGTGTGTGTGTGCGTGTGGTAGTGATGACGAGGAGGATGGAGGTGTGTGTGTGTGTGTGTGTGTGTGTGCTGAGAGAGACGGCGCGAGTTGAGTGAAAGCTTTGGCTTCGTCACGCGCCGCTTCGCCGCTTCGCCGTCGCTCGCTCGACCGATGCACAGAGACGCCGCGCGCCGACAGCCCTGCCGGAGCCCAACGACAAAACTTGGCTTCTTTGATTCGCGAATGCCCAACCCCACGGACCCGTAAGCGACCTGCAGGCGCGATGGTCCCCGTGCGACACTTGAGAATGACGCCCCGCTCCATCTGAGCCCCCCACGAAAGAAGCGAAAGGAGCGAAAGGAGCGAGAGAGTCGAACAGCTCCCATCCCCTTGCGCGCGAAACGCGCGAGCGCGCGTCTATCCCAAAAAACCACCCCGTCTCGCGATCATGTACCTGTGGCGCTACATCCTGCTGGCGCTGGCCGTCGGCGTCCTGCTGCTGTGGAGGTGCGCGTGTCGAAAGAGAGAGAGAGGCACAAGCTTTGGAGCGTCGGTTGCCCGCTCTCTTCCGGACCCGGAGCCTTGGCCCATTCGAGAGAGCCTCGCGCCGATCCCCAGGGCGCGCGCACGACACGGAGATAAGCCCATCTCGCCGCCCGGGCCTGGCACGGCGGCGTCGCGCACCAGGTCCCGGCGCCGCCGCCACTCGCGCCGCGCTCGTCGCTCGCGCGCGCTCCTCGGCCGCCGGCTCGCGCGCGCGGGGTAATCCAACCTCTCTCCCTTGCTTTCCCCCAACCGCCGACCCACCAACTGCCCCCGCCCTCCTCCTGAACAACAACCAACCAACAAAAACACAAACAGGCTCGCCGCCCAAAAGTGGCGCGCCGCCCTGCGCAAGGCCGGGCTCACCGTGTCGGTCGCCGGCCTCACGCCGCGCTCGGTGTCGGGCTTGCGCGTCGGCATGAGCCGCGGGCGGCTGCGCGGCGTGTCGATCGAGCACTTTAGCTTCCGCGGCGCGGCCGGCGCCGCGGCAGACGCGCCGCGGCAGCAGCAGCAGCAGCAGTTGCAGCAGCAGCAGCCGCTGCGTCCGCGCCCGTCTTCGAGCGGCAGCGGGAGCGGCAGCGGCGGCGAGGAGGACGATGGCGGCGGCGGCGGCGGCGGCGATCAGCAGCAGCAGCCCCGACCACCACCACCACCGAGCGGCCCCTGGCTCCCTCTGACGCTGCGGGGCGTCAGCATCGCCGTCGGCGGCAAGCCGCCCCCAAAGGCCGCGAAGAAGCGGCCCTCGAGGGGCAAGGCGAGCGAGCACGCCGCCACGGCCGCCGCCGCCGCCGCCGAGCAGGCGACCACGGCTGCCGCCGCCTCGTCGTCCGCCGCCAGCCGCGCGCGCCGCCTGGTCTCGCAGCTGCGCGCGTGGCCGCTCGAGGCCGCCTTCAAAGTGGCCCTGCGCGCCCTGCCCGGCGCCCCCATCACCGTCGAGGCCCTGTCCGTCGACCTCCTGGAGCAGCGGCTGCGGCTTGGGCTCGACCGCGCGACGCTGCGCTGCCGGCGGCGGCGCGGCGGCACGCGCCTCGAGGCCGTGCTGGAGCTGACGGGCGTGCGCCTGACGCCGCTCCTTCAGCGGCCGGGCGACGGCGGCGGGGGCGGCGGCGAGGCGGCGGAGGCGGGAGCAGCAGCAGGAGGAGCAGCAGCAGCACCGCAGGGCGGCGGTGGCGGCGGCGGCGCAGAGGGAGCGGCGGCGGCAGCGGCCGGCGAGCAGCAACAGCAGCAGCAGCAGCAGCAGCATCCGCCGGTCTTGACCGACCCCAGGTCCGCGGCCATGCGGGCCGCCGTCCAGGCCGCCTTTGGCGCCGCGGGCCTGCTGGACGCCTACGCCCCTTGCGCTAATGCCAACGCCAACGCCCCCAGCGCCGCCGCCAACAGCCGCACCCCCCTTCCCTGCCTCGAGTGCCCCTCGCTGCGCCTGCGGCTGGTCGCCGCCAGCGGGCGCCTGTCCGCGGCGGCCCTGCCCGTGGGCCTGGCCGACGTGGACGTGGCCGTCGACGAGGTGGTCGTGACGAGCGTCGAGGGGCTGGCGCTCGCGATCGCCGCGGCGGCGGCCGCCGACAAGGCCGCCGCCGCCGCTGCCGCCGCCGCCACGGGCACGGCGATTACAGCGACAGCCGCCAAAAAGACAAAATCTGCCAGCGGCAAGGGCCCGGTGGTCAACCGCGTCCTTCCCCTGCTGCCCCTGCTGCCGGACAAGATGCGCGTCTCGTTTGCGGGCGCGCGCGTGCTGCCGTCCGCGGCGTCATCGGCAAAAGCAGCGGCGGCGGCAACAACCGCCACCCTCCCTCCTTCCCTCCTGGCCGCGCACGTGGGCGCCGTGAGCGTCTCGCTCGTGACCTTTCCCTCGGCGGCGCACGTCACGTACGGCCGCCTCGCCGCCGTCACGGCCTCTCTGGCGGGCGCGAGCGTCTCGCTGCTAGGAGGAGCAGGAGGAGGAGGAGCTGGGGGCGCCGCGACCGTCGGCAGCAAGCATCAGCAGCCGCCCCTGCCCAGCGATCCGCACCCGGACGCTGGCGTGTCGCTGTCCATTAGCCGCGTGGCGATGACCGTCGACGTCAGCCGCCAGGGCGTGCCGATGCCCTCTGCGTCGGACGCCACGTCGGCGGCCCTGGCGGCAGCAGCATCGTCGGCGTCGGCGGCGGCGGCAACCGTGGCGGTCCCCGCCCCGGCCAGCAGCGGCGGCGGCGGCGGCGGGGGCGCGAGCGCCTTTCTGCGCTCGTCCATGCACCGCCGCGCCCCCTGGCTGCGCAGCGCGCGCGGCAGCTTTGGCAGCGGCGGCGGCGGGGCTGGAATCGCCGAGCAGGCCCCTGGCAGCCCCGTCCGAGGCGCCGCGGCCCAACAAGCCCCCCCGGGCACCCCGCTCTCGCCGACCGCTCCCCCGCTGCCGCGCCGCCAGCGGCAGCCTTCGGGCGGCGGCGGCGGCGGCGGCGGGGGGGAAGGAGGCATCCTCGACGAGCTGCGCGTCAATGCCGCGGCCGAGCTGCACGCCCCGCGCGCCCTGGTGCGCGCAGAGCGCCTGGACGCGCTGACGGCCGCGATGCAGCGGCTGTCGGCCTCGCGGGCGGCGGGCGCGCACGCGGCGCCCGCGGCCGCGGGGCCGCCCGCCCGCGCTGCTGCTGCTGCGGCCGCCTCCGTGGTGGCGCGCGGCTCGTCCTTCTCGTGCGAGCCCGGCGGTGGCGGCGGTGGCCCGCTGGCGCCCCGGCCCAGCGACGCCATGGCCGGCGGCGGCGCGTCGGTCCTGAGCCCGGCGTCGTCGATCGCCTCTCTGATGGGGACGGCCGCGGCCGCTGCCATGGGCACAGAGACGCCCGGCGCCGCGGCCGCGACCGCCGCCGCCGCTGCAGCCGCCGCGGCCGCCGCCGCCGAGGCGGCTGGCCGAGGCCGGGGCGCGTCCGCCGCCGCCGCTAGCCCGCTCACGCTCGCCGTCAGCAACGCCGGCGGCGGTGGCGGCCTCATCTCTCCCGGGCTCTCCTTTGCGGGGGCCCTGGACGGCGGCGACCAGCATCAGCAGCAGCAGCAGCAGGACGCGTCGGCAGACGGCCTGCTTGCCTCGGTGGCCGCGGCCGAGGCGCGCGCAGCCGAGGCCGCCGCCTCGGCCGCCGCCGCCGCCGCCGCCCGCGCCGCGCGCGCCCTCGCCCTCGTGCGCTGGAAGTTTGCGGCCGCGACCGTCGGCGGCTTTGTGGCCGAGGTCACCACCGCCGGGCCGGCGCTGCCTTCGTCGTCGTCGTCCTCCTCCTCCTCGCCGGCGTCGTGGCTCTGCGTGCTCGAGAGGGCCGACCTGACTGCTGCGGGGCGCACGGGCAGCGGCGGCGGCGGCCACGGCGGGCGCGGTGCCGGCGGCGCCGGCGGCGCGCTCGGCAGCTTCCTGGCGCTGGGCGGGCGGCGCGGCGGGCGCGCGCAGCACCCGGCCGTCGTGCCCCTGCTGACATGCGGCCTGTCTCTGTCCAACCTGCGCGTGGGGCTGGGTGGTGGTGGTGGCGCAGGCGGGGACGAGGGCGGGGGCGCCTCTTGCTCCTCCTCTTCCTCGCTGCCGAAGAAAGACGCCCCGGCTGCCGCCGCCGGCACCGCCACCGCCGCCGCCAAGTCGCGCCTGCCCGCCCTCCACCCCCACCAGCAGCTCTTTGCGATGGACGCGCTCGAGGCTTCCCTGGCCCCGCTCATGGCCAGCGATCGTGCGATGGACGGGGGGGGCCCAGAGGCGGCCGCGACGGCGGCTGGTCGGGCCGCTGCGGCCGCCGCCGCCGAGGCGGGCTTGCCGCCCACGCTGCCGCCCCTGGCCGCCCTCGTGGCCGTGGGCGAGGTGCGCGTGCGCGCCAGCGAGGCGGCCGTGCGCTCCCTGGCCGGGCTGGCCGAGGTGGCCGCGCCCGCCCTGGGCGCCGCGGCCGTGGCCAAGCATGCGGCCAAGCTGCGGCGACAGCAGCGGGCGGTGGCCGAGGCGGCCGAGGCGGCGGCGGCGACGCAAGCAGCGGCGGCGTGCTGCGCGCCTTCCTCCCTGCCGCCGAGCCGCGCGGCCTCGTCGATCCTGCTCGTCGCCCAGCAGCAGCAGCAGCAGCAGCAGCAGCAGCAGCAGCAGCAGCAGCAGCAGCAGGGGCACCACCGCCACCGCCGCAGCACCAGCAGCACCACGTTGGGCGAGGCGCTGGCCGGCCGGCCGCCGCCGCTTTCCCTCCCGCTCACGCCCGTGGCGACGACGCCCGTGCCTCCTGTGGCCGCCGCCGCCGCCGCCATCGCGCGCGCGTCGCCGCTGCCGCCGCCAGAGACGCCCACCTCCCAGCAGCCCCCCCAGCCCAAGCCGCCGCAGCGCAAGGGCCTCCTCGGCAAGATCCCCCTGGCGACGGTCGAGGTGTCGGTGCGGTCTGCGAGCGTGCGGTACGCGGCCCCCTTGCCCTTGGCCCCCGGGTTTGGCTCCTCTGCTGATGCTGCGCCGGGAGGCGACGACGGCGCCGATCAGACGCCGCAGCAACCGCCGCCGCAGCAGCCGCCGCAGCAGCCGCCACAGCAGCCGCGGCGCGTCGCCGTCTACCTCGGCCTCGAGCTGGACGCCGTGCAGCTCTCGGCCTGGCCGCAGCAGGGCCGCGCCTCCGCCCTCGTGCAGGCGCTGTCGGTGGACGCGGGCGCGGCCGAGCCCGCTGCCGCGCAGGCCGAGGACGACGGCGCAAGGGGGAATGAGCCCCGCGCCACGGCCGCCGCCGACGCCGCCACCGACAAGAGCGCCGACGCCGACGCCACCGCCGACGCCCTGCTCGCGTGCCCCTCGGTCGCGCCCTCGTCCCCCCTGTCGGGCGGCCTCCGCTCCGTGAGCGCGTGGCGCCTGATGTGCGTGACGGACGTGTCCGTGCGGCAGGAGACCGTTGCCGGGGGCGGTGGGGGAAGGGGGTTCTCATCGGCCCCCGAGGCGGCGGCGGCACACGCGGCGTCGCCGCCCCTCGAGACCCCCATCCCGTCCGCAGACCATCCGAGGCAGCAGCTCCGGCTCGTCACCGCGGCCGCCTCCAGCGCGCGCATCGACATGCACGTGGACGCGGCGCTCGCGGCGGCCGGGATGGCGGCGGCGGCCGCAGAGTCGCTCGCGGGAGCCGCGTCGGCGGTGGCACGCGCGTCGGCGGCGGCGGCCGACGCGGCATCGGCGGCGGCGGCAGCGGCTGCTGCCGCGGCGGCGGCCGTCACGCCCCCGCTCCCCGTCAGCGGCCGGCCCACCGCGCGCGCGCTGGCGCTGCACCCGCCCTCCACGCCCGTCTCCTCGCACGCGGCGGCCGCGGGCGCGATGTCCCCCCCGATGTCGCCGTCCTCGGCCGCGCGCCCGCCCTCGTTCGGGGGCGGCGGCGGCGCCAGCAGCAACCGGCCCTCGGCGGCCCTCCTGCTGCTGCTGGACAGCGCCGCTGCGCCGCGCCCGCCCGCGCTCGCCGCTTCTCCGGCCAAGCGCCCCAAGCCCCTCCTGGTGCTCGACGTTGCCGTCGCCGACTTTGAGGCGTCGGCGAGCGTGTGCGACCGCGACCGCCTGACCGTGCGGGCGCTCGCGCTGCGCGCGCGCGCGTCGTCCGCGGCGGCTGGCGGCGGCGGCGGCGGCAGCGGCGACAGCGCCCCTGCGCCGCCGCCGCTGCCGTCCTACGACGACGCCGTGCGCTCGCTGGTCGTCGACGGGTTCGAGGTGCTCATCAACGGGCGCCCGACGCTTCAGGCGGCGCACGCCGAGCTGGCGCAGGGCACGCGCGCGGCGCGGCGCGTGCGCAACAAGCAGCAGGGCCGTCGTCCGCCGGAAAAGGGGGGCGGCGACGGCGACGACGATCGCGAGGACGAGGACGAGGACGGCGGCGGCGGCGAGCGAGACCAGCAGCAGCAGCCCAAGGGCAGGTCCGCGGCCGAGAAGCTGACGAGCCGCCGGCCCTCGACCGGCGCCGCCGCGTCCGCGGCCCTCGAGCGCATGGACGCGCGCCGCCAGGCCGTGCGGCGGCGGTGCAAGGTGGCGACGAGGCCAGAGGCGGAGGGCGCTGCCGGCGGCGCCTCTGCCACCGCTGCTCCGTCCTCCTCCCTCACCGACGCCGCGGGCGTCCTCTCGCTCGACGTGTACGCCGAGCGGCCCGTCTTCATCGTCCCCCACGACGAGGCGCCCGGCCGCATGCTCGTCGTCTGCGAGACGTGGGCCAAGGCCGTCAAGCAGGTCGCCCGCCCGCACCTCTCGCGGCTGCGCGCGGCGCGCGCGGCGCTGAAAGCGGCGACCAAGGCGTCGGCGGCTTCGGCGGCAAAGGGGGCGGCGGCGGTGGTGGCACCTTCGGCGGCCGCGCTGCCGCCGCATACTCCCGCCCCGTGGGGCCTGCTCTCTCCCTCGACGCGCCCGACCTCCGCCTTGCTCTTTCCTCCTTCGACGGCAGGGGCCCTCGGTGGTGGTGGTGGGGGGGGGCGCAGCGGCGACGAGGCGGCGGCGGCGCTGTCGGCGGCGACGGCGAAAAAGGCCGGCAAGGGCAAGCCGGCCCACCTCGAGCTGTCGATGGACCTGCGCGACGCCGTCTTCACGCTCGCGGCGCACCCGCTCGAGGCGTGGCTCGCGCAGCACGGCCCCGCCCTGCAGGAGCTCGCCGCGCAGAGGCACCTCACGGAGCAGCTCCTGGGGAGCGTGGCAGACAGGAGCGGGGGGGGTGGCATCAACAACAACGGCGGGGGCGGCGGGGGTGTTTCTGCGGCAGCAGCAGCAGCAGCGGGCAAGGGCGGCAAGGCCGTGCAGCAACCGAAAGGCCAGCAGCAGCAGCGGCGGCAGCAGCAGCCCCCCGCGGCGCGCGTGCCGAGCCCCGCCTCCAGGGGCGCGCGCGGCGGCAACGTTGCTGGCGCGCCCCTGGCGACGCCGACGGCGGCCGAGCGGGCCGGCGGCGGCGACGGCAGCGGCGGCGGCGGCGGCGCCGGCGCGGGCGACGACGACGGCAGCGACGTGAGCGACGACGACGTCGAGGTGCTCGAGCGCCCCGCGGCGCCGCATCCGCCGCTCGCGGGCAGGGAGATCGCGCCCGACCCCCTCGCTGTCGCCGACGCCGCCGCCGCCGCCGCCGCGCGCCGCTCGCCCTCGCCCCCCCCGCCCCAGGGCCCGGGCTCCAACCGCGGCGGCGCTGGCGCGCGCGCCGCCGGCCCCGGGGGCAACGGCAACGGCAGCGGCGGCGGCGGCGGCCTCATCTCGGCCGCGCTCGACCAGGCGCACCGCGACCTCTTCCAGCTCTACCGCGCGCGCTGCGCCGCGCTGCGCGCCGCCTCGGCCCAGCACGCTCACCCGCGCGGCGCGCTGTTCCACCTGGCGATCGCGCGCTGCGAGGCCGCTTTCCTGGTGGTCCTCCCCAGGGGGGCGTCCAGGCCGGGCGCGCGCGAGCTGGCGCTCGCGGCCATCCGGCGCGTCGACCCCGTCGCGGCCGCCCCGCTGCCGTGCGGCCGCCCCCTCGGCTTTGACGAGAAGATCCAGACGATCGCCCTCGACCTGGGCCTGTCCGGCACCGTCGCGCACTTTGCGGGCGTCGAGGAGATGGCCGCGACCTTAGGCGCCATCAACGCGGCGGGCATGCTCATCCGCGCGCGCCAGCGCACGGCGCTTCCCCCAAGGCTGCGGCCGATGCCGATGCGCGTGGGGCGCTGGCACTCTGCCCCCGTGCCGATGGTCGCCAAGGGCACGCGCCCGCCGATGAAGGCCTACACCGATGTCGACGTGGACCTGGACGACGTGGCCGGGGGGTACTGCCCGGCCCTCGAGGCGGCGTTCCAGCAGCTAGCCGCGGGCTTCAAGCGCCTCAACACGCCGAGCTCGCTGTGCGCCGACGGGCGCGTGCCGCCATCGCGGGGGCAGGCCGGCGGGGGGCCGGGCGCCCTGCCGTGGTGGGACACGCTGCGCTACGTGTGGCGCGGCCGCGCGGCCGTGCGCGCGCGCAACCTGGCCCTGCTGCTGGCGGAGGCGGCCGTGTGCCCGCGCGTCGGGCCCGCGGACCCGCGCGCGGCGATCGTGGCCGCGCGGTTCGACGTGGAGCTCACTGCGGGGCTGGTGGCGATCCGCGCGCGGCAGATGACGGCGGCCGCGCACGCGCGCGGGCCCGACACGGGCCCCGGGGAGCCCCTACTCCTCCTGCCGCTGTTCCACCTGCCGGCGGTGTCGACGGACCTGACGATCAGTGCGCGCATGCCTGGGGGACGGTCGGCGCTCAACCACCACGCGTTCCCGCTGCTGCCCGAAGAGGAGGAGGAGGACGGCGGCGCGGCGGCGGCGGCGGCTGCCGACGTCGACGCTCGGGCGCCCTCCTCCTCCTCCTTCCACGAGCCCGTCGACATCTACGGCGCGATGAAGTGCGCGGGCTGGGGCCTCGGAATCGACATCTCGGTGTGCTCCTCGGAGCCCGAGGCGCCGCCGTGGGCCGTGCGCGCGGCTGCAGCGTCGGCGGCGGCGGGGAGCGGCGGGGGCGTCTTTGGCGCGGCCGGCAGCAGCGACAAGGGCGGCGGCGGCAGCAAGAGCGGCGGCAGCGGCAGCCTCGCCGCGGGCTCGGCCGAGGCCGACTTGCTGTCCGCGTCTTGGTCTCCCCCGCTGCCTGGGCCCGGGTCAGGCGCGGCGCTGGCCCCGCCCCTCGTGGACGACGATGACGAGGACGAGGACGGGGAGGAGGATCTGGCGGAGGAGGAGGAGGGCGAGGCGGCAGCAGAAGCAGAAGCAGCGGCAGCAGCAGCAGCGGCAGAAGAACCGCTTTGGCAGGGCCAGCCCACGGACAACGGCGTCTCCGTCGCCTTCCTGCAGGGTGGTGGCCTTCGGCGCCGCCGCGGCGCGGGCAGCGGCGGCGGGCGCAGCAGCAGCAGCACCAACGGCGCGGCCCCCGCCCCCTCCGCCCCCGCCTCGTCTTCGTGCGGCGTCGCCGCCGCCGCGCGCGCCTCGCTGCGCCGCGCCTTCCACCCGCGCGCCGTCCCCCACCTCACCATCGGCCAGTTCCAGGTCCGCTGCATCCTCGCGCTCGTAGACGCCGTCAGCAACGCCACCCCCGTCGTGCGCGTCGCGCGCAAGCTCAAGCCCTGCCACCTGCGCCGGCAGCTCACCGCTCAGGCCGGACGCGACCCCTTTCCCGAGGAGGCGGCCCTCCTCGCCTCGGTCGCCGCGGCCGACCCGGTCGTTCAGATGCCCGTGCTCAAGGAGCGCGTCGAGCTGCGCCTCGCCGCCGACCGCCTCTGGCTGCACCACGACGCGCAGGACGCCGAGGACGCGTCGGACGGCGTCTACCTGACGACTGGGTCGCTCAGGTACTCCAACGCGTTCTCCTACGCCCCCGTGCGGCGGGCAGCGCCGCGCGGGCGCAGCTGCCGCGCGGCCCTGGCGCTCCCGCCGCGCATCCGGGAGGTCTCGCGGCAGGCGATGGAGGCGCTGGCGGTCGAGGCCAAGGACATGCGCGTGATCAAGGCGCCCGAGGGCGGGTGGGGGGCCGTGTGCGCGCTGGCGGCGGCGGCGGCGCAGCAGCAGCTGCAGCAGCAGCAGGCGCAGCAACAGCAGAAAGCGGCGGCGCCGGTGACGCCGACGTCCTCGGGCGCCCCGCCCTCCCCGCTCGCGGCCTCCGGCCTGGAGGCGGCGTCCAGGGCCGCGCCCGACCTGCCCCGCCCGGCCCCGCCGCTGCCTTTACAGCACGGCGCGCTGCTGCAGTCGGCGGCCGGAGGCGGCGGCGGCGGCAGCAACGGCCGCCGCGGCGGCGGCGGCCACCAAACCCACCACCACCACTACCCCTGCGGCGGCCCCGAGTGGTGGCGCCCCATGGAGGCGCCCGAGTTTGCGCGCGGCCTCATCGTGAGCGCCGAGCGCTTCGTGCTGCGGCAGGTGCCCGGACCCTCGTCCACCTCGCAGGCGTGGGCCTCGCCCGAGCAGCTCTCGGCCGAGCACGGCACGACGGCGGCCGCGGCCATCGCCGCCGCCATGGTACGGCCGCGCCCCGACCCCGCGGTGGCGATGGCGGCGGCGCGCGCGGCGGCGGCGGCGGCGCCGCCGCCGCGCCCGCCCGTGCGCATGCTGGCGCACGACGTGCGCATCCTGTGCCCTGTGGAGCTGCGCGACACGGTCGTGCTCATGGGCCGCCACATGCACCAGGCGTTCAGCGGCATCAGCCTGCAGCAGGCGCCCGTGCGGCGCGTGCGCACGAGCGAGGCGAGCGGCGCCAACGGCGGCAACGGCGGCGGCAGCGGCGGCGGCGCCGAGGACAACGGCTTCTTCGGCCCGGGGTCCCCCATGCGCCGCGCCCCGCGCTACAGCTACTCGAGCGTGGGCGGCGGCAGCCGCCCCGGCTCCGAGGGTGGCGGTACTGGCCCCATGGGGGTGGGCGGGAGCCCGGCCTCGGCCTCCCCGCCGCGCATGCCTGGCGAGCCCGCCGGCGGCGCCGGCAGGCCGCTGTCCGCCGGGGTCGGTGGGGTGGCCGGGGCCCTGGCGGGCATCGATGCCTCGGCTGCCAGGGGCGGCGCGGACCCTCTCACACCGCGCTCTGCGACGGGCCTGCCCGAGTCGCCGCTCGGCCGGACAGCGGCGGCGGCAAGCGCGGCGGCCGCAGCGGTTGGCCGCGACAGCGCGACGTCGACGGCCGGCGCCGAGGAGGACGCCCTGCTGCGCCTGCTGCTGTCCCAAAACGCCGAGCGCCGCGAGGAGGTGCGGCGCGCCCGGCGCCGCGCCCGGCGTGCTCACGCAGCGGCGGCGGGTGGGGGCAAGGCGGCCCCTGACGCGCTCGTTGCTGGCGCCGCAGACGCCACCGCCGCAGCCGCAGACGCCGACAACAACAACGCCGACGTGGACGAGGAGGACGTCATCGTCTTTGGCGAAGCGCCCAGCACCGACGGCGAGGGTTACGACTACGACGATGACGACGATGACGACGATGACGAGGGCGGCGCCGACGGCGACCAGGACGACGACGAGCAGGAGGAGCGAAGGCGGTTGCAGCATCAGCAGCAGCAGCAGCACGGCGCCACAGGCGAGGCCGCTGCCGCCGCCGCTTTTGACGCCGCTGCGGGGACGACGCCGCCGGCCCCCTCGACCGCCGCCGCCGACCAGGCCTCTGCCTCTGCCTCCGCCGCCGCCCCGGGCCTCCTCCTCGAGTACGAGATCGAGTTCGCGGGCGTGCAGGTCAACCTCGTCAGCGAGGACGCCGGCGGCGCGCTCGTGCTGGGGACGGGCAGCGCGCGCCTCAGCGGGCACCTCTGCCCCGCGCGCCGCGAGCGCACGCTCACGTTCCGCATGGACCACGTGCAGGCCTCGGTGGTGCAGCACGACCTGCTCCCGTCGGCGTCGCTGGGGGGCTCCGTGGGCCTGGCGGCGGGCAGCGCGGGCGGGCTGACGATGGCCTCGTTTGGCGCGCGGGGGTCGGCGTCTGCAACGGCGTCTGCAGCGGCGGCGGCGGCAGCGGCAGCAGCAGCGGCGGCGGCCTCGGCGTCCGCCGGCTTGGCGCTCGCCGTGCGGCCGCAATGGTTCGAGCGCGCGCCGGGCGCCGGCGGCGCCCTCTCCGTCCCGCCCGGGGCCGAGGCTTGCATGCGCCAGGTCCTCAAGCCCTTCCGCGTGCACCTGGTGTCCACAAAAGCCACCACGGGCGGCGGCAGCAGCCCGGCCCAGCTGCAGGGCGCGCTGTCGCCCGCCGACGCCGACGCCCTGTCGGCGGCCGCCGCGGCCGCTGGCGCCGTCGTCGCGCCCGACGTCCTCCCTCCCGCCTCGTCCTCGTCCTCGGCCTACCACGCCGCCGCGTCCGCGGGTCCCGCCCGCGCCGCCCAGTCCGAGCTCGCCCTCGACGTGCCCTTTGTCGGCGCGCGCCTGGACGCGCGCCAGTTTGAGATCCTGTCGGATGTGATCTCGGTCGTGGCCGCCGGCGCGCTCCCCCCGGCGCCGCCGTCGGTGCGCGAGCTCTGGCGCGCGCCCGACGGCCTGGCCGAGGTGGACGGGTGCCGCGAGGTGATGTTCGCGCTGGAGACGCTGCAGTCGCTGCGCGAGCGGCTGCGGTGCCTGCAGCACGAGGAGCTGGCGCTGCGGGGGTCGCTCGCGGCGCTGGGGCTGGAGGCTGGAGGCGGGGGTGGCGGCGGCGGTGGTGAGGCGGGCGCGGCGGCGGCGGCGGCCGGAGGCAGCGGCGGCGGGATTGGTGGAGGGGGCGCGGCGGCCTCGGCGGCCGACGACCCGACAACTGCTGCCGCTCCTCCTTCGACCTCCCTGTCCATGCCGGCGTCGGCCTTCCAGCAGGCCCAGCAGCAGCAGCAGCAGCAGCAGCAGCTGGCCATCACGCGCGCGTCGTTCCCGCCCGCGTCGGGCCTGCCCCCGCACCCGCACCCGCAGGCGCCCGGCGGCGCCGCCGCGCGCCTGGCCCTGCAGTCGGCGACGGTCGCGGCGGCAGCGGCGGCGGCCGTCGGGGGCCCGGGCGGGCCCGGCAGCGCGGTGGCGCTGGCCATGATGCGCTCGCCCCACCTGCAGCCCCTGCTGCGCCCTGCGCCCGGCACCGCCTTTGGCCTCGAGCGCATCCCCTCGGGCGTGCCGCTGCCGCTGCTGACGACCTCGGTCCCCCCGCCTGGGGGCGCGCTGCTGCGCCGCTCGGCGGCCGCGGCCGCGGCCGCGTCGGCGCTGCAGCAGGGCGCGGCCTTTGCGCCGCAGGACCTGCGCGCGGCCAAGGAGGCGTTCGCGCTGGCGCTCGCCACCGCGCAGGACCTGGACGCTTTGCAGCAGCAGCAGCAGCAGCAGGGAGGGGAGGGCGGCGGCCGGCCGTCGTCGGCGGTCATCTCTGCGGCGGCGGCGGCGGCATTGGGCGGCGGCGGCCGCGGCCGCCGCCGCACCAGCAGCGCCGGCAGCGGCGGCGGCAACAGCCTCGCGAGCAGCGGCAACAGCCGCGCGCTTGCGGCGGCGGCCGCGGCCCTCGAAGACGACCCCGACGCCTCCGCGCTCCTGGCCGCGTCCCTGGCCTCGCGCACGGTGCTCGCCGCGCACGCCCGCACGCTCCTGCGCTGGTCGCGCGAGCAGATCGACGGCGCGCGGGACGCCATCGAGGCGTCCCGCGCCGTGCTGCGCGCGCTGCGGCGCGAGGCCGAGGGCGGGCGCGTGCGGCAGCGCGCAGCGTCGTCGAGCGTGTGCGTGCGCGTCGAGCGCGTCGACTGGGCGCTCGTGTCGATGCCGCCCGGCGTGGCGGCCGCGTTCGCGTCGGCGGCGGCGTCTGCCGCGGCCGGGGCGGCCGCCGCCGCCGCCGCGGCCGCCGCGGCCGCGATGCCGCTGACGGATGGGGCAGAAAAGGGAGGAGGAAGAGGGGCGGGCGTGTCGTCGTCGGCGGCGGCCGCGACGTCGGCCGTGGCGGCGTCGGCGTCGGCCGCGGCCGCGGCGGCCGTCGCGGCGGCCGTGCCGATCCTGCGCGGCGAGCTGCGCGGCATCGTGTACGAGAGCCTGCGCGACCGCGACCACTCGGGCAAGACCAAGATCGCCCTGCGCCTCGCCACGTTCTTCGACCCCCAGCAGCAGCAGCAGCAGCAGCAGCAGCAGCAGCAGCAGCAGCAGCAGCAGCAGCAGCAGCAGCAGCAAGCGCCTCCGCCCTCGCCCTCGCCCGCAGCCTCGTCGTCCGCCCCCGCCGCCGCGCTCGCCGCCGCGCAAGCGACGGCCGACGACGCCGCGCCCCCGCCAGGCCTCGTCTTCGGGCCCTGGTACCCCCGCGGCGACCCGGCGGCGCTCGAGCCCCTCGGCCGACGCGCCGGGCATCACTCGGCCGACGCGCCGGACAACATGGTGCGGATCTACGCCGTGCACGGCCCCTTGGACGAGCGGCGCGGCGGCGGCGGCGGCGGCGGCGGCCACGGCGGCGGCGGCGCCAAAACCACCACCACGGCAGCCGTGTATGATTCGATCGACGTCGAGGTCCGGCCGCTGCGGCTGCGCCTTACGGCGGCCCTCGCCTCGGCGCTGCAGGACTACTTCCAGCTGCGCGAGGGGGCCGCCGGCGGGGGGGACGGGGAGCTGGGTGGCGGCGGCGGGAGGGGCGGGCGCGGCGGCGGCGGAGGCGGAGAGGAGCTGCTGCGGCGCAGCCTGCCGGCGGCGGGCGGCGGCGGCGGAGCGGGCGGCGCTCAGGGCGAGTCCCCGCCGAGCGGCGGCGCGGCGGCGGCGGCGGCGGCGTTCGCGGCGACGGCGCGGCGAACGCTGTTCCAGCGGCGCGGCGGCGGCGCGGCCTCTGCGGCTTCGGGCCTCGCGCCCACGCCCCCGGCGTCGTCGGTGGACGCGGGGGACATGTCGCCGCTGGCCGGCGACGAGGGGGGTTCCTTTGTGCCGCCGCTCGCCGCGGGCGCCGACGCCGCGTCCGCGGGCGAGGGCGGCGGTGGCAGCGGCGGCGGCAGCGGCGACGGTCCGTCGTCGTCGTCGGCGGCGCTCGTGCCCGCCCCCGGGGTCATCTCGCCCGTGTCCCGCCGCGGCGTCGCGCCCGGCACGGCGCGCCTCGTCGTGCCCGCGCCCCCGGACGACGCCCCACCCGAGGGGGGGGCGGCGTCGCCGACGCGCCCGCAGCTGGCGACGGCGTCGGCCCCCGTGGCGGCGGCGGCGGCGGCGGCTGGCGGCGCTGCTGGTGCTGCTGCTGCTCCCGCTGCCGCCCCCCCTCCCGGGCGGCACTCCCTTCACCACCCCACCGCCCACAACCAGCGCCTCGCGCAGGCGCAGGCGCGCGCGGCGGGGCCCGCAAACAGCCTCGTGCGCTCGTCGCTCGAGGACGCCTCGCTGACCACCTATGGCGCCCTGCTGCGCGCGCGGCGCGCCGCGGTGGGGGGATTATCCGGTCCGCAGCCCCCGGCGCCGCCTCCGGCAGCTGCGTCCTCGGTGGCCTCGCTCGGCGGCGTCAGCGCGGGAGGGGGGGCCGGCGGCGGCGGCGGCGGGCGCGGCTCGGCGCCGGGCACGCCCCGCGGCTTTGACGGCGGCGGCACGGGGTCGGCCGTCACTGGCGGCAGCGCGCCGTCGGCGCCGTGGGCCGCGGCCGGCATGGCCGCGCTCGCCGCCGCCGCGTCGGCGGCGGCAGGCGGCGGCGGAGGTGGTGGAGGCGGTGGCTCGCGCAAGGGCGGCGGCGGAGGCTCGGCCGCGGGGGCAGGAGGAGCAGGAGCAGGAGGCTCGGCCTCTGCGGCGCCGCTCGGCGGCCCCTCTGTCCCCTCCTCTGTCGCCAACGCCAGCAGCGCCAACAACAGCAACGCCAACAACGCCAACAACAGCCGCCAGCAGCAGCGCAGCGCCGCCCGCCGCCCCAGCACCATCCGCTTCAAGCACGTGCGCATCAACCGCATGCACGCGCGCCTCACGTGGGAGGGCCCCCCCATCAGCGTCCACGAGTTTGGCCTCGTCCTCGACTCGCGCGTGTACAAGGGGATCGAGGGCGGGTGGCGCGCCGTGCTCAACCGCTACAAGTGGGACGTCGCCAAGTCGGTGATCAAGTCGGCCACCGGGTGGCAGGCGCGCAAGCTCGCGGAGCTGCAGATCCCGGCGTGGGCGGACGCGGCGGACGCGGCGGACGGAGTAGGAGGAGGCGTGGGTGAGGGCGGCGTTGGGGGCGGCCCGGCCGGTGCTTCGGCGGCTGCTGCGGCCGGCGGGTCCGCAGCTGGCGGCGGCGGGCCTGGGGTCGCCGCCGTCGGCATCGGCGGCGGCGGCGCGGCCGCCGCCACCGCCCTCAGCGACTTCAAGCGCAGCTCGGCGGCCGCGGGCGCGCAGCTGCGCAGCAGCCTGCGGCAGCTGCTGCTGCGGCGCGACGGAGGAGGAGGAGGAGCGGGCGTGGGATTGGGCGGCGTCGGCGGCGTCGGCGGCCTCGCGGGGGTTTTCGCCTCGGGCTCGAGCGGCACCTCCCGCGGCGCCGGCGCCTTTGTGGTGCCCCGCGACGCGGCGGGCGTGCCGCTCTGGCTGGGCGCCATCGGCGGCGTCGGCGCCCTCGGCCTCGCGCCGGCCTCGGCCTCGCCCGGCGCGGTCGCCGCGGGAGGCGCCTTTGCCGGCGGCGGCGTTGGCGGCATCGGCGGCGGCCTGGGCGGCATCGCGGCCGCGGGCCCCGCGCGCCTCATGCTGCTCGGCGCCGACGGCATGCCCATTCCGGGCACATCGGCCGAGGCGCAGCGGCGGCGCCGGCAGGCGCTCAAGCTGCAGCAGCTGCTGGGCGTGACGCCCGTGGTGCCCAACGTGGCCTACGTGCCCGTGGCGCTCCTGGAGGCGGCCGAGGCGGCTGGTGGTGGGGGTGGCGGCGGGGAGGACGAGGAGGAGGAGGAGGAGGACGCCGACGACCAAGCGGTGCCGGTGCTCTCCGACCCCCCGCCGCCGCCGGCGGCTCGGGCCTCTCCCTCCTCCTCACCCCTGGCGGCCGGGGTCGGCGAGCAGCCGCCTCTGCCGGACCCGATGGCGTCGGCGTCGACGCCGCAGGCGCAGCAACAGCCGGGAGGAGGAGGGGAGGACGAAGGAGCCGTCGGCCCGCTGCACGCGCACGCGGCCGGGTTACTGCAGTGAGGATGGGCTCTTGGTTTTCGGTGGTGGCGGCTGAGACGGGGATCCGGAGGACGATCTTCTAAGAAATTATGATGCTTTGGTTGATTTAGCTTGGACCAACGGCCCGCTTGTTGAAAGGAAAACAGTGAATTTTGGCTCTCGACCGGATCGCTGGCCGCGAAGCGGCGACGACGCGAGCGAGCGACTTTTTTTCTTCCGCCCCTCTCCCGCCGCTCCACGCACAACACAGACGCTCTCTCAACGCCAACGACACGCGCGCGCGTCCTCTTCCACCCAAGACGCCTTCCCTCCGGGAGAGAAAAGAACAAGCAAGCCAAAAAAAGAGAAAATGGCCGCCGCCGGCGTGCACCGCGGCTCGGCGCCCGCCGTCCTCTCGTCGCAGGGCCACCACGCGCCGGCCGAGACGATCTCCCCCCACGAATCAACCTTCCTCTCGCAGCACCAATACGTCTCGCTGACCGACGCCATCCGCCGCGACCACGCCGCCTTCCGCGACGTCATGCGCTCGATCGAGGCGGCCGCGTTCCTGTCCCCGTGCGAGCGCCTCGGCGCCGTCTTCGACCTTGTGCGCCTCGTCACGCAGCACTCGATGGCGGAGGAGGTCGTGCTCTATCCTTTGGCGCGCTCGGTCTTAGGACCTTCGGCGACCGACATCGACCTCGAGTTCCACCGCGCGCTCCGCAACGACCTCTCGGCGCTCTCGTGGTGCGGCGCGCTCGACCCGTCGCTGGACGACAAGCTCGCCCGGTGCTGGTCCAACCTCGACGAGCACATGCGCGAGGAGGAGAACGACTTGCTGTCAAAACTGGAGCGCACCACCACGCCCGAGCGCCTGGCCGCGGCGGGCCGCGCGTTCGCGGCGGCCAAGATGCTCGCACCGACACGCCCGCACGTCTCGGCGCCCATGACCCCCCCGCTCAACCTCATCGCCTCGGCGCTCGCGGCGCCCCTCGACTGGCTGGCGGACATGTGGCGCTTCCGCATCGCGCCGCCTCTGGCGTAAAGGGAGATGGGGCGGAGTGCGAGCGAGGAGTTGCAGCATCAAACAAGAGCACACGCGTAGCGCATTCCTTTGCCCCGAGCGCGGCGTCTCGAAAGGACGAGGGCGGAGTTGCGCGAGAGAGAGAGCGAGATCGGTGGCCGGGGACGCACGCGCGCACGCGCACACAGAGAGCACACACTAGCCGGGGCTGTTTCTCGGACGCCCCCAAACCCCCGCACATGTAAAAACGAGCCGCATTTATACGAGATCGAGAGGATGGTTGGATTTTTTGAGGGGAGGCGCGCAAGCGGCGGTCGCGCCTCGCTCGCTCGCCTCTTCGACGCATCGCCGACGCAATGAAAAAAACGCGAATTCTCTCCCGCCCGCCCTCTTCCACACAGACACACACACACAACGCTCCAAACACACACACACAGCCGCGTGCGTGCCACACACGCACACACCCACAACACAACTCGCAGCCGCGCGCGCGCCACACACACACAAGCACACAAGAGCGCTCTCTTCCCCCAGGGCCATCCATCCTCCCCCCCCCAAAAAAACCACCGCGCAAAAAAATGGGCCGCAGCGGCAACGTCGTCAGCTCGCCGATGGCCTTCTCCTCGGCGCAGCACATGAGCCACTACGACATCTCCCGACTCGTCCGCATCCAGCACTACGCCCTCCGCGACATGATGCAAACCTTCTCTCGCACGCCCGGGATCTCCTTCGCCGAGCGCCGCACCACCGTCAACGATTTTGTCCGCGCGGCCTCCTCCACCGTCGCCGCCGAGCAGGCGGTGCTGCTCCCCTTGCTGCGCCAGTACCCGGAGACGATCAGCCCCGAGCTCGTCGACCGCGCCTTCGAGCGCCGCCGCGGCATCCTGCGCACGCTCGAGGCCCTCGACTCCGGCAACCCCACCCGCCCGGACTTTGACGCCCGCCTCGAGCGCTGCTGGGTGCTCATCAATGCGGCGTTTCTGGAGGTCGACCAGCAGCTGCTCCCGGCCCTCGACCGCCACTGCTCGTGGGAGAAGCGCGAGTCGCACGGCAAGCGCTTCTACCTCTACCGCCTGCTCTTCGCGCCCACGCGCCCGCACAGCTGGGTGCCCGCCGAGGTCGGCGGCGGGTTCCTTGGGGGGATCGTCAACGCGGCTCTCGCGCCCCTGGACTGGGCCCGCGACATGGCGCGCTACGGCTTCGCCATGCCCGTGTGAGATTGAGTTGTTTTTTTGAGTTGCAAGCGGGGTGAAAAGGGCGGCGGCTGCGGCAACGCGCCTCTCGCTCTCGGCCAGCGCGCCCGCCCCCCTCCCCTCCCATCAATGTACAAAAGAAACCACTAGTTGCGGCACAACGGAAAACGCGCACACGAGCACAAAAGCGCACACCATAAAAATCACCGCACGAGACAGCGCGCACCAGAAAACGGCGTGTAAATAGAGAATGCCGCCCCCGTCCTCACCCCGACGAGGCCGCGCCGCTGCCCGCCGCAAACGGGCACCCACCCCCACCACCACCACCGCCCCCGCCGCACGTCGTCACGGGACCCACGATGCGCAGCTTGTGCCAGGGGATCTTGCCGTTGCGCGCGCGGCGGCGGCGGCGCGTGCGGTGCTTGGCCGCCCGCTGCGCCACGCGAGACAGCTCCCAGCAGCGCAGCACGCAGCACGCGCTGGCCGCGGCGGCCGCGAGGGCGACGGCGCATCCGGCGGCAAAGGAGAGGCGCATGGCCGAGGCGAGGCGGACGTCATAGGCCTCGATGCGTGGGCCGCAGATGCCGGCGTAGGCGGAGCTGGCGTGGTGGTTGTTGCTGCTCGGAGGGTCAGGGTTGGGGCAGGAGCCGCCGGTGCGGCCGCCGCACTCGGCCGAAGCCGCAACCGAAGCCGAAGAAGACACCGCCGCCGCAGCCGCCGCCGCCGAGCACGCCGCCCGCACGCGCGGGTCCAGCATGGCCGGCGCCCCCAGCGCCAGCGCCGCGACCGCGCACCCGCCCGCCACGGCGAGCGTCAGCAGCGCGTGCCCGAGCGCCAAGCCCCTGCGCGAGAGGCGCCGCTCCCCCTGGGCCCACGTCCACCCCGCCGCGGCCAGCGAAAAGAACCCAACCGCCGCCGCCGCTTTTGGCACCCATGCGCGCGCCAAAACCACCCCGGCGAACGACCCCACCGAGATCGAGGCGTACAGGGCCAGCAGCGCGCCCGAAACGCCCACGGCTGCCGCGGCGAGCAGCGCGAGGTTCAGCCAGCGCGCGGCGGGCTGCTCGAGCGCCTCCTCTTGCGCGGCGCTCTCGGCGAGCGACCCCTGGTCGAGCAGGCTCGCCACGTCCGAGTCCCACGCGCTCAGCTCCGTGTCGCCCACCGACCAGTCCGAGTCGTCCGAGCCCGAGCCCTCCTCCTCCTCGGAGGCGGCGTTGGGGTCGTCGTTCTTGGCACCGTCGGGTTTTTTCTTCGGGCCCTTGTCGCGCACCAGCTCCTGCCCGCGCTGCCGGCGGAAGAGCAGCCGCAGGCGCTCGCGCGCGAGCGCGCGCAGCTCGCGGCGGCGCGCCTGGAAGTCGGCCTCGCAGCGCGCCTGGTGCTCGAAGAACCACGAGGCGGGGTCGCGGTCGCTGGGGCAGGGCGGGGGGTTCTTGGTCTTGGCGGTCGTCTTGGGGTTGATGCCGGCCGGCGCCTGGTCGTCGCCGGCGTCGCTGTCGTCGCCGTCGTCCTCGTCGCCGTCGTCGCTGCCGCTGCCGCTGTCGTCGGGCGAGGGCGGCGGGGCGGTGGCGGCGTTGGCGGCGTTGGCGGCGGCGCCGCCGTCGTCCGCGCCCTTGCGCGGGCACGCGTCAGGGATGTCGGTCGTGGTGGCGGCGAACGCGACCTTCTTCTTGAGCTGCTGCTTGGGGCCAGCGGGGGGCTGTGTTTGTTTTGGAGGAGGAGGAGGAGGTTCCGTTTGTTTTTCGTTCGAGCGGGACGGCGACAGACCACAAGGTGCGGCGGCGGCGGCGGCGGCGGTGCGGCCGGTGTTTGGTTCTTCAACACTCGTTCCCCCCCCCGTTCGACATTCGCGCGCACCTGCGCCGCCTTCTTCCGCCCGAGTAACCCCTCCTCCTCGGCGTCGGCGGCGGCCGCGGCGTGCGCCGGGCAGTCCGCGGGAGGGGCGGCGACGCCGCCGCCAAACGCGGCGGCAAAGGGGCAGCCTGACATTTGCTTCCCCCCTCTCTCTTTCGGCTTTTGTGTTTCTCGTTTGTCGGTTTAAACAGATGTGTGTGTGTGCTGATTTACGGAGGGCGATCGGCGGTGTGTTTGTTTGTGTGTGTGTGTGTGCGTGCGTGCGTGCGGTGCGTGCAAGAGAGAGGGTCGCAAAGAGAGAAAGGGGGGGGGGAAGGAGGCAGGCGGCCGCGGGGCGGGGCGGCCGCAGCTGTCGCGGTCGCGCCGCCTCCCTCGAAAGAGCCACCCCGCCCCTCCTGAGGTCCTCCTCAGTACTTGCCGAACCACTTGCCCTCCTGCCGCAGCGTGTCCCACTCCTCCACCCAGTCGGCCGGGCAGAGCGAGTCGGCCGCGCGCTTGTAAAACTGGCAGCGCTGGTCGTCCTGCCCGCGCTCGAACAGGCACTTGTGGAACTCGTTGTAGCGCACGAAGCAGTGGCGGGACTGGTTCGTGGAGGGGAAGCGGGGGTCGTAGGGGGCGGTGACGACCTCGTTGGCGACGAGGTCCTCCTGTTGGTTTTGGGTTTGGGGTTCGTTATCGGGCGGGGTTGGGGGAGACGGCGGGTGAGGCGAGGGCGAGGGCGGCGGCGGCGCGCGCCCGCGTGGCACGCGCGCGTCGGCGGCGTCGGCGGCAACGCGGCGCGCGCTTCTGCCTCTATCTCTCTTTTCGTCGAGATCCGGCTCGGCCGCTGGCTCCAGCCGGCCGCGGGCGAGGTCGGCAGATCGCGTGGCTATCGGTCCGAGACAGACAGAGGGAACGAGTCGTCGGAGCCGGGCGAGAAAGCCCTCGCTCACCCAAAACAACCCTCCCCCCTCTCCCCAAACGCGCGAGCTCCTCCCGACTCACGTCCTGCATCATCTTGGTGGCGATCTCGTCCACCAGGGCCTCCTTGGCCTTCTCCAGATCCTCCTGTTGTTGTCGTGTGTGGGGGGGGTTTTGACGGGGGTTGGGGGGGACGACGGGGGGGTGGAGACGCTCACGGTTGAGCAAGATCGACGTCTCTCTCTGTGTGTCGTTTTGGTTCTCTCTCCGCCCTTTTCGCTCCCCTCTTCTCTCACCTTGGACATGGTGGCCGGGTCACGCGGGGGCGGCGGCGGGGGCGGGGGCGGGGGCGGGGGAGCGGCGGGCTCCACCGGAGCCTCCTCGGCGGGGGCGGGCGGGGAAGAGGAAGCGGGAGCCTCCTCCTCGACCACGGCGACGACGGCTTCCTCGGCGGGCTGGGGCTCTGCGTCGGCGAGCGCGCTGAAGCTCGCTCCCATGGGATGTTGGGGGGGCGACTTGGCGCTCTCACTTGTGAAAGGGAGAGAGAGGGAGAAGTTGCGTGTGTGTGGGTGTGTGTGTGCGCGCTCGCCGTCGGCGGCGCGCGCGCCTAAAGAAGGCGAGCGGCGCCGACGAGCGAGCGAGACAGTAAGCCGAGCAAAAGGGACGCCCGCCCGCCCGCCCCTCTTGCTCGCCTCCTGGCTCTCCCAGTGCCGCCGTCGCCTCAGAGTGGGTGCGTGTGGATGCGGGGATTTACAAACCTGCGAAAAAAATCGAACGAAACGTGCGCTAGGGGCGAGGGGGGCGAGGGGGGCGGCGGGGCGGCGGGGGAGCTCCGACCCGCCTTGCTCCCTCTTCTCACGCCATCCCCTCGAGGTCGTCGTCCTCCTCCTCCGCCTGCGGGGGGGCGTCGGCCACAGCCGTCGCCGCCTGTTGCGCCGCCTCGGCGGCCCCTGGAGGAGGAGGAGGAGGAGCGGGCACCGCCGCCGCCGCCGCCGCCGCCGCCGGCGAGGCCGGTGCCGCCGCCGGCGGCGGCCCCCGCTCCACCACCGCCTCTGGAGCAGCAGGAGCAGCAGCAGCAGCAGCCGCAGCAGCAGCAGCAGCAGCCGCCGCCGCCGCCGCCGCCGCGCCCTGTCCCCCTCGCTCAGCAGCAGCAGCAGCAGCAGCAGGCGGCGCGCCCGGCACCGGCTCGTCGGCCCCCGTCGCCGCGATGGGGGGGGGCGGCAGCAGCGGCACGGCCGAGGGGGGCTCTTCTGCCGCTCCCGTCATCATCATCGCCCCCGCCGCCCCCGCCCCCCCGCCTCCCTGGACGCGCGCGGGGAAGGCCGCGCCGACCTTGGCGGCGGCCGCGGCCGCGCGCGGGCCCCAGGCCTGCGGCGGGAGAGGGTCGAGCGCGCCGGCCAGCAGCGGGTCGGCCGCGGGCCCCGGCAGCGCCGCCGTCCTCGCCGCCGCCGTGCGCGCGGCGGCCGCGGGCCCGCCGCCGACCGCCGCCATCGCCGCCGCGCGACGCGCGACGCTCGCCCACCACCGCGCAAGCACGGGGTTGGGCGTCTCCTCGCACCGCAGCAGCGGGCCCGGGACGCTGGTGGCGGGAGCGGTGGCGGCGGCGGCTGAGACGGGGTCTGAGGCTCCTCCTCCTTCTTGCTGCTGCCCCCCGCCGCCGCCCCCCCCACGGCCCCCCGAAGTCCCGCGCTGCAGGTCGGTCGCCAGCACAAACTCGCGCGCGGCCTCCACCTGGTGCTCCGAGGGCGCGAGGTCGGGCCTGCCCGAGCGCGAGGGGTCGAGCGAACGGAAGACGATGCCGCGCAGGTCGTCCATGTAGGGCAGGGCGTTGAGCAGGAGGGCGTCCGGGGGGGGCAGCTGGTGTTGTTGTTGTTGCGCGCCGGCGGCGGCGGCAGCCGCAGCCGAAGAAGAGGCCAGGGCCAAAGCTGCTGCTGCTGCCGCCCCTCCACGAGCCCCCGCCGCCAAATACGAGGACGCCAGCAAGGGCGTCAGCGCCCCCAAAAAGGGGTTGGAGCGCCCCTGCATCTTGACGCGCACGACCGCCACTTTCCCGCCCCGCTCCAGCGCGCGCGCGAGCGCCGAAAGCGCTCGCGCGTCCTCCAATCCCTGCCCCTGGCGCTTGTGCTCGGCCGATGCCGGCCACGCGTCCCCGGGAAGCACCGCCCACGTGTCGCGGCAGAACCAGTGCCGGGGCAGGGCCGAGCGGGGGAGGAAGCCCAGCAGGTAGATCCCGCGCGGGGGGCTGTAGCCCTCCTGCGCCTCAGCCACGCTCGACACGGGCACGAGGTCGCGGCCGTAGCGGTAGGCGCGCGCGCGCTCGTCCTGGGGCACGTCGTTGTCCGGGTCCGAGGGGGCGCGGTACTCGCGCATGATCTTGATGAGGTGCGAGGCGCGGTGGTGGTGGCTCTGGGCGGCGGTGGAGGCGTTTGCGGCGGCGGCGGCTGCGGAGGTCGGCGAGAGGCCGCCTTGGCCTTGGGCGCCCTCCTCCGCCACCGCCGTCGGCACGTCGAAGGGGCACGGGCAGTAGCTCCGGAGCCTCGGCAGGGTCTCCATCGCCGTCTTCTTCTGCAGGCGCACGCGCACGTAGGCGCCCTCGGAGGGAGGGCCCAGGAAGAGCGCGCCCGTGTAGACGGTGGTGCCGTGCTTTTGGTCGGTGGGGGGAAAGGCGGCGGCGGCGTCGGCGGCTCGGGGGAGGGCGCGCCAGCCGCACCCGGCCTCCTCGCCGCCGAGCTCGGCGAGGAGCTGGTGGACGAGGCGGGAGTTGGCGGCCTGGGCGGGGGTCGGGGTGGGGGCGGTGGCCGAGGCGGCGGCGGCGCCGTTGGCGTTGTCGTCGCCAGGAGAAGAAGAAGAAGAAGCAGCAAAGCCGCCGCCAGGCCGCAGGGGCGGGCCGTGCGGCACAAAGGGGCTGCGGCCGGGCATGCCGACGGCGAGGACCTCGAGGCGCGCGCCCATGCCGCGCAGCGCCTGCACGAGCGTATCGCGGAACGCGGCCGACATGCCCCCTGGTGTTGTTGTTGTTGTTGCTCCTGCTGCTCCTGCTGCCGCCGCCGCCTCCTCGCCCCCCGCCCCCTCCTCTTGATCCGGCGCCAGCGGCTCTGCCAGTGGCGACACGAGCACGATCGAGCGCGACACGAGCGCGCTCCTCAGGCCCGGGCGCAGCTCCACCGTGCGCGCAAGCAGGTCGGCCGCCACCAGCAGGCCGTCCTCCCAATCGGCCGGGCCGGGCAGGAGCAGGCGCGGGTCGTCCGCGGAGAGGACGCTGTTTTTGTTGTCGTTGCCGCTGCCGCCGCCGTCGCCGGCTGTTGCTGCTGCTGCTGCTGCTCCTCCTGCTGCTTCGCCGCCGTCACCATCCACCTCGCCCTCCTTCCGCCGCCGCCGCCGCTCGAGCCGCGCCGCCGCGCGCGCGCGCGCGGGAAGCTCCTCGAGCGCCAGCGCCAGGCACGACAGGTCGACGGGCGCGACGACGCGGCGCTGGACGACGTGCGCGTACGCGTCCGGGGTCCTCCCGCCCGTCTCGGCCTCGGCCTCGACGTTGAGGTAGTTGCGCGTGGCCCAGCAGCCGAAGAAGACGACCCCCACCTCGTCGCGCGGGTGGTTCAGGAGCTTGTTCTGCAGCAGCAGCGCGAGCGCGCGGCCGACCAGGGGGAGGTGGGGGGCGGCCGCGGCGCCGACGTCGACGGCGAAGACCGTCGCCTCGGTTTTGCGTTTAGGGGGCATGGTTGGTTTTGGTGGTTGAGAGCTGGGAGCTAGGGTCCCTCTGGTGCGCGCGTGCGCGTGTCCTCAAGACTCTCTTGCGTTTGTGTGTGTGCCGCGCGCGAGGAGAGAGGTTGGTGTCGGGAGGACGATGGGGCGAAGGGGCAAAATCGTTCTTTGTGCGCGCGGTGGTCGATGCTGTACGCGTGATTCGTTTTGGGATGGTGCGCTTTGTTCAATCGGAGACGAGGATGGTGAAGTGAAGCTGGAGGCGGAGGAGCGGAGCTCGCGCCGCGAGCCTCTGCGTTTTGTGTCGCTCGCCCGACCGGCGCGCGCGCGCTGCCCGCTGCTGGAACAAACGGCACCGGCGCCCGCATCGCGCCGCGCGCACTTGATGCCTTGGCGCCCTCGTCTCTTCTCCTCGCGCATGCCGCATCCGAGCCCATCAAGATCGCGCTAGTACCGTGGTCGGCGTGCATCATATACACGGCACGCCCCGAAAGAGAGAGAGGAAAGCAGGGCCGCTGTCTCCCTCCCGCTTTTCGTGACCCGCGCTCTCGCTCTCGCGAGCGGAATGGGCGACCAGCAGCAGCAGCAGCAGCAGCAGCAGCAGCATCACGCGATGCGGCAGCAGCACCCCCGCCCGCAGCCGGCCGCGCCGCCCGTCAACATCCCGGCGTCGTCGCTCGCGCCGCTGGTGCCGCCCGGCGCGACGCCGCCGACGACGGCAGCGGCACCCCCACCGCCCACGTGGCAGCAGCAGCACAAGCAGTACCACCAGCAACAGCAGCAGCAACAGTACCAGCGCCCCCAGTACCAGCACCAGCAGCCGCAGCAGCAGCCCCAGCAGCCGACGTGGCAGCAGCAGCAGCAGCAGCAGCAGCAGCAGCAGCAGCGATGGCCGCCGCCGCCGCCGCCGGGCATGGGCGGTGCGCCGCCGCGCGGCCAGCAGCACCAGCCACAGCAGCACCACCAGCAGCAGCAGCCGGGGGGAGGCCCCGCGCGCGGGTACGGCCGTGGCGGCGGCGGCGGCGGCGGCGGTAGCCTCAACGGGCGATCGGCGGGGTGGGGAGGGCCCTTCTCCGGTAGGCAAGGCCCAGGTGGAAGCCCAGGAGGAGGGCCGGGCCGCGGCTCCAACGGCGGCGCCGCCGGCAACAGCGGCCGCGGTGGCGGCGGGCGCGGGCGGGGCGGGCCGCCCCCTCCGCGCCCCCCGCGCTGGGCCGCCACGCCCGCCGAGCCGCACGACGCCCCCGCCGCCGCGCCGCCACCGCCACCACCGGCCGATCCCTTGGCCCAGAGCCCCGTCAGTGCCTTCTGGCTCGACCCGCTGCCCCGCTCGGCCGACGACGCCGCCTTTCGCGCCGCGCGCGCCGCCCTCCGCGCGTCCTCGTCCTCGTCCGACGCCGCCGACAACGCCAACGACCGCCTCGTCTACGTCCTGCGCGGCCTCCCCGGCGCCGGCAAGTCCACGCGCGCCTCCGCCCTCCGTGCCCTGGCCCAGGCCAAGGGACTCGAGTGCAGGGTGCACTCCACGGACGACCTGTGCGTGTGCCCCCAGTCGGGCGGGTACTTATTCCAGCCGGAGAGGCTGCCCTCGCTCCACGACGCAAATTTCGCCGCCTTTCAGGTCTCGCTCGCCGAGAGCGTGCCCTTTGTCGTGGTAGACAACACCAACCTCGTCGCGTGGAACTACGAGCGCTACGTCGTCACCGCGTGGTCCCGCGGGTACCGAGTGCGCGAGGAGCGCGTGGGGGAGTTTTGCAGGGCGGCCGCCGAAGCGTACGCTCAGCGCAACGTGCACGGCGTGCCGCGCGAGCGCATCGAACAGATGCTCGAGGGTTTTCTTAGGGAGGCCGAGGGGGGCGGGGGTCTTGTGGCGCGGGCGCCGGGGAGACGGGTGGGGTGGTGAGGGACGCGGCGGGATGAGCAGGAGGAGGCGCGATCTAATTGGTGTAATTCTGGAGAGATTGAGGAATGAGCGGAAAAGGGAGGGCGAGAGACACAAAAAACTGGGGCGGGGCCAAATCAGGTGTTGTTGAATCTACGTGCGGCCCGTGTAAAACATCGCTCGCTCGTGCGCGATCAACCACCGCCATCACCACCACCGCCAACCAAACAAGCGCTCTCCCCATCATCATCATCACCATCATCATCATCACCATCATCATCACCATCATCATCATCATCACCATCATTAGCCCATCACCCGCGCCGCCGCCGCCCGCAGGCCCGCGGCCAGCCGCGACGGCCGCGCGCCCGCCGCCCCGGCCCCCTCCTCCTCCTCCAGAGCCCCCCCCTCCTCCTCCCCGGGCTTCTCAAACAGGTAGTGCGCCACCCCCCACACGTCCCCCCCCTCGTACGCAAACAGCTCGCTGCACGCCAGGTAGAAGATGCGCCACATGACGAACCAGCGCAGCGCCTGGGCCCCCCGGCCGTAGGTCTCCTCGAAGATCGCCATCACTGCCCTCTTGGCGCGGTCGTGGCGCGCGAGCCACGCCTCGAGCGTGCGCGAATAGTGCCTGCCGTTGACCCACCACACGTCGGCGATTTTTAAGCCCGGCTGCTGGAAGTACAAAAAGAGGTCGAGCGAGGGCATGGTCCCCCCGCTGAAAAAGTGGCGCGCCATCCAGTCGGTCTCGTCGCGCGCCTCGAAATGATAAGGGTGGTCGCGGTGCGCAAAGACGTGGCAGAAGAACTTGCCGCTTTTGGGTTTGAGCCAGCGGGCGACGCGCGCGAAGAGGACTTCGTAGTTCTTCATGTGCTCGAGCATCTCGACGGACACGACGCGGTCGTAGGCGCCGTCGCCGTCCGGGGGCTTTGTTTTGTGTTTTTGTTTATTGTTTGGGGGGCGGGCGAGAGAAAGAGTTCAGCTGTCGTCCCCGTTTGGCGGGGGCGGGTGGGGAGGCCGGGAAAGATGAACAGGGCCGGGCCCGTCGCCAGTGGAGCACGTGAACCCTCTCCCTCCTCCTCCTCACCTCAAACTCGGCCATGTCGGCCGTCAGAACCGTCACGTTGCTCAGCCCCCGGTCGCGCGCGGTCCGTTCGATGTGCCGCCGCTGCGTGCGCGAGTTGGAGACGGCGACGATCTGCGACCCGGGAAAGGCGGCCGCCATGAAGAGCGTCAGTGACCCCCACCCGCACCCGAGCTCCAGCACGCGCTGGCCGTCGGCCAGCCGCGCGCGCGCGCACGTGAGCGCGAGCATGGCGCGCTCGGCGCGCGCGAGCTCCTCGTCCGCGCGCGACGCGGGCAGGCGCCGCAGCTGCGCCTGCGCGCGCGCCGCAGCCGGGGGACCTTGTTCGACTTCGGATGCGGCGGCGCCGCTGCCGCCGCCGCCGCAACCCTCCTCCTCCCCGCCGTACAGGCAGCACGAGTACTTGAGGTTCTCCCCAAGGGCCAGCAAAAAGTAGGGGGTGGGGAGCTCGTAGTGCTGCTCGTTGGCGTCGGTCTGCTGCACCGCCACGGGCATCGACTTCAGCGCCTCGACGAACGCCATCTTGGCGCGCGTGCGGGCGGTCAGGGAGCTCGGCATGCTGTCCAGGCGCACGCGCAGCAGGGCGCGGATGATGAGGCGCAGGAGGCAGTCGGGCAGGAGGTTGCGGTAGGTGAGGGCCTCGACGGCGCGGGCGAGGGGGCGGAGCAGCAGCGCGATCAAGGGGGCGAGCAGCGCGGCGAGGCGCGCGCGCGCGTTGGCGGCAACGTCGGAGAGGCGCATTTTTTTGTTCGGGGAGAGCGGGATTGTGTACTACTGCTGGTGCAGTTCGCGCTTGATCTCTCGTGATCAGCGGGGGCGCGCGCGCTCTCCCTTGCGCGCGCGCTGTTGGTGCAAGCGCGCGATCGAGGGTGGCGCGAGTGTGTGGTCCTGTCGAAACAATCGCGCTTGCAGGCTGATGCGCGGATGATCGTGGTGATCGATCGGTGGATGTGCGCTCCCGGTTGGTATATATGCGCTGTTCGTGATGAGTGTGTTGAGAGTGGCGCGTCTGGGAGTGGCGTCCCGTGCGCACGCGGGGATTTGGGTCGACGCGGCGCGCGCGCGGAGCGGAAGAGACGAAGCGCGCGCGCGCCGACAGCGGTGACGGCGGCGGCGCCCAGAAAGGGTAGCGCGCGCGCAGCTCGCCTGTGCGCCACACACCCTCCACACACACATCATCATCAACCAAAACACACACACCAAGATGGCGCGCTGAGAGACCGAACCAGCAAGCTCCTGTTTTTGGAGAGGCGGGCGCAAGAGAAAGAGAGGAAGAAGAAGGCCGACACTGCTTCTCTCCTGCCCGTCGAAACAGAACCGCGCCCCGGCCCGGCCATGTCGGTGCTGATCGAGACGAGCATCGGGGACCTCGTCGTCGACCTCTTCGTCGACGAGGCTCCGAACGCCTGCAAGAACTTCCTCAAGCTGTGCAAGTGCGTGAAGACAGGACAATGGCACGGGCGAGCGCTCCTCCACCGACGCTCCCCCACCTCTCGCCGACGCTTCACGCTCATCCCCAGCCCACGCCAACGCCCTAACCCCCCGAAAAACAGGCTCAAGTACTACAACAACTGCCTCTTCCACAGCGTGCAGCGCGACTTCATCGCGCAGACAGGGGACCCCACGAACACGGGAAGCGGCGGCCAGAGCGTCTGGGGCGTGCTGCTGCAGCAGCGGCGGCAGGAGGAGCGCGAGAAGAATGGCGGCGATGGCGGCGGCCCGTCCGCCGCCGCCAACCCGCCGCCGCGCGGCTTCTTCCGCGACGAGATCCGCCCGGGCCTCGCGCACGACCGCCGGGGCCTCCTTGGCATGGCATCTTCGGCAAAAGACGCCAACGCGTCGCAGTTTTACGTCACGTTGGGAAGAGGGCCGTTCCGGTCGCTCGACGGAAAGCAGACGCTCTTCGGCGCCGTCGCCGAGGACGGCGGGGGCGTGCTCGACCGTCTCAACGAGGCGCCCGTGGACGGGGCCATGGCGGCGGGGATGGCCGGGGAAGGGGGGGGAGGGGCGGCGGGGTCGACGCGGCCGTGCAGGAACGTGCGGTGAGTGTGTTGTTGCCCTCTGCGGAGTCGCTCGCGCGATCCCCCCCCGGCCGCAAAGAAGACGCCGACGCCAACAACGCACCCACAACGCAAAAACAAACCAAATCCCAAAACCCAAAATCCAAACAAAACAAACACACAAATAGCATCCGCCACACCATCGTCCTCGACGACCCCTTTGACGACCCGGAAGGCCTCGACGCCCTGCTGCCCGAGCGCTCGCCCGAGCCCCTCTTTGACGCGGGCGGGCGCCTAGAGGACGACTGGCGCGCGCCGCCCGGGGACGGCGACGCCCTCGACGGCCCCGATGATGCCGATGCCGCCGACCCGGAGGCCGCGGCCGCACGCGCCGCCCAAAAGGAGGCCCGCCAGCGCGCCGTCGTGCTCGAGATGGTGGGGGACCTGCCCTCGGCCGACGCCGCCCCGCCCGACACCGTCCTTTTCGTTTGCAAGCTCAACCCGGCTACCCAGGACGAGGACCTCGAGGTCATCTTCTCGCGCTTCGGAAAAGTGGTGCAGTGCGACGTCGTGCGCGACCGCAGGTCCGGCGACTCGCTCTGCTACGGATTCGTGGGGTTTGAGACGCGCGAGTCGGCGGAAAAGGCGTATTTTCACATGGACGGGGCGCTCGTCGACGACCGGCGGGTGCGGGTGGACTTTTCGCAGAGCGTGGGGCACCTGTGGCGGCGGCTGCGGAGGGAGGGGAAGGGGGGAGGGACTCGGGAGGACGCGGCGGCGGCGGCGGCGTTTGGAGGGGGAGGGGGGAGGGGCGGAGGGAGGGGGCGGGGGCGGGGGCGCAGGGGAATGATGCCGCCGGGCGCGGGCGCGGGCGCGGGCGCGGGCGCCGGCGCCGGCGCGGCCGTTGCTCCGCCGGGCGCGGCGGCGCGGCCCGGCAGCCGGTGGGGCCCGCCGCTGGGTGGAGGTGGTGGTGGCGATGGCAGGTACATCGCGGTGGCGCCCACAACGGCGGTGGCGGTGGCTGCTGCTGCTGCTGCTGCTGTTGCTGCCCCCGCTCCCGCTGCCGCCGAGGAGGCGGAGGAGGGCAACGGCGAGGAGCGGCGGCGGCGGCGGCGGTCGACCCGCAGCCGCAGCCGCAGCCGCAGCCCGCGCGACCGCGACCGGCGCCACCACCACCGGAGCAGCAGCGGTAGGCGCGACCGCTCCCGGTCGCGCGAGCGGGACCGCGAGCGCGAGCGCGACCGCCACCATCGGCGGGACCGTGACCACCACCACCAGCGGCGGCGGTCGCGGTCGCGCAGCCGCGAGCGGCGGCGCGGCGACGGCGAGGGCGGCGGCAGCAAGCGGCGCTCGTGCTCGCGCTGAGAAGGGCGAAGCGGCGCGCCCCTGGATACCCCCTTTAACCAGTCTTGGCTGCGAAACGGACATTCAAGATGTCGGACCACCACCACCGCCAACAACAACAAGTAGTCTGAAATAAGAGAGCACGCGTCGCGTCGCGTCGCGGTCGCGGACACATGCTCTCGCTGTCGCTCTCGGGCGCGCCGCGCGCCCCCGCCGGCCTCCGGCCGTGCGCATTGGTTGATGCGCGGCGGCATCTTCATCCAGCGCACCAGCTAGTACGCGCGGCCAGACGCGAAAGCAGCAGCAGCAGCAGCGCAAACAAGCCCGACGACGACGGCAGCAACGACGGCCCGCCCGCGCAGCAGCAGGAGCAACGGCCGCGGCAGCGGCGACGCCCCTCGCCCGACGCCGCCGACGACCCCCTCTCCATCTCCCGCCGCTTCCAGCGCCCGATCCCGCGCAAGGACATGCAGAAGCGCGCGCGCGTCGAGCGCGAGCGCGCTGTCTACGGCCTGCCCGGGGCGCGCGTCGAGGGCGCCGACCTGGTCGTCGACCTTGCGGTGGCGGCGGCGGCCGGGGCGGCGGCGGGCCAACAGCAGACGCCGCGCGAGGCGGCCGCCGCCGCGCAGCGCGCCAGCGGGGCGGCGCTCAACGCGCGCCTGCGCGCGCGCACGGCGCGCCTGCGCACGTGGCGCGAGGCCGCGGCCCTCGTCGCCGAGTCCGGCCCGGACATGAACTACCTCACGGTCGCGGCCGTGTGCGTGCGGGTGGGCGAGCTGCTGGCGCCGGCCGGGGTGCTGAGGCCGGTGCTTGCGAGCGGCGGCGCAAGTGAAGAAGACGAAGAGGACGACCAGGCCGCCGCGGCCGCCGGTTTGGCGCGCGAGCGGCTCCTGCTCCGCCCCTTGGCTGCCCTCGCCCTCGAGCGCGCCGACTGGTTCCAGGCGCCCCACTTTGCCGCCGTGGCCTCGGCGCTGGCGCTCGCGGGGTTTGGCGGCGCGCCGTCGTCGCCCTCCTCCTCCTCTCCCGCTGAGGACGGCCCCCGCCTGCTCGCGGCGCGGTTCTGGCGCGAGTTTGCGCGCCTGTCCCGCAGGAAGCTGCGGTCGATGACGCTGCCGCAGCTGTCGGCGCTCTGCGCCGCGCTGGCGTCGGCGTCGGCGTCGGCGCCCGCGCCGGCGCCCGGCGCCTCCTCCTCTGCCTCCGCCTCCGCCCCCGCCCCTGCATCTGTCGCCGTCGTCACCTTCCGCCCGTCTCTCGCGTGGTGCGACATGGTCTCGCGCGCGGCCGCGCGCCGCCTCGTCGGCCAGCGCCTCGTGGCGCGCCGCCTCAAGAGCCCAGGGTTCCTCGGCGCGCCCGACCCGCGCCGCCCGAGCGTCGCGCGCCTGCGGGGCGCGGCGCGGCGCGAGGCGGCGGCGCAGGCTGGGGACCTGGGCGCCCTGCTCTGGTCCTTCGGGCGGTGGGGCTACGCCCCCGCCGGGCGCGCCTGGGCGTCGGACGCGCTCGTCCAGGTGCGCGTGGCGGCCGACGCCGCGCGCGAGGCGCGCATGCTCGTGGGGGCTGCTGGGGATCGGGCTGCTGGGGATCGGTCTGAAGCAGCAGAAGCAGAAGCAGGCGGCTCGAGCGCCGACGGCGGTGCAGCGCGGCGCGCGACCGCGCAGGCGCTCGGGTGGCTGTCGTCCGTGGCCGTGCGGGAGGCGGCGGCGGCGTCGTCGGGCGGCGGCAGGGTCGCGCGCCGGCTGGCGCCGCGCCGGTCGTGGCTGTCGGCGGCCGCACGCACGCTGACGCTCGGCGCGCCGGGATCGGCGGCGCCTCCCCCCGCCTCTTCTTCGTCTTGCATCGCGGCCGACGCGCCCCTAACCCCGGCCGAGCTCGTCGAGGCGTACGCCTCGCTGGCGCTGCTCGGGTACGCCCCTCCGCCCCTGGCCAGCCCGGACGACGCGCGCGCCGCGATCCGGGCGGCCCTGGTCCCGGCGCTGGGCGCGGGCGAGGAGGCGACGCGGCTGCTGCTGCCGGGAGCGAGCCTGCGGTTGGCGGGCGGCGAGGAGGAAGGGGGGAGGAGGCGCGCGGCGGTTGGGGCGGGGGCGGACGACGACGACGAGGGCGGCGACGAAGAGGAAGAGGCCGACCTGGTGGATGGTGATGATGAAGGGGAGGAGGACGGCGGCGACGAGTGGGACGACGACGAGGAGGAGGACGAGGACGAAGACGAGGACGAGGGGTGGCGGCAAGATGGCGACGACCCAGCCACCGCCGCCGCCGCACCAGCAGCAGCAGAACCAGCAGCTTCCGCCGCCACCCCGCCTCCGGCCTCGGCCTCGACCGCCCAGCTGCTCATCTCGGCGGCCTTCGTCCGCGAGCGCCCCGCCCAAGAGCGCGCGGGCGCGCTGTCGCCCGAGCTGCTCGCGCGCCTGGCCTGGGCGGAGGGCGCGCTGAGCCTCGGCCGTGGAGGAGGAGGAGGAGGGGGAGGCGCCGCCGCCGCCGAGCAGCCGCCGTCAGCGGATTCAGACGGCTGGCTGCGCCTGTCCGGACCGGCCGCCGCCGCCGCCGCCGAGGCCGCGTGGCTGGATGCGCTGGCCACGCGGCTCGAGCGTACGGCGCCTCGGCTGGGGGCGGCCTCGGCCGCCGACGCGCTGTGGGGCCTGGCCGCTTCCGCTTCGGCGTTGGCCTCTTCCTGCTCCTCGCGCCCCGTCTCGCGCGCCCTCGAGGCGCTCGGCCGACGGCTGGCCGAGGAGCTGGATGCGCGGCCAGAAGAGGAGCAGCGCGTGCCGGCGGCCGTGGTCGGACGCGTGGCGGCCGCGGTCGTGTGCCTCTCACCGTCGTCGCCTTCCTTTGGCGGCAGCAATGGCCCCACCCCCACCACGGCCGAGCGCCTGGCCGCGCTGCTCTCGGCCCCGCTGCAGCGCCGCCTGGCACTGCTGCTCCAGGAGGACTCCCGGTCCGTGGGCGCGGCCGAGATCTCGGACGTCCTCGGGCTGGCCGCCATGGCCGCCATCGGCGCTGCTGCTGCTCCTGGCGGCCGCGCCAATGCCGCCTCCGCCCCCACCAAAACCCCATCCCTGCCCGACGAGCCGCTCATGCGCGCGGCCACGCTGCGGCTCGCCGAGGTGGCGTCCGCGGCCGCGGCCGCGGCGGACTTTGGCGGCGGGCGCGCGGCGGGCGCGCGGCGCCGCGTGCTCCGCTCCGGCGACAACAACAACGACGAGGCCGACGGCGATGGCGACGGCGAGGAGGACGGGGCCGCTGCCGCCGCCTCGCTCTCTCGTTCATCCTCCTCGGCGCCCGCACCCGAGGACCTGGCGCCGCATCTGGTCGGCGCCCTCTGGGCTTGCGCCGCGCTGCGTTACAAGCCCGAGCCGCGCCTGCTGCACGACGTGCTCGCTGCGCTCGGCAGCGGCGGCACTGGCGGCGGCAAGAACAAGAAGAAGAAGAATGGCGGCGGCGGCGTGTCGCCGTTTGCCGCCTCGACCGCGCAGCGCGCGCTCCGGCGCCTCTCCGGCCGCGAGCTCAGCGACCTCGGCTGGGCCCTCGCCTGCCTGCGCCACCGCCCGGGAGCCGCGTGGCTCGCCGCCTACGCCGAGGAGGCCCGCGCGCGCGCGCCCTACCTCGGCGGGCGCGCGCTCGCCGACGCGCTCTGGGCGCTCGCCGCATTCGGCGCGCGCCCGGGCGGCGGGTGGCTTCGCGGCGTCGGCGCGGCCGTGGCGGCGCGCCTGGCCGACGGCGGGCTCGGGCCGCGCGACGCGGCCGTGTCCCTCTGGGCGCTCGAGGCGCTCGGGTGCGAGGACGTGTCCGAGGTGCTGGTGGCGGCGGCGGGGGAAGAGGAAGGGGGGAGGAGGGGCGGGGGCGGCGATGATGCCTTGGCCGTGGCGAGGGAGAGGCTGGTGGCGGCATTGCCGTCGGCGTCGGCCTGAGGGATTGGTTTTTTTTTTACGTTACACTATCTCTCTCAGGGGTATCTCTCTCTCTCTCTCAAAAGGACTGGCGAGGGGCGAATCACTCGGGTTTTTTTTTCGGGGTAGGGTTTTTGCGATGGGGGGCGGCGGATGAGGGAGCCGAGAGAGCGAGAGAGCCGCGCCGCGCCGCGCAGCCGGGAACAGCGGGGGCAAGGCGCTATTTCAGCCCCAGTCCCCAGCAGGCCCCGGCAGGAAGACGCTCGCGGGCGCGCGCGCGCGCCGTGCACGTTGATGTCGCTCTCGCTCTCTTTCGCTCTCTCTCGCTCCTTGCCAGCTTTTTTTGGGGGGGCGGGGGGGCGGCGCTCAAAGAGGGAGGGAAAAGGGGGGGGTGGGGGGAGGCCCGTCGCCGGGAATGTTGGCGTGCGGTGCCTTTGCCGTGTGCGTGGAAGAAGAATCGCTCTGCTATGTGTATACGCGTGCAGCCAACTTGTGTTTGCGTGGCCGGGGTCTGCTCTCAATGCGAGAGGAGCTGCTGCGGCTCTTGCGCTGTGTGCGACGGCGCCCTTTCGGCGCCGCCGTGCGGGGTTTTTTCGTGTGCGTCGGGGGGGGCGAAGACGACCGTCTTTTCGTCCCCCCACACGAGCGCCGAATTGGGTTTTTGTGGTTGTCTCGAACATCGATGGATGAATCAATCAGGCCGCGGCACCGTCGGCCCCGCCCGAGCCGGAGCCGCCGCCGCCGCCGCCGCCGCCGAGGCCGGCCAGCAGGCCGCGCGCCGCGATGCGCACGCGCACGACGAGGCGGCGCCGCTCGCGACGCGTCGCGTGGGCGGCTCCCACGCGCGCCGCGATCGAGGCGACCGTCCTGCGGCACGCGACGATCTCGGCCTCGTTGTCGGCGGCGTCGTAGCTGGCGCCCGCGCCGACGGCCTCCTGAAGCAGGGCGCGGGCGCCCCCGGGGGACAGGCCCGCGCGGCGGCCGAGGCGGCGCACGGCCGCGGCGACGGGGCCGCCGGCGCCAGAGCGACCGCCGCCGCCGCCCCCGCCCCCGCCGCCGAGCAAGCCCTCGGCGCCGTCGCTCGCCGAGCGCCAGATGAAGATCTGCTCGGCGACGCCGCCGTTGTTGCCGCCGGCGTTGGCGACGGCCGGCAGGCGCGGGAGCGCCGGCAGGCGCGACTCGCGGACGGGAGGGGCCTCGGCGGGCGTCGCCAGGCAGACGGCCTCCTCCTGCGCCAGCGAGCGCTGGCGGGGCGAGCTGAGGCCGCCGCCGCCGCCCGCGCTGGTGTTGGCAGCGGCACTGCTGGCGCTGCCGTGCAGCGGCGGCGCCGGGTCGGCGACGGCCTTTTGCAGCGACGACCCGAAGCGCTGGAGGCACGACCCCAGCTGCGGGCCGGACACGTGCAGCGCGCCCTCGAGCATCAGCTCGCGCCCGAGGGCCGAGAAGGGCGAGGCGAGCGCGTCGGCGGCGGCGTGGGTGTGGGCGGCGGGGGCGGGGGCGGGCGGCGGCAGCGGGGGCAGCAGCGCGCCGTGCGCGGGGCCCGCGCTAACGACGGCGGCGGCAGCGCTCGAGAGGGCGGCCTTGGCGAGGTCGGCGATCAGGTGCGTTGTGCCCCCCGCGAGGAGGGCGTCGTCTTCCGGGTCGGTGGTGATGGCGGCGCCCAAGGCCCCCGCCCCCCCTGCACTGGACTGGGGGCGGGACGAGGGCCGCGACCGCGACGGCGGCGGCGGCGTCTGCTGCGACTGCGGCTGCGACGGCTCGTCGTCGGCCGAGGTGCGGCGCGAGGCGGACGCCAGGCGCGAGCGCGACGACGCCTGGGCCTGCGCGCTGGGCGTGCGCGCGGGGGCTGCCGCGCGCGCGGCAGTCGCCCCGCTCGCGCCCGCGCCCGAGCGGCGGCCGATTTGCGAGAGCATACTGTTTTTAGGTGCAGCGCGAGCGTTTTTTTTTTCTCCTCCTCGACTCCTCTTCGTCACCGCGCTAAACGCCTCGCCTTGGATCTACCGGCGCAGAGGGCGCTCGATTCGGGAACGCTTGTCCAGCGTGTAGAATTGGCCTTGGCGCCGCGCGCGCCGGCGAAACTCTCGCCCCTTCTCGCAGGCAGAGGGCCGCGAAGAGAGACGAGAGGAAAAGAGGGACGAAGGTGCGTCTCTCTCTTTTTGCGAGAGGAGGGAGGTTTTGTGCGGCTGAGCGCCGGGTCCGGGGGTAAAGTACTCTGTCTAATGGGTCGAGAGCGTGGTGTATGTGTGTGTGTGTGTGCAATATGCGCGTGTTTTACTTAGCTGCGGGTTGGGGGTCGTCGCGTGGTGCGTGCATGGGCGCCCACTTTTATTCTCTCTCGACGCGGCGAAGGCGCTGCCGTCTTGCGACGGCGCGCGCCGGGAGCGAAAGACAGACAGGCTCACTCTTAATTTTTCAAAACCCCTCGAGGTCGTCGAGGCACACGTCGTCCTCGTCGTCGGCGAACAGGGCCGCGCCGCCGCTCACCGGGGGTGGTGGTGGTGGGCGAGGGGCGGCGGCGGCAGGAGGCGCGGGCTCGAGGCGCGGCTGCTTGGGCGGACGCGACGCCGACGACGGAGGCGCCGCGGCCGCGCTGTCCCCTCCTGCCGCCGCGCTGTCCCCACCTCCTCCTGCCCCCCGCGGCGTCGTCGACCCCCCGCGCGCGCGACGCTGCGGCTGCTGCGAGCGCGCACCCCCACCGGGCGTCTCCTGGCGCTGCTCGTCCTGCTGCTGCTGCTGCGACTGCTGCGACGCGCGCCCTCCCGCGCCCCGCCCACTGCGCGGGAGCGATGGCGGCTGCCACGGCGGCGGTTCGGCGCCCGTCAGCCAGCTCGCCGGCTGCTGCTGCGACTCGGCCTGCGCGCGCCGCCGCTCATCGAGCACCTGCTGCTGGTGCGCGGGCAGGGGCGGCGGAAGGGGCGTCGTCTGGAACGAGGGGGCGGGCTGGGGCTGGGGTGGCGGCGGGGGCGGGGGCGGGGGCGGGGGCGGGGGCGGGGGCGCATGCGGCCGCGGCCGCTGCTGCTGCTGCTGCTGCTGCTGCTGCTGCTGCTGCTGCTGCTTCTGCTTCTGCTGCTGCTGCTGCTGCCGCGGCTGCTGGGCCGGCGTCTGCCACGGCAGCAAGGGCGGAGGGGCGGCGGCGGCGGCGGCGGGAGCAGCGGCAGCGGGCGGGCCCAGCGCCGGCACCGGCGGCGGCGGCGGCGGCGGCGGCGCCATGTCCTCCTCCTCCCCGCCCGCGAACGAGATGGGCGGCCGCCTCGACGCCGGGGTGGCCGCCACTGTTGATGCCGCCGGCGCCGCCTGGCCGGGAGGCCACTGCTGCTGATGCTGCTGCTGATGGCGAGAGACGGGCGGCGGCGGCGGCGGCGGGAGCGTGGGCGGCGGCACGCTCCACGCCCCTCCAGACGACTGCGCGGGCGTCGCGTCAAACAGCAGGCGCCCCCCTCCTGCTCCTCCTCCTCCTCCCGCCCTGCCGCCGCCGCCGCCGCCGCCAACCCCCGCCGCCGAGCACGACCCGGGCGGAAAGACCGCCACCAGGCTGGCCTCGTCCGCGCACACGTACAGCCGGCCCGGGTACGGCTCGAGCACGCCGGCCCCGCGCAGCACCAGCACGGTCCCACGCGGCACGGCAAACGCCGAAGAGGAGGAGGACGAGGCGCCAGCAGCAGCAGCATCCTTGGCGGCCTTGGCTCGGGCGGCGGCGGCGTCCCCCCCGGCCGCCGCCACGGCGTCCGCCACCCGCTGCACCAAGCCCGAGCAAAGCGCTGCGCCCACCACCGTGCCCAGGGGGTCCTTGAGGCGCGCAAAGATGTCTCCCCCGGGGCCCGAGGGCTCGGAGTCGGCGACCACCGCCACCATCCACCCCGCGCGGCGGCCGAACGCGAGAGCGGCGGCGGCGCCGACGGCCACGGCGTCCGCCCCTGCGCCCGAGGAGGCCCCGAAGAGCAGGCCCGGGGCGCGCGGGAGGGGCTCGACGATGGGGGCGTTGCTGCTGTTGCTGTTGTTGTTGCTGTTGCCGTTGCCGCCGCGGAAAGCGTCGGCCGATGCCGCCGCTGCCGCCGCCGCAAGCCCCGCGCGCCACTCTGGCGTCTCGAACGCCGGGTCGCGGCTCGCCGGGCCACCAAAGGCGCCGCCGGCCGCCGGCGGCACCACCGCTCGGTGGGGCGCCGCCGCCGAGAACAGCAGTGCGGAGGCGGCCGGCGCGCTCACGGCCGCGCGCGCGCTCGCAAACGCGCGATCCCACAGCAGCGGCGCCGGGCCCGCGCCGGGGGCGCGCAGCCCCAGGGCCTCGGGCGTCGCCGCGTCGAGCCTTCCGGCCTCGGCGAGGGCCTGGAGGCGCCCGGCGGGGCCGGGGAGGCGGCGGGAGGGGCGGGGGAATGGGATCGGGGCGAGGGCGCGGGTCGGGGGCGGGAGGTGGGTGGTCGGCGGCGGGGGAGCGGCGGCGGCAGTGGTGGTGGTGGGTTGGGGCGAGAACGGCGGCGGCGGCGGCAAGGAGGTGGTTGTTGTTGTTGCTGTTGCTGTCGTCGCCGCCGGGGTCGCGGCTGTGGGTGGCCGCCGGTGCTGCTGCTGCTGCTGCGTCTGGTGGTGGTGGTGGGTCTGCGTCGCTGGCGCGCGCTTGGGCGGCGGCGGCGCCACTAAGGCGCCTCTGCCGCTGTCGGCGGGCTGCGACGCGCCGACGACGTCGCCAAACACGGCGCGCGCCAGGTGGTTGTGGCTTTGGTGGTGTTGGGGCTGCTGCTGCGGCTGTTGCTGGGTGGGTCCTGCGCGAAAGGAGGGAGCAGCACCGAGACCCGGGCGCGCGCTGGCTGGTGTCTGCGCGAATTCGCTCTCGATCTCGAGCTCGTCGACGTCCATCGCGTGTGTGTCTCTGGTGTTTTCACGGGGGCATGGTGTGTGTGATGATGGGTCTCGACGATTGGTCGGCTGTGCGCACAGAGAGAGGAGAACGAAGAGTGCCGCCGTCGACGAGAGGGGGCTGTCGGCGTCCTTCGGCTTTGAAAAAAAACGCCGCCCGCGCTTTCGCCTCCTCCTTCTTGTCGTCTCTTGTCCTTTCTCTGTGTTTGTTGTTTGCAACGTCATCGTCGACCGCGATCAGCAGCAACGCCTCGCTCCAAAAATAAAACAACCCCTAGGCCGCGCTCACCCCAAACGCCGCCCCGATCCCGTACGTCGCCCCCATCGCCAGCAAGCCCCCCACCAGCACGCGCAGCGCCCCCCTCCACATCCTCGCGCCCCCCAAGTACGCCCCCAGGCCCCCGATCAGCACCAGCATCACCGACGTGACCGCCACGACCGCCCCGATGCGCGCCCCGCTGCCAGGCACAAACGCGCCCGCCAGCAGGGGCACCCCGGCCCCCACGGAAAACGCGACGGCGCTCGCCACGCTCGCCTGCAAGGGGTTGGCCAGCTCGTCGAGGTCGATCCCCAATTCGTCGCGCGCGTGCGCGCGGATGACATCCTTCTCCGTCAGCTCGCGCGCCACGTCCCTGGCCAGCGGCTCGCTTAAACCCCGGGCCATGTAGATGCCGACCAGCTCCTCAAACTCGCGCGCCTGGGCCTCGGGCCCTTTCCGCTGCTCCTGCCGCTCCTTCTCCACGTCGGCCTCCTCGGCGTCGCGCTGCGAGCTCACGGAGATGTACTCGCCCACGGCCATCGACAGGGCCCCCGCCACCAGCCCGGCCACCCCGCTCACGCGCATGGCCTGGAGGTCGGGGGCGGCGGCGCCGACGCCGAGCATGAGCGAGGCGACCGAGACGAGGCCGTCGTTGGCGCCGAGCACGAAGGCGCGCAGCCAGGGGGCGCGGTGGGAGAAGTGCTCGTGCTCGTCGTCCTCTTCCGCTGTTGTGGCGGTTGGGGCGAGGGGCGTTGCGGTGGCTGGCGGCGGGGAGGAGGGGCCGTCGGCTGCTGCTGCTGCTGCTGCTGCTTGCGGCGCGCGGCGACGGCCCGGGCTGGCGGCGGGGCTGCTGCCGCCACCGGCCTCGGCGTCGGCGTCGTCGCGCGCGGCGCTGGCGAGCGAGCGCTGCGACTGCGCGCGGTGATGCGCCTGCAGGGCGGCCTGGCGCTGGGCGTCGCGCGCGTAGATGGACGCCATGGGCGCCACGCCCGCGGGCGGCGCCGACTCGTGCTCGACCGCGCGCCACATGCTTTGCTGGCGTGTCGGAGCGGGGAGCGGGGAGCGGGGAGCGGGGAGCCGGGAGCCGGTAGGGCCCTCCTGTCTGCGTCTCTCTTTTTGGGTGATTTTGGGGAGCGCGCGCCCGTTGGCTCTGTGCTTGCTTGAGGAAGTAAAGGTGGATGGGGTTGTGCTTTCTTTGGTGTCGTGTGTGTGGTTTGACAATCGAGCGAGGGGGAGGCGCGGGCGTGTTGAAGAGGGAGAGAGCGCCTCCCTCCCTCGAAAAGCGCTCACCGGTCCCGACACTGAAATCGCGCCCGCTGCGGCCTCGTCCTTCTCCCCAAATCCACACATCTCTAAACTTCACACGACCTAGTACCGCGCCAGTGCGTTTGCCGCATTCATCGACGGCGGATCGATTGGCCCCGGCGGCAAGCAAGAACGGAAGGACGAGACCAAGGTCGTCATCCTCCCTGTCTCGCTCGCGCGCCGCGCCCCTCAACCTCGCGTCTCACCGCCAATGACCAGAGCCTGAAGCGATCGAATTCGGCGCGCGCGCGCGCGCGCGTAAAACCACCAAAAAAATGGCCGCCGCGTCGTCGCCGCGCGCGCCGCCAACGCCAACGCCGCTGCCGCGCCCGCTCGAGCTCGTGCTGCTTGGCGGGGGGCACGCGCAAATCGAGGTGCTGCGCCGCCTCCCCGAGTTCGACCCGCGCGTGCGCGTCACCCTCGTCGCGCGCGAGGTCCGCGCCCCCTACAGCGGCATGCTCCCGGGCGTGGTGGCGGGTTTTTACGCGCGGCGGGAGGCGCACATCGACCTCCGCGCGCTCGCTCAGGCGAGGGGCGGGGGCCGCTGCCGCGTCGTCCGGGGGGAGGCCGCGGCGGTCGACGTCCCGGGCAGGCGCGTGCTGGTTAGGAGGACGGCAGAGGATGAGGGCGCTGCCGCCCAGCCGCTTGAATGGATGCCTTACGACCTGCTGTCGATCAACGTGGGCATCGAGCCGGAGGCGGCGGCGGGGCCGGCGGCGGGGCCGGCGGCGGCGGCAGAGGAGGTGGAGGAGAACGAGGACGAGGGGAAAAGGAGCGCGCGCGTGACGCCCGTCAAGCCGATCGGCTCATTTCTTTCGCGGTGGGAGGACGAAGTGCTGCCGCGGGCGCGGCGGGCGCTCGAGGCGCGCGCCGCGCAGGAGGAAGAGGAGCAGGAGCAACGAGACGGCGGCAGCGCGCGGCCGGCAGAGCGCCGGCTCTTCCGCGTCGCCGTCGTCGGCGGGGGCGCGGGAGGGGTCGAGCTCGCGTTCGCCGTCGCCCAGCGCCTGAGCCGCGAGTGGGAGCGGGCCTGGCGCCGCCTTTGTCGTCGCCGCCGGCGGCGACAAGAAGCGGGAACAAGCGCGCCGCGCACGCCGCCACCTCCCCCCGTCCGAGTGACCCTCTACTCGCGCGGCCCCATCCTGCCTGGCGCCCCCGCGGCGGCGCGCGCCAAGTTCCTACGCCTGGCGTCGCCCGACGGCGCGGCCGCGTCCGGATCGGGATCGGCGGCCGGGCTCGTGCGCATCCGGGAGAGCGAGGGGGGGGTGACGGCCGTCGAGCGAGGGGGGACGCTGCGGCTGGGGCGGCGAGGGGGGGAGGAGGAGGAGGAGGAGGCGCCGTTCGACGCCTGCCTCTGGTGCACTCAGGCAGCGGCGCCGGGGTGGTTCGCGTCCCCCCCGAGCCGGGGCCTCCCGCTCGACGCGCGCGGGTTCCTGCGCACGCGCGCGACGCTGCAGCTCTTCTCGCCGCCGCCGCCGGCGCAAGGAGGAGGAGGAGGAGAGGAGGGAGCAGCGGCGGCGGCGGCGGCGGCCTCCTCCTCCCCCTCCTCCCCCTCTGCCCTCGACGACGTGTTTGCGGCGGGCGACGCCGCCTCGATCGAGGGCCACCCGCGCCCGAAAGCCGGAGTGTACGCCGTGCGCGCGGGTCCCTTCCTCGCCGAGAACCTGCGGCGGAGATCGCATTTTCTGGCCGAGGCTTCAGCCGCCGCCGCAGCAGCAGCAGCAGCCGAGACGCCGCCCTCGCCGCCGCCGCTGCTCGCGTTCCTCCCGCAGAGGCGCGCGCTCGCGCTCATCTCGGCCGGGGCCGGGTGGGCCCTGGCGGCGCGCCCGCCGCTGCCCCTGTGCCCAGGCGGCGCGTGGGCGTGGGCGTGGAAGGACCGCATCGACCGCGCGTTCGTGCGGCGGTACGATCCGGCGGCGGGGGCCGCAAGAGGAGGAGGCGACGACGACGAGAGCGACGACGACGGGGGGCCGTGAACAAAACCAAACGTGTGTTTTTTATGCTTTACATCTGATGCTGCACCAAAGAGGGGTGCGCGCGTCCCGTCTCTCTCTCACTCACCAATCCAAAACTACTACAAGTCGGCGTCCAAAAACCCCGCGGGCACCGTGATCTTCTCCCCCGGCTTGAACGAGGGCAGGCCCCGGTAGGGGCAGCCCGCGCAGCGAAAGGCGTCGCCCAGCGCGCACGAGCCGCACCCGCCCGCCTCGCCCGGGCGCTCGAGCATCTCTGCCGTCAGCTTGGCGCGGGGGGCTTCCTCGCCGCGCGCGGCGGCGGCGGCCTCGGCCTCGGCGCGGCCGCACGAGCAGTTGGCGCACGCGGCGCGCGTGGGGGCGCAGCCGCCGCCGGCGGCCGCCGCGCCAGCAGCCGCCGCCGCCTCGCGCTGCGCCGCCTGCACGCGCCGGTCCTCCTCCGTGAGCAGCTCCGCCTCGTCCAGCACGTCGTTGTCGTCGTCTCCGTCGCCGCCCTCCAGGTCCGCGAGGCGCACCGCTGCAGCAGCAGGCTTGGGCGGCTGCTCGGCCGCCGCCTTTTTCTTCCGCAGCAGCAGCGACGACGCGGCGCCGACGGCGTGCGACGGCAGCGCGGCGGTCAGCGTGTACGGCGACGACGAGGAGGAGGAGGCCGAGCTCGCCGCCCCTTGGCTGACGTCCGCGAACCCGCCCAGCACGAGCGCGCGGCGCGCCGCCTCCACGTCGTGGCTGGGGGCCAGGTGCACGACCACGGGCGCGCCCGGGCGCAGCAGGCGCGCGAGCGCGCCCATCGACTCGGCCGTGGGGGCCCCGCCCGACGGGGCGCCCTCGCCGCCGCACACGACCACGGCGCGGTCGTACTGCGTGTGCGTCGAGGTAGATGGTGTCGTCGTCGTCGTGGTCGCCAGCGCGAGCAGGGCCGGCAGGCTCGCGATCGCGGCCGTCTCGAGCGCGACGCCTTCTTCTTGAGGAAAGCTCTGTTTCAGAGCGCGCGCCAGCCCCGCGCCGTGCGAGACCGGCGCGGTCAGGGCGACCAGCGTCGTCGTCATTGGCCCTGTTTTCATGGTCGGTGCTGCGGGCATGGTTGCTTTGTTGTTGTGGATTGGTTTTGGGCGCTCCATGCAAGGGGGGCGCTCGCGGGTTTGAAGGCGACGGCGGGCGGCGCTCCCGGCTCGCGGCGACCGACCGCCCGGCCACCTCGCGTACTTGTCTCCGTCTCACGGCCGCACGCCCCTCTTCTCCACAACACACCTTGTCGGACTTCCTAACGCGGAAAAGGGCCCTCTGCCGCCGCCAGTACCACCAGATTCCTTTTGCACGCCGGCGCGTCCGCCCGCCCGCTCACGGCAAAACCCTCAAAACATTCAGCCGCCCTCCACTTTCCTTTCGTCGCGCCGCGCGCGCGCGCAGCACAGCGGCAGGCCCGATCGGCGCGCGCGCGCACCTCCAGTACTCGCGCGCAACCCATGGACCGCTCGAGCCTCGCGCGCCCGAGCGTGGCCGCGCCGGCGCGAGAGCCCGCGGTCGAGGGCGGGGGCGGGGGCTTGCGCAAGTCGAGCTCGGTGCGTCTGCTCTTGTGCTTGATGGCACTTCCGCGCGCCATCCCACACATCGCACAGCTCAGACGCTCACCCACCCCGTCACCTCCCCCCCCTTAACAACACCCCCAACCCACCAAACGACACCAGGCATCCGACGTCAACAAGCTCGGCACCCCGGGCGGCGGCGGCGGCGGCAACGGCAACGGGGGCGCCTCTTCCACCGCCCACCCGCCCGCCCCACCCCCGCGCATCGCCGTCGGCATCGTCGCCATGGATAAGAAAGCGGGGAGCAAGCCCATGCGCGAGATCGCCGCGCGCCTCGAGGCCTCGGGGGACTTTCGCGTCGTGCGCTTCGGCGACGACGTCCTCCTGGGAAAGCCCGTGGAGGAGTGGCCGCTCGTTGACGCCGCGCTCGCGTGGCACAGCGCGGGCTTCCCCCTGCGGAAAGCGCAGCGGTATGTTTCTTTGCGCCAGCCCTTTAGCGTCAACGACGTTTCCGCGCAGGACCTGCTGATCGACCGGCGCAACGTGTACCGCGTGCTGCAGGACGCCGGGATTCCGGTCCCCCGCCACATCGTGGTCAACCGCCCGGGCGCTCCGGAGCCGCGCTGGGCCATCCTGGGGGAGGGCGGCGGGCCGGACGACGGCGCGTCGGCGTCGGCGTCGGCGTCGGCGTTTGTGTCGGCGTCGGCGTCGGCGGCGGCGTCGGCGGCGGCGAGCGCGGGCGGCGGCAGCCTGGGCGGCGGCGGCGCGGCGGCTCCGACAGCAGCGCCGGGCCCCCTCTCGCCCGCCGACAGCAGCGCGGCGGGCGGGCCCGAGACGACCAACGGCGGCGGCGCCTTTGCGCACGCGACGGCCGCCGCCGCCGCCGCCGACGGGGGCGCCCCCGCCTCGACGACCGGCGGCGTCGACTGCAGCACCCCCCCGTCCTACCCCGACCCCCCCGGATTCGTCGAGTCGGACGACTGGGTCGAGCTCGACGGCGTGCGCGTGCACAAGCCATTTGTCGAGAAGCCCGCGTCGGGCGAGGACCACAACATCTACATCTACTACCCGCACTCGATGGGCGGGGGGGTCAAGCGCCTTTTCAGGAAGGTGGCCGACTGCAGCGCCGAGTACGACCGCACGCACGACGGGCGCGTGCGGCGGGACGGGAGCTACATCATCGAGGAGTTTTTGACGACGGGCGGCACGGACGTGAAGGTGTACACGGTGGGACCGAGGTACGCGCACGCCGAGGCGCGCAAGTCCCCCGTCGTGGACGGGCGGGTCGTCCGCACGCCCGACGGGAAAGAGATGCGCTTCCCCGTCCTCCTTTCTCCCCAGGAAAAGGAGATCGCGCGCACCGTCTGCCTCGCGTTCGGGCAGCGCGTCGTCGGGTTCGACCTTCTCAGGTCCGAGTCGGGCGTGTCGTACGTGTGCGACGTCAACGGCCTGTCGCTCGTCAAGAGCTCGAAAAAGTACTACGACGACGCCGCGGGAATCCTGCGCGCGATGATCCTCTCGGCGCTGGCGCCCGCGCGGCGGCTGGCGATGCTGGCGGGCGGGGGCGGGGGCGCCGGGGTTGGCGGTGGCGGTGGTCACGGGAGGAGCGGGGGCAGGGCCTCTCGGGCGGGCCCAGGGGGGATGCGGGCGGGCGCGGGTGGAGGGGGCGCCGCCGCCCAGCTGCCGACGACGCCGGGGGCGAGGCGGAGGGTGGCGGCGGGCGCGGGGGCGGCGCTCGTGGCGGCGGCGGCGGCGGCGCGGGCGGGCGTGGCGCCGTCGGGCGGGCCCGGTGGAGGCGGCGGCGGCGGCGTCGGCGGCATCCCCAACGTGGCGTCCCTCGAGGACCTCACGGCGGACGAGCTGATGGTCGCGGCCGCGCGCGGCGGCAGTGGCTCGCCCCTCGCCACCTTTGCGCGCGCCTCGCCCTCGCCCGCCTCGCAGCACCCCCCTTACCACCCCCGCCCGGGCTCCGTCTCGGCCCCGGCCACCCCGGCCACCGCCGGGCCCGGGCCCCCGCGCGACCTCGAGCTGCGCTGCGTCCTCGCCGTCGTCAGGCACGGCGACCGCACGCCCAAGCAGAAGCTCAAGATGACGGTGCGGCAGCCCGCGCTGCTGGCGCTGTTCGAAAAACACTGCGACGCCAAGCGCAAGCAGGCCAAGCTCAAGTCGCCCGGGCAGCTGCAGGAGCTGCTCGACGCCACGCGCGGCTTGCTGGCGGGGCTGGAGCGGCGCGAGTCGCGGCCGGGGGGGCCGCCGGGCGGCCTCGCCGGGGCCGGGGGCTCGGGCGCGGCGGCCACGGCTGCGGCGGGAGGGCAGGGGCAGCAGCAGGCGTCGGCCGGCGGCGACGGGACGGCGGCGGGCGCGACGGCCACGCCCGCCGCCGCCGGTCCGCCCCCATCGTCGACAACCCCTCCCTTGCCCGAGCGCGACGACGAGCGCGAGGAGCTGCGCGAGAAGCTGCGCATCATGCGCACCGTGCTCGAGCAGGGCGGCCAGTTCAGCGGCGTCAACCGCAAGGCGCAGCTCAAGCCGACGGCGTGGGCCCCTGCAGCGGTCGGCGGCATCGGCAGCAGCGCCAGCGGCGGCGGCAGTGGCAGCGACGCGCCGCCGCCGCCGCCGCCTGCCCCCTCTTCTTCCTCGGGCGCGGCCGAGGGCGGTGGCAGCGCTGCCCCAGCCCCGGACGGCGGCGGCAGCAGCGCCGGCGGCAAGGAAAAGGGCGGCAGCAGCAGCGACAAGGGCGACGCCGCCCCCGCCCCGCCGCCCCCCGCCCCCCGCGCCGTCTCGGAGCTCCAGCTCGTGCTCAAGTGGGGCGGCGTCCTCACGCACGCCGGCCGCGCCCAGGCCGAGGCCCTGGGCGGGGCCTTCCGCGCCACCATGTACCCGCGCGCGGCGGGCGGGGGGCTGCTCCGCCTGCACTCGACCTACCGGCACGACTTCAAAATCTACTCTTCGGACGAGGGGCGGGTGCAAATGTCGGCGGCGGCGTTCACAAAAGCGCTGCTCGACCTGGAGGGGGCCTCTTTGACGCCCGTGCTCGTGTCCTTGGTCAAGAAGGACGCCTACATGCTCGACGCCTTCGGCAAGGGCGCGTCGGAGGACATCCTCGCGGCCAAGGACGCGCTGTACCGGGCGCTCACGTGGGACGCCGAGCGGCTGGCGTCGTGCTGCGCGCGGCCGCCCGCACCGCCGCCGGCGCTGCAGACGCCGATGTCGCACTCGCCCCCGGCGTCTCCCCGCGGTTCCGGGGCGGCGGCGACGGGGCGCGTGAGCACGTCCGGGGGCACGCTGGCGGTGGCGGCGGCGGTGGCCGCGGCGTCGGCGGCCGCGCGCGGCGCGGCGGGCGCGGCCGTGCGGGAGCAGCGGGAGCAGCAGGCGCCGGAGCAGCAGCAGCAGGCGTCGGCAGGTGAGTTGCTTCTTTTTGCTTTGCGCGCGCGACCACTCGAACATACACACACACACAACGCCGGATGACGAAACACACATCTTCTCCAGTTCTGCTACTGAGTTTACCAAAACACAAAGTGCTGATAACCGAGTCATGCTAAACTGACGGCTTTTTTTTTCTTTTTGCGGCTTTTTTTTTCCGCGCCTTTTTTTTTGGCGATCGCGAGCGCGCGGCATCGTCCTCATCCTTTCTCACGCCAACTTCTCCCTTCCCTCCCCAACCAAACAAACCAAACCAACAGATGCCTCCCCGACCCCCGGCGGCGGCGGCAACTCGGGCAAGCCCCCGCTCGCGCCCGGCGCAACCACGGCTGCTGCTGCTGCTGCCGCCGCTGCTGCTGCGGCGGGCAGCGGAGGCGGGAACGGCGGGAGCGGCGGCGGAAACAACAGCACCAAGCCGCCCCTCCCGGCCCCGCCGCAGCTGCCCCCGGGCGTCCACCTCCCCGAGCGGCCCCTCGAGCTCCTGCAGCGCCTCGTCGGCCACATGCGCCTGCTCGTCGATGAGCTGCGCGACAAGTGCATCGAGGAGCGCCAGCCGTCGGCGGCCGCCTCGCTCGCGCAGCCGCTGTCGGGTCGCCCGAGCATGGCGGCCTCCGGGGTCGTCATTGCGGGCAGCGACGGGAGCGGCACCACGGCCCTGCCTCCGCAGCCCTACCCTCGCCTCACCCCCTCGGCCTCGTCCATCTCCATCGCCGCCGCCGCGGCCGCCGCCGGCCAGCCCCCGCCCGCATCCTACGCCTCGGGCCCGCTCGGCACGCAGGCCAGCAGCGCGGCGGGCGGCGGCCTCGCCGGCGCGCCGTCGAGCGCCGCCGCCGCCCTGCCCCCGAACGGCGGCGGCGCGGGCGCCTACTCTTCCCTCTCGCAGGCGCCCGAGGAGATGCAGCTCGACCCGGCGCGCCCCTGCAGCGGCGAGCGTCCCCTCTTGATGTTTGACCGGTGGCGCAAGCTGCTAAAGTCGTTCTGGTCGGACAAGAAGGCCACGTTCGACATCTCCAAAATTCCAGACATCTACGACTCTGCCAAATACGATGCCATCCACAACGGCCATTTGGGCCTCAAGGCGCTCAGTCCGTTGTATCGCGACGCGCGCGCCGCCGCCAACGCCGTCATTCCGAACGAGTACGGCCTCGCCCCGGCCCAGCGCCTGGACATTGGCGGGAAGATCGCGGCCGAGCTGCTGGGCAAGCTGCTGGCCGACCTCGAGTCGATGCGCGAGGAGTCGCTGCTGACGGCGGCGGTGGCGGCGCGGTCGGCGCGGCAGCGGGCGCGGCGGGCGGCGCGGCGGCGGGAGGCGCGGCGGGCGGCGGCGGCGGCGGCGGCGGGGGGCCGCGGCGCGGGGGAGGAGGACGACGACGACGTCGAGGAGGAGGATGATGATGATGAGGACGACGACGACGACGAGTGGGACGACGACGACGAGGAGGAGGAGGACGAGGAGGACGAGGAGGCGAGCGGCGAGTGGGTGGATGGCCAGGAGGGGGGAGAGGCTGCTGGAGGCGGCGGCGGGGGCGGCGGCGCGGCCGCCGGCACCAGCAAAGGCGGCGGCGGCGCCGACTTTTTCGACGACGAGTTTGGGCGCATGAGCATCGAGGACGGGCGGCAGCAGCGCCAGCTGTCCGGGGGCGGCGGCGGCGCCGCGGCCAACAAGGCGGCGGCGGCGGCCGTCCGGCAGCAGCTGCAGCAGCTGCAGGGCGGCGGCGGCGCGTCCGGGCGCCTCGAGCGCCTGCCCGAGGCCGCCGAGGCCAATGCTGGCGGCGCGGGCGGCGGGGGTGGTGGGGGCGGCAGGGGCGAGGGTGCCGAGGCGGGCAGCAGCAAGGAGGGCGGCGGCGGCGGCAAGGAAGGCGGCGGCGGCGGCAGCGGCGGGCGCACGCCCGAGCGCGAGACGCTGCACCGCCTCTGCCCGACGTACGCCGCCGACGTCAACTCCCCCCTGCGCCACGTGCGCACGCGCGTTTACTTCACGAGCGAGTCGCACATGCACTCGCTCATCAACGTGCTGCGCTACTGCCACTTGGGGCCCGCCGCGAAGGAGCAGGACAAGGAGAAGGAGCGCGGCGTTGGCGGCGGCACCGGCAGCAACGGCAGCAGCAACGGCGCCGCTGCCGCCAACCCCGCCCCTCCTTCCTCTTCCTCCCCCTCGCCCCCTCCCCCGCCCTGCGAGCCCTTGCTGAGCGCTTCGGGCCTCAGCCAGCTCGACCGCACCCCGGAGCTCGACTACCTCACGCACGTGGTGCTGCGGATGTTTGAGGACAAGGGCGCGCCGCTGGGGTCGCCCGACCGCTTCTTCGTCGAGGTGCTCTTCTCGGCCGGGGCCAACCGCGACCCGACCGCTTACTTTGCCTCGTCGTCTTCGCCAACAAGCAGCGCGGTTCCTGCTTCTCCCGCGGAGGCGGGCGCGGGCAGCGAGGTGCCGGGCGCGGGTGCGGGTGCGGCGGCGGCGAGCGGCGGCGCGCAGCTGCACGTGCTCCCGCCGCTGCCGCGCGTAGCCCTGCACCCGGGGCGCGGGGTCGCGCTCGACCGCGCGAGCAGCCTGCTCTCGCGGTTCGCGGTGGCGCGGCCCACGTGCCAGCCCGCCTATGCGCTCAAGCCGGCGTCGGCGGCGGCGGCGCTGCCCCGCGCGACGGATTGATTGACGCGAGGGTTTCGTTCGTGTGAATAGAGGATTTGGCCGGCTGGCTGTCTTGTATATTGTAACGATGACATCGCTATGCGTATGCAGCAGCGTGTGCTCTTCGTTGCGTGGAAGCAAACGAGGCGTTATGAGGAGGGAGCCACTCCTAGTGGCCGACCGTCGCAGTCGCTCGCACGTCGGTCGCGTCGCGTCGCACGTCGCAACGTCGCTGCCGTCGCGCACTCCCCCAGCACTATTTACCCCCCCCCCCCCTCATTCAACCAAACGTACACGAACACACTCCGCGACAACAACAACAACAACAACAACAACAACAACAACAACAACAACGACAACAACAGCGGGAGCCCCGCGCGCGCGATTGCAAACCCATCTCCCGATGGAGAAAAAAACGTCGTCGTCGACTCACGCGCCGAGTCACGACTCGGCTGCCCCGCCCACCTCCCCTCAGCCGTTCAGGGCAGACCTGCAACTGCACCTCGAGCTCATGGCCCGCGATATCATGGAGGCGGTCGCGGACACCGAGCGGAGCGCCTCGGCGGAAGAAGCCTCGACGGACACCCGCAGCGAGGACAGCGCGACGAAAACGTGCGCGCGCCCGCGGCCCCCCGCGCAGAGGCTCCTCCGCGTACGCAGGACCATCTGCAAGCACATGGCCCAGCTTCGCGAGCAGCTTTGGTTGGAAAGCCTTGGTCGAGTCGCTCTAAAAGGTGAGGGGGGGGCGTCGCAGAGCGTCGCAGTCGCGCAGTCGCAGGCCGTCGCACAGGCCCCGCCCAGCCCCCCCTTCCCTCCCCACCTGCCCGCCGCTCCCGCAGGCCTGGTGAAGAGCGAGCCGCCGCCGGCAAACGACGACCCCAACGCCGCCGACCAGGAGGACCAAGACCTGCGGATGCAACTCGGCAACGCCGCCGTCGAGGAGGCCGCGCACGAGGATGACCCCGACGAAGAAGCAGAGGCCAGGAATGCGCCCTACAACGCGATCAAGATGCTCGGGTATGACGTTACGAGCCGGTATTACTTTTCGGGCAGCTATGACGGGCCAACCCAAATTTTGGCACCCGCAAGGGCTAGAGGGGAATCAAAGATAGATATTTAATTGTGTGCTGTGTTGCCCCACGACCTCCTTTTTTTCTCTTGAGGGAACCGCGCGCGGGAGAGAGAGAGAGGCGGGAGCGAGAGCGGCGTCGGCCCCCGCTCCTCACCCCCCCCCCCCATCGTCGCTGCGGCGTCGCACGGCCGCTCCCCAACGCCCAACAAACCGCTCCCCGCGCGCGCGCACGGGGGGGGGCGCGGGGAAGAGCGAGTTAGGGAGGGGCGGTGGGACGACGACCTGCGCGCGTTGTGGGGCGACGGACGCGTTCGTTGGTTTGCACGTGCGCGCGCCGAACGCTGCCCCAAGAGAGAGCTCTCGGAGAAACGCGCCCGTGAAGAAAAAATCGATTCGTGGGGGAGGAGAACAAAAGAAAAAGGGTTGAGCATCAAACGGGGATATGAGGGGAAGGCCGGGAGCCCTTATGTAGGGCTAGGAGAATCGTCGCAGACGTCGCAACGTCGCGTCGCTCGCGTCGCTCCGGCCGTCGCTCGCAGTCGGTCGCTTGAGATGTCGCAGCGAGGAGTGGGAGGGAGCCGCAAAGAGCGCGCACGCTCAGTCACGCGACAGACGACGACGGTCGCGTCGCCGTCGGCGCGGCGTCGACTCTTCTTACGAGCGCGCCCTCTCCCCGCGCTTTGTTGCACACACGTGCTACTCTTCTATCTTGGACATGTCATATCGCCAGAACCGAGCGAACGGTCAACGCAAACGAACCACACGCACCCGCGCAGAGAGAAGGAAGCGAGACGACAGCCCCCACCTGTCGCCCGCCCGAACGCCGAGCAAAAGGCGATAAGCGCATGGAGGCCCCCTCGCCCTTTGGCGCGGGCGGGGGGCGCAGCCTCAGCAACGTGCAACGCACCAGCAAGACCCCGGGCGGGGGCGGGGGCGCGAAGCAAAAGGTAAGCGGGGCTGCCAAATTTGGGAGGAACGTCTCTCTCCTTCCCCTCTCGACTCTCACGCGCGCCCGAAACGCAACAACCAACCACCACCACCACCACCACCAACAACAACAGCTCGACCGCTTCATCCCCAACCGCGGGGCCCTCGACCTGGACGGCGCGCACTTTGCGCTCACCAAGGAGAACACCACCGGCGGCCTCGGCGGCGCCCCCGACTACGGCGGCAACGACCACACGGGCGGGGGATTGGTGCTGAGCCCCGGGGCGCGCGCGTCGCGGCTCGAGTACCAGCGGCGGCTGGCGGCGGCGGCCGCCGCGCAGGACGACCTGACGGCGGACCTGACGGCCAGCCTGACGGGCGCGCTGATGGACCCGGACGCGGGTGGTGGGGGGAACAACACCAGCAGCCTCGCGGCGGCGGCGGCGGCGGCGGGCGCCGACCTAACGAGCGGCAGCCTCGCGGCGGCGCCGGCGGCCGCAGCATCCTCCTCCTCCTCCGCCGGCGCCAACGCCCAGGCCGCCGGCAGCCGCATCCTCGCCTTCAAGCACAAGGCCCCCGCCCCGCCCGAGGGCCACGCCGCGGGCACGATGCTGGCGGGGATCTATTCGGCGGCGCTGCCCGGCCGCAACGGCGGGGGGGGCGGCGGCGCGGGCGGCGTTGGCGGCGGGAGCGGCGGCCACTACCACCGCGCCGTGCCGCAGACGGCCGAGCGCGTGCTCGACGCGCCCGACCTGCTCGACGACTACTACCTCAACCTCCTGGACTGGTCGTCCACAAACACCATAGCCGTCGCGCTCGGCCCCGCCGTGTTTCTGTGGAACGCGGCGACGGGCTCGGTCGAGGAGCTTTGCTCGTGCGACGGCAGCAGCGGCAGCGGCAGCGGCGGCAGCGGCGGCGGCGGCGAAAACCCCTCCTCCTCCTCTTCCGCCTACGTGACCAGCGTCGCGTGGGCCCCGGACGGCACGCACCTGGCCGTGGGGACCTCGGACGCGCGCGTGCAGATCTGGGACGCCGCGCGCGCGCGCCAGGTGCGCGAGCTCGCGGGCGAGGCGGCGCCGGGGTCGCACACGGCGCGCGTCTCTGCGCTCGCGTGGAACGGCGGCCCGCTGCTGTCGAGCGGCGGGCGCGACTCGGTGATCGCCAACTGGGACGTGCGCAAGCGCAAGGACCAGGCGTGCGTGGCCTCCCTGCGGGCCCACGAGCAGGAGGTCTGCGGCCTCAAGTGGAACGCCTCGGGCTCAGTGCTCGCGTCGGGCGGGAACGACAACCTCCTCTGCCTCTGGTCGGGCGCCGATTTCCGCCTCCAGCACAAAATCTCCGCCCACTGCGCCGCCGTGAAAGCCCTCGCCTGGTGCCCCTTTCAGGCCAATTTACTGGCGAGCGGGGGCGGGACGGCCGACCGTCACATCCGGTTCTGGAACGCGGCGACGGGGGCGTGCGTGGGAGGGGTGGACACGGGGTCGCAGGTGTGCGCGCTGCAGTGGTCGAAACACGAGCGAGAATTGCTTTCGAGCCACGGGTACGCGCGCAACCAGCTTTGCCTGTGGCGCTACCCGTCGCTGTCCAAGGTGGCCGAGCTGACGGGCCACGCGGCCCGGGTGCTGCACATGGCGCGGTCGCCGGACGGGGCGAGCGTGGTGACGGCGGGGGCGGACGAGACGCTGAGGTTTTGGAAGGTGTTTGGCGAGGCGCCTTCGGCGGCGGCGGGGGCCAAGGCGGCGGCGGGTCTTTTGGCGGCGGGGGCGGCCGAGGGCAAGCTGGGGCCGGGCGGCGGGCAAGGGATCATGCGGAGCAGCGCGGTCAACATTCGGTGATGAGAGAGATGTTGAGTGAGATGGATCGACGGATCGATCCGTCTCGATAGCGTGTGTAAGGATGGTTGTTGTTTTGTGATGGAGCGAGCCTGGACGGTCAGTTGCGGGGGGCGGGCGGTCTGTCGCACGCGTTTGGTTTTGGCCTGCCCTCTCTTGTCGCCACGTCGACCTTTCCTCCGGACGCGCACCCGCGCATTGTACACGCACACACATATGCCGCACGCGTGCATGCCGAGGGTACAGGCAAAACGTGGGTGTCATATGGAGAAAACAACTCCAAAAACTAATTATTGAACAAACAAACACACGCTCTAGACCTTGACGCCCGCCATCGCCGCGCTCAAGCCGCCGTCGTCGCCGTCCTCGCCCTCGCCTTCCTCGTCGTCCTCGTCGTCGTCGTCCGCCCCGTCCGGGTCGTTGTCGTCCAGCGGCCCCAGCACCCCCTCCCCCCCGGAGGCGCCAAACGCCTTGCGCACCACCGCCTTGAGCTGGTCCACCCCGGCCTCGCTGATGGCGTTCTCGTCCAGCGCGAGGCACTTGAGTGGCGGCGGCTTGCCTCCCCCCGCCGCCCCCGTCCCCGCCGCCAGCGCGCGCGCCACGCCCACCGCGCCCGCCCTCTGCAGCTGGTTGCAGCACAGGTCGACGTGCTCGAGCGCCGGCAGTTTTCCCAGCGCCGCGCACAGGGCCAGCGCCCCGGCGTCCTCGAGCTCGTTCTCGCGCAGGTTGAGGCGCCGCAGGTTGACGAACTTGCCCGTGCCCAGCGCCCTGGCCAGCGCCTTAGCCCCTTCCACTGTCACCTCATTTAGCGCGAGCTCCAGCTCCTCGAGCGCGGCGGCGGCCTCGGCGCCTTTGGCCTCGAGCGCCGCGCACACGGCCGCGACCCCCGCGTCGCCCAGGGACGTGTCGTTGAGGTTGAGGGCCGTCAGCAGGGGGCTGTGCGCGACGCAGAGGGCCAGCTCCTGGGCGCATCCGTCGGTGAGGGGGTTGTCCGAGAGGTCGAGGCGACGGAGGGCGTTTTGCGCGCGGCCGCCGCCGCCCGACGCTGCCAGCGCGCGCGCCAGCGCCGCCCCGCCTTTCGGGCCCACGCGCGAAGACGCCATCCTGAAGTCCTCCATGTGCCGCGCGCGCGCCAGCACGCGCGCGATGTGCCCGGCCCCCTCGTCCCCGGACATGTTGTTGTAGAGATGCAGGCCCTTGAGCTGCCCGCCGACGACCAATTCTTCGACGGCCGCGCACGCGTGCACGCTGCAGCCGACGTTTCGGAGCGCGAGAAATTCCAGCGCCTCCCCGGGCCCGCCCGTGAGCGCGCCCGCGCACGCCCTCACGCCCTTTTCCCCCAGGGCGTTGTCTGAGAGGTCCAGGTACCGTAGGCGCGCCTCCCCCAGGCCGGAGGTGATGACGCGCAGGGCCTCGAGGGCCTCGTCCTCGGGGCGGCCGGCGATGATGTCCGACAAGTCGGCGTGGGACAGGTGGCGCGCGACGTTTTGCAGCGCGCGCGCGGCGACGGCGGCGGCGGCGGCGCCGAACGATTTTGTCGACAGGCGCACGCGGCCCACGGTCGACTCGGGCTCAAGCAGGGGGGCCAGGGCCTTGCGGGCGCCCTCCTCGTCGAGAAAGTCGCGCGCGCCGCCGGAGAGGTCGTGCCACCAGTCGCCGCCGCCGCCCGACGCGGCCGGGGGCGCGGGGGCGTGCTGCGGGTGCTGCGCGGGGACGCCGGATTTCACCGCCTCGACGACGAGCTCGCCCATCTTGCGCGCGTACGCCGAAGTGGTCTCGGCCGCGGGCCTGTGGCCCGTGGTCGTGCGCGCGGAGACCTGCGCGGCCGTGTAGGCGCGGCGCTCGATGTCCTTGGCGGCCGACAGGGCGTCGTCGGCGTCGAGCGCGCGGTCGCGGAAAAACGCGAGCGAGGCGAGGTTGGCGGCGAGGCGCGCGGCCGTGTCGGCGCGCTGCTGGTCGGTGAGCTGCCAGCCTTGCTGCTGGTCGGTGAGCTGCCAGCCTTGCTGCTGCTCGGTTGGTGCTGGCGCTGCTGCTTCGGCGGTGGTGGTGGCCATCTTGGTGGGTTTGGTGGGTTTGGTGTGTTGGCGATGGAGAGGAGGGCGGGCGGGCGGGCGAGTCTCGCACTCTTTTGGCGGCTGTTCGGTTTTTGCGTGCGCGCGTGCGCTGTTCTGCGATTGGGGCCGATCGATCGGCGCGCGCGGTTGGGTGGTTGGGAGAGATAGAGAGATAGATCGCGCGCGCGAGGTTGGTTGTGTGTGTGTGTGTGGGCGTGAAAGGACGAGAGGAGGGCTTGGAGAAGAGGAGCCGTTGCCGTTGCCGTTGCCGTTGCGCTCGCCGTCACCGGCGCCCCCAAAAGCATCGCCGCGCCATCCTCTCTCCCTCCTCCACACACACACAGCAAACGGGCCGGGCGCGCCAATCCCAATTCTACTGCGCCCGCCCACGACCAATCCAATCCTATCGACGACGATGCTCGCCACCGCCGCGGCGCTCGTCGCAGCGGGGGGCGCGCGCCTCGTCGGCACTCGTTCTTCCTCTCCCCTCCGCCCCGCCGAGAGCCCTCTGCTCGCCGCCGAGGTCGTCGCCGACACGCTGCGCTTCTGGTTCGCCTTGGGCTACCTGTTACTCATCAGCATCCTCAGCAGCGTGCGACAGGCGGCCTTCGAGAGGAGCGCGTGGCTCGAGGGGCGGCGGCGCGCGCGCGCGGCGGCGCGGCAACGCGGCGGCGCAGACGCCCCGACCCCGACCCCGACCACCACCGCCCCGGCCCTCCCGCCGCCCCCGATCCGCGTCCCCCGCCCCTCGGACGTCTCGGCGGCCCTCCGCCACGACGACGAGGCCGTCGCGCACGTCTACGCGATGTACGTGCACCTGCGCGACTGGAACAAACCCCACTACAGGGCCAGCACGTTTGGCGCCGACATCCGCGCGAACCTCAGCAATGTGGCGGCGCCCGGCACCGGCGTGCCGCTCTCGTGGCTCTGCTGGCCCGTCTCCTCGTCCTCCTCCTCCTCGTCGCGCCCTCCTCCACCTCCTCCCGAGGCTGCTGCTGGGGCGGGTAGGATGGGGACGGGAGGGGAAGCTGCGGCGCAGGGGACCGACGCCACCGCCGCCGCCGCCGCCGCCGCCGCCGCCTCCCCATCCCCCCCGTCCCCCCCACCAGCCCTCGTCTCATCGGTGCTGGCCGCCCTCCCCCCTTTGCTGCCCACGTTTGCGGCCTTGTTCCTGCTCCCCCCCGCCTGCCTCGTGAGCGCCTTCCGCCTGCACGCGCGCAGGGGCGGCGGCGTGGCGCGCTGGTACCGCCGCCAGCTGCTCGCGCCCCGCTGCTGGTTCGCCGTCTGGCGCTGCAACAGCGCCCTCGCCGCCCTGCACGCGCGCGTGGCGGGCGCGGCCGACGCGCGCGTGGCGCGACAATACGCGCTCGAGGGCAAAGGCAGGTTCCTGCGCGCGGCGCTCGCCAAGGGTCTGCCGGTGGCGCCCGCGCTGGCGGCGCCCGCGCGCCTGGTGGCCAAGCACGTCAACGTCGAGGGCGGGCTGGGCATCCACGTGTTTGACAACTTTTTGGCGCCGGCGGGAGGAGGAGCAGGGAGGAGGAGAGCGGGGGAGGGGGAGAGGGAGGAGGGCGACCAGGGCGGCGGGGGCGATTGGATCCTTCAGCCCTGGTTTGACAACGCGCGCGACGTCGCCGCGCTGCTGCCCGAGGGCGCGCCGCTGAGCACGCTGCGCATCGTCACGTGCAGCTCGCGGTGGCTCGACAAGGCGGGCGGCGGCGGATTGTCGCCGTCGTCCTCATCGTCGCTGTCGGCGTCGGCGTCGCCGTCGCGGCGGGCGAGCGACGAGGGCGGGCCGGCGGCGGTTACGGCGGCGGCGGCGGCATCCAACAACGCGCCGTCGCCTGCCGCGCGCGCGCTCGCCGCCGCCGCCTCGCCCATCACCACCCCCCTGCGCGCCTTCCTCGGGCGCGGGAGTGCTGCGGCTGCTGCTGCGGCGGCTTCACCGACCGACGACGTCGCCGCGGGAAGGAACGACCGCGGCGCCGTCGCCGTCGCGGGCGAGGACGGCGGCGCGGGGACAACAGCAACAGCAGCCGAGCTCCCACCCTTGGGCGACGGCAAGGTCCCCGCCCTCGCCGCGGCCATCGAGGCGCGGCGGCCGCGGCCCGTGCTGCCAGCGTCCCCCGCCTCGCCCGGCCACGCCGACGTCGCTGCTGCCGCCGCTGACGCCCTGTCGCCGCAGCAGCAGCAGCGGCCGGCGCCGGCCTCCCCTTTGCCGCCTTCTCCTGCTGCCGCTGCTGCCGAGGGCGGCGGCGGCACCACCACCGACGCCGTCGCCACCGCCGACGGCCCCACCGCCCCCTGCCCCCACCTCGCCTCCCCCGACGGGTCCGTGCACGTCGTGACGGCCGTCTGGCGCGCGGGGTTTTCCGGCGCCAGCACCGACCACAGCGCCGTGTGCTTCAACGTCGACGTCTCGACGGGGCGGCTCATGCCCGGCGCGAGCGCGGCGCACTGGTACCGCCTGGGCCTCAGGCACGCGCCGCTCGTTGGGCGGCGGCTGGGGCGGTGGCTTGGCGGCAGGCTCGGCTGGGGCGGCGGCGGCGGCGGTGGCGGCGCGGGAAAAAAGGCAGACCCCACATCGGGCTCCCCTGACGGCGCGAAATGGAGCTACGTCCCGCAGACGGGCCTGGTGGTCGCCGGGCGCGCCTTCCCGGGCTGGGAGCATGCGTGCCGCGCGGCCGTGCGGGCGCACCGCGAGCTGCTGCGGGACGTCCCCCTCGTCGGGTGGGACGTGGCGATCGTGGACGGTAGTGGTGAGGGCGAGGAGACGGCGGCAGCAACAAGGACGGCAGCGGCGCAACCATCGACGACCGCCACCAACCGGCCGCTGCTGCTCGAGGCCAACCTGTCGCTCAACTTCTTCGGCGGCGCCTGCGACCGCGCCGCGTACGCCTCGTTCATGCTGGACCAGTTTGCGGTCCTGGCCGAGTGCGAGGAGAGGGTTTCGTGAGCGCGTGCGCGCGGGTGGCGGAGAGAGAGAGGAGCGCGCGCTTTCGCGTGCGGGCGAACGGCGCAGCGCTGCGCTGCGGCCCCGTAATCTCTCTGCGCGCGCCTCCTGCTGCTCTGCGAAGCCCGCGGATTGTACTGCATTGTGTAAGTCAGCGCGATTGTTGCCAGTTCCTGATTACGGGGGGATGGGCGTGGGGCGTGGGCGATCTCTCTCCTCGAACAGCCTGAGGGGGGAGAGTGCCTCTCTTCCTTTGCTCCTCCTCTTCTTCCATACCCCCCCTCCCCCTTCCCTCCTCACACACACACACACACAGACACACACACACACACACCAGCAGCACAGCCAGCCTGCCGTATAGCTCCAGCATCCACGCAGCTTGACAGCAGACCGCGCGCCTCTCCCGCGAAAGGTGTCCTCCCCCCCCCTCCTCTCACTCTCCTCTCGTTCCGTCGACACCCAAGCCGCGGCTACGATGGACCGCGCGCCCCCGAGCGCGGAGCCCTCGCTCTGCACCAACGGCTGCGGCTTCTTTGCGTGAGTCTGAGCGCCCGGAGGCCGGCGACGCGTGCACTTGGCGTCAACGACAAAATGAGGACGAGAGCCTTCTCTCTTGCTCTTTTCCCGCGGCCCTTGCTCCCTTTCCTCCCGCTCCCCCGCTCCCCCCCTCTGGCGGTCCAGTCGCCTAGGATGCGGGCCCGACGCGGCCTTGCGCACGGGGGCGCGCGCGCGCGCGCGCATCCATGGCAGCAGCAGCGGCGAGGCGGAGGAGAGAGAACAAGGGCCTTGGCTCTCCCTCTTTCCGCTGAAACGCTCAAGCCTCAGGAGGGCGCGCCGCGCCCAAGCGCCCCAACGCCCCTCGCGCCCCGCCCCGAATGCCCAAACCCGGGCGCCGGCCCCGCCTCGCCCTCCCGCGCCCTCGTGGGTTTTGGGGGGGCGGGGCAGAGGCGCGCGTTTGGGTTGCGGGGGGGGGGCGTTTGGAGCGCGCGGTCGTCGCCGTCGCCGCCGCGCCCGTGTGGCGTGCCCCTCGCCATCCTCTCCTCATCTGCCGCTCTGCTGACCTGCCCCCCCCCCCCCCCCCCCCCAACCCCACAACAACAAACAAAAAACCAGCAACGTCGGCACCATGAACATGTGCAGCAAGTGCTACCGCGACGTGCTCAAGGAGGAGGCCGCGCGCACGGCCGTCGCCGACGCCGCCGCCGCGCCCCCGCCCCCCGCCCCCATTGAGGAGGAGGCCGCCGCCGCCGCCCCCGTGGACGAGGCCGCCGCCGCCGTCGAGGCGCCCCCCGCAGCCACGCCGGTCCCGGAGGAGCAGCCCGCCGCCGACGGACCACAGGTGGCCGCCGAGCAGCAGCAGCAGCCGTCGCCCGAGCCCGCGGCCGCGGCCGCCGAGCCGATGCGCCTCGACGCGCCGGCAGAAGCGCCCGCCGCCTCGGCCGCCGCCGCCCCCGCCGCCGCCGCCGCCCCCGAGGCCCCCCCGGCCCCCCAGGCCGCCGTCGCCACCCGCTGCCTCTGCTGCCGCAAGAAGGTCGGCCTCACGGGCTTCAAGTGCCGGTGCGGGGGCACCTTCTGCGGGTCGCACCGCCACGCCGAGGACCACAGCTGCGCGTTCGACTATGCGGCCGAGGGGCGCGCGCGCCTGGCGGAGAGCAACCCGCTCGTGCAGGCGGCCAAGGTGGACCGCATCTGAGGAGGGCCGTCCTTCTTTTTGTTTTTTAGGTCCTTTTTTCGTCTCGGAAACGGAAAAGGCGCGCGCGCGAGAGAGAGAGAGACAGAAGAGCGGCGACGTGCCGCGGCGGCGCCGCCGCCGCCCAACAGCAGCAGCAACAACTCTGTCCGCGCCTCTTGGGGGGCGCAGAACACAGGCAGACGCACGCACGCACGCACACACCCCATGTACCACCACAGCACACAACCCAAGCCTTTTGTTTTTCGCCCTCCCCCCTTTCATCAAACACACACGCGCACATTCTTCGTTCAGTCCGCTCCCCCCCCCCCCAAACCGATGCAGCGTCCGCCGCCTTTTCTCTCTTTCGCCCCCCAAAAAAACAACCAACCCCGACGCGAGCGCCCCCCCCGCCCCCAAAACAAACCCTTGTAAAGTGTACACTTTTTCCAACCTTTGCGTTACTCTGGGCCTCGTGGTCTTATGATGCGGTGCGCGTGCAAAAGTAGGCGTTTCCTTTTTGTTTGCGTTCGGCCGCGGCCGGGGCGCGGGGCGCTCAGCAAAAAAAAACCAGACACGCCTTCTCACTCCTCCTCCATCTTTTGCGGCGGCGGCGCGTCCTCCTGCGCCTCGGCGGCGGCGGGGGCAGGAGCAGGCGGCGACGGAGCCCCCGCTTCCTCGTCCGCCGCCGCCGCCGCCGCGGCAGGGGCAGCGGGGGCGTCGCCGCCCGCAGGAGGCTCGGGCGCAGCCGCGGCCGCCGCGCCGTCGCCGTCGCCCGCCGCGACCTCGCCCCCCCCCGCCCCCAGCCGCCGCCGCAGCCTCCTCGGCCAGCACCTGCTCCACGCGCAGCCGCGCGGCCTCCTCCGGGCGGTGCCAGTCGACGCCCGCAGACGCGGTCGCCGCGCCCGACAGCATTGCGGCCCCGCCGCGCCCGCTGGGCGCGCCCATATCGAGCATCATGAGTGGCTCGCCGCCGCCGTGCCGGCGCGTGCGCAGGCTGCCGCCGCCGCTCGCCGCGCCCGCCCCGCCACCGCCCCCGGCCGCCGCCGCCTTCCTCACCCCCCGCTCGACTCGTCGCCGCCGCGCCCGCGACGGCGGCCGGGCTGGCCGCGCCTTGCCGGCGGGCGGGGAGGAGGGGGAGGCGGGCCCCCTGCCGCGCTTGCCCCCGGCAGCCGCCACAGCCCCCGCCCCCACGCCGCGCCGCCCGCAGCCGCCCGCCGCCTCGAGCTCGGCGCGCGTCTCGGCGTCGGCCGCGCTTGCGCGCACCTGCAGGCGCGCGCTGCGCATGGGGCGGCCGTCACGCTGAGCATCGCCTCCTCCTGCTTGGCGGCCGCGGCGCGCGGCCCCTGGCGCGCGGCCCTCGAGGAGGACGGGGCCGCCGCCGCCGATGCCGCCGCCAACGCCGGTCGCCGCCGCAGCGGCGGCGGCGGCGCCCGAGCGCACGCCGGCCGCCCGCTCGGAGAGCGCCCTTGCCCAGCAGCCGCTCACACGCGCGCGCGCCGCTGCGCCACGTGCTCCTCGCGCGCACACCGCGCGTCCAGGGCCCCAGGACGCGCTCGCGCAGGGCGGCGCCACCTCGGCGTCCGCCGGGGCGCCCGTGGCCTCGAGCTCGGCGGCGACGGCCTCGGGCCGCCGCGCGAAAGGCGGCGACGCGCTCGCGGTGCTGCTGCTGCTGCTGCGGCGGCTGCCGCTGGTGCGCCGCCGCCCCGTCGCCGGCGCTCGCGGGCGGCAGCTCCCCGCCCGCGAGCGTCTCCCACGCGGGCGCCTCGGGGGCCCACATGTGCGTCGAGTCCCAGAGCTGCTGCTCCTCGTCGGGGTCGTGGAGACGCCGCTCGGTGCGCGTGGCGAGGGCGGCGCGCGGGCGCGTGAGGACGACGGCGGGCTCGCCGCTCGCGCCGTCGGCGGCTGGGGAGGCGGCGGCGGCGGCGGCCGCGGCGGCGCTCCCCGCTCCTCCTCCCGCCTCGTCGTCGTCACCGCCGACCACCGCGACCGTCACGACCTCACGCGACAGCAGCTTGGCGTCCTCCTCGTCGCCCGAGTCGGGCAGGTCGCCCTGCTCGTCGGCCCACGTATAGAGCGCGTGGGAGGGCGCGGCGCCGGGCGGCTGGCTGCCGCCGCGCAAGCCGGCGTGGGCGCCGCCGCGGCCGCTCTTGCCGCTGCCGCGTCGGCCGCCGCCGCCGTCCTCCTCGTCGCTCGTGTCCGTGCGGCGCCGCTTGCCGCCGCGCCCGCCTCCGCCGCCGCCGCCGCCGCGCCCGCCCTTGCCGCCGCGCTTGCCGCCGGCAGGCCGGATTGGGCGCGTGCCCTTGAGCGTCCAGTCCTCGTCGCTCGTCTCGCCCGCGTCGTCCTCCTCGTCGTCGTCGTCGCCGCTGCCGCCAAAGCCGCCGCCGTTGCCGCGGCCACCGCCGCGCCGGCCGCGGCCGCGGCCGCGGCCACCGCCGCCTCCGTCGTCGTCGCCCATCGTCGTCGTCGTCGCGCCCGCGCCGCCGTCGTCCGAGGGCAGGCGCACGAGGTCGCCGCGCACGGGCTGCGAGCGGCGGCGCGTGCTGCGGCCGCCGGCCTGCTTCTCGGCGTCACCGTCCGGCTGCTGCTGCTCCGCGGCCTTGGGGGCGGGCGGCTTGGTGGTGGTGGCGGCGGCGGTTGCAGGGGCCGGGGGCAGAGGCTCCTGCTGCTGCTGCTCCTCCTTCTCCGTGCCCGGCTCGGGTTTTGGGGCCGCGGGGAGCTCCGCCTCCTTTGCCGGCGGCAGCGGCGGTGGCACGACCGCCTCCTCCGCCGCCGCCGCTGCCGGCTTGTCCTCCTGCTGCTGCTGCTCCTGCTGCTGCTGCTGCGGCTCGGGATCGGCGGGCGCCGGGGCCATCTCGACGTCGGCGTCAGCAGCAACGACAGCAGGAGCGGTGGGCGCCGGCTTAGCGTGGCCATTGGCGGCGGCGGACGCGGGGGGGACCGGGGCCTTGCCGCCGCCGCCCTCCTCCCCCCTGGCCTCGCTCTCGCGCTTTGGCGGCGCCGCCTCCTCCGACGCGGGCTCCTCCTCCGACGACGTCCGCCCCTCCCCCTCGTCCTCCGACTTGGGGGCGGCGGCCGCCGCCCCGTCCGCGGAGGGCGGCGGCGGCGGGCGCGCTCCCGGGCGGGGGCCCGCCTTGCTGCCGCCAAACTTGGCGCCCCCCTTGCGCTTGCCGCCGCCGCCCTTGGCCTTGCCGCCGCCGGCCCCGCCGCTCCCGCCGTCGTCCTCGTCGTCGCCGCCCTCCTCGGTCGACGCCTCCCCCCGCGCCTTGCGGTCGAGCAGGCGCTGGTACGCCGCGCGCATCCTCCCGGCGGGGCGCTCCTCCACCTCCCACACCGCGTCGATCTTGTCCGCGCAGCGCCGCGCCTCGCGCGCCTGCCGCGCCGGGTCGTCGGCGGGGAACCAGCGCCGCGCGTCGGCCGTCATCCCCCGCACGTCGCGCGACAGCTCGTCGGGGGACGGGTACTGCCCGGCGTTGAGGGCCGCCGTGATGGTCGCGAGGTCGAGCGGGCGCGGACACAGGCGGGCGTACAGCTCGGCGCAGGGGCCCGAGAGCTCGACGGGGTTGCGGAAGAACTTGGCCTCCTGCTGCTTCTTGAGCAGCGAGAGGGAGGCTTTCGCCTCGCGGACCCAGAGCGGGGGCTTTGGCGCGGGCGGGGGGCGGGGGGCGGCCAGGAGGGCCAGCTGCTGCTGCTGCTGCTGCTGCTGCCGCTGGGCTTCGTCGACCGCGGCGGCGGCGCCGGAGCGCACGGGCGGGGGAGGGGGCGCCGGGGGCGGCGGCCAGGCCGGGAAGGGCGCGTGCGGGGCCAGAGCAGGGCGGCGGCAGCCGTTGGCGGTTGCCGTCGCGGCGGCGGCCAAGCGCGGCGGCAGTGGCCGGCCGGCCGCCTCCTCGCTGCGCGGCGCCACGGCGCCCTCGCGCCACAGCCTCAGGCCGCGCAGCCCGCGCCCAGCGAAGGCTGCGCGCACCTCGGCCTCCTCCGCCTCGTCCAGCAGCTTCGGGAAGGACGGCAGCAAAGAGGAGCCGCCGCCGCCGCCGCCAGACCCGCCGCCGCCGCCGCCAGCCGACCCCTTGCCGTTGTTGTTGTTGTTGCCGTCCTCCTCGCCGAAGAACACGCCCGACGCGCGCAGGTCGGCCTGCTCGTCCGCAAAGGCGTCCGCCTCGGCGTCGAGGAAGTAGTAGGTCCGCCCCTGCGCGTCCTGCCCCAGGGCCTGCATGGCGCCGTGGAGCCACCGCTCGACGCCCCCGCCCGCGCCCTCGCCGCTGAAGAGCAGGGCGTCCAGCCAGGCGTCCTGCTCGCGCTCCTCGCGCTCGTGCCAGCGGACGCGCTCCTCGTAGAGCGCCTCCTCGGCGGACAGGACGGCGGCGGCGGTGGTGGGGACGGGCTCGGCGGCGGCGGCGGCGGCCTTGTTCTTGGCGTCGCCGCTGCCGGCGCCGCCGCCCCCGCCTCCTCCTCCTGCCCCCGCGCCGCGCCGCGGCTCGCGCGTGCGCGACCGCCCCCGCTCCTCCTGCTGCCCCTTGGGCCCGGCCCCCTCGCCCAGGTACAGGTCGTCCGCGCGCGCGTCCTCGGCCAGGTCCGTCAGGTCGGCGCCCGGGCTGGCCGCGCGGCGCGTCTGCTTGCCGCGCAGACCCGCGCGCGCGATGCTGCCCTTCCACTCCTCCGCCTGGCGGTCGAGCGCGCGGTCGTGCGCGGCGTTGAGCGCCGCGTTCTCGTACTTGTTGGTCTCGGCGAGGATGGCGGGGGGCGGGGCCCCTGCTGCCGCTGCCCCTGCTCCTGCCGCCGCTCCTCCTCCTCCTCCAGCCGCCGCTCCCGCCCCGCCGCTGCCACCGCCACCACCACCAGCAGCGCCCCGCCCGAGCGTGAACGGCCGCACGTGGTGCAGCCGCGCGTCGCACAGCAGCCGCAGCGCCTCGGCCCGCCGGTCCGCGGGTAAGGCCGCGTACTTGGCGGCCTCTTTCCCGCCCCACAGCTGCGAGAACGGCTGCAGCCAGCCCGGGGGCACCAGCTGCTGTGCGGGCTGGTGCGAGGCGTCGCGGTGCGTGTCGAGCTTGCGCCCCAGCACCGTCGTCCAGCGCGCGTACTGGATGTTGGACGCGACCTTGGCACTGGGGGCCATGCTGCGCAGGAGGTCGATGTGCAGCAAGGGGAGCTGCCCGAGCGTCGGGCGGTCCTCGACGACCGCGCGCTCGAGCTCGTCGACGTCGTAGGAGGCGGAAAAGACGGCAAAGTCGGCGGCGCGGGGCCTGCCGTTGGGCAGGGTGGCGGGGGAGGGACCCAAGGGCGGGAGGGCGAGTGGAGGGGGCAGCTCGCGCTCGGGCACCCCCGCGGCGAGCGCGACGCGGCGCGTGGCGTCGGCCGCCTCGCGGCGCGCGCGCTCGGCCTCCCACGCGCGCACGGCGCGGCGGTGCTCGCGCAGCGCGAGGACCGCGGCGACGCGGGCCTGGCGGTGCGCGAAGACGACGTAGTCCATGGCGGTGGCCCAGTCGCGCGAGCGGCGCACGCCCTCGCGCTGGGACGCGCGCTCCTCCTCGCTCAGGGCGCGGGGCGGAACGTCGGCGTCAAACGGGTGGGCGGCCCAGTCGTAGGGCCGTCCGTCCTCTCCGTCCTCGCTGGGTCCGCGGGCGGCGGCGGCCCCGGGGGAGTCGGGCTCGGGCGTGGCCCCGTAGGAGGAGGGGGCCGCGGGGCGGGGCTCGAGGAAGCGCACGGGCGGGGGGCGCGGCATCTTGGGCTTGGAGCCCGGGCCGGGGCCGACGCGGGCGGCGGGGGCGGCGGTGGTGTCGCTCTTGCGCGGGCGGCCGCGCTTGCGCTTGGCCGCGGTGGCGGTGGCGGCAAGGCCTCCTCCTGCGCCCCCGTCGTCGTCGCCCGCCATCTGCTGCTGCTGCTCCCCCTCGTCCTCGGTCGCGGTGGCGGTGGCCTCGGCTGCGGCGGCGGCGGCGGCGGCGGCTGCCGCCGCCGCCGCCGCCGCGTCGTCGTCGCCGGCGCCGCCCGCGCCGCCGTCGCCGCCGCTGTTGGGCATCACCTGCATCGGCTCCTCCTCGCCCGCCTGTTGCTGCTGCTGCTGCTCGTGCTGCTGCTTGATGTCGGGGGACACCTCCATCGGCGCCGCCGCGGCCGCGCCATCGTTGGAAGGGTGGTCCTCGCCCATCTTGTCGATCGCGGGCGGGTGCTGCTGTTGGTTTTGCTGCTGATGGTGGTGCTGGTTATCCTGATCAGTCGGCGCCGAGTCGTGCTCCATGGACGGAGAGAGGGGTTGGTGCGACAGCCGAGCCCCTGGAGAGCACCAATTGGCGGGAAGGAGGGAAGGCGGGACGATCGATCGAGGGAGAGAGGAGGAAGGGTCAAAGGTTTTGAAAGTCGGCAGGGGGGTGTTGGTCAAAAGCTTTCGTCTCTCTACGCGTCCGTTTTGGGGGGGGCGCGCGCGCGTGCGCGCGAGAGAGTCGTTTGTCGAGCGTGTGTTCGTTGCGGAGAGAGCGATAAGTTTAGGCATCGGAGCGAGCGCGCGTTGGTTTACAAGAGCCGTCGTCGCCGCTCGCGCACGTTCCCGCCGCTTCGAACGCTCGCGCCATTTCGGCCGATCGATCGATCGATCGATCACCGGTGGCCGCCGCCGCCGATCAGCGCGGCCATGCGGTGCGCCGCGGACGCGGCCAGCGTCTCCACCTTGAGCGCCTCGACCAGCCGCATCTGCAGGCGCGCCGAGGCCACAACGTGGCGCCCGCATCTCTCCAATTCCACCGGCACGGCCGTGGTGGCCCCCCGCCTCGCGCGCGTCGCCGCCACCACGGCGGCAAGCGGCACGACCCCCCGCGCCACGACGCGCTCGCCGCCCTCGGCCTCGACAATCGTGCCCTCGGCGGGCGCGACGCGCCGGGCGACGACGCACAGCACGAGGGACTCGTCCTCCAGGTCGCCCAGGCGCGCAGGCAGGAGGGCGGCCGAGAGGGCCGAGGGGCCGCCGCCGCCGCCGCCGCTGCTGGCACCTCCGCCGCCACCCGCCCCAGGCAGCAGCTCCATCACCACCACATCATCGCGGCCATCGCCGCCACCACCACCAGAGCAAGCAACAGCCGGCCGGACCAGCGTCGCCGCCCCGGCCGTCCTAGCCACCGCCTGCCCCAGCTTGGCGCGCGCCGGGGCGCCGCCGCCACGGTCGCCAAGGCCGCCGCCGCCGAACGCGCGCTGCAGCAGCCCTGCCACCCCCCCGCCGCCACCCCCCGCCCGCGAGCCGCCGCCGACCGCCTGGTCGCGCGACAGGCATGCGCCTCGCAGCTCCAGCCTGACAGAGAGCTGCCAGAAGTCGTCGCTATCCGAGGCCGGGTCCGGCGTCGCCGCCCGGCCCGACGCGGAAGCAGGGGCAGCAACAGCAGCAGGAGCGCTAGCGGCCGCGGCGGCGCCGTCGGCCGTGGCGGCCTCACGCAGCAGCGCGGCCCACGTGGGGGCGTCGGCAGGGAGCGCCACGCTCGACACGACGAGGCGGTACGGCAGGGCGACGGCCTCGGGGTCTTGCTGCTGCTGCTGCTGCTGCTGAGGAGGATGCAGACGCCCGCCGAGCAAGCCACCAAAGGCGCTGGGGGCGCGCAGCCCGGCCACACCGCCACCACCAGCCCCCGTTTTGACAGGCCTGGACAGCAGCGCCGCCGACCGCGCGCGCAGCGCCCTCGCGGAGAACGAGGAACCGGACGCGGAGGCTGCCGCCGCCGCCGCCGCCGCCGCCCCCGCCGCCGCCGCCGCCGCCGCTCCGGCCGCGCCGTACCCGCCCGCGGCCGCCGCCACCGTGCGCGACCGCACGGGCACGTCGAGCAGCGCGGCCACGGGCTTGTGGTCGCTCGTCGGCAGAACGGGCGCGGACCAATAGCCTAATGGCCTGGCGGGGGCCTGCGGCAGCGCCGAGCGCCACAGCACGCGGTCGGTCCATGCCGGGGCGCGCTTGCGGGCGTAGCGCTCGCCCGCCCTTCCCTTGCTGACCTTGAAGGTGGGCGGGAAGTTGAGCTCGGCCTCGCTCCACCCGGCAAAGACGCGCCCCTCGCGCCGCGCGCACAGCAGCTGGTCCGCCTCGCGCAGGGGCTGGAAGTCGCGCCGCGCAGCCGCCGCCGCGATGGCGGTCCAGTCCTCCTCGTCGGGCGTGTCCTTTGGCTCCTGGGCGAGCGTGCCGTAGTCGATGCGGAAGTTTAAGTCGCCCACCCAAAAGGCGTGGGCAAAGCCCGTGCAGACGTCGGCGCCGGGGACGCCGAGGGGCAGCCGATGGAGGTGGGCGGCGGCGGCGTGGGCGGCGGCGGCGGCGGCCTGGGCGGCCGCGTCGTCGCCGGCAGCAGCAGCAAGCGGCGGCGCCACGCCGCGCCTCCGCGCTGCGCCCACCTGCCACCACTTTTTGCCCGCCCTGTGGCCTCCGCCCCAGCGCGGCGCCGCCGACGAGGAGGACGAAGAGGCCGCCGCCGCCGCCCCGACAGTGCGGCCCTCGCCTCCTCGTCCTCCTCCTCCCCCGTCCGGCCGCTGCAGCAGCGATCCAATGATCTCGGCCACGTCCGCCTCGCGCGCGGCCGCGCGGCTCTGGTGCGCGGCCAGGTGCGCGTTGATGAACACCAAGTCGGTCGCCCCGATGCGCGCCGCCACCGCCACCCCGCCCTTGTTGGGCGCGACGCGCCCGATCCCCGTGGCCTCGCTGTCGGTGCGCACGCGCGCGACGTCCGGGACGACGTCCGCGCGCGCGAAGAGCAGGGCGCGCGTCTGAAACATGTGACGGGCGCCGATGAGGAAGTAGCTGCTCCCCAGGGCGGCGGAGCAGGCGGCCTCCCACTCGCGCGCGCTGTCGACCTGGGCGCGCAGGCCCGCGGCAAAGCCGCCGCCGCCGCCGCCGCCGCCGGGCACAGACGCCGACGGGCCCGCGGCCGCGGGGGGACACGCGGGAGGTGCGGCAGCAGCAGCGGGGCGCAAAGAAGAAGAGGGGATGGGCATGCCGCCCCCCACCGCCCCCTGCCCCTCCTCGGCCCAGGCGGCGGCCGACCCGTCCGCCTCAGACAGCAGCGCGGGCGCGCGGCCGTCGTCCGTGTCCCACTCCCCCCCGAGGCCCGGGGTCGCCTTGGCGGTGGGGCTGCGACCGGCGACGGGGCTCGCGCCTCGCGTCGCGGCGCTGTTGAAGCTGCTGCTGCTGGTGCCCGGAAGCCGCAGGCGCATCGAGAGCACGGGCTTGAGCGCGGCGGCGGCGGCCGGGCTTGCCAGCGGAGGAGGGGCGGGCGCCAGCGGCGCCGCGCGCGTGGCGTCGCCCTCCTCGGCCGCCTGGAGGCGCCGCCCGGCCTCGCGCCCCCGACTCGGGCTAGCGGCCGCCCCGCGCGCGCGCCACCGTCCCGGCGCGCCGTCGTCCGGGTCGTCGTCCGAGGAGGAAGATTCCGATGACTCGGAGGAGGCGCCGCCTCCCCCCCGGTCGCTGTTGTAAAGCGCCGCGACGGCGTCGGCCGCGGCCACGATCGACGCCGAGGGGGACAGCATGGCCGCCGACGACGAGGGCACCGTCGACGTGGGGCTGCCGCCGGCCGGGCGCCCGCGGCGCTCCCACCGCGCGCGGCTGCGCCACGAGCGGCTGCGCCGGGGGGCGCCTCCCGCCGAGGGGGCGCCGCCGGCCGCGCCGCCGATCACGCCGCCCTCCCGGAGGCTCTCGGGCTCCTCTTGGCCGTCGTCCTCGCCGCCGTGCCGCTGCCTCCCCTGTCGCTGCGGCCGCTCCGACCGAGCCTTCTTGAGCAGCTTGGCCGACTCGCGCGCAAAGTTGCACTCCTGCGCGCCGACAAAGACGAGGTGGGGGAGCTCGTCCTTTTGCTGCCGCTGCTGCTCTCTGCCGTCCACGCCGCCGCCGCCCTCGTCGTCGGCCTCGTCGTCAAGCATCGGGGGCAGGCGGAACCAGTGCTCGCGCAGGACCTCGGGCGGGGGAGGGACCGCGTTGCCGACGTTCCAGGTCGCGCATAGGACGCGGAGGGAGCTGGGCAGGGCCGAGCGCGAGAGGAAGAGCTGCAAGCGCAGGCGGCCGGCGGCGGCCTCGGCGGCGGGGCGGCGCGGCGCGGCGCCTGCCGCCGCCGCCGCGGTTGTCTCCGGCAGCAGCCGCAGCGGCAGCCAGCGCGGCGCCGCCCACGCCTCCGGGTGCTCGATCACGTCGGCGAGCGACACGCGCGCCTCGCCGATCACGGCGTCGGGCGTCAAGGCGCGCGCGGCTTTGACGCGCAGCGCGAGCTCGAGCCCCTGACGGCGCGCGCTGGCGGCGAGGAGCGCGCGCGACGACGACGACGACGGCGGCTTGTTGCCCTGCACCCGATCCTGCTCCTCCTTCGCCGCGAGCGTGAGGAACGTCTCGACCGTCAGCATCTCCTGCCACGAGCACGTGAGACCAGAGGACGGCGGCTGTTGTTGTTGCTGCTGCTGCTCCTGGCGGCGCGCCGAGGAAGCGGATGGCGTCGACGGCGCCGATGGGGCGGCGGCGCCGGCGGCGAGGCCCGACGCGAGCCGCTGCATCGTCGTCGACTGGCGCGCCTTGGCGCGCTCGCCGTGCTGCACGATGTGCGCCTTGACGAAGCAGCGGTCGGCGAGCTGGCCGGAGGTCAGGCCCTCGGCGCGGTGCACGAGGGCGGCGACGCGGACGTGCCGGGCGCCAGTGGGGGCGGCGCTGGGGGCGGCGACGGGGGCGTCTGTTGCCGCCGCCAAGTGCTGCCGGACTGTCCGCAGCGCTCGCCGCCAGTTGGCGCGCGCGCGCTGCTGCTGCGACGAGTCGCGAGCGGGCTCGGCATGTGCCTCCGGCTTGGATCGACGACCTCCTCGCAAGAGGCCCATGGTTTCCAGGTGTGGCGCGCGCGTTTGGTGACAGTTGCTGCTTGTTCGTGGGCACGCGGGGGGGGGGAGTATTGGGTTTGTTCGATGGCGATGGAACTCCAGGACTAGTGGTCGCGGACAGTACTATGACGCGATGTCGAGCCGGTGGGATGCGCGCGTCGTATTTGAGAGCGAGGACGTCTTGTCTTCGACGCCCAACGCCGACCGATGCCTTCGCTTCCCCCTGCCGACCGGATTGGCGGTCGCCTCGACGCCGCCGACGCCGGCCAAACCAAAACGGCCCCCACTCGCGGCCGAGCCGGCGGTACTTTCCACACTCGCAGCGCGCACACACACACGCGCACGACATTCTCAGCTAAGCACATACACATACGCGCAGAAATCACAACCACGAAAAAAGCAAAAGCACCACCCAGCCGCCTTCTTCTTTTCGCAAACGCCCCCGTCGACCCGCGCTCCCGACGTACCGTCCGTCGCAGAGGCATCCCGACACACACACATTTCATCTCCCCGATGCTCCATCTCTCGAGCTCGGCGCGCGCGGCCGGCGCGCGCGCCCTCGCAGGAGGAGGAGGCGCCAACAGGCTCGTCTGCTCCGCCCGCGAGGTGCGTAGTCAGTGACACTCGATCCCCCCGCGCCCGATGCGGAGGAGCACCACTAGGGACCTTGCGCGTGCAATACCCCATCCCCCGGGCCAGGGTTTGCGGGTTTCACGGGCGCGCGCGCAGCAAAGATTGTTTCGCCGCTGGGGAGGCAAAAAGCGCGTCGTCTCGCCGCCGCTCGCGCGCGACGCCACCACTCACCCCTCTCTCAACCCACTCCCACACACAACACAAACAACCACAGCGCCGCTCGTACGGCGGCGGCGGCGGCGGCGGTGGCCGCGGTGGCGGCGGCAGCCGCGGCGGCTGGGACGAGGGCGAAGTCCCCACGTACAGGGACGAGGGCGGTGACCGCGACAACGACCGCCGCGGCGGCGGCCGCGGGCGCGGCGGCGGCGGCGGCGGCGACGGCGGCGGCTACGGCGGCGGCCGCCGCTCCTACAACAACAACAACGACTCGGCGCAGGGCGGCGGCGACCGCGAGCGCGAGTCGTACGGCTCGGGCAGCTTCGACCGCGGCGAGGGCGGCGGCGGCGGCTACGAGGGCGGCCGCTCGTACGGCGGCGACCGCGGCGAGCGCTCCTACGGCGGCGGCGGGCGCGGCGGCGGGCGCGGCGGCGGGCGCGGCGGCGGCCGCGGCGGCGGCTTCCAAGTCTCGCCCGAGGCCTCGGCCCTGACGCAGGCCATCCGCGAGGCCGGCGCCCGCGACGCCACCAACGGCGGCTGGCGCGCCCTCCAGGCCCTCTTCGACCGCGCCTCCACGGAGACGGCCGCGCAGGACGGCAGCCCCGTGCTGGACGCCGTGCACGCATCGATGGTCTTAGATCAGCTGTCGCGCGCCGACCGCCGCGCCCTCCCCGCCCCCGGCTCCGAGGAGAGGCCCGACTACGATGCCTTTGTCGGCGGCGTCTTTGCCTTCCTGCTCGACGCCGCCGAGGCCGGGCGCGTGCGCCCGCGCTCGTCCGTGCAGACGCTCGCGGCCCTGGCGCGCATGCGCGTGTACAACGAGGAGCTCGTCTCGGCGCTCCTCGCCGTCGCCGGCGACAGCGCGGGCGCCCTGGCGCCCCGCGACGCCGCCACGCTGCTCTGGGCCCTCGGCCGCCTCGGCGCGCAGCCCGGCGACGCCTGGACCGACAACTTTTTGGGGGCCACGGAGCGCCGCCTCCGCGACATGGGACCCATCGAGCTGGCCAACGCGGCCAGCGGCCTCGCCAAGATCGGCGCGAAACCTGGGGAGGGCTACCTGGCGGCGCTCGCGGGCTCGGCGCTCCACCAGCTCGCGGATTTCTCCGAGCGCGAGCTCCCCAACCTCGTCTACGGCCTGGCCGCCCTGGGCTGGCGCCCCACGGAGGCCGGGCGCGGCGGGGAGGCCGAGGCTCTGCAGGAGCGCTCGCTGCCGCACATCTCGCTGCTGCGCGTCCCCGAGCTCTCGCGCCTGCTTTGGGCGTTCACCCAGTTCGACCAGGGGGAGGCGGCCGAGGCGGCGGCGGCGGCGTCTTCGTCGTCCTCTTCCTCCGACTCGCCGTCCGCCCTGATGGCCGACTGGTCCCGCGCCATGCACGCGCGCCTCGCGTCCCAGGCGTCGTACGCCCGCCCGGCCGACCTCGCGGCCGCCCTCTACGCGCTCGCGTACCTGCGCTCGCCCCCCACGGAGGAGCACCTGGCGCGCTACCTGAGCGCGGTCTCTCAGAAGCTGAACGAGTCGGGCGCCGACGACCTCGCCTCCGTGGCCGTGGCCGTCGCGCAGTTTGGCTCCGTTCCCCCGCAGGCGTGGACCGACGCGCTCGCCGAGGCCGCGGCCAGGCGGGCGGGCAGGTGCTCGGCCGAGGGCCTGCGCAACCTGGCGGCGGCGCTGCCAGTGATCAGCGCCGACGGCGGGGCCGGCGGCGGCGCGGTGGCGGCCGCGGTGGCGCGCGCGCAGGCGCGGCTGGCGGAGCTCGAGGCGGGGGAGGCCGGGGCGGCGGCGGAGGAGCAGCCCGAGGCGGTGGCGGTCTAGGGCAATGGCCGAGCAACGAGATATAAAGAGAGATAAGATGCAGACAGACAGAGAGAGAGCGATGTGTTAGAAAAAAAGTTTGATTGGAAGGCTCGCAAGCGTCTTCGCGGCGGCGGCGGCGGCGGCGGCAGGCGGTGGGCGGCGAAGCGACGCACCCCCTTCTTGTGGCCCCCTCTCCATCCCTCACGGCTCCCACACACACGCACACACACGCCCATTACACCGATCGATCGCACCAAACCTTCCAAACTGCGCACCCCCCCCAGGGAGGTTCGCGCAAGAGCAGGCAAAACCGAACCCAAAGCTTTCGAGGAGTTTTGGGCGGCGCGCGCGCGCGCGCGGACGCCCTTGCCTCCTCCTCCTCTCGGCGGCCGCCATCCTCATCGCGGCAACAATCGCGCTCGCCCACTCGTTGACGCGATGCTGCGCGGCATCAAGGTGATGGCTAGGCCCCGCAGCTCGCCTCGAGTGCCGTTCCGCCGAACTCGCAACTCGACGCGCGCCGCCGCCGCCCGACGATCACGCCCTCACGCCCCCCCCCCCAACCCCGCCCCCCCCCCCAAAAAAACACCACCTCCCAAAACAACAGCGCCTCGCCCTCGCCACGTCCGTCGCCGCCGGCGCGGGCGCGGGCTACTACACCCTCGTCGCCGACACCGCCCGACGCTTCGAGATCGCCTCGGCCCTCGGCCCCCCGCTGAGGGCCGTGCTCGACGCCGAAAGGGCGCACCGCTTTGGCATCGTCGCCGCGCGCCTCGGGCTCTACCCCCGCGACCCGCGGCCCGACGACCCCGTCCTGCGCACGCGCGCCTTTGGCCTGACGTTCCCAAACCCCATCGGCCTCGCCGCAGGGTTTGACAAGGACGCCGAGTGCCCCTCGGCGATGCTTGGGCTGGGGTTCGGGTTCGTCGAGGTCGGGTCGGTGACCCCGCGGCCGCAGCCGGGCAACCCAAAGCCCCGCGCGTTTCGTCTCGAGGAGCACGGCGCCGTGATCAACCGCTACGGCTTCAACTCCGAGGGCATGGAGGCGGCGGCCAAGAGGCTCGAGGCGTTTTCCGAGCTGAGGAAGCGCGACCCGGAGGCTGCGGCGCGCCAGGGGGGGTTTCTGGCGGTCAACTTGGGAAAAAACAAGGCGACGCCCGAGGAGGGGGCGGCGGATGACTACGCGGTCGGATTACTCACCCTGGGAAAGCACGCCGACTTTGTCGTGGTCAACGTGTCGTCGCCCAACACGCCCGGGCTGAGGGCGCTCCAGGGGCGGACGCAGCTGGAGCGCCTGCTGCGCGTGGTCAAGCAGGCGCGCGACGCGCTGCCGCCGGTCGAGGAGGAGGTGGTGGTGTTGGGGAAGGGGGAGGGCGAGGGAGGCGCCGGCACCAGCAAACGCCGCGTCATCCGCCGCGTCCGCCCGCCCCCCCCGCTGCTCGTCAAGGTGGCCCCGGACCTCACCCCGCAGGACCGCGCCGATGTGGCCGCCGCCGTCTCCGCCGCGGGTGTCGACGGCATCGTCGTCGGCAACACCACCATCACCCGCCCGGACGCCATCAAAAACCACCCGCACGGCGCCGAGGCCGGGGGACTGTCGGGAAAGCCCTTGTTCGAGCTGTCGACGTCGGTCCTGTCCGACTTTTACCGCCTCACCCAGGGCAAAGTGCCTTTGGTCGGGTGCGGCGGGGTGAGCTCGGGCGCGGACGCCTACGCCAAGATCCGCGCGGGCGCGTCCCTCGTGGAGCTCTACACCGCGCTTGCCTACGAGGGCCCCGCGCTGGTGCCCCGCGTGAAAGCCGAGCTGGCCAAGCTGCTGAGGCGCGACGGCTTCTCGAGCGTGGGCGAGGCGGTCGGGGCGGACCACCGCCGCGGCGGCGGCAAGATGGAGGAGAAGAAGGGCAGCAAGGGCGGGTGGTTTGGGGCGGGCAGGCAGGCCAAGTGAGGAGGATTGATTGGGTGTTGAAAAGAAATCGATTGAGCATCTAAGAAGCGTGCGGCCGCGGGGGTCGCCGGAAAACGAAAGAACGAGGAAACGACAGAGAACGAAAACAAAAACACCTATGTGTGTGGGGGAGGGAGCCTCCAATCCCCCGTCTTTCTCTCTAAATGCCCTTCTCTCTACCACCTACGTCCGGCACCCCACCTGGAACCGCGACTCCCCGACAAGCGTGGGGTTGAGGCAAAGGCGCTTGACGTCCTCGCTCCCGATCAGCGCGTCCTCCCAGTTGGTCCCGCCCAGGTCGGCGCCCTCAAACGTGCTCCCCGTCACCACGGCGTTGACCAGTTTCGCGCCCTTCAAGTCGGCCCCGTCGAAGACGACGCGGTCGATGACGGCGTTGGTCAGATCGGCGCCGACAAACTTGCTCTTGACGATGTAGGCCTTGGTGAGCACGGCCTCGGTGAGGTTGGCGCCGGAGAAGTCGGCGTCCGACATGAGGGCGCCCGAGAGCGTCTTGCCGCGCAGGTCGGCCTTCACGAGGCTGCACTCGCGGAGGTCGAGGACCGAGTTGGACACGGCGTTGGCCTGGCCAATGGTGTTGCCCGTGTAGGCGTCGGCGCAGCGTTTGGCGTTCTTGCGGTCGATGGGGGGCAGGCGGAACTCGGCGCGCGCCGCGGGGACGGGCAGGAAGATCGGGGGCGCGACGGTGAGCGCGGCAGCGGCGACGGCGGCGGCGAGGGCGCCCGAGGCGAGGCGCTGGGGGAGCGACTGCTGCTGCTGCTTGGGGAGGGGCGCGGCGGCGGGCTTGGCTGCTGGGTGTTGTTGATGTGTTTGTTGTTGGCGTGTTTTTTGGGGTGGGGGGTTGGGAGAGGGTTGCGCGTGAGCAAAAACGGAAGCGCGCGCGACGCCGACACCAACGCCGACGGGGACGCCGCCGACGACGGCGAGGCGCCGAGGCCGGGGTCGCGCGTGCACGGCAGGCAGTGTGTGCCCCCCGCCCCTAGGCCAAGATACGCGGGGCCGGCCTGGGCGGGGTCGTCGCATGGGCGTGGGATCGCCGCGGCCCGTTTAGGGTCCTGCGGTGGCGCGGGCGCGGGGCGCGCGAGGACGGGAGAGGGGGAGAGAGGGGGAGAGCAGAGAGAGAGCAGAGAGAGCGACTCCCGTCCCGCCCCGGCGCGCGCCCAGCCCGCGCGCCGCCAATGAGGCCGCGCGGCGGGAGGATCCGATCGAGATGTCTCACATGCGGCGGTGCGCGCGGCCGCGCTCGAGCGCGACGAGAGGGCGTTCATGGCGGAACGCGAGAAGGGGAGAGGGGGAGAGGGAGGAGGGGTGTGTGGTGGTCTGTGTGGTCGGTTTCCTCGCGGACGAGAGAGTGGAATGGGGAAATGAGGAGACAGTGCTACTATCAAAGACAGCGCGCGAGTGTGGGGTATGGCGTGCAGGCGTCGGGAGCGACCGGCGTATGGAGAGGAGGCGGGTGCCGGCTCGTTGCCGACTTTGCGCGTCAGCGGCGTCGGCGGCGTCGAGCGAGCAGCCCGTCGCGCGACTTTGAGGAATGGACCACACGCTTCAATCGCCTCGACATATCCCGCCGTACTTCGATCGCACGCGCGCACACTTTTTCGCACCCTCTGATAAGCGACGTGTTCGCAGAGGAGGAGAGAGCGCGCGACGACCCCACACTCCGCACCACACCACACCAACCTCCCCCCCCAATCGACAAAACACCCCCCAAAACCCCGATGTCCGCGGCGCGGCGCGCCTTCTCGTCCCTCCAGCCTCCGACCTCCCTGTTCGAGCGCCTCGCGGCCAAGGCGCGCGAGGTCGTCACGGGCCAGAAGCGCATCGGCCACGATGCCCTCGGCAACGTCTACTACAGCTGGAGGGACGCGGGCACAGGGCTTGAGCGGCGGCGCGTCGTCGTGAGCGGCGGGGACCACCTGTACGACCCCAACCGCCTGCCGCCCGAGTGGCGCGCGTGGCTGCAGAAGACGCGCGAGGAGGCCCCCACGCAGGAGGAGAGCGTGCGGGCGGAGGAGCGCGCGCGGGTGATGCGGGGGCGCGTGGCGGCGATCGAGGAGCGGGAGCGGCAGCGGCGGCTGGCGCGCGAGCTCGGCGGGGGCGGCGGCGGGGGCGTTGGGGGCGGGCCTGCTGTTCCTGCTGGTGGTGGCGGAGGAGGAGGCATGGCGCGCATGCTGCAGGACGTGCAGCGGGCGGACGAGGGGGAGGACGACCATAATAGCAAGGGGAGGCAAGGAGCAGGAGGAGGAGCGGGGGGCAAGGAGAAGCGGTGACCGAGTGGGGGGTGCGGCGCGGCGGCGGCGCCGCGGCGCGGCGGGCGGCGGCGGCACGACTCTCCCCCAAAACCTTCGCTCCTTGCTCGCGCCCTCAAAGCGTAAAATTTTGCAACACAAACCCGACACACAACCACAGCACACGTGCGCGGCCTCCTCTTTACCGCTCCTACCGCCCAGAACGCGAAGCAAGCACCCCAGGAGAGCGAGCGAGTGAACGGACACCCACCTCGACGAAAACCGACTAGCTCGCGTTTCCTCTCTCTTCCTTCGAGCGCGCGCCCCCGCGTCGTTCCTCTCACACGAGCGTGCGCGCGCGCGCGCGGCAAGACGAGAGAATAGGCTCGCGGCCGAGCTCGCCGGCGTTTCGAGCACAGCGTCCGCGCAAGCACCGAGAGCGGGCGCGGAAAGAAAAAGAAGAGGAAGAGAGGAGGAACCCGAGAGAGAAGAGAAAGGCCGCGAGTCCCAATGGACCCCTCGTCGCTGCTCGCGGAGCAGCAGCGCCGCCCGCGCGCGGCGCCCACGGCCGAGGAGTACACCAACACTCTGTCCATGTACCAGAAGCGCGTGGCCTGGAGCGAGGAGGTGAGAAGAGGCGCGCGAGAGAGAGAGAGAGAGAAAGGAGAGGGTGGCAGGCCGAGGGGGGGAGGCCGCGCCGCCGCCGCCGCCTCGTCCCGCCTCCCTCTCGCTCCTCCCCCCTCCAAAAACGCAGCAAGAAACGCGCGCGTGGGCCGCCCTCTCATCAACACCAACCAAAACCAAAAAACCCAAAACACCCACAGGAGGACGCCCTCCTCACGTCGCTCGTCCAGCGCTACGGCACGCACTCGTGGCCCGAGGTCGCCGCCGCGCTGCCCGGCCGCACGAGCAAGTCGTGCTCGCTGCGCTGGCGCTGCTTCCTGTCGCCCAACCTCTCGCGCCCCTCGGAGCACCCCTTGACCGAGTGGGAGATCGCCGTGATCGTGCAGACGCAGCGGGCGTACGGCAACCGGTGGTCGTTCATCGCGTCGCTCCTGCCGGGCAGGTGCAACAACGACGTGAAGAACCACTTCAACCTCTACCTCCGGGGCCCCGCGGCGGCGGCGGCGGCCGCAGTCCCGGGGTCGCCTGGGGGCGGCGGCGCCGACGGCGCAAACGGCGCCGCGCTGCCCTCCTCCCCCTCCTCCGGCTCGTCCGACGGGCCCCTCCCGGGCCCCCTGACGGGCCCCCTCGCCACCAACCGCTACCTCCTCGCGGGCGCCACCCTCCAGGAGCTCCTGCGCGACGCGCCCGACGAGATCCTCAGGCGCGAGCGCGAGGTGGCCGCGCGCTGCGACTCGCGCCTCGGCCCGATCCCGGGCAACGGCGCCGCGCGCGCGGCCATGGCGGCCGACCCGTCGGGGGCAGCGGCGGCGGCGGCGGCGGCGGCGGTCGGGGGAAACACGGGCGGGTACGCGGCGGCAGCGGCGGCGGTGGCCGGGGCGTCGCCCGAGGCGGCGGCGGCGGCGGCAGCGGCCATGGAGGGCTGCAACGCGGGCGCGGCGGCGGCGGCGGCGGCGGCGGCAGCAGAGGCCGTGGCCGCCGCCATGCTCGAAGAGGAGGATGCGGTCAGCGGCGGCGGCGGCGCGGCCGGGCGGCCCATGACGGCACCCGCGGCGGCCATGCTCGTGCCCGAGATGCAGCAGCAGCAGCAGCAGCAGCAGCAGCAGCAGCAGCAGCAGCAGCAGCAGCAGCAGGAGGACATGGCGGCGATGCAGCAGCAGCAGCCGCAGCAGCAGGCGCCGATGTCGGCGCCGCGCGCCGCCGGGGCCGCAGGCCTTTCATCGCTGCCCCCGCCGCCGCCGCCCATCCAGGTGCCGACCGCGGGCGTCGGCGCGGGCCTCACCCTGCGCGGCGCCTCCGCCTCTCCCGCGGCCGCCAGGCCACTGGCGAGCCCCAAGCGCGGCGGGGTGGGCAAGGCCGCGGCGGCGGCGGCGGCGGCAGAAGCCGGCGGCAGCGGCAGCGGCAGCGGCAGCGCGGCGGCCACGCCGAAAAAGGGCGGCGGCGGCAGCAAGAAAGCCGCGGGTGCGGCAGCAGGAGGCGCCGCCGGCACGCCGGCGTCGCCCTCGCCCTCGCCGAAAAAGGTGGCGTCCAAGCGTAACCTGAGCGCCCTCGCCGGCGGCTGCAACGGAGGCGGCAGCAGCGGCAACCTGGCGGGCGCCGCTGCAGCCATCGCCGCCGCGTCGCCGCGCGCAGGCGCCGCGGGGCCCGCGCAGCCGGGCACACCCCCGGCCGCGCTTGCGGCGGCGATGATGATGGCCGCGCAGGCCTCGGGCTCCGTCGGGCAGCCCGGCTCGCCCTCAGCGGCCGCCGTCAGGCAGCACCCGATGCACCACCACCACCACCAGATGCACCACCTCCAGCCCCACCACCTGCAGCAGCAGGCTGCTGCCGCGGTTGCCTACTACCACCCGCACTCGCCGCACGCGGCCGCAGCGGCCCCGCCGCCGCCGCCGCAGCACCAGCAGCAGCAGAACCTCCCGCTCGCGTACATGGGCGGGCCCCACGCCCCTCCTCCGCACTACCACCACGCGGCGGCTGCGGCTGCGGCGGCTGCGGCGGCGGCCGCCCAGACGTACCACCACGCCCACCACCACTATGCATCGGCGCTGCCGCAGCAGCCGCCGCAGAGCCCGTACGCGGCAGCGGCCGCGGCCGCGGCGGCCGCGCAGCAGCAGCAGCGCCACTACGCGGCGACGCTGTCTCCCGAGGACTACGTGGCGATGATGCAGTACCAGCAGCAGCAGCATCAGCAGTACGCGAGCCAGCAGCACCACCACCGCCAGCAGCAGCAGCAGCAGCAGCATCAGGCCGCCGCTGCCGCCGCTGCTGCAGCGGCTGCTGCTGCCGCTGCGGCGGCGGCGGCGGCGTCTCCGCGCGGGCCTGCGCCGCCGCCGCCGCAGGCTGCTGCCAACAACGCCAGCCCCTACGCCCACCCGCACCCGCACGTGCTGGCGGCGGTGGCGGCGGCCCAGGCGCGCGCCCCCGTGCCCCAGCTGCCCGCGGCGGGCGCCGCGCGCGTGCCGCACGCCACGGCCCTGCAGCAGCAGCAGCCGCAGCAGCGTCGCCAGCCGCCGCCGACGCAGCAGCAGCCCGCGGTCGCGGGCGCAGGCGCCGGCGACGCCACGCCGACCTCGCGCGACGCCGCCAACCAGCTCGCCGCCGCGGCCATCCCGCAGCACCGCCTGTCGGACCTGTTCGACGGGCGCGCGGGCATCGACGCCATCGACGACCTGCTGGAAGGCGAGCTCGGCGACCCGTCCGCGCTGCTCGAGACGACGGGCGGGGGCACGGCCGCGCCGGGCTCGGCGGCCGCCGCGGCGGCCGTAGCCGCGGGGCAAGCGACCGTGGCGGCGGCAGAGGGATCTCCGCCGCTCCAGCGGCCGCAAAACCTCGCCGTGTGCGTCGACTTTTGCGGGGCCACCGCCACCGCCGTCTACGACGACGACGGGCAGCAGCTGCAGCCCCCCTCGAGCGCGTCCAAGCGCTACCGCGTCGACTCGCCCTCGGCGGCGGCGGCGGCGGCGGCGATCGGCGGTGGCTCGGCCGCCGCGTCGCCGCACCAGCACCAGCAGCAGCAGCCGCGCATGGCTGGCCCCCCCGCCGCGGGCTGTCCCGGACTGCTGAGGTCGTCGGTCATCGCGGCCGCGGCGCACCAGCACAAGCTCGCGCAGCAGCAGCAGCAGCAAATGCAGCAGCAGCAGCAGGCCGGCGCGGGCGTCGGCGGCGTGAGCGAGAGCGCCGTGAGCGGAGGGACGCCCTACGCCGCCGGCGCCGGCGCCGACGCGGCCGCGGCCATCTTTGGCTTTGGCGGCGGCGGTGCCGGCAGCGTGCACCACCTCCCGCGCAAGTACTCTTCGCTCGCGCCCGCCCCGTCGTCGTCGGCCGCGGAGCAGGACGAGCTGTGCGGCGGTGGGGTCGGCGGCGGCCTTGGCGGCGGCCTGGGCGGCGGCATGCGCGGCGGCGGCGCGGCCGCCGCCTTTGCCGAGGCCCTGGCGCAGGAGCAGGAGGGCGGGCTCGTGGCGGGGATGCGCGGGCTGTTCTCGGACGCCGGGGGGATGTGATCCTTACCTTCTTTTTACCCCTTTCCTTTTTGTGGTGGCTCTCGCCACATAGACAATAGCGCGTGAAAAGAGCGTTGGAGCGCGAACGAGCGAGCGAAGCGGGCGGGCGGCGGCGGCATCGAGAGCGCGCGCGCGCGCGTCGTCCCGCTTCAGGATAAGGCGGGCGCTTTGCCGACGGTCTCAATCGTTCGACCCGCAGCAACCAATCCGCAAACACTTTGAACGCACGCACACGTACACGCCCTCTCAGACGCCCCCGCATCCGGATTCACTCAAGCGCGCGCGCAAGAGAGAGAGAAAGAGAGCTCTGTCGGAGCGCAGCGGCAAGCCTCCTCGTCTCGTCTCGTTTCTCTCTCTCTCTCTCTCCTTCCCAACCGACACACCATGTCGGAGCCGGGCGATCGCGAGGGTGCGCCCGCAGAGCAGGCGGCGGAGCAGGCGGATCAGCAGGCGGAGCAGCAGCAGGAGCAAGCGCGGGCAGCAGAAGAAGCGGAAGCAGGAGCACAAGCACCCGCACCAGCCCCCGCGCGACCACCAACGCAACAGCAGCCACAACAGCAGCTCAAGCGCTACCGGCGCGCCGAGCTGGACGAGGAGGATGAGCGCGAGAAGCAGGCGGCGCTGCTCTGGGCCATGGAGGGCGCCGCCGCCGACGAGGACGGCGGCGGCGACGGCGACGGCGCGGGCGGCGGCGACGGGGCGTACGTGCCGCTCGCCAAGCGGCGCGCCATGGAGGAGGAGCGCGTGCGGCGCCTCGCCGCGGCGGGCGGCGTCGTGGCGCTGGCCGAGGCCGAGGAGCAACAGGAGGGCGGCGGAGCAGCAGCAGCAGCGGCAGCATCAGGAGGAGGAGCAGCAGCAGAAACAGGCCTGCCGTCGCCCGCCGCGGGAGAGCAGCCGCCGCCCGCCGCCGCCGCCCCTCCCGACGCCGACGTCGCCCCCGACGGCGCTGTCTTCAAGCGCCCCGCCCCGCGCGACCCATCCTCATCTACCGCCGCCACAGCAGCCGCCGCCGCCGCAGCCGCAGCCGCAGCCCCCCGCCAGCGCGAGTCCCTCCTCGTCGCCGCCGCCCGCCAGCGCGCCGAGCGCCCCGCGCTCACCACTGCGGAAAAGGTCGCGCTGGAGGAGCAGGACATGATCCGCCAGCTGACGACCAAGCAGGCATTGAAGGCGGCCAAGGAGCTGGCGACGGGGACGGTGTACACGGCGTCGATGGACACGGGGTGGAAGCCGCCCGCGCGATGGCGCGCGGCGTCCGAAAGCAGGCGGCAGCGCGTGCGGGAGCAGCACCACATCGCCGTCAGCGGGGCCAACATCCCCCCGCCCCTGCCGACCTTCAAGGAGATGAAGGTGCCGCCGCCTTTGCTGGAGGCGATGGCGCGGCGCGGGATCAAGAAGCCGTCGCCCATCCAGATCCAGGGGATCCCCGTGGCGCTCTCCGGGCGCGACATGATCGGCATCGCCTTCACGGGGAGCGGTGAGTCTTTTTGTCGTTTCGGCGGGAGAGCGCGCGCGTGCGCTCTCTCTTGTGCCGTCGGCTGGTGCCGCTCGCTCGCTCTCTCTCTCTTCCGCTCTTTCCGCCTGCCTCTCTCTCACGCCTGAACACGCACTCACGCAAACATTATTCTTCTCCCCCACAATAACAACGCCACAACAACCAACACAAAAAACACCCCCAAATAACACAGGCAAGACGCTCGTCTTCACGCTCCCCGCGCTGCTCATCGCGCTGCAGGAGGAGATGCGCATGCCCTTGGCGCCGGGGGAGGGACCCGTCGCCCTCGTCATCTGCCCCTCCCGTGAGCTCGCGGCACAGAGCCTCGAGATCATGCAGGACTACTGCGCGGACCTGCAAAAGGGGGGCTTTCCCGAGCTGCGGACGATGCTTTGCATCGGCGGCCTGGACGGCCGCGCCATGGGCGACCTGGTCCGTGAAAAGGGGGTGCACCTGGTGGTCGCCACGCCCGGCAGGCTGAAAGACCTCCTGCACCGCAAGCGCATGACGCTCGACTGCTGCAGGTACCTTTGCCTGGACGAGGCGGACCGCATGGTCGACCTGGGCTTTGAGGAGGAGGTGAGGGGCTGCGCTACCTTCCGTCTGCGCCTGCGCGCGCGCCGAGCCTCGCCAAACCGCGACGACGACGGACGCAAGCCCCCTCACGCCTCCCACCCCAACAAAAAACCACCCCAACACCACCAAACCCCCCTAAAAAACCCCACAAAAAACACCCACAGATGCGCGAGATCCTCTCCTACTTCCGCGGCCAGCGCCAGACCCTCATGTTCTCGGCCACCATGCCCGCCAAGATCAAGTCGTTTGCCGAGACCGCGCTGCGCGACCCCGTGGAGGTGAACGTCGGCCGTGCGGGGGCCGCCTCCTTGGACATCGTGCAGGAGGTCGAGTACGTGAAGACCGAGGACAAGCTGGCGCACCTGCTCACGGCGCTGCAGAAGACGGCACCGCCCGTGCTGATCTTTGCGGAGAACAAGCGGGACGTGGACGAGATCCACGAGCACCTGCTGACGGCGGTGGGTTCTTGCCCTGTTCGGTGCTTCTCCAGGCGGCAGAGCCCCCCCCCCGGGGAGACGCTGCCCGAATCACAAAAGGCCGCGGCGCGTCCCGCCCCCTCACCCCACCTCTCCCCCCCCCCCTTCTCCTGCCTGCCCCGGCGCGAGCATCCAAGAACTCACAACCAAACCCACCCAAAAAACAACACAAAACCCAACAAACGAAAAAAAAACAGGGCGTCGACGTCACGGCCGTCCACGGCGACAAGGACCAGGAGGAGCGCCTCGCCGCCATCCAGGCCTACAAAAAGGGCGAGAAAGATGTGTTGGTCGCCACCGACGTCGCCTCCAAGGGGCTCGACTTCCCCGGCGTCCAGCACGTCATCAACTTTGACATGCCGGAGGAGATTGAGAACTACGTCCACAGGATCGGCCGCACAGGGCGCAGCGGCCGCACGGGGGTGGCGACGACCTTTGTCAACACGCGCGAGAGCAGCGAGTCGATCCTGCTCGACCTGAAGCACCTACTGCGCGAGGCGAAGCAGAGGGTGCCGACTTTCCTCACGGCGATCCACGATCCGATCGAGGAGATGGAGGCGGTGGCGGCGGCGAGCGGCGTCAAGGGCTGCGCTTATTGCGGGGGCCTCGGGCACCGCATCGCCGAGTGCCCAAAACTGCGCGCGGAGAACCAGCAGCAGCAGGCGCAGCGGAAGGACTGGTTCGGGGCGGCCGGGGGGATCGGGGCGGAGTATTAGTTGATTATTGGAGAGAGGGGATGGAGGAGGAGGAGGAGGAGGAGGAGGAGGAGGAGGAGGAGGAGGAGGAGGAGGAGGAGGAGGAGGAGGAGGAGGAGGAGGAGGAGAGGTTTTGCGCGGCCTCTCGCGCTTCGAGCGCCGCCCCTCCCCTCGCGCGCTCGTCTCCTCCTCTTAACCCCCGCCCCCCTCAACCGTTGCTCTCTCTCTCATTTTTGTAAACAAAACCAAGCTCAAACCACGATCTCGTGATCGCGCCCCTCTCTCTCTCTCTTTTTCTCTAAACAAAACAACCAACCAAAGATGCCGCGCCACCGCACCCAGGCGACGGCGGCGATCGTCGCCGCCGCCGCCGCCCTCGTGCTTTTGGCCGCCCCCACGGCCGCCGCGCGGTCGCCGCCGCCCTCCCCGCCCGAGGCTGGACCGTCCGAGTGGGTCGAGGGCCGCGCGACGTGGTACGACGACAACAAGCAGGGCGCGTGCCAGTGAGTTTTGTTGGGGGGGTTGGTTTGCTTGGGTTTGCCGGGTTTTTTGTTTTCGTGGGTGACAGCCGGGGGGTTGGCGGCGGCACGGGCGCGCTCTCGACCGACGCTCCCTCTTCGCGCTCGCCCTCTTGTCTCCCCCCCATAAAACCCACAACAGGTACTACGAAAACATCCCCGCCTACTACGCCGCCATGAGCGACTCCAACGCCCCGAGCGACGGCACCGCGCAATCGAGCTGCGGCCTGTGAGTGGGTTGTTTTGGGGGGTCGTCGGTTTTCGGTTGGCAGGGGGCGACGCATGCTCCCGGCGGCCCGACTCCCCCCCGCTCACCTCTGATCGCGCCCCAAAACCCCACCTGACACTCACTAAAAAAACAGCTGCTACGAGGTCCAGTGCGTCCCCGGCACCGTCGTCGACCGCTACGGCGAGCTCCTGTCGCGCTGGGAGTCGTGCAAGGGCGCCGCCGCCGGCAAATCCGAGCATCCCGCGAGCGTCATCGTCAAGGCCGTCGACTGGTGCCCCTGCAAGCACGAGAACTGGGCGTCCAACCAGCGGTGGTGCTGCGGCGACGTGCCGCACATCGACCTGGGCAACGCGGCGTTCGACTACCTGGCCGACAAGGGCGAGGGCGTCGTGCGCGTGCGCTGGCGCCGCGTCGACTGCGTCAAGGGGAACGGCCCCGTCGTCGCGGCGGCGCAGCGCTGATTCTTCATCCGCGTCGTCGTCCTCTCGCCTCTCGCGCGCGCGACCCCCCCCCCCCCCCCTTTTTTTTCCGCGACATCTGAAAGGATCTGCTGGAGACGCACACGCACACAACTGTGTAAACGACTGACCGACAGCCTCCCCCGGTTCTGCGGCCACGGGCCCCACGGTGTTCAAACGTGTACATAAGGGAGGAGAGAAGAGCCCACCACCACCACCACCACCACCCCCAAAACCCACCCCCGCCGACCGCCTTCCAACCCCCCCAAACCCTCGCCCGCGCTCTTGCGACAATCATTTCGCGTCTTCTCTCGATCCCGCGCTCGCCCTTTACCTGAATGCTCGGTTTCACGGGCCTTTCGGCGTGTCGAAGGAGGCGCTCTTTTTTAAGGAACAGGATGCGGACGCGCCGGACGACGCTCGGTGAGTGCCGCGCGCGCGGCACGGCACGGCACCGGCTCGAGCACGACCTCAATTGACTGGCGGCGCGATTGGGCGCCGTCCGCGTCCGCGAGGCAACGAGCGTCGTCGTCGGCGGCGGCGGCGGCGTGCTGCCGAGCGGCGCCGCGCGCTTGCCGTCTTCTCGCCAAGGGCGGTTGAAACCGCGGCGCTAGGGCAGGCAGCAGTACGCCCCCCCCCCCCCCCCCCCCCCCACCACCATCCATCTAACGATCACTCACGCACACACAAACACACCAACCAACCCCCAACAACAGCACTCGCAGCCCTAGCGGCAACAGCAGCAGCCCTCCTGCTCATGGCCCCGGCGACGGCAGATGCGCGCCGCCTCAACGGCCCCGCCCCCGCCACCACCCCCAAGCCAGCCGCCGACACCACCCCCACGCCCGCCGCCGACGACTCCCCGGGCTTCCCCCGCACCCGCAGCGTCTACGTCGAGGTCAAGGTGGCCCACACGGCGGCCCACATGGCCCTCGAGGGGCGCGCGGACAAGCTCGCGCGCCTGGTCAAGGAGGCGGCCCTGGGCGTGAGGGCCGACCAGCGCATGGCGGTGGCGGCCGTCGAGGCGACGCCCGCGGGATCCGACGGCCGGCCGGCGAGCATGACGTACGGGGCCGTCTTGTTCAACGACGAGGCGGGGGAGGCCGAGCGCGAGGTGGCGGCGGCAGCGGCCCCCGGCGCCTTAGAGCGCGTGGCGGCGTCGGCCAAGGCCTTTGGCGTGGCCGTGACCGACCTGGCCGCGCGCTTCGGGACCAGGAGGAGGAGGAGGAACATGATGATGGTGGCGGCATCGACGAGGTAGCGCGCGCGCGCGCGTGAGCAGGAGGTCTTCTTTTTTTGTCGAGCGTTTTTGCATTTTGTTTTGGGGGAGGGGGCGTGCGCGCGCGGCGCCCGCGCGCGCCGTCTCCCGTACCCGCCCCCCTTCTTTTTGTTGTTTGTTGCCCCCCCGTCGCTCCCCCCGGCGGAACGCCAACTTGTTTTCCTTTGTCAATAATAGCAGTACTTGAGAGAGCTTGTTTTTAAAACGTTGGATTTTGTCGCAGAAGTATTGAGACAAGAGGCGACGTTGTTTTTCTTTTCGCGCCGCGCGGGCGGGGGAACAGGGGCGGGGGCAACGGGGGCGCCTCGTCTTGCCTCAATTCGTGTGAGAGAGCGATCGAGACATAATCACAGATCCCGTATAGGTCATTAGCGTTGGAGTTTAGCTAGGATAGATAGATAAGCACGAAGATACGATGAGGTCTGCGCGCTCGTTCACGCCTCTCGTTCTTTTTTCGTTTCGTCTCGGGTTTTGGTTGGGTGCTAAGGCGAGCGGCGGAAAGGGCAGCGCCGCCGCCGAACAGAAGACGGACACAAGGACAGCTCTCAAGGGCTCAGAACCAGAGCCCAGAGGATCTCAGAACCCTTCAGACGCACTGCCAGTACCACGCGTCCTTGCGCTGGCAGGTGGTTCCCGCCGCGCACCGCCGCCCGGCAAAGTGGGCGTCGGCGCAGGCCGCCACGAGCCGCGTGCCGCTCGTGTTGGGCCTGGCGTACGCGCAGCAGGCCCCGCCGGCCCCGCCGCACTGCTCGAACCGGGCCAGCTCGTTGCGTCCCAGCGCCAGGGGCGTGCCCGACGCGGCCGACCACAGGCCGGGCGAGGGGCAGAGCGCCTGCGCCGCCGCCTGCAGGGCGACCGCGTCGGGGCTGCCGCTCGTGCCGAGGGCGGCGCCCGCGGCGCACGCGCCCGCGCTGACGCACGCCTGGAGGACAGAGACGGTCTGGGGAGGGGGTTTGTTGGCGTTGGCGTTGGCGGCGGTCACGGGGGGGCGCGCGGGAGGGCGCGGCTTGGGCGCGGCGGCGGTGGGAGGGCGGGGCGTCAGAGGGCGCGCTGGCTGTGGGCGCGCGGGCTGCGGGCGCGCGGGCTGCGGGCGCGCGGGCTGCGGGCGCGCGGGCTGCGGCGCGACGACGACCGGCGGCGGGCGCTCCTCCGCGGTGGTGACGGGGGGCGGGCGGACAGGCGCGGGAACGGGCACGGGCGTCGGCACGGGGACGGGCGTCGGTACGGGGATGGGCGTCGGCGCGGGCGCCGGCGAGACGGGCGCGATCGCAGCAGGCACTGTTGCGACGCCGTCACGCGTCACGCGCCTGCCCAACAAGTCGCATGACACGGGCGCCCACTCGACCGCCATCACGCCCAAGCCCACGTCGCCGTTTTTAGCGAGTGCAGTAAAGGCTTGTTGGCTCAAATCAACGTGGCTGGGTCTCCCGGCCTCGTCCTTGCCGCAGCACCACTGGGCATTATATTGACAGGAGCAAGTGTCTGTGACTTTCACGACGACTCCCTCGGTCAGGCTCGCGCACGCGTCGGATCTGTCGATGTCGACGCTGCCAAAGGCGTCCGTGACGCGCCCGGGCCGGCACCAGACGGCGAGGCACGAGCCGCACGCGGCGCCGAGCGGGGGGGTCCGGGGGGTGTCGGTTGGCATGGCGACGACGAAGAGGTCGGCGGGCAGGTTGCCGAAGAACTCGCAGTAGCCGGCAAAGATCCCCGTGTACCAGGTCGCGTCGGCCTGCACGAGCTGCCCGGGGGCGACGACGGGGGCGGCTTGGCGGGGGGAGGAGGCGCGGCGGCGCGGCGAGCGGGCGACGGCGCCGCCGGGGGCGGCGGCCTGGTTGTTGGTGCTGCTGGTGCTGCTGCCGCTGTTGCTCGCGGCGGCGGACGACGACGGGGAGGAGGAGGCGACGCGGTGGTTAATGTTGCTGTTTATGTTGCTGCGCTTGACGCGCTTGGGGCGGCCGTTGTTGTTGTCGTCAGCGGCGGCGGCCGTCGCGACGAGAGAGGCGAGGGCGAGGGCGAGGAGGAGGGCGACCGCGGCGGCCTGCGCGCGCGCGCGCGCGCCGCTGCGGCGGGCGCGGGGAGGACAGGGAGAGTTCATTGTAGCCGGGTGGTGCAGGTTGAGAGGGGGGGAGAGCAGTTTTGGAGGCGGGGCGAGAACGAGAACGCTTTTTGGGAAAGAAGCAGAGTTTTGACTCGGGGCGTCGACGCGGCGCGGTTATTGCTCGAGCGGCGCGGGCGCTGCTCCGGGAGACGGAATCCAGGAATTAAATGTGCAAGTGCGCGCGAACAAGGCGGGGGAAAGCAAGAACGGGTCGATCACGGACACGAAATGCGATGGGGGTTCATGCAGGTTGAGGCGGCGCACACAGGCGCGCGCGCGCGCTGAGCGAGAGAGGAGGGGGAATGAAACGGGCGGGGCGCGAGGAAGGGGCGGCCGCGCGCGCCCTCTCAGATCGGCGTCGTCTCGCGCGGCGGCGGCGACGGCGACGGCGACGATGCCTGCACCGCCCCGTTGCCGTTGCTGCTGCTGTGGTGGTGTGCTTGCTGCTGCTGCTCCACGTGGTGATGCTGCTGCACCTCCACCCCCCTCAGGCCCTTGCCCTCCTGCCCCTGCCCCTCCTCCGCCTCCCCGCCGGTCGCCGCCGCCACCGCGTTGGCCGCCCCAACTGCCGCCGCCACCCCCGCCGCCGCCAGCGCCAGCGCCGCCATCCCGACCCCCACCGCCCCCCCCGCACCACCACCGGGCGGCGCGAACAGCAGCAGCGACCCGGCCACGGCCACGGCGGGCACGGACAGGTTGTCGTCCACGAAGCGGTTAGCGGGCAGGGACTCTGCCGCCGTGCACGCTAGGCAGATGGCCAGCAGGCACGGCAGCATCGCCGCCGTCATCATGGTGCCCCCAGCCCCACCCCCACCCCCAGACGCCGCCATCACGTCCCACCCGGCCGCCTGGAACGCCGCCGTCATCGCCACCGCCATGCCCATCCCCCCCGCGGCCATGGCTGCCGACCCCGCCCACGATTTTTGCGCGTTCCAGGGCAGCGGGTTGCTTTTTCCAAACCTGCGCCCGACGATGTCCGCGAGGCCGTCCCCGCCGCACATCATGCTGACGGCCACCAACGCGGGCGCCGGGAAGTCGCGCCAGAAGAGCGCGGTGAGGGCCGAGAGGACGATGACGTAATAGAGGGGGCCTTTCAGCAGCTCGCCTTTTCCGCCCTGGCGAGAGACCGACGCGACGAGCCCCGTGTCGGCCAGCGCCCCGCTGCCCACGAGCGCCAGGCGCGCGGCGTTGATGGCCGGGACCGCCGCGGCCACGAGGCGCGCGTGCGGCGCGGCGCTGAAGAGGGGCCACGTCAGCACGAGCAGCGGTCCCGCGGTGGCGTGCACGAGCTTGCGCGACAGCTTGCGGTCGAGCACCCCCTTCGCCGCGAGGACGTCGAAGATTTTGACCCACGCGTAGCCGCCCGCGGCCGCGAGCGCGAAGCAGAGGGCGTCGTGGGCGGGCGGGGGGAGGGAGGACCAGGTGAGGATTGCGGCGGAGGGGGGGGGCAGGGGTCGCCGGCGCGCGGCGGCTGAGGTGGCGCGTTGGGGGGCGGCGGCGCGCGGCGCGGCGGCGCGCGGCGCGGCGGCGGCGGCGGGCGCGCGCGCAGGCGGCGGCGGCGAGGTGCGGGCCGTCGTCGTCGCGGCGGCGGCGGCGCAATTTGCCGCCACGGCGAGGCGGCGAGGCTGCTGGTGCTGCTGGTGGTGGTGTGCTCGGCGGGCCATTGGTGCGGCGCGGCGCGACGCCGCGATCCGCATTGCTGCTGCTTGCTGTTGTTGTTGTTGTTAGATTGGGGGACTCTCTCTCGCTTTTGCTTTTGTTGTTGTTGTATTGGAAGGGCGCCCGTGCCGCAGGGAAAGAGGAGGACAAGGGGCGGCGTGCGGAGGAGGAGCCCGTGAAAGGATTGATGTTTGGAGAGAGGGAGGGGGTGTGGTGAAGAGGGGGCGAGGGCGGATCGAGTGGCCTTGAAGGCTCGCCCTTCCTCCCTCCCCCCTCCTCCCTCTCCTCTTCTGCTCTCTCACGCCCGCACCCTCTCTCTCTCAAGCTACAACAACACACAGTACGCGTACTCGATCTCTCCACAGCAAGCTTCCCCGATCGCAAAGTACCACCTGCGGGCGAGACTCGCAATCAAAACAAAAGGTCGTCGCGGAAAGCGGGCGCGTGTCGAAGAGCTCGCTCCGACACGCGCAAGGATGAAGCCGCCCGCCCCCTCGCCACTCCTCCTCCTCCTCATCATCATATTCGTCATCACCACCGCCACCCCCACCGCCCTTGCCGCCTTCTCGTGGAAGCCCTGCACTCCCGAAGGCAGCCCAAAGGCGCCGCTGCTCACGCTGTCGGCGGTCACGCTCTCTCCCGACCCGCCCGTCATCGGTGCGAGCGTCGTGTTTGGGATCGAGGGCACCGTCTCGGCCCCCGTGGCGTCCGGGACCATCGGCCTGCGCGTCAAGTTCGAGGGGGTCGATCTGTACGAGGAGCAAGGGCCGCTGTGCGACAAGGTGGCCGGGGACGGGTGCCCGATGGGGGGCGGTGGCGGGGGCGGGGGCGGGGGTGGGGGAGGAGGGGGCGGCGGCAGCGCGGTTAAAATTGAGTACCGGCAGGACCTGCCCCCGATCGCGCCGCCCGGGCACTACGGCGTGCGCGTGATCGGCACCACGGGCGAGAGCACGTACGACGGCGAGGCCGTCGTCTGCGTGGACGTGGAGTTTGACATGGTGGCGCCGTCGGCGGCGGGTGTTGCGGCGGCGGGGTTGGTGGCGGGGGCGGGGGCGGGTTTGGGGGGAGGAGAGGGCAAAGGCGGCGGCGGCGTTTCGGCTGCTGCTGCTGCTGCTGCAGATGCCGGTGTTGTCTGAGTGTCTAGTTGAGGAGAGAGCCTCCCGCCCGAGCTGTTGTCTGTCGCATGGCGGAGCGCTCTGTGTAAAAATAACTGGGGGAGAGCTCTCTGGTCGCGCCCGCCGCCAGCGACACACCCATCGAACAAAGAGCGCATGCCTCGGCGGACAGAGGGGTTTGGGTGGACCGCGAAACCGCGCACACCCAAACCCCTCTCGCTCTTTTCGACAAGCCCCCCCCCCTCCCCCATCCCCACCCACCCCCCGACACCAAAACAATGGCCGCCACCGAGGAAATGATGCGCGCCGCCAAGGATGCGTTCGAAATGTTTGACGCGGACAAGGACGGTGAGGAGGGTTGTGTTGCGTGGGGTTGTTCTCTCTGTCTCTCTCTCTCACACACCGCCCCCCGCCGCTTCCCCTCCCCAAATCTCCCCCCATCTGCAACACCCGGCAAGCACGCAGGCGTCATCACGCGCGAGGAGCTCGAGCAGGCGCTGCATAGTACGTTGTGCTGCTTGGGTTTTTGCCGGGGCGGCGGTGTGACTGTCGCTCGCGCTCGCTCGATGCAGACGCCCCCCCCGCCCCCCCGCCCCCCCGCTCCCCCGTTGCTGCTCGAAAACCCGAAAACGAAACAAAAACAGGCATCGACAAGCACCGCACGGCCGGCGAGCTCACCGACATCATCGCCGCCTTTGGCAAGGACGGGCAGCTCACCTGCGACGGCTGGCTGCGCTTCGTCGAGCGGAACGAGGGGGTGAGAGGAGAGGAGTCGTCGCGCGCCGCGCCTCAGCCCGACGCCACACCTCAACCCCGCCGCCCGAACACGCGCACCCCACCCCCAGGTCAAGGCGGAGGAGCGCGACGCCCTCCTCAAGTCCTTCAAGGCCCTCGACGGCAACGGCGACGGCCTCATCTCGCCCGACGAGATCCGCGCGGTCGTCGCCGACCTCGGCGTCGGCCCCGGCCTCACAAGCGAGCAGGTCGACGCACTCATCGCCAAGTGCGACGTCGACGGCGACGGCTCGATCAACTTTGCCGAGTTCACGTACGCGATGCTCGCGGGGCTGTGAGATGGTTTTGTTGTGGTTCGACGTTAGACGACAAGGCCTGCCTTGGTTTTTTCAGTGCTGCCGTTCCCCCCGCCGCCCCCCCCTCCCCCCACGGCCTCTGCTTTGCCGCCGCCCCAATTGCTCCCCGCACGATCGCCTTCCCCCCCCCCCCCCCCCCGCCGGCGAGAGCACAGTTTTTGTTTTTCGTTCTGCTGTTCTTTAAAGTGCATTTGAATACGATCATGCGCTGCTGCTGCTGTTTGATGCTCACTCCTCTCTCTCTCTCTCCATCTCTAGGCCGACATAAAGTCGTCGCTCTCCTCCTCGTCGTCGCCGCCCCCCTCGCCGCCGCCGTCGCCGTCTTGCTCGTCGTCGGCCGCCGAGCGGCCCCCGCCGCGGCGGGGCAAGGGCGGCGGCGGCGGGGGCGGAGGGGGCGGCGCCACGCCGCGCTTGGCGGCCGCCTCCTGGGCCTTGCGCGAGCGGAAGGCGCGCTTGTTGGGCTGCGCCGCCGACTGCGACAGCAGCACGCCCTGGTCGGCCGACCGCGGCTGCTGCTGCTGGCGGGGCGGCGGCGGCGGCGCGGCCTGAGGCAGAGGCGGGGGAGCAAACCGGGCCGCCGGCTGCGGTGGCTGCGGCTGCTGCTGCTGGTGGTACTGGTAGTGCTGGTAGTGGTGCTGCTGCTGCGGCTGCGGCTGCTGCGGGTGGGGCGGGTGGTAGGCCGCCGCCGCCCCGCCGCCGACCGCGCCGCCGCTGGCCGTGAAGAAGCAGGGCGGCGGCGGCGGAGGGGGCGGGGGGGGAGGCGGGAGGGGTGTTGTCGCCATCCCCGCCCCCCCAGCTGCCCCCTGCCCCAGCTGCCCGGCCGCCGCCAGGTGCGCCAAGACCGCCGCGTACCCGCGCCGCAGGCTCGAGAGCGCCTCGCGCACGGGCAGGGACGCGAGCGCGGCGCCCGCCGCGCGCTCCTCGGGCGCCAGCGCGGCAGTGGCGGGCGGCGGCGCGGCGCCGAGCGCGCCCGCGAGCGCGGCGATCCCCCTCGGCACGGCGCAGCGGTAGACGCCCGGCCGCCAGAAGTGCGCGAGGCCGTGGGGCCCCCCGGCCTCGGACACCATCTCCGCCGCCAGCTCAAAGGCGTCGAGAAGGCCCGCGCGCGCGGCCGACGAGACGCCGCCGCCGTCGCCGCCGTCGTCGTTGGGCGGCGGCAGCGGGGCGCCCGCGGCGGCGGCCGAGCGCACAAAGGCGCAAAAGGCGGCGTGGTCGTGGGCGGCCCAGGCGGCGAGGAGGTGGGGCGGGGGGAGGGCAGCGGGGGGTGGGGGAGGAGGGGGCGCGGCGGCCATCGGCTGCTGCTGCGGGGGGGCGGCGGCGGCGGCAGGCGGCGGCGGCGACGGCGCGGCCGGCTCGCGCTCGCGCTTGCGCGCCGCCGCCGCCGCCGCCGCCACCGCAGCCGCCTCGTCCGCCTGCTGCTGCTGCTGCTGCTTGGCGAGCGCGGGCCCAAAGTTGATCGTCGTCTGCACGGCGCGCGACCCGCCCGGGGCCTTGGGCGGCCGCTGCTGCTGAAGCTGCACAGTCGTCGCCGCCCCCGCCCCCGCCGCCCCCTCGCCCCCGCCCCCTGCCGCCCCCACCTGCGGCGGCGCCACCGCCACCGACGGCCCCTTCCCTCCTCCTCCCCCTCCACCGCCCGCCGCGATCCCGCCCGGCGGGTCCGCCGCCAGCCGCGCGTAAAAGGCCCGCAGCGACCCCATCGCCTCCTCGAGCGTGTCGTAGGGGCGCACGCTCCCGCGCACCCACCGCGAAAGGCCCTGCAGTTTCTGCGGCGACTGGCGGAAGCGGTCGTCGACCAGCACCACCGCCCCGTAGTCGTTGCGGTGGCGGATGCAGCGCCCGACGGCCTGGTTGAGGGCGCGGAAGGCCTGCTGGGAGTACCAGAGGTCGCCGTTGAGCAGGGGGGGAGGGGGGGCCGGGGCGGCGGAGGCGCCGGCGCCGCCACCGCCGCCCGCCGCCGACGCCGCAGAGGGGGGCGCGAAAAACCCCCCCGGCGCAACACCGCCCCTGCCGCCTCCACCACCACCACCTCCACCCCCGCCAGAAGAAACCCCCGAAACGACCGCCGCCCTCCTGACCATGGCCGCCGAGCCCCCTGCCGTGTTGTACGCCTTCTTGAGGCCGACCTTGGTGTCCCGCGCGTTGGGAAAGGGAATGCCGACGACGACGACCGCGCGCGCGGCCGCGTCGGCGAAGTCGATCCCCTCGCTCGCCTTGCCGCGCACGACCGCCATCAGCAGCGCCCCCCTCCCCGCGGCGATGGCCTCGGCGTACTGCGCCATACCCCGGTCGAACGCCTCCCCGGCGCCGCGGGGCTCCTGCACGACGCGCTTGAGCGACTCGAGGCGGCGGGCGAGGCCCGTCTGGCGCCAGCGCGCGACGAGGCGGTCGAGCAGGGCGTACGAGGGCAGGAAGCAGAGGACGCCCCCAGGGGCCTCGGCGCACACGGCCGCGAGGACCTCGCCGACGCCGTCGAGGAACTCGAGGCGGTCGGCCTCGCGGTAGGTGCACGTGAGCGGGATGCCCGGGGTGGTGGTGGTGGTGTTGCCGCCGTTGCCGCCGCCATTGCCGCCACCGCCACCGCCGACGCTCGGCGCGCGCGACACGACGCCCGCCCACACCTGCCGCTGCATGTCGACCACGTGCGGCGCCTCCAGCCGCACGTGGAACTCGGACCCGAGCTCCCCGGCGAACGTCTCCATCGGCGCGAGCGTGCCGCTCGCGAGCAGCACCGACCGCGCCGCCGCCGCCAGGGGCGCAAACGCGACCGCAGGGTTGAGGCACCACAGGCCCAGCGACAGGCCGTGGCCCAGGGGCTGCCCGAAGGCCGGGTAGGACGACATGGGGTCGTTGTTGGTGTTGTGGTTGCTGCTGTTGCCGCCGCGGCCTCTGCCACCGCCGCGCCCGCCGCCGCCGCGCCCTCCCCCTCCAAAGCCTCCTCCTTCCCCGTGCGCCACGAACTTTTGCACGGCGAGGCGGTAGTCGGCGATGCGCGCGGGGTTGACGCGCAGCACGCTCGTCGGCAGGGCGGCGACGGCGGCCAGGGCGGCGGTGGCGGCCAGGGCGGCGGCCGTCGGCGGGTGTCGTTGCTGTTGTTGGCCCGCCGCCGCCGTCGGCAGCGGCGGCGGCGCCGCCACCGCCAGCGCGGGCGAGGGCCCCGGGACGTGCTCCACGTCCGCGGCCGTGGCCGTGCCGTAGAGCAGCCGCACGACGATCAGCAGCCGCGACACCACCCCGAGCGCCAGCCCGCCCGCGCGCGGGGCCGCCAGCCCCGGAGGCGGCGCCTGCCGCCCGGTCCCCTCGGGGTCCGCGCCGACGCCGCCCGCGCCCCCCGCCGCCGTTCCACGCCCGCCCTCGGCCTCGGACGCAAACTTTGCCGACTCTTCCGCCGCCCGCGCCGCCTGCTGCAGCGCCCATAGCCGCTCCGCCTCCTCCGGGGTGAGGCCCGCGGCCCGCAGCTCCCCGAGCATCCCGCCGCCCTCGTACACGGCCTCGGAGCGCTCGAACCCGACGCTGCTCGAGGGGCGGTTGAGGCGCGACTGCGGGTCCTGCGCGTGCGCACGCAGCCACCCGGCCACGCTCGCCACGGCGTCGCGCAGGGGCGCGTAGAGGTCGGGCCGGTCGCCGAAGCGGGCGGCGCGGTCGAGGCCCTCGTGGGCGGCGGCGAGCTGCTCGAGCGTGATGTCGCAGCTGACGGCCTCGCTGTTTTTGTTTTTGGGTTTTGGGAAGGAGGGAGAGAGATGGGGAACGGGGGGGGAGGCGTGAGCGCGAGAGCGAGAGAGCGAGAGAGAGAAAAGACGCCCCCGCCGCCACACACCACCAAAACCAGAAAAAAACCTCACCGCGCCATGTCCTCGATGTTGTGCGCCTCGTCGAACACCAGCACGTTCCCGACCGGCCGCACGTCCGCCGCCGCGCGCACGAGCGGGTCCAGCAGGTAGGCGTACGGCAAAAAGACGACGTCGGCGTCGGTCGCCAGGGCGCGCGCGGCGAAGTAGGGGCAGGCCCGGCCCCTCTTGCCCAGCTGCACCAGGTCCTCCACGTCGTGCACGCCCGCCTCGGCGTGGGTGATGCGGTGGTAGCCGCGGCGGTAAGAGCACCCGTGGCTGCTGCCGCGGCCGCCGCCCCCCTTGTCGGAAGCGCCGCCGCCCCCCCCCCCGCCTCCCCCTCCTCCCCCCCCCCCGCCCTCGCGCGCCAGCTCCTCGCACGCGGCATCCACCCCCATGGGGGAGCGCAGCACCGCGCCGTTGACGCAGTAGTGCGGGCGGGAGGCGAGCACGGCGACGCGCGGCCTGTAGGCGGGCGCGACGCGCTTGAGCTCGCGCACGACCTGGGCGATCTGCGAGTGCGTGCGGGTGGCGTAGAAGATCTTGGGCGGGGGGGTGGGCGGCTCGTCGTCGTCGCCGTCGTCGTCGTCGCCGTCGTCGTCGCCGTGGTGGTCGTTGTTCTCGCCGCTGGCCGTTGCGTCGCCCGTGCCGCCTCCTCCTCCTCCTTGTCCTGCTGCTGTTGCGGCCTCGCCCGAGCTCCCCGTTCCCCCTCCCACCTGCTGCCCCCCTTGCCCCCCCCCGACCAGCCGCTTGCGCCGCGCCGCGCGCCGCACGCACGCCTCGGCGTGCCGCCGCTTGAGCCGCAGCTGCCACGCGAGCGCCGAGCAGAGGATCGAGAGCGTCTTGCCGCAGCCCGTGGGCGCCTCGAGCAAGGCGTTGCCCTCCTGGTCGAGGGCACGGAGGATCTGGTTCATGAGGGCGCACTGGACGCCGTAGGGCTCGTGGGGGAAGGGCACGTCGAAGCCGGCGACGCGGCGCACGGGCATGCCGCCGAAGCGGGGAGGAGGAGGAGCGGGGGGAGGAGCGGCGTTGGCGGCGTTGGCGGCGGCGGCGGCGGCGACGAGCGACGCCGGCGGCGGCAGCGGTTTGCGCTCCTTGTCGTCGTTCTCCTCCTGCTTCTTGACCGCGGCGCGCATCGGCTGCTGCTTCTGCTCGTCGTCCTGCTGCATGGGCTCGGGCTTGATGAAGACGGGCGGCGGGGGCTTGGCGTCCTCGTGTTGCTCCTCCTCCTCCTTGACGCGGACGGTGGTGGGCGCGTCCATCTCTCAAATCGCTTCTTCTCCGCGGAGTACTTGCGCGACCGGCGGGATCACGAGGCGCTGCTCTCCAAGGAGCCGCTCTCAAGGGCCCTCGCGCGCATCGGGGCGCGCGCGCGCGCGCGTCTGAACAGAGAGGGGAGACAGCCGGGGACAGGTGGTGGTGGTGGTGGGTCGTCTCTCGTTTTGAAGTTGTTCTCTCTCTCCACAAGGGACGCGCAGGCGTTTTCTATGTGGTGGTCAGGAGGTTATGGTGTCAGGTCAAAGGAACGGAATGCTGCGTGATGTGTATGTGCGTGGGTGGGTCTGGGTTGGCGCAAGAGAGCAAGGAAGAGCGCCGTCGCAGCGCCGGCGGCGCTCGCTCGCCGCGCACGCCGCTGCCATCACGCGCGCGCGCTCGCGCTCGCGCACCGCCCCCCCTCCACCCCTTATCCCTCACCCCGCCGTGTGCGACTGCAGCACAAACACGCTCCCGCGCAGCGCCGCTCCCATCACCCAGCCGTTGGAGCAGCACGGCAGCGCCGTACCGCCCCCGGACTGAGCCGCCACCATCGACGGCGAGCGCACGGGGTTGAGCACCGACGGCCAGACGAAATAGGCGGCCGCGCCGCCCTGCGCCAGCGCGGCCCTCAGGACGTGCTCGGCGCGCAGCGCGGCCTCCTCGGTGTGGTCGGTGGCGAAGAAAAAGGTGGGGGCCGGGCGGTGGGGGGGGCGGGAAGGGAGGGGGTGCTGCGACTCCTCCTCCTTCTTGGCGCGCTTGGCCGGCGACGGGTTGTTGTCCTCGCCCGCGCCGCTGCCGCCGCCGCCGCCTCCGCCGCTGCTTCTGCTACCACCACCACCGCCGCCATTGGCCGCGTCGCGCGCGATGCGCCGCAAGGTAGGCACCCACTGCGCGGGCGACGCGGCCAGGCCGGCGTTGGGCGCGAAAAAGACGTGCACGGCCCCGTCGTCGCCGCCACCGCAGCTGCCGTCAACGCCGCCGCCTCCGCCGAGCGCATGCGACGACAGGCGGGACGGGAGCTCGTGGTAGAGGCGCGATGACGGGTGGACGCACCGGCGCGGGTGTGGGATGAAGAGGGACGAGGGTGGGGGGGAGGCGGAAGAAGAAGAAGGGGGGCGGCTGCCACCGGCGCCGCCACCATCCGCCGCCCCTGCCCCCTCCTCGCCGCCGCCGTAGCAGCCCGGCACGTCCGGCCCGACCAGCCGCACCCACTCGATCCCGCGGCACCCGGCGGCGCGCAGCAGCGCGTCCGCCTCGTCCACCAGCGCGGGCATGCACCCGAGCTCCTCGCGCGGGCCGAGCCAAGTGACGCGGACGGGGGGGCCGCGCGGGTCTGGGGCGGTGCTTTGGCCGGCGCCCCTGCGACCGCCGCTGCCGCCGCTCCCGCTGCTCCTCCTGCTGCCGCCGCCGCCGCTGCCGCTCCCGCCTGTGGATGACGGCAAGGGTGACGCGTGCTCCAGCGCCCTCAGCACGCAGCGCGCGAGCGTGGCGGCGTGGTGCAGCACCAGCGGGGCCGGGCCGCCGACGAGCGCGGCCAGCGAGGCGGCCGCCGCGGCCTCCTCATCCTCCTCCCCCCCCTCTGTCGCCGATTTCATCAGCGCCGGCGGCTTGCCCGCGCCCGCGAGCCGCCAGCGCAGGAGGGCTGGCCAGCCGCCGTCGAGCAGGGCCGTCACATGTGCGCGCGGCGACGTCGGGGGTTGCGGCTGCTGCTCCGGGGGCGCCGCGGCGTCGTCCCGTTGGTCGCGGCTGCTGCGTCGCCGCTGCGTCGCCGCCGCCTTGGCCGCCGCTGCTGCTGCTGCTGCTGCTGCTGCCCCCCCGGACGACGACGAAGACGGCGGGGACTTCTTGGAGGAAGCAACCGTTGGCAAGGGCGGCGGCGGCAGGGGCAGCGCCCACACGTCTCGGTCGTCGTCAAAGTCGGCCGCCGCCGCCGCCGTTTGCGGCCGGAGGTGCGCTGTCGTTGCCGCCGTCGCTGTTGGCGGCGGCGGCGGCTGCGGCACGAGAGGCAGCCGCCCGGCCGACGCTTGGCGGTCGCCGCCCTCACAGCCGCTGCTGCCGCCGCCGCCGCTCCCCGCTCCGGCAGGAGCGCCACCACCGCCACTCCCTCCTCCTCCACCAGAGGAGGAGGACAGCCGCCGCACGCGCTCGAGCAGCAGCGGGAACGACCGCGCGGCCGCCGGCGACGGCGACCGGCGCGTTGCTGCTGCTGCTGCTGCTGCTGTCGTGGATCCTGCTGCTGCTGCTGCTGCTGCGCCGCCTCCCCGCCACATCGCCAGCAGCCCCGCCGAGCCCGGCCTGGACAGAGGGGCGGCCGCCGCCACAGGTGCGACGACCACAGGCGGCGGGGGCCCGCGCCGCGCGCCCCACCCGGCCGCGGGCGGCTCGCGCGAGCGCCATGCCACCCCCATCAGGCCCGGCGAGTCGGGGCCGCCGCCGAGCGCCGCGAGCGTGGCGCGGAGCTCGCCCAGCGAGCGCATGCTCGACCACGGCTCGAGGCCCTGGCGCTCGATCTGGCAACGGCGGGCGACCTGCGCGCGCATGCGCGCGCACTCGTCGGGCGGGTGGAGCGAGGCGCGGGTTGCGTTGCCGTTGGCGCCAAGGCCATCGCCACCGCCGCCGCCATCGCTGTCTCGCCCGTGCAGCTCGCACCAGAAGAGGGCGCCGCAGCCTCCCGGGCAGGGCACGGTCGCGGGGCTACCGCACGCCTGGCAATCGAACTGCTGGCTCGCCGCCGCGGCCCCGTCCATCGATCGATCGGGGCGGACGGACGAAGAGAGAAGTTTCGACTTGTTTTGCGGTTGCTGTTGCTGCTGTGCGCGCGAATGGGGGTCGTCCCCCTTTTCAGCCGCGAATGGGAGGCATGGCTGAATCGTACGCGAGGAAAAGAATGAAGGGGTCCTGGCGTTGAAAAAAAAAAAGAATGGGGCTAGAGCAACGCCGCTCCGTTCATCGCCGCCGCCCGCCGCCTTTTGAACCGCCGCCCCCGCCCCGCTCTCGCGCCCGTGCCGTCGCCTCGCTCTCGTGCACGAACCCCGCGCCCTCGAGCGCGCGCCGCATCAGCGCGTGCAGCCGCGGCTGGTCCGTCAGGAACAGCGCCCCCGTCAGCGCCTCGAGCGCCGTGGCGCGGTGGTACTCGCCCGCGGTCGTGCCCGGCGGGGCGCCCGACGTGCTCGCGCCCGTGTTGGCCGCCCAGCGCAGCAGCAGGCGCCGCCCCTCCTCCTCGTCGTCCTTGGTGTCCTTGGCGTCGCCGTTGCCGTCGCCGCCATCACCGGCAGAAACAGCGATGGCGTCGTGGGCCGCGGCCTGGGCCTTGGCGTTGACGCGCTGGCGGGCGGCGTCCATGGCGGCGTGGCGCAGCAGGCGGCGGCGGCGGCCGATGTTGTTGCTGCTGTTGCTGCTGTTGTCGGCGGAAGCAGCGGCCGCGGCTGCGTCCCCCTCCTCGATCGCGGCCTGGACCAGCGCCCCGCGGACGTACACCTCCCACACGGCGTCGCCAAGAAACGCGAGCGACTCGGCGCTGAAGCGCGCGCGCAGCGGCAGGGGTGATAGCGGGGGCCCGCCGGCCGTTGCGGCCGCGGGGGCGAGCGCGCGCGCCAGCCCCTCTGGCGGCGGCGGCAGCGGCTGCGGCAGGCGGGGGTTCAGGGGCAGTGGTGGCAAGGGGGCGCGGCTCGCGTCTTCGTTGTCGTCGTCCTCGTTGGTCGACGTGCTGGTGCTGGTGCCGCCCGTGACCCATGCCGAGGCGTTGTCCCAAGAAGAGGACGAAGCAGCGCAGGGGGAGCGGCGGCCGTGCGCGCGCGTCGAGGGCGGGGCAGCGGCGGCAACGGCGCCGGCAGGCGGCGCCCCTTCTCGTCCTCCCGCTGTTGCGCTCGCCGCTCTCCTCCGCGTGCGCGCGCGCCCAAAACGCGCTGTCGTGCGGGTGGTCGTGACGCATGCGCCGCATCGAGGCGCGCAGCATCGAGCCGCGTCCATCGGACGGAGAGCGCTCTTTCTCCGCGACAAGCCGACGTGGTCTGCGCCCTGCTCTCTCTCTCTCTCAACGCGCACGCGGCGCCATGGCAGGTTTTTTGGAGTGGATTTGATGAGTTGGAGTAGATGTTGAGCAAGTACGTGTCGTTCGCGATGTGTGGTTGCGTGTGGACGGCGCGACGACGAGGAGGAGGCGAAGAAGAGGGCGCGCCGGCGGCGCTCGTCGCGGACAAGAACGCTCAGTGCCGCCTCGCCCCACCCGCCCTCCCAAACGCACGCCGTTCTCTCACTTTGTCACTTTCAACCAAGAGTGCGGCTGTTCGGCCACAACACCACCAACACGATGGCCGCGACCCTGGAGGCGAAAGCGGACCAGCTCGACAACCGGCTAACCGCGCTCGAGCGCTCGATGGCAGGTGGGAGAGAGAGAGAGCGGACGCGCGCGCACGCGCCAGCAGCTGCCCAAGCACAAAGACAAGGAATCGGCGATCCTGATGTCCCCGACCCGCGACCGCACCACCACCCCAAAACAACAAACCCAAAACCAAAAAACCCCAGGAATCGCGCTCGGAGGCGGTGCCGGCGCCGGCGGCTCCTCCTCGTCGTCCTCGGCCTGCTCGCGCGCCGACCTGCTCGCGCTGCGCGAGCTGCTGGTGAGCGCCAAGCAGGAGCGCGACGCGCTGGCCAAGGCCAAGGCGCAGGCGGAGGAGCGCGCGGAGCGGCTCGAGTACCGCGTGTCGATGCTGGTGGCCAGCCTGCGCGAGGCGGACAAGGCGCTGGGCAAGCCGCCGCCGCCGCTGATGCCCGAGCGGCGGGCGGGGGCGGGGGCTGGGGCGGCGGCGGCGGCGGACGATGAAGAGGACGACGCGGCAGCGGCCGAGATGGCGTGATTGTATAGTTTGATCGCATATACACACAGAAACGAACGAACGATTCGTGATGATAATTACGATGGTCCTGTAAAATACACACACACGAACGCAGAGATACATATAGAGGGAGAGAGAGAGAGAGAGAGACCAACGCGCGTGACCCATCACCAGCGACGGCGACTGCGGGCGACGACGGCAGCGGCCGACCGACCGACAACAATGGCCGGCCGCCAAGACCCACTGCCCGAGCACCTGGCGCGTCGCGAGCTCGGGCGCGGGTGGGACAGGTGCGTAGTGCGGATTGATTTAGGCGCACGACGAAGCCCTTGACGCCGTAAATCCGCGCAACCCGCCAAACACGCCCGTCCCCCCGCCGCTCGCCAATCACAACAACAAAAACCCCAAAAAACAGCCTCACGATCTGCCGCGGGTGCGCGTCCGCCGAGGCGGCGTGCCTCGAGGAGCGCGTGCCGGCTGGTGCCTGCCATCACGTGGACAAGGCCTTTTGCGCGGTGGGTTTTTGGTTTGTGAAGGTCGGCCGCCGCCCGTTTGCTCCTGCGCCCCGCTCACGAAGAATAAAAAACGCTCCCGAAAACCCCCAAACAAATCCCCCGAAAAACACAGGCCTGGGCCGACAGCCGCACGGTGCTCGTGGGGACCAAGTGCGGCAGCCTCCTGAGCGTGGACGTCGCCTATGGGGCCTGGCGGCGCGTCCCTTTGCTGCCCACGGCCACAACGGCGTCGGTTGTGGGGGTGGTGGGTGGCCGCACTGCCGACGCTGCTGCTGCTGTCGCAAGCGTACCGCCAACGCACGGGCACCCCCCGCCCGCCGCCCGCCGCGCCTTGGGCGTGCACGCCGTGGCGCTGGCGCCTTCCTGGGACAACGACGACGACGGCGCGCCCGTCGTCGCGGCAGCAGGGGCGGGGCCTGGGCGCGGGGCCGACGTCGCCATCCTGATCGGCCGAAACAGCGGCGGCGGCGAGGCCCCCGCAGACGCCGCCCCCCCGCCCTTCCGCCCCCTGCCGCCCCTCGTCGGCCACGCCGACGCCGTCTTTGGCGTCGCCTGGCTCACCTCGCGCTCGCTGCTGTCGGCCTCGCGCGACGGCACGGTCAAGGCCTGGCGCCTCGACGACGACGGACAGGAGGAGGAGGGGGGGTTCACCACCAGCAGCAGCGCGGCGGCGACGTCGGACGCCCACGGCGGCGGCGGCAGCGGCAACGGCGGCAGCGGCATCGGCGGCGCTTCCGCCGCAGCCGCGCCGCTGCATCTCCCCCGCGTGCGCGACGTGCGCGCCACGGGAGAGCCCGGGCGCGCGGTCAGCGTCGCGAGCGACGGCCACCTGGCCGTGTGGGATGCCCGGGCCGGGGCGGGCGGCCTGCGCCTGGCCGCGCCGCTGCTGCCCGTGGCGCGGCTGCGCGGGGCAGTGGCCACGGCCGCAGTCGCCTCGGCCGCCGCTCCCGCCGCCGCCACCGCCGCTTCGCAACCGACCCCTCCTCCTCCTCCGCCCGAGATCGCCAACCTGGCCGCGGCCGGGGACCTGGTCGCGGTCGCGAGCCGCGCGGGCGCCACGCTGGTCGACCTGCGGTGCGGGCGCGAGTGCGCGCACGTCACGCCGCCGCCCCCGCCGCCGCCGCCGCCCTCCAGCTCCGTCGCGCCGCCGCCGCGCGCCGCGCACGACCCGGCCTGGGCGCGCAGCGTGTGCCTGCGCGCGCGGGGCGGCGGCGGCGGCGGCGGCGGCGGAAGCGGCCTGTTCCCAGCCGAGCTGCTGTCCGTGGGCACGGCCGACGGGCGCCTGCTTCTGTACGACCTGCGGGCGTGTGGCGGGTCTGGCGGCGAGGTCCTGCCGTCGGCGTCGGCGTCAGCGTCGTCTTTGGCGGCGGCCGAAGCAGCAGCAGGCGCCTCCCCCTCGCTCGCGGCCGCGCACGCGCTCTCCGACGGCCATCTCGACCGCGATGACCCGGCCTACCGCGCGCGCTTCGCCCCGCTCTCGTTCCCGGCCGCCGCGCAGGCGCACGCATGGGAGCCGCCCTTTTCGCAAGGCGGCGGCCGCCACCACCGCCGCTCCCCCGCAAACGCCGCCCCTCGCGTCTTTGTTGCGGGGGGACCTCTTCCTTCGGGCGTGCGCGGGTGCTACCTGGGCGTGTGGCTCTGATTTATGTCGTCCAAAAAGCATGTTTTACAAAATGAAGAAGAAGAAGGCCTCACCGCCCGCCGCCGCCGTAGCTCTGCCGCAGCTGCTCCTCGAGCGACGGCGTTGCGCCGCCGACGACTCTTGCCGCCGCCGCCCCCGCGCCCCCCGCAGTCCCCCCACCACCGCCACCACCGAAGCCCCGCACGGGCGTGCGCAGCGACGCGGCCAGCCGCTGCGCCGCCTGCGACAGCACGGGCGCCGGCGTGGCCCCTCCCGGACCGGGCGTCGCGCCGCCGCCGCCGCCCGCAAAAGCAGCAGCAGCACCACCAGCGCCTGGCGTGCGGCGGAGGGCGTCGCGGAGGGGGGTGGCGCTTCGCGAGGAGGGGCCCCCGCCGCCGCCGCCGCCACCCGCAAACCCGCCGCCACCCGCGCCCATGCCGCCACCACCTCCCCTCCCGCGCGCCGCGGCGACCTGGGCGGCGCGCTCCAGGGCCACCTGCTCGCGCGCGCGCGGCGGGGCGAGCGAGAACGTCGGGGCGCCCGAGAGCGCGGTCGAGCCGCCGCCGGGCCCGCCCCCGGCCGCCGCCGCGCGCAGCATCGCCGCGCGCCCGAGCCCCAGCGCCTCCTCGAGCGCCTCCGGGTCCATGGCCAGCACCTCCTCCGCCCCCGGGGGGGCGGCGCGGCCCGCGCGCGCGAGCGCGGCGTCCTCCTCGTCCAGGCGCAGGGGGGTCGCGCCGACCTCGCCCCACGTCATGAGCGGCGAGGCGGCGGCGACTCCGCCTGAGGAGGAGGAAGGGCCGCCGCCGCCGCCGCCAAACGACGGCGACGGCGAGGGGAGGTAGCGGTAGGCCGAGGGGGCGAGGTCGCCGTGCTGCCCGGGAGGGCGGGGCGGGGGGCGTCCCGCGGTGCCTCGCTGCCCTGGCTGGTAGGGCGCGGCGAGGGCCGGGTCGGCGGCAGCAGCGGCAGCACCCGCCCCTCCGCGCCCCCGCCTCGCGCCCTCGTCGCCGTCCTCGTCCTCTTCGTCGTCGTCGTCCGCGCCCGCGCGCATGCGCGTGTTCCGCGCGCGCGTCTCCTTGGGCGGGCCCGGGGCCAGCATCGTGCGCACCCCGGGTGGCAGCGGAGGCGGGCGGTCGTGCCCAAAGAAGAGCGCGTTCTTGGGCTCGTGCCGGCCAAAGCGCAGCGGGGGCGGCGCGCGCTGCTGCTGCTTGGCGAGCGCGGCCGCGCCCGGTCCGGCTCCTGCTGTTGTTGTTGTTATTGATCCTGCTGCCGCTCCTGCTCCTTGAGCCCCTTCCTCTTCGTGCCCGGCCTCCGTCAGGGCCAGCACAGCGGGCGACGGCAGCTGCTGCTGCCTCGGCGGCAGCGGCGGCGGCAGCATCGCGCGCGTGCCGGGCGGCGCCAGCAGCGGCAGCGCCTTTTGGCGCTTGCGCGCGTTGTCCGCCGCGAGGATCTCCGAGAAGGCCGCGTTGTCCTCACCCGTGTAGCTTCCCAGGAACTCGTCCAGCGACATGTCCGGCGCGCGCTTCTGCAGCACGGCCCCCGGTCCCGCCCGCCGCGCCACGGCCGCCTCGGCCGCCGCCGCCGCCGCCCTGGCCGCCGCCTCGTCGTCGTCGCCGCCGGCCCCCGCGCCAAACGGCGTCATGGCCGGGGTGTGCGCGAACCCCACCGTCCCGGGCGTCCGGTGGGCCGTGGTTTGGTAGGGGTTGCCGGCACCACCACCAGCGCCAGCGGCAGCCGAAGCGGCGGGGGCGGGCGTCGCCAGGCCCGCGCGCCGCGCGGCGATCGAGAGCTGCGCCTGCCGCATGCGCGCGCGGTCGCCCGAGCGCACGGCCTCGAGCCACTCAAGCTGCGACGCGAGCTTCGGGACGTCCGGGAAGTAGTCGCGCTCGATGATGGCCTCGAGCGCGGCGGTGTAGCCGCCCTCGTCGAGCACCACGCGGCCGTCCGCCGTGGTTGTGGTTGTCGTTGTTGTTGGCGGGGGTGGCGGGGCCGCGGCGGCGGCGTCGGCGTCGGCGGCGCCGGCGCCGGCGTCTGCGCGTCGAGGAGGCGGTGGAGGGGCTGCTGCTCCTGCTCCTAGCCCCTCGCGCGCGGGCGAGGCCGCCCATGCGGGCGCGCGCCTCTCGGTGTAAGGGTCCATTGTGTTGGGGTTAGAGCGGGGGTGCGTGCGTGCGTGCGTGCGAAGAAGAGAGAGGGAAGGGACGAGACGTCCTTCTGTTGTTGCTGTCCCGCGCGCGCCGCGGCTTGCGTTCGCGTGCGCGCGTCGGTGCCTCCCTCAAGGCCTCATCGGTGTGCGTGTATGTGCGTTGCAAAAATTGGATTGGAGAACGAACCTACGCGAAAAACACAAACGAAATGCATGTGCGGCGCCCACGCGCGCGCGCGCGCCGGCCGCTCTTGTCTTCGCCCTCGCTCGACCGCCGCCCCCCCCGCCAAAAACACGCCACAACAAATCAAGCCACGTACAGCGACGCCGAGAAGATCACGTCGCGCTTGATGGCCGCCGACGCCGCCCGCGCCTGCGCGAACAGACGCGTGTCCCCCATCACGCGCGCGCAGTCCTGCAGCTCGCGCATCGCCTGGTCCAGCCGCACCACACACCGCACGATCGACCCCTCGGGCGCGTCGGTCAGCGCCACCACCGACGAAAACGGCGCCCCCCGCGCCCACTCGAGCACCGCCTCGGCCAACCCCCAGTGCAGCGTCGCCGTCGCGTACTCGTCCTCCTCCACAGGGAGGCCGCAGGCCGCCTGGCTGCGCGCCACCTCGCGCGCGAGGGCGGACAGGTCGCGCGCCGCCTCGCGCAGGGCCGGGGCCGACGCGAGGTCGGGGGCGACGTCGGATTTTTCCTGAAACACGAGCGCGGAGAAGAGCGCGGCGACCTCGGCGGGCTGCAGGCCCGACAGCAGGCCGCGGAAGACGGCCTCGGTGGCGAGCAGCTCGCACTGCACGCTGTTGACCTCGCAGGCGGCGCGGCCCTTGATGGTGACGGTGCCGTCCGAGGGGTCGACGTAGCCGAGCGAGGCGAGCAGCTCGAGGCGCTGGCGAAACTCGGGCAAGGCCGAAAGCGCGGCGTCCGAGAGCTCGCGCTCCAGTAAAGCGCACCGGCGCGCCAGCAAAGCGCGCGAGCGCACGAGCGCGAGCTGCGCCGGGGTGCCCGGGCAGCCGTGGCAGGGGCACCGCCGGAGGGCGGCGAGCACCTGCGCGCGCTCGGAGAGGGCGCGGACGGCGTCCACGTCCGAGACGCGCAGGTCGGCGCGGGGGTCGAGCTCTTCTGGCGGGGGGGGCGGGGGGGCGGAGGAGGAGGCGGAGGAGAGCGGGTCGGCGCCGCCTCCTCCTCCGCCTCCGCTTCCGCCGGCCTGGTCCGCGGCCTCGTCGCCCACGCGCGCGAGGGCGCGCAGGGCGGCGGGCAGCCCCCGGGCGTCCGGAGACAGCACGGCGCGCGGGTCGAGCTCCGAGGCCGACAGCTGCAGGCGCGCGCGGCAGATGGAGACGAGGTCGCGCGCGCGCGCCTCGACGAGGGCCCAGCAGGAGGAGGAGGAGGAGGAGGAGGCGAGGGCGCCGCCGCCGCCGCCGACGCCCGGGCACTCGCCGTAGCGCGGCAGGGGGCCCGGGATCGCCCATGGGGAGGAGGAGGAGGAAGAGGCGGCGGCGGGGCCGCCGCCGCCGCGCTTGCGCAGGAGGAGGCCGTGGGCTTGAGGGGGCGCGGGCGCGGCGGCCGACGCCGCTCCCGCCCCGCCGCCCTCCGCGCCTCCGACCCCGCGCGCGTCGGGCGGGTCCTGCGGCCCGGGAGCGTGCAGCACCAGCAGCCACAGCCGCCGGTCCGCGCCCGTGCCCGTGGAGGCGTCGCCCGAGGCCGCCGCCGCCGCCGCCGGAGAAGCAGCGCCGCCGCCGCCGCCGCCGCCGCCGCCCAAACCGCCCGCGGGCATCGGCGCCAGCTTGCCCTTTTTTCCTCCGCCACCACCGCCTCCCCCGCCGTAAAAGCCCTCGAGGTCGTCGTCATCGCCGCCGCGACGCGCCGCCCTCAAGCCGCCGCCGCCACCACCCCCGCCACCACCGCCAGCGCCGCCGGCCACCTCGGGCAGCGCGGCCCCGGGGGAGCCCAGCACCACCGCCAGCTCGGCCAGTCCCGACCCGGCGCCGCGCACCAGCACGACCCGCCCGGGCGTGAGGAAGCCCGCGGCTTTTGGGGAGCCCATGACGTGCGCCGCCAGAAAGTCCGTCAGCGCGCGCTCGCGCTCGACCAGGCGCCAGTAGGCCGCGACCTGCTCGCGGCCGCACTGGCGGTGGCAGCCGGGCCAGGCCGCGCGGTCGTAGCGCCCGAGCCTCGCGCGCGCGAGCTCGAGCGCCGCCTGCTTCTCCGGCTGCGCGCGCTGCGCGTGGAACTCGGCGAACGACCGCCGCAGCATGTCCTCCACCTTCAGGTCCTCGACGCGCAGGAGGTTGAGGATCATCGAGTAGGTCAGGCGGAACTGCGACGACAGGGGAGCCCCCCTGCCCATCAGCACCTGCCGCAGCTCCGTCTCGGTCGGCACCGCCCCGGCGTCCCAGCACGCCACCCACACCGTCCCGACCGCGTCCAACCCGCGCCTGCCCGCCCGGCCGGCCATTTGCGTGTATTCTCCCGGGAGCAAAGTGCGAAAGCCGCGGCCGTCGTGCTTGCGCAAGGAGTGAAAGACGACGCACCGCGCGGGTGCGTTGACGCCCATCGCAAACGTCTCCGTGCACACCAGCAGCTTGACGTACCCCTGGCAGAACAACATCTCTACAGCCTCTTTGAGGATGGGCAACAACCCCGCGTGGTGGACGGCGACACCCCCGCGCACGAGGGACCTCAGGCGGAGGACCTGGGGCAGGCGGCGGTCGCCCTCGGACAGGCGCGACAGGACGCGATCGAAAAAGGCGTGCGAGGCGCGCTTCTCCTGCGCGGTGGTGAGGTCGAGCGCCGAGAGGGCGTCGGCGGCGGCATCGCAGCGGCGCTTGCTGAAGCAGAATAGGGCCGAGGGGAGGAGGTCGCGCTTGCGCAGGGCGGCGACCATCTCGAGAAGGGCGGAGCGGTCGGCGCCGCCCCCCGCGCCCTGGCCGCTGTTGGCGCCGCCGCCGCCGCCGCCGCCGCCAGCGCCATAGCCCGCGGCCGCGATGGCGCGGCGCGCCTGCTCGGCGCCCACGTTGCGGCCCGCCATGCTCGAGGGGGCGGCGGGGCCGCGGCCGCCGCCGCCTCCGGAGCCGCTGCCGCCGCCTCCACCACCTGCCACGCGCCCGCCGGCGTTGGGGCCGGACGCGGCAGGGCGGCCCGTCGGGCGCTGCTGCGGCCCTCCGCCGGGCGCGGCGCTGCGCTTGGCGGCCGCGGCCGCGGCCAGGCGCCGCACGCCCTCGGGCGCGAAGGCCGTGTCGCCGCGCATCACCTCGTACGCGTCGCCGGAGAAGTAGACGGCGTGCTCGAGCGGGACCGGGCGGCGCGTGGTGCCTGGTTTTTGTTTTTTTTGTTGTTTGGGGGGTTGGGGTTGGGGTTGGGGGTTGGGGGGGGTGAGAGTCGGTGCCAAGGGGGGAGGGGTGCGTGCGACGCCGCGTGACCGTTCAAGAGAGAGGCGCCGCGAGCGCGTGACGCGTTAATCCAGACCGACTCACCCGTCACCTGCACGACGCGCCCCTTGGTGCGCCCGACCCAGTCCGCAAAGTCCATCACGTTGGGCACCGTGGCCGAGAGCATGACGATCGTCACGTGCGGGGGGAGCAAGATGATCACCTCCTCCCACACCACCCCGCGCTCGGCGTCGTTGACGTAGTGCACCTCGTCAAAGATCACAAACTCGAGATCCCTCACGAGATCCGCGCCCTTGTACAGCATCGAGCGCAGGATCTCCGTGGTCATGATCAGCGCGGGGGCCTCGGGCCGGATCTGCACGTCCCCCGTCAGGATCCCCACGTCGAAGCGGCGCGAAAAGTCGCGAAACTTTTGGTTGGAGATCGTTTTGATGGGGGAGGTGTAGACGGCCCTCGTGCAGCGGCGCGCCGACATGGCGAGCGCGTACTCGGCCACGGCCGTCTTGCCCGCGCTGGTGTGCGCGGCGACGAAGACCGAGCGCCCGGCCTCGAGGTGGAGGATGGCCTCCTTCTGGAAGAGGTCGGGCTCGAAGGGGAAGTCGAGGGCGAGGCCGCCGCCGTCGCGCAGCGCGCGCCACGCCGAGGGGATGTCCGGGATCTGGTCGCGCGCGGCGTGCGCGTACTGCGGCTTCTTTTTTTGCTGCTGTTGTTGTTGTTGTTGTTGCTGCTGCTGCGACGACAAGAGGGTGCGGCGGGCGGCGGCGCGGGCCTGCGGCGCGGCCGTGGCCAGCAGCAGGGCGTCGGCCGCGGCGGCGGCGGCGGGCTCCTCCTCCTCCTCCTCTTCGTGCTCTTCGCCGTCGTCGTCGTTTTCGGCGGCCCCGTCCTCGTCGTGGTCGGCGGCCTCGGCGGCGGCGGCGCGCAGCCGGCGGAGGCGCTTGGCGCGGCGGCCGCTGGCGCTGGGCGCGGCCCCGGCCGCCGCCTCGGCGGCCGCGTCGATGGCGGCGTCCAGGGAGGGCTCGGCGGTGAGGAGGGCGGAGGCGTCGTGGTCGTCGGGGGCCGCCATTTGCTGCCGCTGCTGCTGCTGCCGCGCAAACTTGGGCAGCGACGCGGGCACGCGCAGCGCCGTGCTGCCGCCGCCGGCGGCTTGCTCCTCCTCCTCCTCGTGGTCCTCCTTGTCCTTCGCCTCTTCCTCCTCCTCCTCCTCGGCGCCCGCGGGCAGGTCCCACAGGCCCTCGAAGATGGAGGCGGAGGGGTCGGCGGGCGGCCCCGCGCTGAGCGCGGCCGACGCAGAGGGCGGCGGGCGGCGGCGCGGGCCTGCGGCGCGGCCGTGGCCAGCAGCAGGGCGTCGGCCGCGGCGGCGGCGGCGGGCTCCTCCTCCTCCTCTTCGTGCTCTTCGCCGTCGTCGTCGTTTTCGGCGGCCCCGTCCTCGTCGTGGTCGGCGGCCTCGGCGGCGGCGGCGCGCAGCCGGCGGAGGCGCTTGGCGCGGCGGCCGCTGGCGCTGGGCGCGGCCCCGGCCGCCGCCTCGGCGGCCGCGTCGATGGCGGCGTCCAGGGAGGGCTCGGCGGTGAGGAGGGCGGAGGCGTCGTGGTCGTCGGGGGCCGCCATTTGCTGCCGCTGCTGCTGCTGCCGCGCAAACTTGGGCAGCGACGCGGGCACGCGCAGCGCCGTGCTGCCGCCGCCGGCGGCTTGCTCCTCCTCCTCCTCGTGGTCCTCCTTGTCCTTCGCCTCTTCCTCCTCCTCCTCCTCGGCGCCCGCGGGCAGGTCCCACAGGCCCTCGAAGATGGAGGCGGAGGGGTCGGCGGGCGGCCCCGCGCTGAGCGCGGCCGACGCAGAGGGCGGCGGGGCGGCGGCGGCGGCCGAGGCGTCGGCGGTGGCGGCGGCGGCGGCCTCGTCGTCGTCGCCGTTTTCGTCGGCGTTGTCGTTGTTCCCGTCGTCCTCCTCTCCGCGCAGGCGCCGCAGGCGCGCCAGGGCCGCCGCTCCAAAGCCGCCGTTTGCGGGCGTCTGGGTGCTGGTGGCGCCCGCGCTCTTTTGGTCGTCGTCATCGTTGGCAGCGGCGGCCCACGCGCCAAAGACGCCTGCGCGAAGGCCCGGCGCGCAAACGCGCGGGGCGGCGCCGGCGGTGGCGGCGGATGAAGAACCGCCCCCAAACCACGCCGCCTCGAGCGCCTCGAGCCACTGCCCCGTGGCCGCCTCCTGCGCCGCCGCCACGCAGCTGCTGGCATGCCGCGGGTCGAGCGACTCGCCGCCGGGCAGGAACGGCACGGACACGCTGAAGCCGCGCCACGAGTCGGCGCCGCCGGCCGTGGCGGGGGTGGCGGCGCCCGCGGCGCGCACGCGCGCGTCGGCGCGCGAGCGGAGGGCGGCGGCGTCGTCGGCGCCCAAAGAGGGGTCGTCGGCGTCGACCTCGCGCCACAGCAGGGGCGGCGGGGCGGCGGCGGCGGCCGAGGCGTCGGCGGTGGCGGCGGCGGCGGCCTCGTCGTCGTCGCCGTTTTCGTCGGCGTTGTCGTTGTTCCCGTCGTCCTCCTCTCCGCGCAGGCGCCGCAGGCGCGCCAGGGCCGCCGCTCCAAAGCCGCCGTTTGCGGGCGTCTGGGTGCTGGTGGCGCCCGCGCTCTTTTGGTCGTCGTCATCGTTGGCAGCGGCGGCCCACGCGCCAAAGACGCCTGCGCGAAGGCCCGGCGCGCAAACGCGCGGGGCGGCGCCGGCGGTGGCGGCGGATGAAGAACCGCCCCCAAACCACGCCGCCTCGAGCGCCTCGAGCCACTGCCCCGTGGCCGCCTCCTGCGCCGCCGCCACGCAGCTGCTGGCATGCCGCGGGTCGAGCGACTCGCCGCCGGGCAGGAACGGCACGGACACGCTGAAGCCGCGCCACGAGTCGGCGCCGCCGGCCGTGGCGGGGGTGGCGGCGCCCGCGGCGCGCACGCGCGCGTCGGCGCGCGAGCGGAGGGCGGCGGCGTCGTCGGCGCCCAAAGAGGGGTCGTCGGCGTCGACCTCGCGCCACAGCAGGGGCGGCGGGGGCGGCGGGGGAGGGGCTAGGCGCGAGACGGGCGGCGCGGCGGCCGAGGCGATGTGCTGATGGGCAGCGGCAGAGGGGGAGGCGCCGGCCGGGGGAGTGGCGGCGAGCGGGGCCGGCGAGGAGGACGACGCGGCCGCTGCTGCTGCCGCTGCTGCTGCTGCTGCGACACAGGCGGCGGCGGCGGGCGTCCCCGGCGCCGCCTCGCCCGTCGCCGACGCGTGCCTAGAGACGCGCGGCGAGAACAGGCGCAGCGACGACGTCGGGCGGAGGGTGGGGGCTGCTGCTGCTGCTGCAGCCGAGGCCGACGGCGGCGAGGAGGAGGAGAGGTCGGCCGCCGCCGCCGCGCCCGTCGACAGCGGCGGCAGCAGCGGCTCGAGGAAGGCGCTGGGCGCCGAGCACTCGGGCTGCGAGGCGAGGGCCAGGGGCGCGGAGAAGACGGGCTCGAGGGCGCGGCCGCGGTCGGCAAACCCCCCGCCGCGCGCGGCCTGCGCGGCCGCGGCCGGCGCGGCGAGCAGGCGCGCGGCGAGGCGCGCGAGTGGCGGCGCGCGCGCGAGCGGCAGCGCGGGCGCCGGCTGCACGAGCGGCGGGAGGGGGGGCGCGGGGCCGTAGGCGGTCGCGGCCGTCGTGCTGACCACGTAGACGCCGTCGTCGCAGCCGTAGGCGAGCGCGAAGCGCGGCGCGAGGCCGTCGAGCGGGTCGCCTGGGGGTGCTGATGGTGGTTGCGGGACCGTCATCGTGTTGCGCGTTTCGCGTTTCGAGAGAGCGGGGGGGGGAGGGGAGGAGGGAGGGGAGAGCGCCCCGCTCTCGCTCTCTCTTGCTCTTTGTTTCTGGCCGCCCGCGCACGTACTAGGGGTGGCTGGTGGCGCGTCGCTTGCTGCGGGTGGTGGAGGGTGAGGATGAGGAGCACGAGGAGAGAGCGATCCACTCTTCTTCGTCGCGCGAAAGTCGGCACTCGGCGAACAAGCGCCCGCTGCCGGAAGCGACGCGCCGCTGCTGCCGCAAGCCCGCCCGTGATCACCTCCAGGCGGCACGCGTAACACATCCTCCCCAGACCCGATACTCTCTTTGACCCTTCTTCCTGCCGTTTTTGGACGCCCCCTCTTCTCGTTCCTCAACGCGGCCGTGTGTCGTTGAAAAGCCCTCTCCGCACCCCTTTGCGTCCCCTCCTCGAAACGCCCGAGACAAACATGCAGCTCCAGGCTCGCTCCACGGCCGCCGTCGCGCGCGCCACGCGCCCGCGCGCGTCGATTGCGCCCCTGTCCCGCCGGGTGAGTGGTTTCGCGGCGCATGGAGGAGCAGCGACGTTTCGGCTTTTGCGTTTTTTTTGGGGGTCACTCGCTCGTCCTTTCCCCACCAACGGCTCCGTATCGAAGAGCGTCGCACGCCCTCGCGCGCGCGCGTCAAAACCCCCACCCACGCCCGGCCAGGCCGGGCAACTTGCCGGTCGCGCGCGCAGCGCGACCTTCCGATGGGCGCGGCAGGCCCCGGGGGCGCGGGATTCAGCGTCCCGAAAAGCACACCAAATCTTTTTTTCGCGGGGGCGGGGGGTTGCCACCGCCCCCGACGCCAACGCTCGCTCGAACCGACCCCCCCTTGCTGATCCCTCCCTCTCCTCTTCCTCAAACACCGTACAACCAACCACCAACACCAAAAAAACACCAAAAAGGCCGTCACCGTGCGCGTCCGCGCCGAGGGATCCGTCGCCGGCACCGGCGGCCAGAACGTCTCGGACGCCATCAACCGGGGCGTCGCCGCGGCGCAGTCGGCTGCCGCCAAGGCGCAGGAGACCCTCGCCAAGGCGGCGCAGGGCGACCTGCAGCCGATCAAGGTGCCCATGCCCAACGTCAACGTCGACCTCACGCAGCTCGTGACGTACAACTTCATCGCGCAGCTCGTGCTCACGGGCGTCGCGTGGGTGACGGTGTTCACCACCTCGCACGCCGCCCTGCTCGGAAAGGGCGCGGTGAAAGCCATCGCGGGTTCCCCCGCCACGGCCATCCTCCTCTTGGGGGTCCTGATCGCCGCCTACAGCGTCTACCAGTCGTACACGTACCTCCTGAAAGTGAAGAAGGAGGGCCTCAACGTCCTGTCGGGCGGGGGGATGGTCGACCAGTTCTTCGAGCACGCCACCGTCAACTTTGTCGGCGCTGCCTGCGCGCTCACCGCGCTGTTCGCCGAGATCGGGTCGCTCGTGATGGGCAGCGTGGCGTCGTCCGCCGCCGCCGTCGTGAAGAAGGGCGCGGCCGACGGGGGCAACCGCTTCGCCGTGGAGGTCATGGCGCAGTCCAGCGCGGTGGTGCTGCTGAGCTCGCTCGTGTCGCTGGCGTTTTTGTTTGCGCTCATCCGCAAAATCCAGAAGCAGAGCAACGCGCTGCTGGGCTGGGCGGCGGAGCTGCGCCGCCAGCTGCCCAACCTTGCTTGATCGGATGGCGGTTGGAGTCAGATAATACCGAGGGCGCCTGCCCCAGCAAACACAGACGCGTTTTGCGGCGTGACTGCGGCCCAAACCGCCCAAACCGTCCGTTTGGCGCCCCGACAACACCCCCCCCATAGAAAAAAAAAAGAACCCACTGCCCCCCTCCCAATTTGTTGGAAGAACCTAGAGCATGCGCGCGCGCGATAACGTTCTGGACGACGCGACCATGTTAAAAATCCCCCCCCCCCCCGCTCTCACCACGAATTTCTGCTTTATTTGGGGTCGTCGAGGGCGTCGTTCGGTTTCTGCTCGCCGCGCGGTGACCCGACGCGCGCGCCGCCCCGCCGCCCCGAAGAATCCTGCCTGTCCTATCCTCTATCTGTCTCTCCAAACCCCATTCTCAAATCCTTGCCTTCTGCGAGGTAACCGACCCCCCCACCAAACCCCAAGCGCTCCTTCCTTTCCTGGCCGTATCGGGCGTTAAACGCCTCTCTTCCCGCTCTCGGCGGTAGTGGTTGCTCTTCCTCCCTCTCTCCCCACCCGCCCTCCCTCCACCGATCGCCCCCCCCGGCAAACCAGTCCCACCAGTTCACTAGTACTAGTGCAATCCTCAGGTCCGGCACCCCTTCCACGCGCGCGCGTCGGGCAGAGGGGGGCCGGATCGAGCGGAAGGGGCGATGCCCGCCGCCGCGCCCGAGCGGCGGCCCCGCCCCTCCCCCGCCCTCCTCCTCCACCTCCTCCTCTGCGCCCTTGGGCCGGCATCCTCCGCCGCAAACGCCGCCGTGCCCCAGTCGACCATCGCCAAGGCCGCCCGCGCCCTCGCCGAGCCCTGGCAGACTTCCTTCCCGCGCATGTGGGACCTCCGCGAGCGGCAGATGGCCGCGGTGAGCGTCGGCGGCGTGCCGCTCCTGTCCACGCCGCACGGCCCGCTCCTCCGCCACCGCGCGCGCTTGCTCTCGCCCGCCGCCGCCGCCCGCGGCCTCGCGCACCTAGGCCCCGCGGCGTCCCTCCGCCGCTTCCTCCACCACGCGGCGGGGGTGTCGTCGGCCAACAACGACGACCATCACCACCGCCGCCCCCTGCGCATCGGCGTCGTCGGCGGCTCCATCTCTTGGGGATCTGCCGTCGAGCGCGGCGTCGAAGACTGGCCCAGCGTCATCCTCAGCAGCCTGCGCTCCTACTACCCCCACTCCGAATTTGCCCCCCTCGCCAACGGCTGCGTGCCCGCCACCCCGGCCTCGTTCACCTCGGCCTGCCTCCAGAACCTCGTCCCTCGGGACGCGGACCTGGTCTTTGTGGAGTTTGCCGTCAACGAGTCGGGCGCGGGGGAGAAAAAGGGCGAGCCGTCCTTTGAAGGGGTGCAGCGCGCGGCCGCGCGCTACGAGCGCCTCCTCCGCAAGCTGCTCGCCTTGCCGCGCAGGCCCGCCGTCGTGCTCGTGCACCTGCCCGCGGTCGGGATGGCAATGTCGGCCTCCCACCCCTGGCGGCGCGAGTACAACCAGACGGCTGAGGACGCGCTGGCCGTCGTGGGCGCCTATTATGATTGCCCTGTCGTTTCCTTGCGCCAGGCAATCTGGCGCCTCGCGCGCGACGGTCCCGAGTTCTCGCGCCACGGCCTGAACTTTTCGGATTTTTACTCCGACGCCGAGGCCAAGCCCTACGACTTTATCCACCCCTTGGGGCCGGGGCACCGCGCGATCGCCGACCTGGTGCTGCACGCGCTGGGCGAGGTGGCGATGGGGCTCGCCCTGCGGCCCTGGTCGGCCGACCTGCTCGAGGGCGGGGGGGGCAGCAACGGGGCCGAGGCGCTGGCGCCCTTACCGCCGCCTCTATACAAAAACAACTTGGCCGACGGCAACGTCGCGTGCGCGCACGGCGGGGGGCTCGCCGCCCACGTCGAGTCGGCCGAGGGGTTTGAGCTCGTCGACGAGGGCAAGGCGCCCAAGCAAAAGGTCGGGTACGTGGCGTGGCAGCCCGGCGCGCGGCTGGTGCTGAGGGTGGATTTGGGTGAGACGGGGGCGGAGGGGGAGGGGGCGGCGGAGGCGGAGGAGCAACGCGCCGACGATGCTTCTTCTTCTTTGGCGCGCGAGTTTGACGCCGAGCGCGCGCCGGGTGCAAATTCCGCGGGCGTGGCCGTGCAGCTGGCCTACCTCAAGTCGTACAAGCACATGGGCAGGGCCTCGGTCGAGTGCCTGGGCGGGTGCTCGTGCGGCGGCGGGGGCGGCGTCGGTGAGAGCGCCGGCGGCGGCGGGAGCAGCGGCAACAGCAGCGCGATCGTCCTCGACGCCCACCACGACATCTGGCAGACGACGGTCTACCTGCTTCCCCTGGCCCCCAAGCCCTCCGCTGGTGATCCCCAAGCCGCCTGCCGCATCGCGGTCACCGTGCTCGACGGCACGAGCAGCCCCGACCGCGGGCACAAGTTCAAGATCACGGGGCTCATGGCGACGCGGCCGCTGGAGGGGACGGTGGCGGAGGACGAGGCGGGGCGCGTGCTGAGGGAGTTGGCGCACGAGGCGCTGCAGCACGAAAAGTGGCTCGGGCAGGTGAACGCCGGGAGCGCGCCCGCGGCGGAGGAGGTGCTTCGGAGGCGGCGGGCGGAGCGGGCCGCGAGGGAAAGGGGGGCGATGGGGGCGAACAAGGCAGCGGCGGTTGCGGTGGCGGCCACGAGCGGCGGCGGCGGCGCGGCCTTGCCGCGCAGCGTCGAGGCGCAGCGGCGGGCGCAGCAGCAGCAGGTGCTCAGGGAGGAGGAGGGGGAGGAGGAGGCGGGGCGGAGAGCAGCCGCGGCGGGAGGATACGGAAAGCAGCCTTGATACATATGGACCGAAGTGAAAAAATAATACACCAGAGAAGCGCGTCTCTTCCTCGTCGTCGTCTTGGTCGTCTCAAGCGCGCCCTCCGCCTCCGCCACCAACCCCGTCGCCGAGCGCAAAGAGCAGGTCGCGGAGCGGCGGCCAAGAAGCAGCGCCAGCATCAGCTGCCGCCTCTCCCGAACCCCCGCCCCCGCCGATCTCGACCTGCTGCTGCTGCTGCTGCTGCTGCTGGACCCTCAGCACGCGCCGCAGGTAGGCGGCGCCCTCGCGCCAGTGCGCCGCGGCCGCAGCCAGCGCGCGCCGGTGCCGGCGCACCGCCCGCCAGGCCTCTGCCGGGGCTGCCGCTGCGGCGCCCTCGGGGGGGAGGGCGCGAAAGACGCAGGCGGCGGCGCGCGCGGCGGCGAGCGACACGGGCGCGTCCGAGGGGCGCCAGCAGCCGCTCCCGCCGCCGCCGCCGTCATTGTTGTGGGCGTGGCCGTCGCCACCGTTGTCGTCGGCGTCGTCCTCCTCATCCTCGAGCGCCTGCCCCGCAGCCACAGAAGAACCCCCCCCGCCCAAGAGCATCAGCGCGCGGCGCGCCGAGGGGGGAAGCGCCGCGGGCGGCAGCAGGTCGCGCGCGTGCCGGGCGGCGACGCGCCGGTCGGCCGCCGCGCGCGCGTCGAGCAGGTCGGCGTGCGCGGCGGCGAACGAGAGGGCGGCGTCGAAGAGGCGCGGCAGGGTGGCACCGACGTGGCGCAAGGGGGCGGCGACGGCAGCGGCCGAGGACGAGGCCGAGGAGGCCGAGGCGGCGTTGGCGCCTGCGTCGGCGCGGCAGCACTGCCGCAACGCGTTCACAAGAAATGCCTGGTGCGCGGCGCGCAGGTCGGCCGTCGTGTGCGCGCGGCCCAGGGCGCGCTCGAGCGCTGCCCACGCGCTTAGGGGGCCCGCCGAGGACGAGGAGGAGGAGGAGGAGGAGGAGGACGACGGCGGCGGCGGCCCCGGCGCCACCAGCCCGTCCATCACGCACGCGTGGAGCGCGGCGAGCAGGTGGGACATGGCCTGCAGCGCCGCGGCCTCGTCGCGCACGGGCAGGAGCGGGGGAAATCCCTCGTCGGCGTTGTCGTCTGCATGATCGGCCTCGGAAGCAGCAAGAGCCGCCGCCGCCGACCCGCCCCCGCCCGTTGGCGCCGCCGACACTGACGCCGCGCGCTCGGCCGCGGCCTGCTCCGCGGCCAGGCGCATGCCCGCGCGCTCGACGTCGTCGCGCCGCTCGAGGTCCTCGCGGGCGTCGCGGCGCTTGACGGCCGCGAGGCGCGCGCTGCCCACGGCCCGGCGCGCGAGGCGCAGCTGCAGCAGGAAGCGCAGGCAGGGGTCGAGGCACGACGCCGATGACGAGGGGGAGGAGGAGGAGGGGGGACCGCCGCGGCCGCTGCGGCTGCACATTCCCTCGTCCTCCTCCTCCTCAATGACGAGAGGCAAGAGGCTCAGGTGCTGCTGCTGCTGCTGCTGCTGCTGTTGTCCCCCGCCGCCGCCGCACCGCAGGCGGAACGATAGCGCCTCCAGCTCGAGCGAAGAGATGGGCGGGGGCGGCAGCGGCGGCAGCAGCGTCGGCGCTCCCAGGGCCCTAGCAGCAGCAGCAGCGGCCGCCGCCACCGTGCGGCGGCGCTCCGCCACCGTGCGATCGAGCGCCTGGTCCTGGTGCGCGCGCGTGCGGGCGAGCGCGCCCCGGTCCACGTGCAGCAGCAGCGACCCGGGCGGCGGCAGGGCGTCGCGCGGCGCACGGCGCGCGCCACCGCCTTGGCCCCCCGGCCCCGCCGCTCCCCACCCTCCTCCGTCTGGCGCCGCCGCCGCCCCCGAGGCGAGCGCCGCGTCGAGCGCGCGCTGCAGCTGCCCGACGTCGACCAGCTCGAGCGCGCTCGGGCAGCTGCCGGAGGCGCCGCCGGCGATCCCGCCCTCCTCTTCCTGCTGCAAACAAGAGGGGCCCAAGAGGAGGAGCGCCGCCGACACCTGCCGCCGCCGCCGCCCGGCCACCACCCAGGCCGCGGCCGCCGCCTCGAGCGCCGGCAGCAGCTGCTCGTCCGCCCAGGCCGCCAGGGCCGGGGCCGACAGAAAGTAGGCGTTGCGCACGGCCTCGAGCTCGTGGGCGAGGCCCAGGCAAGAAGGCGAGGAGAGGGAGGAGGGGGAGGAGGAGGGGGAAGAGGAGCATAGGGCGCCAGCAGCAGAACCCCGGTCGCCGCCGCCATACACGAGCCGGCGCATGAGCGCGGCGCGCACGGCCCCGCACCGGCGCCGCAGCCGCGGGACGAGCGCGCGTCGGAGGATGCCGGGCGCGGCGGCGGCGGTGGCCACCGATGCAGCCGCCGAGCCGCCGCCGGCGCCGCAGGCGAAGGCGTTGCGGTGCAGGGAGCCGAGCAGCACGAGGGCGTCGTCGAGGCGGCGCGCGGCGGCGCCGGCGGCGGTGGCGCGGACGGCGGCGTCGAACGAGGGCGGGAAGGGGCGCTGATGCTGCTGCTGCTGCTGCTGCTGCTGCTGCTGCTGCTGCTGGCCGTTTGTCGCCGTCCCTGTCCCTGGCGAGAAGAGGCGCCCACGCTCGCGCGCCTCGAAGGCGGAGAGCTGGTCGGGCAGGTCGTTGATCTGGGAGCGAGCGAGCCATTGCGTGAGGGGAAGGCTGGCGGAGGGGGTTGGCGGCGCGGGAGCGGGTTTGGTTGCCGGCGGCGCCAGCGGCGGCTTGACGGCGGCCGCTTGTCCACCCCCATGCGCCTCGACGAGCGGCCCCTGCTCCTCTTGGGCGCAACCGAGCTCCCAAGGGCCGCCGCGGCGCCAGGCAGGCTGCGTATTCACGACCTGGGACTCGGCCTCGGCCTCGGCGCAGCGCTCGGGCACGGCGGCCAGGCGGCCGGCGCGCGCCATCGCGGCGCCGAGTGATGAGGAGGAGGAGGGGCCAGCGCCGCCGCCGCCGCCGCCGCCACCTGCTCCATCGCTCCCGCCGATCCCGAGCGCCTCGAGCGCCGCCGCCACGAACGCGCGCTGGAGGGCGGCGGCGGCCGTCGCGCCGTCGTCGATGGCGTCCTCGCCCTCGGCGTTGTCGCCGTCGTTGCAGCCAGCACCGCCGCCGCCGGCTGCCCACCACTGCCCTTGCTGGTGCTGCTGCTGCTGCTGCTCCAGGTAGCGCAGGAGGCGCAGGCTCGTGCCGGCGTCAAGGATGTCTTCTGCGAGTGGGGCCAAGAAGGCCGGGCAGCAGCTGCTGCTGCCAAGAGGCGGCCGCCTGCTGCTGCCGTCGCCCTCCTCGTCGCCGCCCTCCTCCTCTGCCGCCACCATAGACGCCGCCGGCCCTCCTGCCAGCGCAAAGGCGCGCGTCCGAAAGAAGCGCGAGGAAGAAGAAGAAGAAGAAGAAGACGACACAGCGACAGGCACGACGAAAAAGTCGCCGCCTCCACTGCCGCCGCCAAACAGGAGGAGCGCGGCGTCGTCCTCCTCGGCGCGCCCGCCCCACAGCCACCGCCCCAGCGACCCGACGAGCGGCAGGCACGCGCGCAGCAGCAGGTGCGCGAGGCAGCGGCGGCGGCCCTCGCCCTCGGGGCCCGTCACAGAGGCGGCGCGGCGCAGCTGCGCGTCGAGCGCGTCGATGAGCGCGGCCGAGGCGGCGGCGGCGGCGGTGCGCGAGGCGGCGCCGTCACCGCCGTTTCCGGCCGCCGCTGCTGCTGCTGCTGCTGCTGCTGCTGCCTCTGCCGCGCGCTCCAAGGCGTTCGAGGCGGCCGCGTGCAGCAGCCGCACGCGCTCGAGAGCTCCCTGCGCCAGGCGGTGCGCCTCCAGAAGCGGCGCCGCGGACGACGACGCCGCGGCGGCGGACGCGTCGTCGTCCTCATCGTCGTCGTTTTCGTCATCCGCATCGTCGCCTCGGTTGCCGCCACCCCCCCACCGCTCCTTCCTCACCCCTGGGAGCGCCTCGAGCGCCGCCAGCTGCCGCCTCAGCGCGTCCAGCTGCTGCCCGAGCGCCTCGCCAAAGGCCGACAGGCAGGGCGTGGCCACGGCTGGCAGGCCCAAGGGGCGCGCCCACGCCGCCGCCTGGCGAGGCGGACGCCACCACGGGCCGTTCTCGGCGGGGCCCGCGCGCGCAGCCGCCGCCGCCGAGCCTCCCTCCTCGCCGCCCCCGTCCTCCGCCGCCCCCCGGAACGCCGTCCACGGGCACCGGGGGTCCAGCTGCGACGCGGAAAGGCGGCGCGCGGCGGCGTCCAGGGCGCGAAAGGCCGTGCCGGCCTCGGCAAAGCCCAGCAGCAGCCCGTGCAAGGCTGCCTGCGAGAGGCTCGGCGTGAGGCAGCGCGCGTCGACGGCGACGGCGGCGGCGGTGTCGGCGTCGGCTAAATCGGCGCCTGCTGTTGCTGCTGCTGCTGTGGAAGCACCGCCACCGCCACCGTCGCACGCGACCAGCACAAAAGCGGCGCAGGGGGTGCCCGGGGCCGGGACATCCGCGCGCGCCGCCCGCAGCGCCTGCCTCGCGAGCTCCGTGGGCGCAAGGCACCGCGCCGCGTCGGGCAAGGGGGCGTGCGGGCGGCCCGCCAGCCGCGCGGCCAGCAGCGCCTCGAGCAGCGTGGCGCCTTCCGGGGGTTGGAGGATTGGGGGAGGGCTCGGGGCTGCTGCTGCTGCTGCTGCTGCGCCACCGCGCGCAGGCTTGGCGGGCCAGGAGGACGAGGAGGAGGAGGGCAGCGGCAGGCGGCGTGCGAGGCGGCCGAGCGGCAGGCGGCGCGCCTGCATCTCTGGGACGGGGCGGAGGAGGAGGAGGGGCCGGGGTGGTGGTGGTGGTGGTGGTGGTGCGTGGCCCTGCGCGGCGCCAATGCGCCAGCCTGATGGTTCTGCTGCTCTTTGAGCGGCACCACCGTCGCCAGGCTGCCGCTGCTGCTGGTCTTCCTCCTCTGCGCTGCCGTCGTCGCCCCAGTCCGAGAGGGAGTCGCTGCCGCCGCCAATCGCGGCCGCCTCCTCCTCCTCCTCCATGGCTCGCCGCCGCCTCCTGCCGGGCCGCCGCCGCCGCTGCAGGCCGACGGCCAGAGCCTCCTCGTCCTCGTCGCTGTCGTCGTCAAGGGGGCCGTGCTCCTCCCCCTCCTCCTCCTCCTCGGCCCTCCCGCCGCCGTCGCCCTCCTGTGGCTCCGGCGACGCCTCGGGCCGCCCCGCCAGCGCGAGCAGCAGCGCCAGGGCCGAAGACAGGCCCCCGTCCGCCGCGCGCCGGGCCAGCGCGCGCAGCGCCGCTGCCTTGCGCGGCTGGCACGCGTCCTCGAGCCTCCCCGCGAGGCGGCCGTACGCCTCCCTCGCGCGCGCCTCGAGCCACGGGTCGGCGGGAGGGGCCGCGGCCGACGCCGCGGCGGGCCCGGCGGCGGCGGCCCCGCTGCCGGCGCCGCGGCTGAGGTGCTGCAGGCACGACTGCGTGGCGAAGTCGCGGTCGCGGGCGGGGAGCTGGTGTTGGTGTTGTTTTGTTTTGGTTTTTTTGGGCGGGGTGTGTGTGTGGGGCGTCGTCTGTCGGTCGTGAGCGCGCGCCCCGGCGGCGGCGGCGAAGGAGCGCGCGTGCTTGCACGGGGGAGAGTACGACGCCGCACCTTGCGCCCGTAGATGGACACGACGAGCTCCTCCGTGAGGCGCTCGCGCGCCTCGTGCAAGGCGAGGGCGTAGTCGGACGCGGCCATGGGGGCGTTCGCGCTCGTTCCGCTCCTTTTGCGTCCTCTCTCTCTCTCTCTCCCGCTGCGCTACAATCCGAACGGGTCTTGCATGGTGTGGGTGTCGATGGTGTGAAGCGGCCTCTGCTGGTGGTGGTGGTCGTGGTCAGTGTGAGTGGGGAGTGAAGAGTGCCCGGCTTTGCGCGCGCGACAGACCAGAGTTCAAAAGAGCCCCTCGCCCTCGCCCTGGCCCTCTCCCCCCTCGGAAAAATCCAGTGGCGAGTGGGTCACTCCCGACAACGAACGCCGATCCTCGCGCCGGCGCGTGATCAGCCTCCTCCACCCCTCTCAGCGCCTCCCGACACTCCACTCGAAACCGAATCCGACCACCGACGCTGCTCTCTTTCCTTGAGCGCGCGCGACAAGCCCCCTCACGCACCCCGAAACACTCCAGTCTCTCTTCCCACTCACACCCGCCAACCCCCTACCTCCCAAAGATGGGCCTCTTCGACGCCGTCTTCAAGTTCCTCTGCGACCGCGTGAGTCGGCTCGACGCGCCGCCCATGCGCGTGCTTGCGGGGCCCCGCGCCCGCACTCCTTCGCGGCGCGCTCCAGGAGGAGGCACTTGCGCGCGATCGGGGTGCCGCCGCCGTCCCCGAGCGCCGCTCCGCGCGACGCGCGAGGGCGAGGGCCAAATGCCGCTTGCCTCAAGGCTCTGCTGCTCCCCGGGGCAGCCTAGCCGCTAAGCGCCACTGGCGAATGGTCTCTTTCCCTGCGCGCAGTCCGATCCCGCCCATCTCCTACTCACGAACCCGCATAAACAAACGCGCGTCCGCCGCCCCCCGCCTCGCCCCGCCAAAATCAATCAACCCACACCCGAAAAACCCAGGTCTTCGACAAGGTCGACGTGAACAACAACCGCACGATCGAGGCCATCGAGGCCGAGGTCGCGATCCTCTCGCTCTACAACGTCGTCAACAAGCGCGTCCCCGGTGAGTTTTTCTTTTTTGCGGTTTGTGTCGGATGTTGAGGCCTCCCGCTCGGGCGGCGTCGGCGGCAAACCCGCCCTCGCTCTTTTTTCTCTACCCGCTGAGCTACCTCTACGCGCTGAGCTACAGTCTCTACCGCCTGAGCTACACTCTCTACGCCCTGAGCTACACTCTCTACCCGCCGAGCTACTCCCTCTACCACCTGAGCTAGCTGCCCTTGCTCTACCGCCTGAGCTAATCACCGCCCCCGCCCCGCCCCAAAAAAACACACACCAACAGGCTGGCAGGACCCGCCGACGCGCGGGCGCATCATGGAGTCTCTCAAGATGTTCGACAAGGACGGCGACGGCGCGCTCAACAAGGACGAGTTCTTCTACTTCGCCAAGGACCTGCTCAAGAACGGGCCGGTGCGTGTCCTCGTCTTGCGCCTTGGGCGGAGCGGAAAGAAGAGAGAGAGAGAAAGAGCCGCCCGCCCGCCCGGCCGGCCACACCTCTCTCCCTCTCCCGCTTCTCTTGGGCGACACACGGCACGACACGCACCCCTCCCTAACAACATACGACAACAACCGACAAAACCAACAAACCAAACCAACCCCAACAAACCAACCCCAACAAACAAACCCCCAATAAAAACAGGACGCCTTCTTCGCGCGCGTGGGCAAGCAGGCCCTCTACCAGGGCGCGGGCCTCCCCGCCGCGGCCACGGGCCTCAAGAAGGTCGTGTCCAACACGCCCGGGCTGGAGGAGCTGTCCAAGATCCCCCTGGCGGTGCTCGCGCCCCTGCTGGGCACGACCGCGCAGTCGGTGCGCGCGCTCATCCCGATCTAAACGGAGGGAGAGAGATGCGCGAGGCGGCGGCGGCGGTGCTCTGCGGTCGCGCGCGCCTGCGGCGACGCCGGCGACCCCCCTCCCCTCCTGTCGTTGGCCCTTATATCACACACCCTTTCTCACGTATTGGAGAGCCAGACGCTGTAGTCTCGGCTGTGTTGTTAAAAAATGCTTTTGCCCCCCCCCCCTTCTCGGTTGGTGTGTTGGAGGAGCTGTCGACTCCTCGCCCGTCCCGCTTGGAGCCCTCGGCGTCGAGCGTCGGCGCAGCGCGCGCTGCACCTAAAACCCTCCACCCCTCCCCCGTCTCCTCCTCTCCCCACTCGCAAACCCGGGCGCGCGCGCATCTTACCGCTACAGCGCATTGCGTCTCCCGCAACCCTCCAGATTGATCACCCCACACCGCCGCGTTTTAAAAAGAGCAAAGGAGAGAGAGGAGCTGGAGAGAGGAGCACAACCCCCCCCCACACACGCCCCTCTCTTTCTCTTTGCGCCAGCAAAGCAGAAAGGCGCGCGCGCCTCCTGGGGCCCGCCCTCCCATGTTACTCTCCTACTGCTGCTTCGCGGTGCGTGGTCGGCTGCATTGGTCGTATCCCGCAATCCCGCGAGCGGGGGCTGTGTCGGGAAAGAGGCCGAGAGAGATAGGCCCCTTCTCTCTCCCTCTCCCTCCGCACCCCTCTCTCGCGCGCGCGCACGGGGCCTTTCTAGAAACGCCACAGGAGCTGCTCCACACACCAACCTCCTCCCCCGACCCTCCGTCCCATACCTCAACACACCACCACCACAACCCACAGCAGCCAGCTCACGAGCTCGACGACGACGCAACCGCCGCGCGCGCCGCCACCGCCGGCGCTGCCAGCGCGGCGCCCTCGCCGCCACCACCGCTCGCCGCCAAAAGCAACAACAACAACAACCCGCCGCTGCTCGTCACCGCGCGCTCGCACGCCACCCCGCCCGAGAGCCTCGCGGGCGCGGCGCCCCCGGCGGACATGGGCAACGCGGCCAGCAAGGGCGCCGCCGCGCGGAGGCGGCCCGGCGCCGCTGCCGCTGCTGCTTCGGCCGCGCCCGCCCCCACCGCCCTAGCCGCCGCTCCTCCTCCCGCCCTGACCCGCACCTGGTCGGGCTCCTCCTCGGTGGCCGGCGGTGCCTTCTTCGACGCGCTCGAGGACTTCTCCTCGGACGCCGACGGTGGCGGCGGCATCGCAGACGACGACAACGCGCGCGGCGACGCGCTCGGCGTCCTCGGCGGCGGCCCGAGCCCTCGAAACCCCCACCACCACCAGCACCACCACCAGCTCGGCAGCGCCGCGTGCGCCGCCGAGGCCTCGGGCCTGTCGCCCGCCGTCGTCGCCGCCCTGGAGGCCTACCAGAGCGGCGCCGTCTCGACGTGCAAGACCGTCGGCGCCCTGCTGGCGGCCCTGCACGCCGCGCGCGGCAGCAACGGCGGCGTCGCGGCGGCCGCGACCAACGGCGGCGGCGGCCCCAACCCAGCCTCGGCCCGCCCCGTGACGCCCGCTGTCCTCGACGCCGAGGCCGAGGCCGTGCTGCTGGCCGAGATCGAGCAGGCCGAGTACGAGCAGCGGCAGCAGGCCGCCGAGCAGCGGCAGGAGGAGGCCTCGGGCGCGTCTGCGGGGCACGCCGAGCGGCGCGCGGCGGCGCTGGCGGCGGCCGCCGCCGCCTGTCCCGTTGGCGACTCGGAGCGCGCCGAGGCGCTCGCGGACGCCATCGTCGCGCTGCCGCCCATCTATGCGTCGGTAGCGGAGGCGACGGCGGTGCAGGAGGCGGCGGCGACGAGGGCCAAACGGGCGGCGACGGAGGCAGCAGCAGAATCGGGCGGCGGGCTGGGGCAACCGCAGCAGCCGCGGCGGCAGCAGCAGCGGCAGATCGCGCCCATCCTCCGCTGGGTGCGCCTCCTGCGCAGCGTCCTGCGCGACTGGCGCGACTTTGCGCCCGAAAACCGCTGGCGCTGCGTGTCCACGGGCGCGCTGCAGCTGTGGTACAAGCCCCCCGCGGGTGGGGGGGCGCACGGGCACCCCCACCCGCCCCCCCAAACTGCCGCCGGAGCAGGCCGCCCGGCCTCTGCCGCCTCGTCGATCGCCGCGCCCACCGCCGCCTCGGGCGCCCGCGCCCCGGCCAGCCTGCGCGGCACCAACATCCACACCTTCAAGGCCGCCTGCGTCCTCGAGGAGCCCCTCGAGCGCATCGTCGCCCTCGCGGCAGAGTGCGACCTCGTCACCACCTGGAACACCGCCTTTACGGAGTTCAGCGCGCTGGGGTGGCTGTCGGCGCACGAGACCATCATCCGCACCAGCCTTTGGACGCCCTGGCCTTTAACCCCGCCCGAGATGGTGATGCACGCCGCCGGGTTTGACCTGCTGGACTCGCCCGAGGGGTGCGTGATCATCGCGATCGACCAACCGCCCACTCCTTTGATGACGGCGGTGGGGGGCGCAAGGCCGGGGCGGGGTCACCCCGCGCAAAAGGGGCAGCCAAAGCGCGACCGCCTGCGCACCTGCCCCTCGTGCTACCGATTCGAGCCCTTGCCTCCGCACCCGGTCACGGGGGCGCCCCGCACGCACGCGACGGTGATGATGCAGATCGACGCCGGAAGCGTGATCGTTCCCGAGGTGGTGCTGCGGTTCGTGCTGACGATGCTGGCGCCCACGGTGCACAGGCTGGTGCTCAAGACGCTGCGGAGGCTGTTTGGCGGGGGAGGGGGGGGCGCGACGACGGGCGGCGGCGGCGGGGGCGGCGGCGGCGCGACGGGCGGCGGGAGCGGGAGCGCGGCCGCCTTTGACGCGCCCCCCCAGCTCGCCCCCGCGCCCAGCGCCACGGGCGCCGCCCTCACCGCACAGCTTGTCGCGCGCATCGCCGCGCGGCCCGAGCTGTACGAGTCGATCCGGCGGCGCGCGGCGCGGCGCGTCAAGGGCATGGCCGAGGGGACGGTGCCGCTCGGCGAAGCAGGGGCGGCGCTGGCCGCGGGAGGGTTTGGCGGGGCGCCGGGCGGGGGGATGCTGACGGCCGCGGAGCTGGCGGCCGCGGCGTCGTCGTCGGGCGGCGGGGGCGGGCAGCTGCAGCAGCGGCAGCAGCACGTGCACGCGCACGCTTGAGGATGCCTCGCCAATGGAACGAAACGAACGAAAGAAGCGAAGAGATCGGATCGAAGTTGTTAAAAAGCAACTAATTTTCCCTACTTCACCGCCCGTCGCTCGCGCGCTCAACGGCCGCGCGCAGCCAAAAGCCCGCCGCCATCCCTTCCAGCCCGGGCAGGTCGGCCACGGCCACGCGCGCGGCGTCCGCCCTGTGCTTCCCTCCCCCCCTCGCCGCGCCCCGCCCCATCCTCCTCTCGCTCGGCACCGTCTTCGACGGCGCCCACGGCGTCGGCGGCGGCACGGCCGATGCTCCCTGCGGCTGCCCCGGAAGCCCTCCCTCCCGCTTCTCGGTGTTCCTTCTACTCCTCGTCTTTGCTTTCCTGTTCCATTCTCCTCTCTCCTCTTTCCTTCGAGCGCGGCGGCGCGACGACCGCCTGGCACGTCGCCGCACGCGGCGCGTAGGCGGCAGAGGGGCCGACGCGGCTGCGCGGCGGCGGCGGCAGCAGAGGCCTCGGGCAGCCATGTGCCGGCGGCCGAGGAAGCAGAAGAGGCGGCGGCGGCACCACAGCGCGCGTAGGCCGGCATCGCCTCGAGCGGCCGGCCGAGGCGCTCGGCCAGCATGCCGCGCCGAAGCCACCCGAGAGCGTCGAGCGGCGGCAGGGGCGCCTGCCGCCGCTGCCCGCCTGCCTTATCCTCCTGCTCCTCCTCACGCTCGACCCCCCAAGCCACGTGCGCCTGCAGGTCGGCCCAGAGGGCCATGATGAGCTCGTCGAGCCAGCGCGCACACAGGCGCTTGGCGGGGGGCTCCTGCTGTTTTTGCTGCCGCTGCTGCTGTTGTTGGGATTCAGAGGTGGCGGCGGGCTCGGCCGACAATGACGACAACGTCGGGGCCAGCAGCAGCGGGGCCACCACGGCCGCGCGCTCGTCGGCGGCGCCCTGGTCGGCGGCGGCCGAGGAGGCGCCGCCGCCGCCGAGGCCGAGGGGCAAGAGCGGCGCGACGGCGGCCTCGGCGCTCGCGGCGTCGGCGGGCTCGCCGAGCAGCTCCCCGCGGAGAGTCAAGAGGCGGTCCTGGTCGACCGTGCGCACGCCGCCACCAGAACCGCCTCCCCCGCCGCCGAGGCTGTGGGCGGGCTGGAGGAGGGAGGAGGACGACGAGGCCGGGCGGCGGTGCGCAGTGGCGGCGGCGGCGGCGGCAGAGGCGGAAGAGGGGGGGGTACCAGGCTGGGGGGCCAGGCGGGCCGCGCGCGCGAGCATCAGGCTGCCGTGGCGCTGGGCCTGAGGAGGAGGCTGGGGGCGCGCGGGCTCGGGCGCGGGAGCGGGGGCGGGAGCAGCGGGAGCAGAAGAGGGCTCGCTCTCGCGGCCCGTCTTGATCGTGGCGAGGGCCGCCGCCGCCGCTGCTGCCGCCGTGCCGCCTCCGCCGCCGCTCCCAGCCGTCACGCGGCGCGGGCTGCCCGGGATAGGCGAGCCGCCGCCGCTCCTTCCGCCGCCGCCACTGAGGCGCGCCTTGCGCCGCGCGTAAAAGTCCCCCGCACCCTTGGGCGAGGGGGAGGCGGCGGCGGCGGCGGCCCCAGACGACGACGACGGGCGGTCGGCCGGCGGCGCGGCGGCTGCGTCGGCGTTGTTGCCGTTGCCGTCCTTGCCTTGCTGTTGCTGCTGCTGCTCTTCTTGCCCCGCCGCCTGCGCCTGCGCCGCCGCCGTCGCGCGTCGCCGCCGCTGCTGCGCCGCCACGTGCACCGCCTCGTCGTGCATCAGAAAGACGCGCCCGCGCGCCGCCAAAAAGCCGTCCCACCCGAGGTCGGCGGCCGAGGCGCGCAGGACGCTGTACGCGCCCCCCCGTGCGGCGGCCGCCGCGCGCCCGGGGGCGGCGGGGCAAAAGGCCGAGCATCCGCCGGCGAGCGTGACGTCCGCGAGGCCCGCGCACAGCTCGGCGTCGAGGAGGTACGCCCCGGGCAGGGCCTCGAGGGCCTGGCTGGCGGCGGCGGACGAGCCCCCGGCGGAAGCGGCGGCAGCGGCGGCGGCGGCGGCCGCGGCGGCCGCGTCCGCGCCCCCCGCTCCCCCTTTGCCTCCTGCTCCCCCCGGCAGCAGCAGCCGCTGCGCCGCCGCGTGCGCGTCGGCGTCCGGGTCGTACGACCAGGCGCCCTGCCCCGCCGCGGCCGCGGGGGAGGGAACGGCGACGGTGCGGAGGCAGGGCGGGGGGGGCGCGCCCGAGTGGACAAAGAGGCAGAGGGCGTCCGAGGAGGAGCAGGAGGAGGAGGAGGGTCCAGTGCCGCCGCCAGAGGACGAGCTGGCCGCTGCCGCCGCCGCCGCCCAAGACGACAGCGAGGGCGGCGGCGGCGACGCGTTGAGCGTGGCGAGGGCGGCCCCGTGCGCGCCGCGCAGCGCCAGGGCGCGCGCGAGCACGAGCCAGGCGGGCCGCAGGCGCGCGCCGCCCTCGGCGCGCAGCGCGCGGCGCGCGAGGCGGACCGCGGCCTCGCTGCGGCGGCGCCGGCGCGCGGCGGCGGCCTCGGGCGCGAGGTGGAGGAGGCTCTCGGGCGCAACGGCTGCAGCCACGGCCGCCGCCGCCACCATCGCCGCCGCCGCCTCTGCGGCCGTCGGCGTCAGCAGCCGCTCGGCCGCCTCCAGCGCCCCAGTCACCGCCCCCTGCCCCCCTTCCTCCTCCTCGATCGCGCGCGCCGCCAGAGCCTCCTCGAGCGCCGCCGCCGCCGCCGCCGCCAGCAGCACGGCGTCTCCCGGGTCGCGCTCGAGCCCCTCGTCGAGCGCCCGCAGCGCGGCCGCCACGCTGTCGCGCCCGCCCCCTCCGACGCGCCGCAGCGCCGCGTGCGCGTACGCGGCCGCCGAGGGGCACAGCGGCGCGAGCTCGGCGAAAAAGGCGGCCGCGCGCCGCCAGCGCGCGCCCGTGCGGCGAAAGTGGTGCAGCACGCAGAGCAGCACGGGGTCGGCGCAGACGAGGGCGGCGGCGGCGTAGGGGTCGGCGAGCCACCCTCCCGACCACTCGTTGACGCGGTTGTTGTTGTTGTAGTTGTGGTTGTGGCTGCTGTTGTTGTTGGGGGTTTGTTGGGGGTTGCTGGCGCTCCTGTCCTCGGCGACCGCGCCGATGCCACCGCCACCAGCACCGCCAGCGACGACGGGCGCGGGCAGGGCCGCACGCGGCAGCGTGCCGTCGCGGTAGGCGGCGGCGATGCGCGCGAGCGCCGCGCGCTCCAGCCGGCCCGTCGGCGGGGGGGCCACGTGGAGCGCCGTAGCCCCCACCCCATCGCCCTCCTGCCCCTCCCCGACGCCCCGCCCGGCCGCCGCGCGCGTCGCCGGGTCGGCCAGCAGCACCCCCCTGCAAAAGGAGGCCACGGCCGCGTCGCGCCACATCGCGGCGGTGGGTGGTTCCGCGACGACGGCGCCCGTGGCCGCGTCAAAGGCCGCCGCCAGCACGCCCCCCGGCAAGGTCACCTCCACGCGCAGGTCGACGCGCCGCACGGGGTCGTAGAAGCAGTAGAGGCCGCGGTTCGTGGGGGTGGTGGGGGTGGAGACGCCTGGTCCAGCGGCAGCCGGGGCGGAAGGCTTCTGGGCCCCCACCCACCACCACCAGGACGAGGAGGAGGAGGAGGACGGTGGGGGCGGGTTGGTGGCGGCCTCGGTCGTCGTCGTTGTTGGCGCGGCGTCGAGGGCGGCCGAGGCGGACGCGGCGGCCTGGGCGACGTAGGCGGCCACCGCGGCGGCCGCGGACATGTCGCGGCCGGCGACGTAGTGGTAGAGGCCGTGGGAGGCCGCGGTCGGGGAAGCCACGCGCTGGAGCCAGCACAGGTCGGGCGGGCCCAGCGACGACGAACATGGCGAAGAGGCTCTACCGCCCGCCGCCGCCGCCGCTGCCGCGCGCAAGCTGGCGTCGCGCGCGTCGAGCGCCTCGCCCGCCCGCCGCTCGACGCGCATGTGCCAGCCCGGGACGGGCTGCTCCATCGTTGTTGTTGGTGGTGTTGTTCGGAAAGGGAGTCTTCTTGATCGCGACTGGGCGCGCGGGGAGAGGGAAGCGTTTCGACGAAGGGGGGGTTGGTTGGGGTCGGTGATCGCGTCGTCGTTCGTTGATGGGAGTTTCGCGGGTCGCGCAGGTTACGCGCAGGGGGGGTGCAGACCGACAGTGGTGGCGTCGTTGGAGGACAAGCGTGCCCGTGTTGAGCGGCGGAAGAAGGGCGAAAGGCCGGTTGTCGGCTTTGCCGCCGCTGCTCGGCTCGCCGGCGGAGCGCTCTTCTCCGCCCCCCTCCCTCCTGACGCGACGAGAACAACCGCCCGGATGACGATGATGACGACGGCGCTGTTTTTACAACGGGTTGCTGGTTTGCTGATAGTGGCACATGTTTTGGGAGGCGAGAGCTCGTGAGGGAGCGCGCGAATGGGCGGAGTTGGGGGCGGGAAGGCAACGAAAAGCGGGAGAAAAACAAACACAACAAACGGAGCGCGCGCGGCGGCGCCAAGACACGGCGGCGGCGGGCGCGGCCGTTGAAGCTCGAATCGGTAGGGGTACAAAACAAAAGAACGCCCTCTCTCCCTCAGCGCGCGCTGTCGCTGCGGCGCCCGGGCGAGGAGGAGGGCGACGATCCCTCGGCGCGCCACCAAGCAAACTCATCGTCGTTGGCGCTGGCGTCGGCATCGGCGGCGTCGGCGGCGGCAGAGGGCGGAGGCACCATCCTGAACGCGCGCGCGAGGGCGCGGTCCGGGCCCTGCTGCTGCTTCAGCTGCTGCTGCTGCTTCTGCAGGGGGGTCGGCTTGGACATGCCCGCCGTCCCGCGGCCGGCGCGCACGGCGCCGCGCACGGAGGCCACGACCGCGTCGAGAAGGGGGTCGGCGGCGGCATCGACAACCGGCGGGGCCGCCTCGGGGGCGCCGCCGCCCGCCACGCCCACCGCCTCGACAAAGGCGCGCGTGGGCGCGTCGAACCGGAGGGCGTGCGTGGCCGTGAAGAGGCGGAAGGACGCGCGGGTCGCGTGCGGGTCGAGCGCGGCCGGGTCGGGCGCGGACACGGCGGCGGAGAACGCGGCAGCGACGGACGGGAACAAGACCTGCTGCTGCTGCTTCCTCGGCTGAAGCGGCGGCAGCAACGGCGGCGTCGCCGCCTTCTCCCGCGCGCCCCCCGCACCTGCACGGCGCGGGAGGATCGGCGTCACGTCCATCAGCGCGCGCCCGTCGTCGCGGCGGAAGCGGCAGCGCGCGTGCGGCGTGCGCAGCTCGAACCAGGGCGCCCCAGCGGCCGCGGCCGCCGGGTCGGTGCGGTACAAGTCGTGCGCCGACAGCGCCTTGGCCACGGCGGCGGCCTCGGCGACGGTGGCAAAGCAAAAGGGGTCGGCGTTGTCGTTGATGGGGGCGACGGCGGCCGCGGTGGCAGGAGCTGAGAACCCTCCGGCACCACCACCACCACCACCACCACCACCAGCGCCGCCGCACGGCACGGTGTCGAGCAGCGCGCGGCTGCGGCGGTCGAAGCGGCACGCGACAAAGGCGGCGGCCGGCAGGGACGACGCGCCCGCGGCGGCGGCGGCGAGCACGAGCGCCTCGCCCCCCGCCTCCTCGGGCGCGAGGGCGACGAGGCGGAACGAGGCGCCCGTGGCGTGGGGGTCGGCCGCCGCGACGTCGTCGTCCGAGAGCAGGCGCGCGGCGGCGGATGCGGCCTCGGCCGAAGCAAAGACCAGCGGGGGTGGGGGGCGGCGGCGGCTGGGAGGGGGGCGCGGGGGGAGGGCGGCGGACGCAGAGGAGGAGGAGGAGGAAAGCGACGGAGGCGCGGTCTCGCCCGCGAGCGAGGCCCCGCGCCCGCGCGGCACGACCTCGAGCAGCTGCCGCGTCGCGCGGTCGAACCGGCACACGGCCCCGCCCCGCGTGTACACGCGGAACGAGGCGCGCGTGGCGTGGCCCGGGTCGAGCACGCTCTCGATCTGGTCGTCCGAGGCGAGGCGCGCGACCAGCACGGCGCCGCGCACCGACCAGGGGCTGGCGGCGCCGGCGGCGAGGGCGCGGGCCGACAGGCCGGTGTTGGTGGTGTCGTTGTTGTTGTTGTCGGCGGACGACGAAGAGGAGGAGGAAGCCGCCTGCGGGTGCTCGTCGCAGGCAAAGTACGCGGCGCCGGGCGGCGGGGGCGCGGCCAGCGACCAGTCCCAGCCGGGCACGGACGCCTCGACGGCGGCCGCGTGCCCGGGCGCCAGCTCGTCGCGGCGGCGCAGCGCGCAGAGCTCGCGCGCCCAGCGGCCGACGGGGCGCTGCGGCTGCGGCTGCGGTTGGTCGCTGTCGCCGCTGTCGCCGACAACCGACGGCCAAGACTCCCAGTAGGCCGGCAGGCGCCCGCGCGCGAGCGCAAAGCCCCGCAGCGCGGCCAGGTGGTCGGCGAAGAGGCCGCCGCCGTCGCTCGAGTCGCTGCTGTCGTCGCCGCCGTCGTGCTTGGCCGCCGCCGCCGCCGCCGCCGCCGCCGCGCGCGACAGGGCGCGCTCGACCGCCTCGATCGCCGCCGCGTCGGCCTGCGCGCGGTGCGCGGCGGCCAGCGCCTGAGCCAGAGACGTCGCGGCGACAAAGGCCGGGGCGGGCGGGGAGGAAGGGGGAGCAGCGGCTGGGCCCGCGGTTGTCAGGGACGCGGCGCCGTCCTGCTGCGCACGGCCGACGAGCTCGAGCAGCGCGGCCAGCGAGAGGTCGGCTGCTGCGATGGCGGCGGCGGGGGCGATCGTGACGGCGCAGGCCGCGCCGCTGAGGACGCGCCCGCCGGCGTCCAGGACCTCGGCCTGCGCGACGGCGGCGCCGCGCGCCTGCAGGGGCAGGGCCATGGAGCAGTGAGGGCCCGAAGCAGCGCTGCTCTCCTCGCCGGCTGTGGCGTTGCTCGGGCTGCGGCGGCGGCGCTGCGGCTGACCAAAGGCGACGACGGCGATGACAGTTGCGAGCGCGGCGGCGGCGACGGCGACGGCGGCGACGGCGGCCTCGGCCTGCGCCGCGGCAGAGGAGGAGGAATTGGCAAAGAGGCCCTGAGGGAGCGGCGCGGCGAGGCTGGCCAGCGTGAAGCGCGCGTAGGCGAGCAGCTGGCGCGCGAGCGCGAGCAGCGACGCGAGGAAGGAGGGGGAGGACGAGGGGGAGGAGGACGAGGGGGCGTCGGCGGCGTCGGTGGTGGCGGCGGCGGGGGACGGCGACTGGGGCTGCTGCTGCTGCTGCTGCTGCTGCTGCTGGCGCTGGAAGCGCGCCGAGGGCAGGTCGATCGTGGGGTCGCACGTGCGCCTCAGCAGGCCGCTGAGCGCGCCCGCCGCGGCGCGGATGCCGCCGCGCTTGGACGACGACGCCGACGACGCCGACGACGGGGCGACGGTGGCGACGGCGGGCTCTTGCGGCGGCGGGGCCGGCTGGGCGGCGCGCGCGGCCGATGGGCTCATGAGGGAGGCGGCGGCCTGTTTTGGTGTTGTTGGTGGTGGTGGGGGCAGTCGATCGGTGCGATTGGGGATGAGAGGGGCGGACGGATGAAGCCAAAAAAGTTTGGTTTTCTTCCGAGACGCCTCGGGGCCTCGTTCCCAGTCCCACAAACTCACCATCGCGCAGCCGATCGTCACGGTCGCCAGAAGCGCCGACGCCGCCTTCGGGACGCCCGGCGCGCGGGCGGACGAGGCGTGCGGCGATTGAGGAGGGGCGGTCGAGGAGGAGGAGGAGGAGGAGGAGCCAGAGCGCCCTTCCCCTGCCCCCCCCCGCGCGGACGACAGCGCCTTGCTGCCGAGCGGGGAGGCCAGCGCAAGGCGGCGTCCAGCCGACGGCCGCGGCACAGGTCGTCCAAGCGCGCGGCCGGCGGCGGCGCGTGGGAGAAGCATGGCGGGCGAGACGAGGGGCGTTGTTGATGCTGCTGATGTTTTTTTTCCTGTTGTGCTTGCGCGCGCGCGCACGGTAGTCGAACGAGGCGGGGTTCGAGAGAAAACCGAGCACGTGACTGGGCGCGCGAGTCGGATAAGAAGCGGTTGATGGTGAAGCGGCGGGGCATGAGGTCTCCGCGGGGGCGCTTTTAGGGCGGGTGCGAGGCGACGCCGCTTCGGCGGCCTCGCCGACGTTCAAAATCCGACAGCCCCGCCTGCCCTCAGACTCCAAAAACCTCTCTCGCCATCCACATCAATCACCACACCCCCCCGCGCTCCCACTCCCCGACGTCCCCCGTCGGCTGCGCGGCCGACTCGTACGCTGCGTCCAGGTCCAGGAGCTCGTCCTCCCGCAGCTCGAACGCAAACGCCCGCCGCAGGTCGCCGACGTGGCTTGCGTTGCGCGCCCCGACGACCACGGCCGCCACGCTCTCCTGCTGCAGCGCCCAGCGCAGCGCCACGCTCGAGGCAGACGCGCCATGCTTTTTGCCGAGGCGCGACAGCACCTCGAGCTGCTCCTGCAGCCGGTCCCACCCGCCCGCGGCGGACACCACGCGGCCGTACTCGAGCTTGGCGTCCGTGTCGAGGCGGGCGGCCGAGGCGGGCACGCCCAAAAAACGGTCCTGCAAAAAACCGCCCAGCAGGCACCCGCGCGCCAGCAAGGCCACCCTGCGCTCGGCGCACAGGGCCGAGAGGCCGCGCTGGGAGACGGCGCGCCGGTCCATGACGGACAGCGGGACGAGGTTGGTCGCGACGTCGACGCCCGAGTCGAGGGCGCGCAGGAGGCGCGCGGCCGAAAAGCCGACGACGCCGACCCCCTTCACCAGCCCCCCGCGCCGCACGCGCAGGTCCTGCAGGGCCAGGAGGGCGTCGAGCCACAGGGGGGTGTTTGAGGATGAGCCGGCCAACTCGTGCGCGCCGCCGCCTTTCCGGCGCCCGAAGAGCCCCTTTCCGGCGCCCCCGCCGCCCGCCGCCGCCGACAGGGCCCCCCCCCGCCCGGGCGCGTCCCCCCCTCGCCACGCCAGCTGCACGTGGTCGAGCGACGCCACGCCCAGCCGCGCGCACGCCGCCCGCACGCGCAGCTCCAGGGCCGCGGGCCGCACGTCCGCGCGCGTGAGCTGCCCGCTCCCGCCCGACCCTCCCCGCCCGTCGAGCGCGAGCGTGGCGATGATTTTCGCCGCCCCGGGCGCCGCCGCCTTCGGCTCGAGCCTCAAAAATTGGCCCAGCAGCGTCTCCGCGCCCCCGAACGCGTCCGAGGTCTCAAACGAGGTGACCCCGGCGCGCCAGAAGCGCGAGAGGTCGGCGATGGCCTCCCCCCCGCGCGTGCGGTCGGACGGGTTGCTTGCGGCGTTGGCGTTGGTGTTGCCGTTGTCGTTGCCGTCGGCAGAGAGGAGGAGCGAGCCGCGGGGCGGGGGCGTGCCGCGGTGCCGGCCGTCGAGCTGCCGCGTGCCGCGCACGACGGCCGACAGGCCGCGGAGGGCCGGCGCGCGCGGGATGCTGGCGGCGCGCGGGATGCGCGGGAGGGGCGGGGAGGGGTGGCGGGTAGGCGAAGGAGTTTGGAGGGCCGAGGCGGCCGCGGCGAGCGGATCAAACAAAGCCCCTTCGCCGGCTTCGGACGAGGAGGCCGCGAGGGCGGCGGCGGCCGGGGAGGACGACGCGGCGGCGGCAGCGGTCGCCGCCGCCGTCGTCACTCCCGTCAGGAGCGCCGCGCGGCGGGTGATGATCCTCGTCGGTTGGGGTTCTGGGTGAGGCGGCGGGGGTGATGGTGATGCTGGTGGTTCATTGTTGCTGCTGGTGGCGCAGCACGGGCCGAGGAGGAGGGGGCGGCGGAGGACGGGGGCTGCTGGTGTCGGGGGGGGATGTCTCCTCGAGCCCGCCGCTGCGGTCGCCGCTGCTCCGCCTCCTCCTCTCCTGCGCGTGGGGTGGTTTTGGAGGCTGGTGCTTGCTGCTTGGGCGGCGTGCATGGTTGATATTGGGTTTTTGTGTGCGTGTGTGCGTTGCGGCGGGCCCCACCTCTTTCGAGCGCGCCGGCGTCGGCGGCGGCGTCGGCGGCGGTCGGTCGGGCGGGCGGGCGGGCGGCGTCGGGGCGGGCGGAGCGCTCCGCCACCACGAATCGCGCCCGACCGCCCTCGAAAACAAAACGCTCGCCCCGTGCGTGCTTCTTTCCCTCTCGACCTCTCGCAACCGCTCGCGCCAATTACTGTCTTCTTCCCACTCTCGACTCTCGCATCCGACAAGCGCAAAGCAGCAGCCACTCTCCACCAAGAGAGCGCGCGCGCAGAGACAGAGCAAAAAGAAGCAGCACCCCCACCACCAGCCCTCGCAACCCCCTTCAGCGAATCGTCGACAACAACGACGATGCACTCGTCGACCATGCGCGCGCAGGCCCCCGCGCGCGCGCGCCTCTCCGCCGCCGCGCGCCCGGCCCTCCCCTCCCGCGCGCGCGCGGGGGGGAACAAGCCCGCCGCGCCCAAGCCCCGCCACCGCCTCGCCGCCGCCCCCACGACCACGACCCCGGCCACGACCGCCGCCCCGCCGTCCGACGCCGCCGCGGCCGCCGCCGCCGCCTTTGACGCCCTCCTGCGCGACCAGCAGGCCGGCGACGACAAGGCCGCAAACACGACCACCACCACCACCACCACATCCACCACCACTCCCAACGAGTCGTTCAAGGACGCCGCCTACTTTGCCAGCCCCGAGCGCCCCGGGTGGTTCAAGGCCTGGTGGCCTGTGGCCGCCTTGGAGAACCTCGACCCGACCCGCCCCAACGAGCTCGAGCTGATGGGCGAGCGCCTCGTCGCCTGGCAGCGCGCCGACGGCTCGTGGACGGTGCAGGCGGACCGCTGCCCCCACCGCCTCGCGCCCCTGAGCGACGGGTTTATTTCGAAGGACAAGAGCGCGATCGTGTGCGGCTACCACGGGTACGGCTTTTGTGGCAAAACCGGGGGCTGCACGCGCGTGCCCGCGGCCGCGGGCGGGGTGGGCTCGCCCGCGGAGCAGCGCGCCGTGGCCAGCCGCCGCGCCGTGCTGCGCACGCTGCCCGTGCGCGAGGAGGCCGGGATCCTCTTCGCGTGGCCCGACCCGTACTCGGCCGACGCGTTTGCTGACGCCGACGCCGCGCCCGGCCCGCCCGTCCCCGAGGAGCTGAGGGGCGAGAAGTTTGCGCCGCTGAAAGGGCGGTGGTTTGAGCGCGAGCTGCCGCACGGCATCGACTTTTTCCACGAGAACGTGCTGGACCCGCAGGTGAGTTTTTTTGTGTTTTTTTTGAGGGGGCGGGGGTCATTGGCGGGACGAGAGAGAGGCGCCGACGCTGGACAACCAACCAACCAACCGTGTGTGTTGTTTTCGAGGGGGGGCGGGGGTCGGTTGGCGCGGGACGGGGGAGAGAAAGAGAGGAGCCGCCGCTGATAACAACCAACGACCAACCAAACAACCCCAACCCCAACAACAACAACAAAAAACAACAGCACGCCCCCGTCGCCCACAGCGGCGTCGCCGGCTTTGACGCCAACAAGGCAGACCGCCTGCAGGTGCGCCTCGTCGCGCCGCCCTCCTCTGAGGACGCCGCCACCAGCGACAGCAGCAGCATCAGCGGCGGCGCCATCACCGCGCGCGGCTTCACGCTCGAGACCAAGATGGAGGAGCCCGGGCGCCGCGGCTCCTTCATCCACTTCCACGCCCCGTCCCTCGTGCGCTACGAGCCGGCGCCCCTCGACGACGAGGAGGCCGCCGCCGCTGCCAAGGCCGCCGCCGAGGCCGCCGCCGCCCGCGGCGAGAAGGCCGAGGCCAGGCCGGGGGACCCCGCCGGCAAGCTGCTCACGCACCTCATCTTCTACGCCTCGCCCATCCGCCCGGGGTGGTCCAAGCTCATCGGCACGTCGTTCATCATCGACGCGGCGACGGGGGAGCCCAGCAAGGCCGCGAGCATTTTCACCACGGCTTTGCCGACGTGGCTGCGCCACGTGCTCGGTCACGAGTTCATGGCGGGCGACCTCTTCATCCTCTCGCGCGCCTCGTCCGCCTACGCGGCCGAGGGGCGGCGCTGGCGGTCGTCCTACTGGCTGCCGACGTCGGCGGACGCCGGGGTGGTCGCCCTGCGGCGGTGGATGGAGACGTTTGGCGGGGGCAGCGACGTGCCGGTGCTTCCCGCATCGGCGGCGGGCGCGGGGGTGCTGGTGGCGGCGCCGGCTGAGGTTGGCGGCAGCAACAACAACTTTGCGCTGCCGGGCCTGCTGACCCCGTCCGAGGCGGCGGTGGCGGCGTCGACGCGCGAGCAGATCCTCTCGCGCTACGAGCAGCACACCAAGACGTGCGCCGCGTGCCGCAACGCGCTCGAGGCGACCCGCGCCGTCGCGCGACGCTCGGCGTGCCTCGCGGCCGCGGCCGCCGCCGCGGCCGTCCTCATCGCGGCGGCCGCCGCGCAGCACGCCGCCGTGCTGACGGCGGCGGCGTCCAAGGCCGCGGCCGCGGCCTCGAGCGGCTGGGCCGACGGCGCCGCCGCCGCCCTCGTCGGCGCCACCTCGGGCGCGGGCGGGCCCATGGCCGTCGTCGCGTTTTTGATGGCGGCAGCGGCCGCGTGCTGGCTCGTGCGGTCCGGCGCCGTGCGGCTGGAGAAGGCGTTCATCAACCTGCCGTTCGACCGCGCGAGCAAGGCGTTCCTGTGAGAATGGTGGATGCGAGTCTGTGTTTGCTTCTTCTTTTCTGATAGACAGTTGCTGCACAAGCCACCCACCCTCCCACACACACACACGCCATGCTTTCTGTGCAAAAAAAACCGACAACGCCTAATGCTCATCATCCCGGCGGCGCCAGCTCCTCGATCGGCCTCGGCGGCCCGCGCGCCCGCGGGCCGATAACCCTCCGCCCCCCCTCCCCGGCGCCCGCGTCGCCCGGCCTGTCCACCCCGCCAGCCGCCGCCTTGAACTCGCCGCCAACTCCGCACCCGCCACCAGCGCCGCCGCCGCCGCCGCTCCCAGGCGCCGCCACCAGCCCCCTCAGCTCGCGCGCCTCGCGCAGCATGCGCACGCAGTCGCGCGCGGTCGACCCGACGATGTCCTCGGCCGGGAACCAGTCGTAGGGGTTCTCGAGCTGCGCGCCCACCTCGTCGGCGCCCAGGAAGAGCAGGTTGATGAAGAAGTAGATGATCAGCACGATCGCGGCCGTGAAGACCGCCTCGTCGCGCTGGTGGGGCGGGGCGGCGGCGGCGGCGGCCCCGCCCGCGCCCGCGCCCGCGCCCGCGCCCGCCTTGTCGACCACCTGAGCGGCCCCCAGGGACGACAGCGGGAGCATGAGCAGGAAGACCTCGACAAAGCCCGTGGAGAGGAGCGTGAGGGAGTAGGGCATGGCCTGGTTGCGGATGGTCGTGCAGACGCCCTGCGCCGACACCCCGCGCTGCAGCGCGGCCTCGGCCGTCAGCAGCACGGGCGGCTCGAACCCGGCCGCCGCGACCAGCTGCACGAGCTTGAGCGACGCAAACTGCCGCCCCTTGCGCGCGCGGCCGTAGGCGGCGAGCTCGTCTGCGTGGAGCCACGCCGCGCCCGCGGGCAGGATCTTCTTGTGGCCCAGGCACACCTGGAGGACCGAGTAGTGCCACACGACGGCCCACCGCACGACATCGGCGACCATGGCGTCACGGTCGCCGGCAGCGTGTGCGGCGGCGTGTGCGTGTGCGGCGGCGGCGCCCCCCGCAACGGGGCGGCAGTAGGCCTCGAAGCGCTGGCAGAGGGCCAGGGCGGCGGAGCCCACCTGCGAGAACGACTGGCGCGCGAGGAACCAGCGGTCGTAGACGCGGTTGAGCCGGAGGGCCAGGAGCAGGGACACCGAGAACATGAGGTAGCGCGTCAGCGGGTCGAGGCTGCGCACGATGTCGGCGTTGAGGTCGGGCAGCAGCGCGCGCTGCGTGCGCGCGCGCACGACGTGGTCGGCGGCGATCAGGGCCGCGAGCGCCATGTTGAGCGCCAGTGGGGGCCACACGCGGCGGAACACGTGCGCGGGCCACCCCACGTAGAAGGCGAGGGCGTGGACGAAGCGCCAGCGGGACCGCAGGGCGCGCCACTTCGGCGGGAGCGTCTTGACCGTGATGGTGTCGGGGCGCGCGGCGGCGGCGCGCAGGCGGGCCAGGAACGGCGGCGGCGGGGCCGGCGCGGCGGCGGCGGCGGGCCCGGCGGGTTTTTCGGTCGAACGCGGCGTTCTCGGCGGCGGCGGTCGTGCTGCTGCTGCCGCCGCTAGTGCTGTTGGCTCGCCGCCGCCGGTGCAGCTCGTCATCGCGGCCTCGGTATCGTCGCCATCGAGGGGACTGCGCGGCGGCATCGGTGTCGGACGAGGAGGAGGAGGAGGAGGAGGGGGGGGAGCGGAGGAGAGAGCGGAAGAGGAGGGGGCGGATGGATTGAAGCGGATTGGTGTGGAGAGAGAGGGGCGGTACCGCGCATCGGTCCCCGTCCCACCACCGCGGTCGCGCCTTCTAAAAACGGAAGGACCAAAACCCCGCGTGCCCGTCGCCGCCGGTTGGGCGGCCCAACCGGCGCCGACCGCCGCGGCGCGGCGGGCGCCCAACGACGGCGCCTGTCGCGGCGCGTCATATATCTCTCCCCCGAATCGCGCCCCCGAATGCATCACACAAACACACACTTGGCAGGACACATTCATCCGCTTCTCCCACTCGAGCTCTCGCTCCCCCTCGCTTCGAAACCAAACGGAGAGGACGATCCTCTCTAGTTAAAAAACCCCTTTCTTCTCTCTCTCTTTTTTCTCCCGATCCCGATGGCCAAGGCGCCCGCCCCGGCTGCGCCGGCGGCCGCCGGCCTTGTCGTCATGCTCGCCATGATCGCCGTGGCGGCCGCGCAGAATTCCGGCATGGCCAACATGGCCGGGGACAACGGCGCAATGGCGATGGCGGCGGCGACGGCGGCGGCCGCCGCCGCGCCCGAGCCGATGCCGCCGCCGACGCTGCGCCCTGCCACGCCCATGGCAGCGGAGGGGATGGCGGCGGCGGTGGTCATGGATGACACCCCCATGGAGGGGGCCGTTGCCATGGTCATGGCAACGGCCCCCTCCATGGCCAAGCCGGCGGCGGACATGGCTCCGAAGATGCCGGCGATGACTGCGATGCCCGCGCCGCCGCCGCAAGAAGAGGCGGGGATGGCGATGGGCGCCGGCGCTTCAGCGGCCGAGCCCAAGGCCGCCGCCGCCGCCGCCGCCGCCGCCGCCGCGCTGCCGCTCCCCGGCGCCCTCACCGCCATGCCCGCAGACGAGAGTACGATGGGCGCGATGGGCGCGACGACTGCGGACCCGACGATGCGCGCCCCCCCCAAGACCAACGCGACGGCGAGGACGACGACCAACAAGCGGGCCAAGAGGCCCGCCGTCTCGTGCCCGGACCTGCCCCCCGTGCCCCGCGGCACCCGCCGCTTTGCCCTGTCGGCCGCGCCCGCGCGCGGCCCTTTGGCCGCCACGCAGTCCCTCGCGTATAACAACACGGGCGTGGGCCCGCTCATCCGCGTCCGCCGGGGCGACACGGTCCAGGTCGACGTCACCAACGACGGCGTCGCGGCGGGCACGTCGGTCCACTGGCACGGCCTCGACCTGCCCGGCGCCGCGTGGGCCGACGGCGTGCAGGGCGTCTCGCAGCGGCCCATCCCAGACGGCGCGACCTTCTCCTACCGCTTCGTGGCCGAGCCCGCGGGCACCTTTTGGTACCACTCGCACACGGGCGGGCAGTTTGCGGACGGCCTCCGCGGCCCGCTGATCGTCGACGAGGACGACGACGACGGGGGCAGCAGCGACCCCCACGCGTCGCTCTACGACGAGGACCTCGACGCGCACGTGCTGATGCTGGCCGACGTGTTCCAGAGCACGGCCGAGGAGCAGCTCGCGGAGCTGCAGGCGGGCGGCATGGGCGGCGCCGCCGAGGCGGCCGGGGTCGGCGCGGCCGAGTCGATGATGGGCATGCCCGCCAAGCCCGAGGCGCCCTCGGGCAAGATGGCGGCGCTGTGCGACCCGGAGGTGCTCAACCAGGACATCAGCGACGCGCCGTGGTACGGCGTGCAGGTCAACGGGCAGGGCGTGATCGCGGGCGCTGGTGGTGGTGCTGCTGGTGCTGCTGCTGCTGCTGATGCTGCCGTCGGGCGCATGCTGCTGATGGCAGGAGGCGGCAACGCGACAGCGACGATGGCGACAACCAACACCACCACCAAAACCACGAAAACGACGACGGGCGCCCCGCACGTCATCACGGTCGAGCGCGGCAAGCGCTACCGCCTGCGCCTGATCGCAGGCGTGTCGTCGTGGGCCCTCAAGCTCAACTTCACGGGAGGGCACGCCTTTGACGTGATCGCCCTCGACGGTCGCCCCATCGAGCCCAAGCGGGCGCGCGCGCTGATCCTCACGCCGGGAGAGCGCGCCGACGTCGTGCTGAAGGCCGACAGGCCCGTGGCCAACTACTGGGTGGACGTCTCGACGCTCGACGGCCGCAACAGCCCCTTCATCCTTCACTACAGGGGCGCGCCCGACCCGCTCGGGCCCCGGGGCGAGGCCTTCCTGCGCACGATGCGCCTCGCTCTGCCCGAAGGGTGCAGGTCGGCCCTCGGCGGGCAGCCTGGGCTGCTTGACCTCAAAAACGCGACGGGGCTCGTCGCGGCCGCGGGCGCGGGCGTCGCCGCCCCCCCAGCCGGGCCCGCGGACAAGGCGTTCACGATCTACCTGGCCGACGCATCCAGCAGCGTGCCCCCGCCCTCGTTCCTCGAGCACATCAAGCAGGGCGGCAACAACATCAGCAACATCCACGGCTTCACGCTGCACGACGGCAACGTCCCGGCCAAGGGGCCCGCGTGCCCTCCCGTGCCGGCCGCGGGCGGCGGCGGCGGCGGTGGCAACGCGCCGTCGCCCTCCTCCAAGTACTGCTGGTCGCTCAACTGGAACGTTTACGAGCCCCCCGCCGCGGGCGTGCCCCTCATCCTCGGCTCCCCGGACCCCTCGCGCCCGCGGCCCCGCACCTACGTGATCGACGTCGACCAGGGCGACGTGGTCGACCTCGTGCTGGTCAACCCGTCGCTAATGGTGCACCCGATGCACCTGCACGGGCAGGGCTTCCACGTCCTCGGCACGGGGAACGGCCTGGTCGTCGACGGCGAGGACCGGCTCTTGCCCTCCAAGGCGCGGCTCAACCTGCGCAACCCGCCCGTGCGCGACACGGTGCCGGTCGCCCAGGCGGCGCCCGCCACCCCGGCCGGGGACGGCGAGACCGAGCTCGACCCGTCTTCCTACGGGTACGCCGTCGTGCGCTTCAAGGCCGACAACCCGGGCCCTTGGGCCTTCCATTGCCACATCGAGCTTCACGCGGGGTCGGGCATGTTCTTGGCCTTCTCCGTCCGCCCCAAAGGCGGGAGGGCGTCGAAGAACGCAAAGGCGCTCGCCGCCGCCGACGCGTCTTCTTCTTCTTCGCCGCCCTGGTTCGTTCCGGGCAACCTCGACTGTGACGCCGACTACGTGCGCGTGGAGGACGCGGAGATGGAGCCGTCTACGGCACCCGCTGCGCCATCGGCGTCTTCGTCTTCGTCGTCGTCTGCTTCTTCTTCTGCCGCTCGCCGGGTGGGAGCAGCAGCCGCGGCGCTTGCGGCGGCCGCCGCCATGCTTGGGCTGTGATCATCATCATCGCCTTATGTTTTTTTTCCACTTCATCTCACCTCGCCTCGCCTCGCCTCGGCTGCGCCCCCCTTTCCCTCATCGGTCTGATGTGAGCGCCCCCCGCCGCGCATGTCTGTCTTCTTCTGCCCATGACGCCCCCCACCCCACCCCCTCCCCGCCCGTGTGTCTCTGCTTGCCTTGGCGCGCTCCGAACCCCTCTCTGCCGAGAGCCATGCGCGCGCGCGCCCTGCGCTTCTTTCATTTATCCCCCCCCCCCCCCCCCCCCGCGCGCCTCCTCTATATGTTTCCAGTCTGAAAAAAAATACAGCGCACATGATGTTACAGATGTTACAACACACCTTGAACATGCAGCGCGCATCATATCAGCCCGACCCTCCACCCGCTGCCGCCTTCTTGCTGCCACTGGCGATGCGCGCAGCCGCGGCCGTCGAGACCGACGCCACGCCCGCGACCGCCCTGCGCCTCACTCCCCCAGCCACCTTGCCCCCCGCCAAAGCCCCGCTCGGGTACCCGTCCGGGTAAAACTGCGGCTGGCACAGCACCTCGACCGACCAAAAGGCCTCGTCCCCCGCGTTGGGCCCATAAACCCCCCCGACCGTCGCATAGGCCGTGGCGTCGATGGCGCTCTGCGTTATCCCAGGAATCCAGGGGTCGAACGTGGCGGTGCCGTCGGGCTGAACGTCTACGAGCGTGCCCACGGCCGTCTGAAACACGGCGTAGTCCTCGCCCCCGGGGCAGGTGACGTCCATGCGCAGCTCGCTGAGCTCGTTGAGGTACTCGCAGTGCGAGAGGCCGTCAGCGTTTGCCGGCGCGCACGTGACGGCGCCGTCGTCCGCAGTGGTGAGGACAAAGGTCGCCGCGCTCTTTTGCCACTCGAGGTCGTCGCCCGTGACGAACCCGCAGTTCTTGTCGAGCGTGCTGCAGCTGGGGCCGCTGCTGCCCTTCTTGCGGCGCCTGTGCTTGCCGCCGTGCGCCGAGGCGGGCGCCGCGAGCAGGAGGAGGAGCAGCAGCGGCACCGCCCACAGGGCAAGGGCGGCGGCGGCTGGTGTGTGGCGGGCGGCCATTGGTTTGTTTGTGTTAGAAAAGGGCAGGGGGCGCCCCGCGCCGGCTGCGCAAAGGTCGAGAGTTCGAGCAGCCTCTGGCCCGTGCGCACGCGCCGCGCGCTGAATGCGGCCGGAGCGCGGCGGGAATGGGGTAGAGGGGCGTTGGGCCGAAGCGAATAGCCGACGGCTTTCGACTTCCAGTCCCCTTTTTTTCGGCGCAAGTGTTTGTGGCGCAACTCGAGCAATAGTGCGCAAGTGGAGGAAGACAGTATACTCGGTGCGTTGGGAGATAGAGCGCGGTGTGTGTTGTGGGATGATGACTTGGCGCAGCGTGTGCCGGCAAAAGCATGTCACTTCCCCCCGTCGAGGCCTCGCCGCCGCCGCCTCTCGGCGCGAGGCTCGCCCCCCCCCCCCCCCCCCCATCCTTGCCCGCGCCACCAAACAAAGCTCGCATGATACGCGGCGGTATTAAATAGTATTTTGATCGCTAGCATGTCCCACGACGATTAACGTGCGCTCCATCCAAATCCATCCCTCTAGCCGGACGCCGCCTTCCTCGCCCCGACCTTGCGCTTGGCGGCCACTGCAACCTTGCCGCCGTCTAGGGGCGCGTCGTTCGGGATGCCCTTGACGCAGTAGACGCTGATGATCCAGCTGGACGACGTCCCCGGGTCGGGCAGCACGGGCTGCGGCACGGTGCAGTAGACCGCCTCGTAGTAGAGGTTTTGCGAGACGACGACGCGCGGGTTCAAGACTTCGGTGCCGTCGTTCGGGTCCTGCTCCAAAGGCGCGCAGGTGGACTGAATCGCCGTGTAGTCGCTGCTCGGGCAAAACGTCTGCAGGGACAGGACGCCCGAGTCCGGGTTGTACGCGCAGTCGGTGTCCGGGTCGCAAGAGACGGAGCCGTCGTCCGCGGCCGTGAGCGTGAAGCGCGCCTCGAAAAAGCCCGCGGAGATGTCGCCGCTGCCCCCACCGCCGCCGTCGGTGATGAAGCCGCAGCTCCTCTCGAGGGACGCGCACGCGCCCTTGCTGATCTTCTTCTTGCGCGAGGCTTCCGCGCCGCTAGGGAGCGTCGCGGCGAGCACGAGGGCGAGGAGGGCGACGGCGAGGGCGGCCTTGGCGGCGGCAGCGCGGCCGCCGGCGCGAGCGCGAGGAGCGTCTGCGGTCGTCATCGTTGGTCCTTGGTGTTTGCGGAACGGGGGCTTTCAGGAGCTTTGGAGAAACGCGCGCGCGCGCGCTGGAGAACTGGGTATGAAATCCGATTGGATGGCAGGCGAGACCCGCGATTGGGGCGGAATGCGCGCAGCGGAGTGACAAGGCGTCTCGGGGCGGACGTTGCCTTCTTGGGGAGGCCAAAAGTCGAGTGCGAAGTGCGTCCGTCTCCTTCTTTGTTTTCGTCTCCGCCTTTGTTTCTTCGGACGGGGGCCAATGGCGCAAATGGATGAAGGGGTCGCGGGAAAAGCCTGCAGCAGCGTTGCAGTGTTTCGGGGAATTGAGTGTGCGGAAATGGCGAGAGAGCGGTCGATTTTGGGCTAGAGGGGGGTGAGAAGCCGCGAGTCGCCGCCGGCCGTCGCCTTTTTCCCGCCCCCGCTTTCTCTTTCCTCCACCACCCTCCCCTCTTCCACCCGCCCCCTTCATATTACAAATCACCACACAACACATCACCGCTGCGCCGCAAAGCCCTTGCTGCTACCGCCCCCAACACCAGCCTTCTTGGCCTTGCCCCCCCCACCCCCACCCCCAACCCCCCCCTCCTTCTCCCGCTTGCGCCGCACCTTGCCGCTCGCCACCGGCGCCTGCGCCTGGCGCAGCATGTCGCGCATGGCCCTCTGCTGCTCCTCGGGACTGGCGCCCCCGCCGCTCAGCTTCATCATGCGCCCCATGTTCTGCACCTGCACGCGCATCGCCGCAAACTGCGACAGCATGTCCGACACGTCCTCCTCCGTGCGGCCGCTGCCCTCGGCCACGCGCCGCCGGCGCGACGGCGACCGGATCAGCAGCTCGGGCGCCTCCTTCTCCTCCTTGGTCATCGAGCTAATCATGGCTTCAAACGACTTCATCCTTTTCTCCGCCTCGTACAGCTGCTTCTCCGTGATGGACGACATGCCCGGAAGCAGCTTCATCATCTGAAGGCCGCCCATGCTGTTGACCTTTTTCCACTGCGTCAAAAAATCGTTGAAATCAAACTTGTTTGCTTTCAGCCGCTCGGCAAACGCGGCCGCCTCGTCCTCTTTAATTGCTTCCTGCGCCTTTTCGTACAGCGTGAGGACGTCGCCCATGCCCAAGATGCGCTGGGCCATGCGCTCCGGGTAGAATGGCTCCAGCGCGTCCATCTTCTCGCCCGTGCCGACAAACTTGACAGGTTTGCCGGAGACCTCGCGCACCGAGAGCGCCGCGCCACCGCGGCTGTCGCCGTCCATCTTCGTCAGCACCGCCCCCGTGAGCGCGACCTCGTCGTCAAACGCCTTCACGAGCGCCGCCGCCTCCTGCCCCGTCATCGCGTCCACCACGAGCAGCACGTCCGAGGGGTCCGTGCGCTCTTTCGCGGCGCGCAGCTCGGCCATCATGTCGCCGTCCACCGTCAGGCGGCCGGCCGTGTCGACGATGACCGCGTCAAAGCCCTCTGCTTTTGCGCGCGCCACGCCCGCGGCGGCGATGTCCGCGGGCGGCACGTCGCGCCCCATCTCGTGCACGGGCACGCCGACGCGCTCCCCCAGTCGGACAAGCTGGTCGATGGCGGCCGGGCGGTAGACATCGGTGGCGACGAGGAGCACCTTTTTCCCGCGGCGCTTGAGTAAAGCGGCCAGCTTGCCCGCGGCCGTCGTCTTGCCCACCCCTTGGAGGCCGGCCAGCAGCACCACCTGCGGCGCGCCCTTTTGTTTGGGCGGGAGCAAGTCGACGGCCCCGCCCACGCCCGTGGAGCCTGATGGAGAAGACGACACGGCCTCGTCCCCGCCCATCAGGCGCACGAGCTCGTCGTTGACGCACTTGACAAACTGCGTCTGGGGCGTGACCCCCTGAGCGACGGCCGTGCCCAGGGCGGCCTCCTCGACGCGTGCGACAAAGCGGCGGACCACAGGGAGGGAGACGTCGGCCTCGAGGAGGGCGCGCCGGACGTCGCGGAGGGGGGCCTTGATGTTGTCCTTGGTGAGGCGTCCGTCGGCGCCGATGGTCTTCCACGCGTTCTGCAGGGAGGAGGAGAGCGTGTCGAACATGGCGCGGGGCGGGGGCAGGAGGAGGGCGCGGGGGCGGCGGGGGCGGGTGGCGGCGGCGGCGGCGGCGGGCGACGCCGACGAGGCGACGCGGGGCGCCGCAAACGCCATTGCTGTGTTGGCGGTGGTGGTGGCGATGATGATGTTGGATGCGGAAGAGACCGCGGCGGCCTTGGTCACGACGCCGCTGCTCGCGACGCCACCACCATCACGCGCGCGCGCGCAGTGGCGCGGAGCGGAAGGAGGAGGAGGAAGAGCGAGAGGGGATGGCGCGGCGCGGCGCGCGCCCGCCGGCGCCCCCGGCCCCGCCACGCGACCAGCGCGCAGCTGCTGCATTTGCCTGAATCTCCGGGTTCCGGATCGAGCGGCCTTCGGGAGGGGCGGATTGGATGCGAGGGCGGGCGGGCGCGAATGGAGCCTGGGGTGAGGTGTGCTGTTGCTTGCTGCGCGCCGATGAGGGGGGACGCTGCTCGGTTTGTGCGTGTCTTTGTTCGACAAGCGCGCGTGGGGATGTGTTGGTTGTGTGTGTGTGTGTGTGTGTGTGTGTGAGAGTTCTGTGATCGGCGCGCGGCGAGGAGGATCGGCACGCGCAAGAAGGCACAGGCCCATCCGCGGCGGCGGAGGCGCGCCGGGAGGGCGGCGCGCCGTTCCCGCAAGCGGCGACGCTGACTCCAAAACGAGCGTATGTCCTCATCTCTCTCGCTCCCAGACCTGCGCGCGCGGCTCAATCCACTCGATCTCTCAGTAGTACTCGCCTCAAGGCCACTCCCGCGCCACTCGATCACTTTGTTCGCGCACACCCAACCCAACCACCACCGACCACAAAAAAAATGCTCGCCCACCGCACCACCACCCGCCTCTCGCCCTCCTCCGCAGCAGCATCCACAGGCCGCCGCCCGTCAGTGCACGTCTGCGCCGGGATGAAGGTCGCCGTCACGGGGGCGGGCGGCCGCACGGGCAAGCTCGTCGTCAAGCGCCTGCTCGAGCAGCAGGACGCCGACCCTAACAGCGTCTCGTCCGTCGTCGCCACGGTGCGCAGCGGGGACGCAGCCTCCAAGCTGCAGACCGAGCTCCCTGAGCTCGTCGCCGCGCACAACGGCGTCTTCGTCGTGGACGTAGCCAAGCTCGGGCGCGAGGCGCAGGCGGAGAGCAGCGCGTTGGAGGACCCGCAGCTGGCCGCCGCGCTCAAAGACGCCGACGCGCTGGTCATCGTGACAAGCGGCGTGCCCCAGATCATGAAGCGCTCGCTCGTCTGGCTGATGGTGAGCAAGCTGATCGGCAAGAAGGGCGTGCGCCCGTCGTTCCGCTGGAAAAAGGGCGAGGAGCCAAAGCTCGTGGATTGGTACGGCCAGAAGGCGCAGATCGATAGCGCTCTCAAGGCGGGCGTCAAGCGCGTCATCATCGTCTCGTCGATGGGCGGCACCGACCCGTCCAACATGCTCAACTCTCTCGGCAACGGCAACATCCTGCAGTTCAAGAGGCGCGCGGAGCAGTACCTGATCGCAAAGAGCGAGGCGTCGGGGGGCAAGCTCGAGTTTTGCGTGCTCCACCCGGGGGGTCTCGTGGACACGCCCGCGCTGCAGCGCCCGCTGCTCTTTGGCGTGGACGACACGCTGCTGAAGCGCACCAAGCGCTCGATCCCGCGCGACGACGTGGCGCGCGTGTGCGTGGCGGCCGCCGTCGAGGTTGGGAGCGGGGGCGCGGCGTTCAGGAACAAGAGCCTCGACCTGATCTGCGACGCGGGCGAGGGCGAGGGCGAGGGCGCTGCCGAGGAGGACGACGCGGCCAAGGCCGCCGCCGCGGCCAAGGCCAAGGCGCAGGACCTCCTCGCGCTGGGCAAGGCGCTGGCGGGCACCTGCGACTACTCGATCAACGACTGCTCGGCGTTCGAGTGATTTATCTTTCGGGAGATCGTTCAAAAAAAAATCTGTTATCAATTGGCACCGTTCGCCCCTCCCCTCCGCTGAAGGGAAAAAGGGGGGGGGGTGGGCGTTAGAAATCTGGCGGAGAGAGAGAGAGAGCGAGAAAAAAATGGGACAACAATGCGGCGCAAGTATTGGGGGGAGCAGCAGCATAAGGGGGAACAGGGGACTAAGGGGGGGGGGCAGCGCGGTTTTAGGTTTTGGGTTCTTTGGGGCGTTGGGGGTTTCGGTTGCGGGGGGGGAGGGGCGCCGCGTTCATGGCGAGGGAAAGAGGGAAAAAGACAACCCACTTCCGCAGGGCCGAGAGTTTCGCGGGGCACACAGGGATCCGGGCGCCACAGGAGGGGCAGGGGCGGCGGCGGGGCAACGGCGGCAATTCAGGAAAAGCAAAGAAACAATGTGGGGCTGCGGGGAAGGGGAAGAGCACACGGGGCAAGCAGGCATGGGGGTTTTGGGGGAGAAATCGAGGTACAAGCGGGAGAGGGAGGGGGGTTCGGGGGGGGGGGGGGGGGGGCGACGGGGCGTGCGGCCGACGGCGGCAACGCGCGCCACGTCGAGCACGCCCTGCGCGGCGCCCGCGCTGTGGCCAAACTGCCACTGCGCGTTGGAGAAGGCGAGGTTGGTCGCCTCGACGTCGGCGATGGCCTTCAGGGCCGGGCCCAGGGCCCCCTGGCGCAGGGCGGACTCGAGGTCAGCGTTGGCGCGCGCGCGGTCGGCGCGCAGGGCGCGAAGGGTGGCGTTGAGGCGGGGGAGGGCGACCCTGACGGCGGCGAGCGTGGCGGCCGCCTGCGGAGGGGTCATGCCTCGGAGGACGGTCGCCGCGGGGCGCCTCAGGAAGCGCTCGGCCCGCGCGGCGGCCGCGTCGTACGCGCCCGGGTCGTCGGTGTCGGGGTCGGCGACGGCGCCGCCGCCGCTGTCGGCGCCGCCCCCGCTGCCGCCGCCGCCGAGCTCGCCCCGCGGCGGCGGCGGCGGCGCGTGCGGGCGCCAGATGGGCCGCAGCGTCTCGAGGTCCATCGTCTTGGCGCGCCACATGCGCTCGGGAAAGTGCAATGAGAGCGCAAAGTCGGCGCGGATGACGCGCGTGACGTCCTCGGCGAGCCTGCGCTCGGCCTCGCAGCGGGTGATGGCGCCCCAGGGGCGCTGGGGGGAAGAACGACACGGGACGGCGGCGGCGGCGGCGGCGGCGGCGGCGGCGGCGGCGGCGGCGGCGGCGGGAGGGGGCTGGGGCGAGGGCAAGGGCGAGGGCGACGAGGGGGCCCTCGACCGGCTGCGGCGGCGGCCGTCGGGGTCTCCGCTAGCAGCGGCATCTTCCTCGCCCTCGCCAAAGCCGTCGTTGTCGCCGCCGCCGTCGGCGCCGTCGGCGCTGTCGCGGTCGCGGTCGCTGCCGGTAGTGCGGTGGCTGCCAAGAGGCGCGCCGACGCTAGTCGCAGTGGAGTCCTCGCCGACCATGCGCAGCACGAGCGCGCCGCGCTCGGCCACGCGCCGCACGAGTGCCACAAAGGCCGGGAGGGTGACCGCCTCGGCCTCCTCGCGGCGCGGCGGGCCGCCGGGGCCGCGCCAGACGAGGCTCAGGAGCGGGGGGCCGGCGTGCAAGGCCGCCGCGGCCGCCGCGGCTGCAGAGGCGGCGGCGGCCGCCGCCGGCTCCTCGCCGTCGAGCTCCTGCGGCGGCGGCGGCGGCGGCGGCGGCGGCGGCGGCGGCGGCGGCAGCGGCGGCAGCGGCGGCGGCGGCGGCGAAGGGCAGGCGACGTTGGGCGGCGGCGGCGACAAGGCCGGCGTGCGGGGGTCGGCCGGCGCGGCAGCGGCTGGCGTGGTGGCCGCGGCAGCGGCCCCGGCGTGTCCTGGGCCGGCGGAGGCGCCCGGCTCCGGCTTGACGACGGCGGTTGCTGCTTTTGCTGCTGCTGCTGCTCCCGAGGACGCTTCAGCCGCCCCCGCCGCCTCTGCCCCGGCCCCCGCGCCGCCGATGGCGATAAAGCGGGCGCGCAGGAATGCGTCGAGCGACCCGAGCACGGCCTCGCGCTCGCGCAGGGCGCGGTTACGCGCGGCGTGCAGTGCGCACTCGGCGGCGACGGCGCTGGCGCGATGCTGCAGCGCCTCGAGCTCGCGGCGGCGGCGCGCGTCCCAGCGCAGGGGCTTGCCTCTGGCGGCGGTGGCGTTGGCGGCCGCGTCGCCGCCCCCCGTCGTCGTCGCCGCCTCGACGACGCCCGCCGTCGACGGCGGCGCGACGACCGGGCGGGCGCCTCCGCGGCGCGTGCGCGCGCGGCTGGCGCCCTGCTTTTGGCTCATTGGTGTCGTGTGCCGGGGCTGTTTTGGAGGGGTGGGATGCCCGCAAAGGTCGATGGGGGGCGAAGAGGGGGGCGGGGGAGAGGAGAGGAGGAGAAGGGGGAGGATGACCCCCCCGCTCTCTACTTTTGAGGCCGCAGCACAGGCGAGGGGCGGGCTTGAGGAGCAGCCCAAAAGAAAGGCGCGGGCCCGAGCCCGTGTGCCCGACGCACGCTGGTCGCTGTCGGGGGGCGCGGGCGGGCGGGCGGCGGGGGGAGAGGGGATAAACGAAGAAACGAGCGAGTGTTTTCTTTCCGATGCGCCCCTTGGCGTGATCGTTTCTTCTTTGGGGTAGAGGGGGGCGAGGTTTAAAGCTAGATAGTTTTACGAGTCTGTGTGGAGAGAACCAGGGTCTGCGCGGGCGCGGGAGATGAGAAAGCGGTCGGGCGGCGTCGGCGGCGCGGCGCGGCGGGGGGTAAGCGGGAGTTCCCGCCAGCAGCGCCGCCTTACTCACACCAACCATCATGGCCCGCAAGCAGCAACAACCCCCCCCTCGCTGTCTCACGCCGTCAGCACCACCCGCCCGGCCAGCTGCCAGCTGTACGCAACCATTGCGCACAGCGCCACGAGGTTGGCCATCGACGAGCCGCCGTGCAGCGCGCCAAACCGCTTGCCCAGGGCGGCCGTCTTGGCCTGGTCCTCGGCGCTCTTGCTCCCGCCCCCCGCGTACTTGTTCTCGATGGCGTAGCGCTGGAACATGACGTCCGTGGCGCGCGGCTCGAGCACCAGGGCGTTGGCCAGAGAGCCCGCGGCCGCGGCGAGCAGCGCGCGGCCGCCGAACGACGCCGCGGCGGCCGCAGCGCCGCCCTGCGTTGCGGCCGCCAGAGTGCCAAACGCAACGAGCGAAGCGCAAGAAAGGAGCCAGAAGAAGATAGGGAACAATTTTGCCTGGAGCTTCCCGAACGTCTGCCTGGGGAGGTTCTTGAACATGACGATCCCCGCGACAAAGGTCGTCCAGATGGAGGCGCCGAGGAACGTGCCCACGGCCAGCAGGTGCACAAAGGCGGCGGCGCTCTGCGACAGCTGCGGGGCGCCAAAGTAGGCGGCGGCGGTGACCGAGGCGGCGAGGGCGGCGGCGCGCACGGGGAGCTTGTTGGCGGCGCTCGGCTCGAGCATGTCGCCGGAGAAGTTCTCAGCGGCCGAGGCCGAGGCGGCGACGCCGCGGCGAGCGCGCGCGGCGGTGGCGGCGGCGCTGCCCATCTGGGCGGCGATGGTGATGGGGGTGGTGATGGGGCCGCGGCGGCGGCGGCTGCAGAGGGAGGGCGAGGACGACGCGCCGGCGCGCGAGAGGAGCATGGTGGGGAAGTGTGGTTGTTGGTTGGGCGGAGACGAGACGGGTGTGTTGGAATGGGTGGTGACGAGCGTCTCGTCTTTGGTTTTTCTTCTTCGTCGGTTTGGCCTCTCGGTGAGCGCCAATGAGGGAGCAGGTTGGAAGAGAGAGCGTGTGCGGTTGTCCTTGTCTTGGCGTGTAGTGTCAGAGGGGGGGCGGAGAGCCGAGAGCGCGATTCGTGGCGAGAGAAGAAGGGTGTGGAGGAAAAGAGGAGGACGAGGCAAGTCCTGACTTGAAACGCCCGCACACACACGCAAACGCGCGCACACACAGCGACATCAACACACACGTTGCAAAGAGAGCTGCGTCGCACCTGCATACCGCCTCACCACACGCGCTACCGCGCAACCAGCTCCTGCTGTCCTCTCTCTTTCGCAACCGAAACGACCCTACGCACAAAAAAAAACCCGACCGCTTCCGAAACCAAAAAACCATGCTCGCGCGGCCGCAGCATCCTCCTCAGCTGCCGCGCGGGCGCGCCGCGACGACGACGTCGGTCGCGCGCTCGCGCGTCGTCGTCGGCCCCCTCCTCCTCCCGCCGCGCGCGCCGCCCGCCATCAACCACCACCACCACCGCCGCCCCGCCGTCCGCCCGCGCGCCATCGACGGAAGCGGCCACGCCAACGCCGACGAAAGCAACGACCCCCTCCTCGACGACGACCCCGAGCTCGAGGAGCTCCTGCGCGTGGCCGTCGACCGCATCAAGCGCCGGCGCGCGGGCCTCCCCGACCCTCCCCCCGGTCCCGACGACCCCTCGGACGACAACGAAACGTCCGACGGAGGAGGAGGCGACGCGCCCGCGCTGCTGTCGCGCCTGCGCGGGCAGATGAGGCTGCAGGCGGCGCGCGACGACGTGCGCGCGGAGGCCAGGCAGGGCGCCGAGCGCCTTCGCAAGCTGGGCGCCGAGCTCGAGCGCGAGCTGGACGAGGCGCTCAAAGTGGAGAAGTTCCGGGCGGAGCTCGAGGGCGGGGCGGCGTTGGACTCGGCCAACGCGCAGCTGGACGAGCTGGAGAAGCAGCTCGAGGAGATGAAGGAGGCGGCCAGGAAAGAGAGGGAGGAGCAGGAGGCTTGGGAGGAGGGGGCGGCGGCGCGGCGCAGCAAGGGCCTGTTCTTTGGGTCGCTGCACGAGGGCCCGCTGAGCAAGCGGAAGCGCGAGGCGTTCAAGGAGGAGGTCAAGCGGCGCAAGGCCGAGGCGGAGGAGCGGGCCAGGGGTGGGGGTGGTGGGGGTAGTGGTGGGGCGAGCGGGGGAGGGGGCGGGGGCGGCATCGGCGGCGGCATCGGCGGCGGCAGCAGCAACGCCAGCAGCGGCAGCGGCAGCGGTGGCCTGAGCAAGTTCTCCGACGCCCCCCAACAGCCCTCCCTGTCCCCGGCCTACCTCCCCGCCCCGGGCGCCGACCCCTCGGCCGTCGCCGCCGCCATCGAGCGGCAGCGCCTCGTCGCGCGCGCCGCCGAGCGCGAGGCGTCCAGCCCCTGGCGCCGCGCCAACGCGCTGGCGATGGCCGGCGTTTTGCTTTCGCTCGCGCTGAGCGCCCCTCCCCAGGCCGAGCCCTGGCGCGTGTGCGCGTGCGCGTCTATCGCGGCCTACGTGGCCGCGGCGAGCGTGGCGATGGGCGGCGGTGAGGGCGGCGAGGGCGGCGCCGTGCGCGACGCGAGCGAGCGGCGGTTGAGGCGGGTCTTTGGAGAAGAGGCGGTGGTGCGGCGGCGCCACCGCGAGGACTAGGCGAGCCCGTCGTTTTTTTTGTTCTTTCTTTCGTTGTGGTGAGACCAGTCATTCACTTGCAAGCATTTGCCCCTCGCCTTTCCTTCTCTTACACACACACACAAATGGCGAAGCGCGCGCGCGCGCGATGAGCCAGGGGCCTCCCCTCCCGCCCTCGGGGGAGAGAAGAGAGGCTGCGTCGCCGCCGCCCGCGCGCGCGCGCCGAGACGCCATCGGCTGGCTTCCAAAAAGAAAAAGGCAAAAAAGAGGGGGCTGTGCGCAGGCGGGGAGGGGTTGGATGGGGGGGTAAAAAAAGTGGTTATTTTTTTTGGGAGGGGGGTGCTTGTGTTGGGCCTCGCGGCCGTGGTGGTGGTGGAGGAGGAGGAGAGGGGGGGGGGGGGCGGGCAAGAGAGAGAAAGAGAGAGCGAGGCGCCGGCCAAAGCCGCCGCCCTTTTGCTCCCGCTCTCTCCCAACCCCGCCCCGCCCCCCCCCAAAACCGAAAACCCACCACCACACCCCGCCCCCCGTCACGTCACGTCAACACACACGGGCCGGTGCGAGATGCAAGCCACGACGATGCACCAAGATGCGCAATCGTCCATCTACTTGCGCTCGTACGCGGCCTTCTCCTTCTCGTAGCGGACCTTGTCCTGCTCGGCCTGCTTGTTGTACTTGGCCTTCTCGCCGTCCGAGAGCGTGCCCCAGAGCTTGCCGAGCTCCTTGCCGATCTCCGGGGTGGTGAGGGCGGGCTTGGCGGCCTTGATGGAGTTGCGCTTGTCCTTGCAGAAGAACATGTAGGCGCCGCACGGCTTCTTGGGGGCGTTGGGGTCCTTGACCTTCTTGGCCTTGGGGGCCTTGGTGGCCGCCTTGGTGGCCGCCTTGGGCATCTGTCGTCGTGTTTTTTTGGTGGGTGGGTTTTTGTTGTTTTTTGTTTGGGGTGGTGGGTTTTTGGTTTGCGTGGGGGGAGAGGGAAAGGGTGTGCGAGGCGTGCGTGTGGGTGCGGGGGTGGGTTTGTTGTTCTCGTGCGCGGGGGGGGGGGGGGGGGGGGGGCGTTTGGGATTGGGGAGCGCGAGCGAGCGTGCCGTTGTTGCCTCGCTCGCGTGTTTTTTTTTTAAAATTCGACGAGCGGCGCCGGCGAAAGCAATTCCATCCGCCCCTCCATCCGACCACCCCGCTCAATCGCATTGACGCGGCGCGAGGACGCGGCGGCCATAGGGGTCGGGCGGAGGGTGTGAGGATGGGGGGCTAGGGCGATGGGGGGCGAAGGCGGGGAGGTGACAGAAGAGAGAGAGAGGAGGGAGAGAGAGGGGCTCGCCCTCTCGCCTCCCTCCCCCCTCTCTTCCGCCCGCCCCGCAACGCGTTTCGGCGACCTGCACGCCCCCCCGCGCGACCCGGCAGCGGCTAGCCGAAGCCCTCCCCCCTCGTCCCATGCATCCAGCGGGCGCTGGTCGGGGTGGGGCGCGACGGGAGAGGGCGACTCGCGTTTGAAAGGGAGGAGGAGGGGGGCCTCCGTCTGTCTCTCTCGCTCGCGCTTTTTTTTTCTTTCGTTCGCGCGCGCGCAAGCAGCGTACCTTTGCTGTGAGGTGGTGGGTTGGGTTGGGGGAGAAGAGGTCACGAAGGAGCCTCTTTTGTGTCTGTGTTGTTTGGCGTTGCGTGTGTGTGTGTGAGCGAGAGAGTGCCGAGAGAGCGAGAAGCCTTTGCGAGAGGAGGGAGGGGGGAGGAGCGAGACGTTGGCTCGCTCGCTCCTTTCTCTCTCTCCTCCACCCGCGGCGCTCTCGGGGCGCCAAGAGGGGGCGCCGAGCCCGGGATCCGTCGCGCCCCGACGTGTCGGGGGCAGGCGCGCCGGATCACGGGGCGTGCGGGGACCGGGGGGGGGGAAGGAGGGCGCGCGGGCGGGCGCGCGGAGAGAGAGGCACAGGGGGGCTCTCGCCTTTCCCGAGAGCTCCTCCTCCTCTCTCCTCCTTCTCCTCTCGCCTCCTCCCTCCGCCGCCCCGTTTGCGTGGGTCGCGAACGGCGCGGGGAAGGCCTGGCGACCGGCGCGCCCGCGCCCGCCCTAGGTTGAAGAGGGCGCGCGGGCGGGGGGGGTTGACTCACCTGCTGTTCTGTCGGGGGGGGGCAGGGTGTGTGTGTGTGTGAGAGAGGGGGGAAGAGAGGGAGGGGGGAAGAAGAGGGGGGGAGAGGGGGGGAGAGAGAGAGGAAGCCACGCTCTCCCGTCGCTCGTTCGTCCGCTCCCAGACCCGACCCCCCCGCTTTTTCGCGACAGGGCGTGAGCTCTGGACCCGATCCGTCCGCCCCGCACGAAACGGGACCGTAGTACGACCTCGCGGGCAGCGCGTTTCGCGTCGCCCTCCCAAAGCGGCTCGGGCGAGGCGACAGCGGGGCGCAGGGGGCGCGGCGCCTCGCGCCGAGGCGCCGCCCTCCCCCTCCACTATCTCTCTGTCTGTCTCAAGACACCATCATTGACACACGTGCACACGAGGGGGGACGCCTCTCTAAAATGCTCTCTAAAAACCACCGCCGCCGCCCCCGCCGTCCCCCGCCGCCGCCCCGCGCCGCGCCGCCTCGGCCGCCTTGCGCCGCTCCTCGCGCCACCACCCGGGCAGCACGCGCGACGCCACGGCCGCGACCAGCGCAAAGTCGACGCGCCTGAGGCGTCCCCACCCGCTGCAGCGCCGCCACGCCACCGCCGGGTAGGCCGGGGAGGGCAGGCCGTGCAGCAGGCGCGCGACGGCCACGCCCGTCAGCCGCAGGCGGCCCATCGCGCTCAGCCTCGCGCGCTCGCCCGCCAGCAGCGCGCGCACGTGCCTCTCGACGGCGGCCGGGTCCGGGCGCGCCACGGGGCACTCGCCGTCGCAGGGCAGCGGGCGGGAGAGGCCCCAGTCCTCCTCGGCGCCGGGGGCCTCGTCGGCGGCGGCCTGGCCGTCCCCCTCGTCGTCGTCGTCCGAGGCTTCTTCTTCTTTGTCTTGGTCGTCGCCGCCGTCCCCCCCCTCGCCGTCGGCGGCCGGTTTGGTGTTGGCCGTGCCAAAGTAGGCGTCGATCGCGGCGCGCAGGTGCGACTCCTGGAGCGACAGCTGCTGCTGCTGCTCCTGGGGGGCAGAACCGCCAGCAGCAGCAGCACCAGCGGCCGCCGCCGCGCCAAACCCGCCGCCGTACCCCCCGCCCCCGCCGCCCCCGCCCCCCCCTTCCTCCACCTCGAGCAGCGCGGCCGCCGCAAACGCCTCGTACGCGGCGTCCAGGCGCGCGACGTTGCCGCGCGTCACGCGGCGCAGGCGCGCGGCCACGCGGCGCGCCAGGTCGCGCGTGCCGTCGCGCTCCTGGACGGCGTCAGCGCCGTCTGCCCCTTGCTCCTGTTCCCCTTGCTCCCCGGCCGCCCCCCCGCGCTCGGCCACGGGGCGCGCCTCGACGCGCCAGCACAGCGCCTGCGCGCGGCTCAGCTCCAACCCCACCTCGCGCTGCGCCGCGAGCTGCGCCAGCTGCGACAGCACCTCCGAGGGCGCCAGCTGCCCGCCCGCGGCCTTGAGCAGGGCGGGCAGGCGCGCCTTGTGCGTGCCGCTGTAGGCGCGGAAGCGCGCAGCGAGCATGGCGGCCACGGCGCTGCGCTCCGGGTCCTGCCCCTCGGCCAGCTGCTGCGGGGTGCGGCGGTGGAAGCGCACGTCCAGGGTGGCGGCGCACGAGGGGAGGACGCGGATGAGGGGCTGGCCAGAGGAGGAGGACGAAGAGGAGGGGAGATCGGCGGGGGCGGCGGCAAAAGGGCCGCTGCCGCTAGCGCCGTTGCCGCCGCCGTTGCCGCCCAAACCCCCTCTGGTCCGCACGCGCTCCTGCTGCAAAAAGGAGAGCGCGGCCTCCATGGACTCGTCGCACAGGTCGAGCGCGCCGCCGATCTCGGGCATGGACGCGGCGGCGTAGTAGGGGAGCGGGTGCGGGGGAGGGGGCAGGGGCGGGGGCAGCGGGGCGAGGGCGGCGGCCGAGGCGACGGCGGCGGCTTGTTTGCTGCTGCCGTCCGCGCCCCCGCCCTCGCCCTCCTCGCCGACGACCACGAGCCCAAACTCATCGTCCTCGTCCTCGTCCTTCTGCTGCTGCTCCTCCCGCTGCTGCCGCTCCCTCAGCGCGAGCAGGCGCCGCTCGCGCTCCTCGGCCTCGTGGTCGTCGTCGTCGCTGTCCGCGTCGGCGTCCTCGAACACCGACCGCTTGGCCGCGGCCGCGGCGGCCGTTTTCTTCTTTGCGGCCTTGTTTTTCCCGACACCGCCCCCCGCGCCACCACCACCACCGCCCGCCTCCTCCCCGTCCCTCGTGCCCACCCCAAACACCACCCGCCGCACAAACCTGCGCACGGCCGCCCCGCTCGCCGCCCCCGCGTACGACAGCGACCGCAGGGCCACGTAATCCGAGTCGTCCAAAAGCAAAAGGCACCGGCAGCTCCTTCCGTCCCTCCCGCCCCGCCCCACCTGCTGCACGTACTCCTCGAGCGAGTGCGGCAAGGAGGCGTGCACCACGGCCTCGACGCCGCTGACGTCGACGCCCATGCCAAACGCCACGGTGCAGCACACGACGCGCAGCTGGCCCTGCGAGAAGGCGCGCTGCACGGCGTCGCGCGCGAGGGGCGGGCGGCCGGCGTGGTAGGGGGCGGCGTCGACGCCCGAGCGGCGCAGCGCGTCGGCGAGGTCGTCGGCGGCGCCGCGAAAACCCGCATAGACGACGGCGGATTTCGCGTGGGCGAGCTCCCCGGATCCCGGGCGAAAGAGAGCGACGATGGCGGCGCGGGCCGCGGCGGAGGCGGCCGAGGCGTTGGGGGCGTCGAGGGCGGCCGTGGCGCCGCCCCAGTTGCTGCTGGAGCCGCCGCCGCCGCTACCGCCGCCGCCGCCGCCGCCGTTGCCGCCGGCGAGGCGCCTGACCTCGAGCCGCAGGTTGGGACGCATGGGGGGCTCGGCGACCACGTTGCCGCGGGGGATGCGCAGGACGCGCGCGACGCTGCGGCGCGTGCGGGAGGTGGCGGTGGCCGTGAGGGCGAGGACGCAGCGCGGGACGATCGGGCCGCCCCCCGGGCCTGATGCTGCTGCGGCTGTCCCGTTGCCCCCGGCGCCGTCGCCGCCAACACCGCCAACGCCGCCGCCGCCAACCCCGCCCCCGGCCGCCAAAAGCGCGTCCCTCGGCATGACCAGCTCCCCGAGCCGCAGGTAGGCCGGGCGGAACGAGTGGCCCCACTCGGCGACGCAGTGCGCCTCGTCCACGCACACGAGCGGCAGCAGCCCCCGGGAGGCCATCCGGCGCAGGCAGCCGAGCACGGGCGCCGCCGACAGCTTTTCCGGCGCCACAAAGAGCACGCGAACGCCGCCTTGCTCGCACGCTTGGAGCACCCTCTCGACCTCGGCCCTCGCCATCCCCCCCTGGAGCATCGCGCCCGGCAGCCCCGCCGGCAGCCGTCCCAGCTGGTCGCGCATGAGCGCCAGTAAGGGGGAGACCACGAGGGTCAGACCGGGCAGCAGCAGGGCGGGCAGCATAAAGGTGAGCGACTTCCCCAAGCCCGTGGGGAGCACCCCGAGGTGCGAGCGGCCCTCGAGCGCCGCGCGCACGAGCGGCAGCTGGCGGCCGCGAAAGTCGCGGTGGCCAAAGACGCGGCGGAGGGCGCGGCGGAGCTGCTCGTCGGTGAGGAGGGCCGGTTCTGGGACGGCGGGCGCAAAGGGGTCGTCGTCTTCGGCGGCGGCGGCGGCCTCCTCGCCGTCGGGTGTCATTTCCGCTGCGTCGGCCGCTTGTTTGCTGCCGCCGCCGTTGCCGCTGCCCTCGCCCCCCTCCTCCACCGCCACCTCCTCGTCCAAGCCGAGCAGGATGGCGCGCAGCTTGGCGCGCGGCATCGGGGGCGCCTGGGGCGGCAGCGCCTGCCGCGAGGCGGCCACCGCCGCGGGGCCCGTCAGCTCGAGCGGCGCGCCGTTGAGGGCGCCGCCGCCGCCCCCCCCCGCCGAGCGCGATGAGGCCGCCGCCGCCGCCGCCGCCGCGCGGGTCGGCGACGCCGGTGGCGGCGGCGAGGGCGGCGGCGGCGGACGGAGGGTAAGGGGCCGCCGCAGCAGCACCACCACCACCGCCACCAGGTGCCGACCCTCCACCGATGAAGGCCGAGAGGGCCGCGGCGCCGCGGCCGTTGGGCGCGGCGCCGGACAGGCGCAGGGCCTCTGCCGCCGTCGTCGCCTCGCCTGCGTCGCCGCCGCCCCCAGCCGCCGCCACCGCCTCTGCCTCGGCCTCGGCCTCGTCGCGCGCCGCCGCCCCGCCCGCGTTGCCGGCCGCCTGCGGGCACTGCGCCGCCCAGTGGCCAGGCAGGCCGCACGCGTGGCACCGCGCCGAGCCGCCCACGGCGGCGCCGAAGCCGTCCACCAGCTCGGCGCCCTGCCCGGCCACGCGCGGCGGCTTGCGCCGCACCACGCGGCCGTTCTTGAGAGTGCGGCGGTAGGGGGCCGTCTGCCCCGTAGCGCCCGACTTGGACTGAAACTTGAACGAGAACCGCTTCTTGCCCCCGCCGCCCCCGCCTCCCATCATGGAGCCCGCGCCGCCCAGGCGCACGTAGTTGTCGCGGCCCTTGGACTTGGCGGCGGCGCCGCCGCGCCGCTTGGTGGCGGTGACGGCCGGGGCGCGGCCGTTGGTGGGCGGGGCGGCGGCGGCGGCCGAGGCGGCGGCGAGGGCCGTGGCAGAGGCGCTGGTGGTGGTCGGGGGGTTCTTGCGCGCGCGGGGGGCGCGCGGGCGAGGAGGAGGCTTGGCCGTGGCGGTGGTGGTGGCGGTCGAGCGGCGCTTGGGCTGCTGCTGCTGCTGCGGCATGGGCTCGTCGCCGTTGTCCTCCTCCTTGTCCTCCTCCTCGCCGCTGCCGCTCTCGCCGTCGTCGCTCTCGTCGCCGTCGCTCGAGGAGGATGAGGGTGGGGCCCGCGCCGCGCGCCGGCCGCGCGCGCGGGCTGCGGCGGCAGCAGCGGGCCTGCGCGCCGCGAGGGGCATGTCGTCGTCGCTGCTGCTGCTGCTGGATGCGTCGTCGCTGCCTGGGCCCGCCGCCTCCTCTGCCTCCTCCTCTTCGTCCTCGCCGCCGCCGCCGCCGCCGCCGCCGCCGCCGCCGCCGCCGCCGCCGCCGCCGCCGCCGCCTCCCTGTTGCTGCTGCGTTTTCTTCGCGAGCGCGCGGCGACGCGCCGTCGCGGGAGCGGCGGCCACGTCGTCATCGTCGTCGTCGTCGTTGTGATCCTGCTCCTCCGCCTCATCGGGCCGCGCAGGCTTCTTCTGCTTGCCGCGACGAGCGGCGACAGCGACGGCCGGCTTGGCCGCCGCCGCCGCCTCCTGCTCCTGCTCCTGTTGCTCCTCCTCCATCGGCACGGGCTCACCGAGGTCCTCGGCGACGCCGGTGGGAGGAGGAGGGAGAGGCGCCACGGCGGCGGCCGGGCGCGCGCGACCGCGCTTGCGTGTGTCGGCCGCGGCGATGGTGGTGGTGGTGGCGGCGGCTGCGGGCGGCGGCAGCGGCAAGGGCGCCTGCGTTGCCGCCTGCGTCGGCGCCTGCGTCGCCGCCGCCGGCACCAGCAGCGCCTCCCCTCCCTCGGCCGCGCCCTGGAGCACGCCCCGCAGCACGGCCGCGTCCATCCAGGGGGCAGCCGGCTGCTGGCGTTCTGGCGGCAGCCAAGGGGCGTCTGCTGCTGCCTCTGCCGCTGCTGCTGCCGGCGCCGGCGCCGCCGCCTTCGCGGCGCCCCCGTCCCCCCCTCTCCCAAACAGCGCGCCTGCAAACGACGGCTTGCGGCCGCTGGCCCCCGCGCAGAGCCCCGCTCCCGCGCCCGCGCCGGCCACCGCGCCCGCCGCCATCACGCCCATCCCGCCCTGGCGCGCTGCGACGATCGGCGAGAAGGGCGAGGCGGGAGGCGGCGGCTCCCCGGCGGCGCGAGGCACGGGCTGCGGCTGCGGCGGCCGGCCCGGGCCCGCGGCAGCAGACGCGAGCCGCTTGGCCGCGGGCGAGCGCAGGAGCCCGATCGGGCTGCTGGCGGCGGCGGCCGCCGCCCCCGCCGCGGAGGACGCAAGCCTGCGGCGGGCCGGGCTGGCGAGGCCGGCGAGCATGGCGTGCCTGCGCGCGCGGCGCAGGGGGGTCGGGGCAGGCGAGCCGCTGTTGTTGTTGTTGAGGGGGAGGGGCGGCGGCGAGGACGACGGGGACAGCGGGGTGGCGGCGGCCGCCGCGGTCGCCCGCTGCTGCTGCTGCGGCTGCTGCTGCCTCGGCCTCTGGAGCATCGGGCCGCCTCCTCCTCCTCCACCTCCTCCTGCGCTGCGGCCCGCCATGATGGCGTTCAGGCCCCCGCGCCGTAGCGGCTTGCCGCTGCCAAGCACGCGCGCAAAGGCGGCCGCGCCGCCGCCCGCCGCTGCCCCTCCTCCTCCCGCTGCCCCTCCTCCTCCTCCCGCGCGCGGCTGCCGCGCGAGCGCGTCGGCCGTCAGGTGCCGGGCCTGCGCCTGCCCCGCCGCCTCGCGCGCCGCCAGCTCGGCCGCCTCGCGCGCGGCGCGGCGCGCCAGCAGCCCGGGCGTGCCCCCGGGCACGGCCAGGGCCGCGGCCTCGCCGTCAAAGAGGAGCGACGGGCCGCCGCCGCCATCGTCGGCGTCGGCGCCGCCGTTAGGGGGCTGTCGGCGGCGCGACGCCGACGCCGGCGTGGCCGCGACGGCGCCGTCGTCGTCGTGGTCGTGGGCCGCCTTCTTGACCGGCGTGGCGGCGACGACGTCCATGCTTGTTATTGTGCGGGCGGGCTGCTTCAAAGGCGCATGTGTGTGGGGGGCGATGAATTGAGGATCGACGAATCGGAAGCAGAGAGGTTTGAATTCGTGTTGTGCGTGTTGGGTGCGCAAAAAGAGGGCTTTGTGTGCTTTTGGTATGGTTGCTAAATCTAGACGCGAAGAAGAATGGGGAGGAGAAGGCAGAGGTTTCTCTATGCGTTTGGAGAAAGAGCGGGCGTGCGTGTGAGCGAGGGCTCAAGAGAGGCGACGACGGCGCTGGCGAATCCGCCCCGAGCGCGCGCCGGTCGCCCTGTCGCCGCAGTCGCGCATCAAACAAGGCGCGCGCGCGCTCACTGCTGAGGCCAGCGCGAGCCACAAACCCGTACTCTTGCGCTGCGAGTGCACACACACACACACACAAACACATACCGCATGGAGGAGCTCGCCGCCCTCGAGCGGTCGGTGGACGTGAGTCTCTCGACGAAAGGCTTGGCTCGTCGTCGCTTCGCTTCCCGCGGCTGTCTCTCCCTCTCTTTGGCTCGCGCGCGCGCGAGCGTGCCACTAGGAGACGCTAGACCTGCGCATGCCTGACGATGACGAATCGGCAGCTCCGTATCTCGACGCAACTTGTGACGATCGCCGCCCCCACCGTCGACGCCAAGCGCCCACCGCCAAACGCCGAACGCGCCCGTCCCCCAAAACCCCACAAAAACAACCCTCCCTCAGGACATGGCCGTCGCGCTCGGCGACGCGCTCGAGAGCCGGGGAGCCACTGGTCTACCGGGCACCAATGGGACGATCGACGACCATGTGCATCGCGCGCGCGCGGCCGCGTCGGCGGCGCTGCGCGCGAGCGACGCCCTCGCCCTTCGCGCGGCGGCGGCGCTGGCGGCGGCGCAGCAGCAGCAGCAGCAGCAGCAGGCGAACGGTGGAGGCGACTCGATTCCCGACAGGATACGCGAGGAGCGCGAGGCGGCGCTCGCGGCGTCGGCGGACGCGCTGAGGGCGCGGCTAGCTGGGGGGGGCGGCATGGGAGGATGATGAGGATGGGAGGGCGGACGGACGGTTGGAGCGCGCCGCCGCCGACGCTCAAGACGCCCGCGCTCTCGCGCTCTCGCTCTGCAACCACACTCCGCACAGCAGCAAATATAGGCGCGACTCTCACACCATTTGTTGACAACAACGCTCTGACCTAACGCGACCCCCACTTCCTGCACACACACAAGGCGCACGCGCGCGCGCTCGACGAGAGAGAGAGAGAGCGAGGCCAACGCCCCACAACCCCAACAAACTTGCTTTTGCTCCTCTCCGTCGCCCCCGCCGCGCTCCCCACGCCGCGCGCCGCAGTTGCCCCACCCGCGGCCACGGGTTGGTCGACCGGCCGCGACCCGCGCACTGGTATTGCCCGCGCATCGGGCGCGCATCTCCATCTCTGCGCGCGGACCCGAGAGCAGGAGACAGGACAGGGGCAGGTACACGCCCCCCCCGCTCTCAACGACGCCCCCCTTTGGAGAGAGAGAGAGAGAGGCGAAGCAACAACCGCCTCGGGGGGCCTGAGCGTCAGTGTCATCAGCACCAGCCCAGGAGGCTGCCCCCGGAAGAACAAGGGCAACAACCAAAACGATGGGTGGCAACAGCGGCGCGAGCGGGAGCGGCGGCGCGGCGCTCGCCGCCGCCGCCGCCGCCGCTTCCCCCGCCAACAAGGCCGCCGCCGATGCGGCCGCCTTTGGGTTCAACGTCGCGACGTCGGTGCTGATCGTCTTCGTCAACAAGGTCCTCATGGACCCGCGCAAGGGCTACGGCTTTGTCTTCGCGACCACCCTCTGCGCCCTCCACTTTTTGTCGGCGGCCGCGGCCGTCGCCGCCGCCCAGGCCGCCGGCCTCGCGAGCCGCGGCCGCATGCCCTTTCGCGACGCCCTCGGCTTCGCCGTCATCGCCAGCGTCTCCATCGCCAGCCTCAACGTGAGCCTCCTCGTCAACAGCGTCGGGTTCTACCAGGTCGCCAAGCTCCTCATCATTCCGTTCGTGTGCGGCGTCGAGGCGATCTGGCTCGGGCGCCGCTTCCCCGCGCGCGTCGTCGCGGCGATCGCCGTCGTCGTCTTCGGCGTGGCGCTCGTGACGATGTCGGAGCTTCCCTCGCTTGGCGGGGGGCCGTCGGCCGCCAAAGAGGCGGCGTTCAACGAGGTGGCAGGGGCAGGAGGAGCAGGAGAGAGCGAGATGACCAAGGCGGCCGCCGCGGCGTCGGCCGCGGCGTCGGCCGCCGCCGCCGGAACGGGCCTCTTCGGCCTGGCCGTCGCGGCCGTGTCGGTCGCGACGTCGGGCCTGCAGCAGATCCTGTGCGGCGTGGTGCAGCGCCGCCACCGCCTCCAGTCGCACGAGCTCCTCGCGGTGACCGCCCCCATCCAGGGCGCCATGCTCCTGGTCGTCGGGCCCTCGGTCGACCGGTGGGTCTCGGGCGGAAAGTCCGTCCTTGCCTACTCCCCCCCGCTCGCGGCCGCGGGCGCGTCGCCCTCCCTTTTCGGCGCCTCGGGCGCGTGGGTGTGCCTCGCCGCCTCGTGCGTCGTGGCCGTGGGCGTCAACCTCTCTCAGTTTGCGTGCCTGGGCCGCTTCTCCGCCGTCACCTTTCAAGTGCTGGGGCACACGAAAACCGTCCTTGTGCTCCTGGCGTCGTGGCTGGTGTTTGGCGAGGCGCTGTCCCCCCGGAAGGCGCTGGGGATGGCCCTCGCGGTGGCGGGGATGGTGGCGTACGGCGCGCTGTCGTCGTCGTCGGGCCCGCCCGCGGGGGCGGCGGCGGCGGCGGCGGCCGCGGCGTCGGCGGTGGGCAAGGCGCGGGACAGCGGCGGCGGGCTGATGGGGGGTGGGGGTGGCGGTGGGGGAGGAGGAGGAGGAGGCGGCGGGGGAGGAGGGGGCGTTGGCGGCGGCGGCTCGTCGGCGCCGCTGCTGCCGGTGGTCGGGGCGGGCGGGTCGGGAGCGGGCGGCGGAGGCGGGGGAGGGGGCGGGGAGGGCGGGGGCGGGCACAGCTCGACGCGGCTGCTGGGCGGAGGCGGCGGCGGCGGCGGGAGCATGATGAAGCGCCCTCCGTCGGGCACGTTTGGCAGCAACGGCGTGCGGCTTGCCATCGGGTGAGAGGGGGCGAGGCGCTCGGCCGCCCGTCGCTCGTTGCGCCGCCCGCGCCCGCCCGTCGGTTTTTTTTTTCGTCTCGCGCGTTTGCGACGTACCCCCCTTCTCGGGGAGCGCAAAAACACACGCACGCATCATTCATCATCATTATCGTCGACTTCACTGAGTAAACCAATCATGCCTGCTGCTGTGTGTTTGATGAACGGGGGGGAGGGCTCGGCGGGCGAGGGGAAGAGCGGGAGGGCAGGAGGGAGCCCCTCTCTCGACCCCTTCCTGGAGGGAGAGAGCCCCCTCCCTGCCATCAAAGCCCGCCTGCACCCCGCCCAAACGACGCACACACAACAACACGCGTACTACCCGCTCCTGCTTCCCAAACACCCTCTTCACACACGCAAACGCCCCCCCAGCGCGCGCGCACACAACACCAAAGCGCGAGAGAGAGAGCACCCCCCTTTCCCCCGACCACCCCCTCCCGAAACGCGATGGCGACGGACGCCGCTCCCGCCGCGCCCGCGGCCGCCGGCGGCGACGAGGGCCGCTACTTGTTCCAGGCGGAAATCAACCAGCTGCTGTCGCTGATCATCAACACGTTCTACTCGAACAAGGTGCGTTTGCGAGAGAGGAGGGGAGGAAGGCGGCCGAACCTTCGGTTGAAGGAGGAGCCCCTCTCGCGCCCGCCCCCACGCCCATCTCGCGCTTCTTCGGCGGCCGCCCGCGCGCGCGGAGGGCCATCGAGACCCCCGCGGACGCAGTGGCGCCGCAGTACCGGGCGCGCGGCCCCCAGGTGACGCGCGAGGCGGGCGAGAGCCGTCGCGCCTTTTTTCGAGGCGGTGGTTTTTTCTAGAAGCGTGGAGGATGTTTGGGGCTCTGTTGCCCTCTGCGGCGCGCCCGCCCTTGTCGCCCCCCCCGGCCTGGCGCCGCCGAGCAGAGGGCTCCCAGCATCAGGCGCCTGTTAGGCGCGCGCCGCCCACAAGCGGCGGCGCTTCCGTCTTGTGTTTCAAGCTCCGCCGCGCCGCGCGCGCGCGCGCGCGCGCTCGCCCCCGGCGCTGCGCGCGCCGACGCCCGCGCTGCCGCAACACGCTCTCTCTCTCTCTCCCGCATAAAAGAACCCAAACCAAAAACTCACCCCCCCCCCCCCCCCCAAAACGCCCCCCCCCCCCCCCAAAACGCCCTCCCTCCCCCCTCCCCCACCACAAAAACACACCAAACCATCAACCATCCAGGAGATCTTCCTGCGCGAGCTCGTGTCCAACGCGTCCGACGCGCTCGACAAGGTGCGCTTCCAGTCCTTGACGGACAAGAGCGTGCTGGACGCCCAGCCCGAGCTCTTCATCCACATCCAGGCCAACAAGTCGGACAACACCCTGGTCATCACCGACAGCGGCGTGGGCATGACGAAAGCAGACCTCATCAACAACCTGGGGACGATCGCGCGCTCCGGAACGCGCGCCTTCATGGAGGCGCTCAGCGCCGGCGCCGACGTCTCCATGATCGGCCAGTTTGGCGTCGGCTTCTACTCGGCCTACCTCGTCGCCGACCGCGTCACGGTCACCACCAAGCACAACGACGACGAGCAGTACATCTGGGAGTCCGAGGCCGGAGGGACCTTCACGGTCAAGCGCGACACCGAGGGGGAGAGCCTCGGGCGCGGGACCAAGATCGTCCTCCACCTGAAGGACGACCAGCTCGAGTACCTGGAGGACAGGCGGCTGAAGGAGCTGGTGAAGAAGCACAGCGAGTTCATCGGGTACCCGATCTCGCTGTGGGCGGAGCGCACGGTGGACAAGGAGGTGACGGACGACGAGGCCGAGGAGGAGGAGGAGAAGGACGAGAAGAAGGACGAGGAGAAGGAGGACAAGGAGGAGAAGAAGGGCGAGGACGAGGAGGGCGCCGTCGAGGAGGAGGCGGCCGAGAAGAAGAAGAAGACCAAGACCGTCAAGGAGACCACCGGCGAGTGGGCCCTCATGAACAAGATGAAGCCCATCTGGATGCGCCCGCCCGAGGAGGTCACGCGCGACGAGTACGCCGCCTTCTACAAGTCGATCACCAACGACTGGGAGGACCACCTGTCGGTCAAGCACTTCAAGGTCGAAGGGCAGCTCGAGTTTGTGAGCGTGCTTTTCGCGCCCCGCCGCGCGCCCTTTGACATGTTCGACCAGAAGAAGAAGGCCAACAACATCAAGCTGTACGTGCGCCGCGTCTTCATCATGGACAACTGCGAGGAGCTCATCCCGGAGTGGCTGGGATTCGTCAAGGGCATCGTCGACAGCGAGGACCTGCCGCTCAACATCTCGCGCGAGACGCTGCAGCAGAACAAGATCTTGAAGGTGAGGTTTTGTTTTTTGATTTTTTTTGTTTTTCTTCTCTTTTTTGGGGGGGAGGGCGGTTGTTGGTGGGGAGGGCCCCTCTCTCTCTCTCTCTCTCTCTCCTTTCTGCCTCGATGGGGAGGAGGATGAGCGGCGCGGCGCGCGCGCGCGCACAAAACCGACGAAAAAAAAACAAAGACCGCTCACGAACGCCCCCGCCTTCCCCCCCCCAAAAAAACCCACAAAAAAAAACAAAAACCAACAGGTCATCCGCAAGAACATCGTCAAGAAGTGCCTGGAGATGTTCACGGAGATCGCCGAGAACAAGGACGACTACGACAAGTTCTACGAGGCGTTCGGCAAGAACCTCAAGCTGGGCGTCCATGAGGACAGCGCCAACCGCGCCAAGCTGGCCGACCTGCTGCGCTACCACTCGACCAAGTCGGGCGACGACACCACCTCGCTGAAAGACTACGTCACGCGCATGAAGCCGTCGCAGCAGTCGATCTACTACATCACGGGCGAGTCGCGCAAGGCCGTCGAGCGCTCCCCCTTCCTCGAGAAGCTCCGCAAGAAGGGCCTCGAGGTCCTGTTCATGGTCGACCCCATCGACGAGTACGCCGTGCAGCAGCTGCGCGAGTACGACGGGAAAAAGCTCGTGTGCTGCACGAAAGAGGGGCTTAACCTGGACGAGGACGAGGCGGACGACGAGGAGGCCAAGAAGAAGAAGGAGGAGCTGCGCGCGTCGCTCGAGCCCCTGTGCAAGACGGTCAAGGACGTGCTGGGGGACCGCGTGGAAAAGGTGGTGGTTTCCGACCGCATCGTCGACTCGCCCTGTGTTCTGGTCACGGGCGAGTACGGGTGGTCGGCCAACATGGAGCGCATCATGAAGGCGCAGGCCCTGCGCGACAACTCGATGTCGTCCTACATGGCGTCCAAGAAGACGCTCGAGGTCAACCCCACCAACGCCATCATCCAGGAGCTCAAGGCGCGCCTCGAGGCGGACAAGGGCGACAAGACGGTGAAAGACCTGGTGCTGCTCATGTACGAGACCGCCTTGCTGTCGAGCGGGTTTTCGCTGGACGAGCCGTCGACGTTTGCGTCGCGCATCTACCGCATGGTCAAGCTGGGCCTGGCGATTGACGAGGACGAGGCGGGCGCCGGCGGCGACGACGAGGTCGCGGCCGAGGGCGACGACGACATGCCGCCGCTCGAGGAGGGCGCCGAGGAGGGGTCCAAGATGGAGGAGCTCGACTAGAAAAGGAGCGCGCATTTTTTGTCGGTCGGTTTGCTCGTCGGATGTCGGCGGTCGCACCTTTTCAACGCACCCCCAAACCCCCGGCCCGCCACGCGCGTCTAGGTAGCTAGGAGTAGTTTTTTTTCGTAGCGCACACACCGCCACTAGGGCTTCATAGGCACGCAAACAAACAAAAAAGCACGCGCGCCCCCCCCCCCTCCCTTTTTGGGTTGTTTTTTCGTCTTTTTTTTCCGAGCGCCCCCGCGGCGAGAGAGAGAGACAAAAACAAGTTGTGTGTGTAAGAGAAACAACCAAAACGCACTAAATCAAACCCCCCTCTCTCTCTCAGAACCCGTCCGTCGCCAGCAGCGCGTGCAGGGCGTCCACGGCCGCGTGCCCGGCCAGCGGCAGCGACGGGTCGCGCATCTTGGCCGCCAGCAGCGCGCCCACCGCGCGCCGCAGCTCGCGCACTAGCACGCCCACGCGGGCGGGCGCCGAAAACTTGGCCCACCCGTCCAGTACGACGAGGCCCTTTTCGTGGTCGACGCGGAGCCCGCGCTGCGTGACATCGCCCTCGGGACCCAGGCGAGGAGGGGGCTGAAGAGGGGCGCCGGGCTTGCTGCTGCTGCCGCGGCCGCCGCCGGAAGCCGCAAACGAATCGTTGTCGTCGTCCTCGCCGCCGTCCTCGTTGTCGCCGCCGCCGCCAAACAGCAAGAGAGCGTAGGGAGGCACCATTGAGACCTCGCGCAAAAAGGGCCTCGACGTCGAGACGAGCTCGGTGTAGACGAGCCAGCCGCTGTCGAAGCGTCCGGCCTTGGCGCACACGGAGGAGGGGTGGAGCCAGGCGCGGCCGGCGCGGCGCGTGAAGAACTTGACCTGCGGCTGCTCGCCCTCGTCGGCAGCGCCCGAGCCGCCGCCGCCGCCTCCGCGCCCGCCTCGGCCGCCGCGGCCGCCGCGGCCGCCGCCCCGCCCTCCTCCCCCCCTTCCGCCCCCGCCGCCGCCGGCCACCACGTCGTCCCCCGTCGCCAGGAACGCCCCGCCGGCCACCTTTGTGTACCGCGGCGGCGGGTGCTCCACGCGCGCCACCTGCGGGTAGAACCCCGCCGCCAGGGCCGCCTTGACGACCCGCGCGTTGCCGCTGTACTCGTCCGGCAACCCCGGGCCCTCAAACCCGGGCAGCGCGAGCGCGGCGCTGCTGGCCGCCTCGCCAAGGGCGGCGGTGGTGGTCCTTTTGCCCATGCCGCCTCCGCCCATGCCGCCGCCACCAACACCCCCGCCTCCAGCCCCACCAGAAGACCAGAACGACCGCAGGCGCGCCGCGTACTCGGGCGGCAGAAACCCTCGCCCGGCGAGCGTGGCGGCGAAATCCGCCCGCCCCGCGGCGATGGCGTCCAGGGCGCTGTCGCTGAGCCAGCTGGCGGCGGCGAAGGCCTGCGCGGCCCTGCGCCCGCCCGAGGCGCGGGCGGCGGCCCAGGCGCCGTAGGCGGCGACGACGGCGAGGTGGTCGGATCGCTGGGCGTGGGCGTGCGGGGTGAGGGCGCGGCGCGCGGCGTCGGCCTCGCTGCGCTTGTCGGGGGGGGCGGCCACAAAGGGCGAGCGGCCGTGCGCGAGGGCGGCGGCGATCGTGAGCATGGGAGCGGCGCAGCGGAGCAGGCAGCCGTATAAGAGGGCCTTGGCGAGGCGCGCGTCCATGGGCATGGCCGCGAGGTGCTGGCCGAGCGGGGTGAGGAGCGGCGGGTGGGGGAGGAGGAGGGGGGAGGCCGCGCCCCCCCCGACACCCGCGCCCCCCCCACCAAAACCACCCCCACCAAACGCCCCCAGCTCGCGCAGGCGCTCGACCGCGGCCTCAACGTCGGCGCGCGGCGGCGGGGTGATGAGCTCGGCGAACAGCGACATCAGGGCCGCCTCACCCGTGCGCCCGCCCGGCGACGAGAACAGCAGCGACAGCGCGTCGCGCCTGCTCGCGCCGCCGGCGCCGCTTGCCGCCCCAGCCGCCCCCGCCGCCGCCGCCGACGCCTCGGCCCGCCGCATCAGGGCCGCCACCGTCAGCGCCAGCGGCTCCAGGGGCGACCGCAGCACCTCCGGCGACGTGTACGGCAGCAGCCGACGCTCCCAGCACGCGCGTGACACCAGCCGGAAGCAGCACCCGGGCCGCACGCGCCCGGCGCGCCCCGCGCGCTGCTTGGCCGCCGCGCGCGAGCAGAAGCGCTCCTCGAGGCGCGACATGCCCCTCGCCGCGTCGAACGCGATCTCCTTGACGCGCGCGGCGTCGACGACGACCGTCACGTCGTCGATGGTCACGGATGTCTCGGCGACGTTGGTGGCCACGACGATCTTGGTCACGCCCGGGGGCGCCGTCTCGAAGCAGCGCGCCTGGGCGTGCGACGGCATCTGCCCGTGGAGGGGGAGCACGCGCAAACCGCTGAAGCCGCCCCCCGCCGCGTTGGCGACGGGACCGCCTTGGGCGCTGAGCTGGCGCACGAGCTTGTCGATCTCCATGGCGCCCGGCATAAAGATGAGGATGGAGCCCGGCTGCTGCTGCTTTCCGGAGCCTGCGGTCGATGAAGACGACGCGGAGATGGGCGGCGGGAGGGGGGTGCCGTCGGGCGAGCCCTCGGGCGGGGGGGGCTGCCAGCCGTCGAGCAGGGCGAGCGGGCCCTGCTCGCGCTGCCTGCGCACGACGTGCGCCACGAGCGCCTCGATGAGGTCGTAGTTGACGCCGAGGGTCTCGTCGGCGTTGGCGAGGGAGGAGAGGGTCGTCGCGGAGTAGCGCTCGCCCGAGGCCTTGGCCGCCTCGACAGAGGGCGGCTCGCTGCTTGTTGGTGGTGCTGCGCCGCCGCCGCCGCCGCCGCTCGCCTTGCCCTTGCCGCCGCCCCTAAAGCCGCCCCTGCCGCCCCCGCCACCACCGCCACCACCGCCGCCATCGCCGCCGTCGTCGCCCGCCGCCTTGCCCTTGGCCGCCCACTTGGACGACTTACCGATCACGTACCCGGATAGCTCGAGCGCGTCCTCCAGCCAGCGCTCGCGGACCGGGTGCGACAGGCCCGGGATTGAGAGCGTGCCGACGCTGAGCGCGGCGGCGGCGGCGGCCGCCGGCGGCGGCGGTTTTGCCAAGGCGTCCAGGGCCTTTAGGGGCTTGCCGCTTCCTGCGCCCGGGCACGCCGCGCCCGAGGAGAAGTAGCGCGCGAACAGGTCGGCGTCGGCCGTGGCGGACATGAGCACGACCTTTGGGGGCGGGGGGAGGGGAGAGGAGGAGGAGGAGGAGGAAGGAGCAGAAGAAGCCCCGCCGCGCCCACGCCCGAGCAGCAGCCGCCGCCGCAGCAGCAGCAGCAGCAGGTCGCTCTCCCCGCCGCGCTCGTGCACCTCGTCCACCACCACGTGCGTCACCCCCTCGAGCAGCGGGTCCGACAGCATCCTCCTGAGCAGCACCCCCGTCGTGCAGAAGAGCAGGCGCGTGCGCCGAGACACCTTGCTGTCGAGGCGGACGCTGTATCCCACCACGTCGCCCACCGCCTCGCCGCGCTCTTGCGCGACGCGCGCCGCCAGGCCCAGCGCGGCGATGCGCCGGGGCTGCGTGACGACGATGTTGACGTCCCCCGCGTTTCCTTTTACGGCGGCGCGCTCGAGGACGAACTGGGGCAGCTGTGTGGACTTGCCGCAGCCCGTGGCGCCGCTGACGACGAGGGCGTCGCTGGAGGAGAGCAGCGAGAGGAGCTCGTCGCGCGCGCGGGCGGCGGGCAGCCGCGCGCGCTGCGCGCGGAGCGGGGCCACGCGCGGGTCGGCGCGCCAGCGCTCGAGGTCGCGCTGGAGGCGGGCGCTCTCGGACGCGGCCTCGTGGGGGGAGAGCTGGTGGGCGCGCGGGCGGCGCTGCTGCTGCTGCTGCTGCTGCTGCTGCTGCTGCTGCTGTTGATGAGGGGCCTTTGCGGGCCGAGGCTGCTGCTGCTGTTGTTGCTGTTGCTGCTGCCGGCGCGCGGCGGCCGCCCCGCCATCCCCGCCGCCCTCCTCCTCCTCGGCCTCGCCCAGCTCGATGTCCGCCGCGCCCCCGTCGTCGTCTTGGTCGTCGGCCATGGCGCGCGCCTGGACGGCCGCCATGTCGGCCGCGCCCGAGCGGCTGTGCAGGATGGCCTCGGCGGCCGCCGAGGCCGCGTTTTTGCCGCCGGCGCCGCTGCTGCCGGCAGCAGAGGGGCCGCCCCTTCGCTTGCCGCCACCGCGCTGCTGCTCCATCTTCCTCGTCCGCTCCTCCGCCTCCTCGTCCGCAAAGGGCGAGATGTCAAAGGGCGCGGGCATGGGGGCGGACGGGTCGGTCAGCTCGATCAGCAGCGCCGCGCCGTCCTCCCCGGCCCCGTCAAAGGCCTCGTGCAGGGCCGTGGCGAGCTCGTGCACCAGGGGCGGGCAGGGGGGGAGGGCGGGAGTGGAGGCGGGGCCGCCGCCGCCAGCGCCGCCGGCCTCGGCGGCCTCGGCCGCGATGGCGTCCGCCCCTCGGCGCGCCAGCAGGGCGGCCAGGCGGAGGCGCGCGCCCGGAGGCAGGGCGGCGCACTCGACGGAGGCCACAAAGGGCAGGAGGGGCCGGGGTCCCGAGGAGGAGGAAGGCGGAGCGGCGGCGGGGCGGAGGTGGAGGACGAGGTGGGCCTCCTGTGCCGCCGCCGCCGACGACGACGCCGCGGCGCCGCCGAGCGGCAGCCGCAGCGCCAGGTGCTGCTGCTCGCCTTCCGAGGCATCCACGCCCTGATCGGAGGGGGGCCCGAAGGCGGCGTCCTCGCCGTAGATGGCCTCGACCACCTCGCGCTCGCAGGCGGCGTCCCAGGGCTCGGTGGCGGGTACGCCGCCGTCGTCCGGTTCATCATCATCATCGCCGCCACCGCCGCCGCCCGTTGCCGCTGCCGGCACCACGCCCGCAGCCACGGCGAGCGCCTCAAACAGGGCCAGGCGCGCCTCGTGCAGCCTCCCCCCGCTCGCCTCGAGCGCGGCCGACGCGTGCGTCAGCGGGTAGCCCTCGGCCAGCAGCGCGGCCACGTGCGGGTCGTCGAGCGCGCCCGCGAGCATCGCCTCGGCCGCCTCGGCCGCGGCCGCGGCCGCCCCCGCAGCGGCGGCGGCGGTGGCAGCGCAAGGCGCCTGCTTGAGGCCGCGCGCGGGCTCGGTCGGGGCGGCGGCTTGGGGGTTGGCGGAGGCTCTCGACTGCTGCGCCTGCTGCGCTTCCTGCCCGGCCTGCGCCTGCGCGCCCGCGCGCAGCAGCGTCACGGGGCGGCTCGTGCCGACGCCAAAGCGGCGCGGCAGCCGCTCCTCCGGCAGCGACAGGCACAGAAAGTCGACGGCCGCGCGCACGGAGAGCGGGCCGCCGCCCTGGCCCTGGCCCGCCTGCCGGATGGCGCCCGTGCGCGCGTCGCTGCGCCTGAAGCCGAGCTGCTCGAGCTGCGCGGCCAGCGCCTGCGCCTCGGCGCCCGCGCGGCGCAGCCGCGCGGCCGCGGCGGCGCCCGCATGGCCGCCGTCGCTGCCGCTGCCGCTGCCAGAGTTGGCCAAGGCGCCGTCGTCGCTGCTGTCGTTGTCGCTGTCGCTGCTGCCGCCGCCAGAGTAGGGCTCGTTGTCGTCGTCGTCGTCGCTGGAGGAAAAGGACAGGTCGTCGGCGTCGCCGCCAGCGCCCCGCCGCAGCCGCGCCCCCCCTGCGCCCCCTCGTGCTCCTCCTGCTCCTCCGTCGTCCGCCGCCTGCAGCACCAGCGCCTCCACGCGCGCCCGCTGCGCGTCCGACATCATCACCGCCACGGGCGCCCGCCGCACCGCGTCCACCCGCCGCAGCTCCTCGCGCCGCCGCCGCTCCGCCTCGCGCGCCTCCTTGCGCGCGCCGTGCTCGGCGCGCTCCCGCTGCCGCTCCCCCAAAAGGGACCACAGCGCGCGGTGCTCCTTTGGCAAGACGTAGTCGAGCGCGCGGTCCCCTGCCACGGCGTGGAGGGCCGCGACGGCCCCGCGCTGCTCGGCGGCGTCGCGGCGCTGCTGCTGCTTGAGTTGTTGTTGTTGTTGCTGCTGGAGCTGCTCGTCGCTGCCCTTGCCGCCCGCCGCCGCTGCGCCCTTGTTGCGCGCCGCCGCTGCCGCCGCCGCCGCCGCCGCCCCGCCCTCGTCGTCCTCCTCGGATAAAGCCATGTCGGCGTCGAGCCACACGACCACGTCGCGGTCGGTGCCCGGGCGCTTGGGGTCCGGCAGCACGACGCGGCACCGCAGCGCGCCCACGCGCACGCGCGGCGGCGGCGGCGGGGGCTGCTGCTGCGGAGGGGCCGCGGAGGAGGACGAGGGGGCGCCGTCGTGCTGCTCGTGCTGCTGCCGCCGCTTCCACCGCTCGAGCGCGCGCCGCGCGTCCTCCTGCGTCACGGCCACGACCTTGTACTTGGGCCGGGGCCGCTTGGCGCGCGCGCACCACTCCTGAAGCAGCATCTTGGCTGACTTCTGGGTGTAGTACCCGGCGCCGCGCGTCGAGACGTCCATGACGCGCGAGGAGGAGGAGGGGGCGGAGGCAGTCGAGGAGGCGGCGGCGGCCGAGGAGGCGGCAGGGGCGGCCTTTTTCGCCGGGGCGGCGGCAGCGGCGGCGGGCGCGGGGGGGCCGCCGCCTCCCCCCCCCGCCCCCTCCTCCTCCGCGCTGTGCTTGTTGCGCACGTGCTCCTGAAGGCGCGACTTCTGCTTGAACACGCGGTCGCAGTGCGGGCACTTTTCCTCGACGAGCCCGCGCTTGTCGATGAGGGCGGGCCCCTTGGCGCCGCCGCCGCCGGCGCCGCTCGACACGACGCCGTTGGCCTTGCGCTTGGCGTCGCGGTTCTTGATGCCGCCCATGTTGGGTGGTGGTGGGAAAAGGGGGTCTGGCTGCTTTTGACAGTAGGAGTACTTGGTGCTTGTGGGGAGAAGGAGGGGCGAGCTGCGGCTGACTGTTGGGCGCAGCGCGCGCGCGGAAGGGGAGAGGGAGGAGGTTGGTGCGCTCGGTCGTCGTCCGCCCACTCTCTCTGTCTCGTCTTGTTCAGACGGTGAGTACGGGGGTCGGCCTGCCGACTAGCTGATGCGACTAGTAGCAGGTGGTTATGTGCGCGCGCGCGCGCTTCTGAGTGTGGCGAGAGAGAGAGTGATCGCAGCGCGCTCTTTTATGGGCGGCCGGCGGCGACGCGAGGGGGCGACGGCTGGGGGCGAGTGGGACGACGGCAAAGAGACTCCTCTTATACTAACATGCGCGCGAGCAAACCCCCATCAAGCCGACGGCCCCGCGGCCTGCTGCTGCTCCGCCTCCTCCGCCCCGTTGTGCTGCTTCTGCGCGCGAGCCGGGGCCTTTGAAGCGGCGGCGCCCTGCTTGTTCTTCGCCGGCGGCAGCGGGCTGCCGCGGCGCGCGACGACGACGGGAGCGCGCCCCTGCGGCTGCTGCTGCTGCTGCTGCTGCTCGTCCGGCTCCACCAATCGCGAGGGCCCCGCGCCGTTGGCCGCCGCCAGCTCGGGGACCGACGACGACGGCGGCCGGGGGGAGGGCGACGAGGCGCCGCTGCCGCCCGCTGCGCCGCCCGCGCCGCCGCCACCACCACCGCCCGCCTGCTGCTGCTGCTGCTGCGGCTGCTGCTGCTGCTGCGCCGTGTACGAGACCGTCGGCTTGGGCGGCGCGGGCGGGCGCCAGCCGCGCACCTCCGAAGCCGAAGAAGTCCCCACCGCCGCCGCCCCAAACTGCTGCTGATACTGCTGCTGCTGCATTTGCTGCTGCTGCTGCTGCTGCGCCGCCGCCGCCAGCGCGCCGGCCGACGCGCGCGCCATGAGCGAGGAGAGGTCGTACTCGGGCGGGGCCGGGCGCTCCATGAAGTAGCCCGCGCCAGGGGGCGACTGGGACGGCTGCGGGGGAGGGTAGGGCGCGGAGGAGGAGGAGGGGGGCGGGGGGGCGCCGCCGTATTGCATGCGCGTGAGGTGGTCGTCCTCCTCCTCGTCGTCGCCGTCGCCGCCGCGCGCCCCCTCCTCGCCCGGCTGCTGCTGCTGCTGCCCGCCCCCCGCATACGCAAACGGCGGCGAGACCCAGGGCGCCGCCGAGACTGCCGCACCACCACCACCGAGTCCCGCGGACATGAGCGGCGCCGTGCGCGCGTACGACGACTGCCGGCGCGCGGGCGGCAGCGGCGCGCCGGCGGCGGCGTGGCCGTCCGAGGCGGCCGACGACGCATAGCTCGCCTGCGGCTGCTGCTGCTGCCATGGTTTTGGCACGGGCGCGGCCGCGGGCGCCGAGGGGGACCTCGAGGGGTCCGGTGGCGCGTCGTCGATGTCCGTGCGCACGTTGGGCGGCGTCTGGCCGCGCGCCACCATCGCCATGACCTCGTCGAAGCGCGCCGGCCTGCGCGCGCCGCCGTGGGGGTCGGCGGGCGCCTCGGCGCCGTTGCCGTTGCCGCTGGCCTGGGGCGAGGGGGCGGCGCTCGGCTGCTTGCTGTAGGGCGGGGCGGCGGCGGCGGCGGAGCCGCCGAGGGAGCCGGCTGGTTCCGGTTTTCGGGGGTGTGGATTAGGGGAGGGGGGGGGGGGGGGGCGCGTCAAGAGCAGGAAAAGCAGCGAGGGAGCGAGGGGGGGGCGCGCGCGACGGGAGGACGCGTTTGCTTGCCTTTTTGTCGCTGTTGCCGCCGTCATTGCATCTACATCAACTTCCTTGTGACGCACCTGAGTAGGCCGACAGGCCCCGCGCCGCGTCGTTCCCGCCCCCGATCTGTGCTTGCGGCGCGTCCCCAAAGCCCGAGAAGGGCGCATGCAGCGGCGGCCGGCCGCCGCTGCCGCCACCGAGCAGCGAGCCGGCGGCGTCTCGTCCTCCTCCTCCCGCCGCCGCCGCCGTCCCCGCGGACCCGGCCCCGTACTTGGCGATCGCCTGCTGCTGCTCCTGCTCCTGCATGATGTCCGTCACGGACGCGCGCAAGCGCGCCAGCTGCCCGCGCAGGTCGGCCAGCTCGGCCGACAGCTGCGGGTCGCGCGCCGCCGCGGCCCCAGGCGACGCCGACGACGAGCCCGCCGCGCGCCCGCCTTCGCCTCCCCCTCCTCCTCCGCCTGCCCATGCCGCTGACGCCGGCGACGCCGTCCGCGTCGTCGTCGCCACCAGCCGCTCCATCTGCTCCTGCTGCTGCTCCTTGAGCGTCTCCAGGGCGCCCGAGAGGCCCGACACCGCCTGCCGCAGCTCCGTCTGCCCAGCGGCCACCCCCTCTAGCGCGCCCGCGAGCGCGCGCTCGCGGTCGGCGGCCGCCTGCGCGGCCTCGCGGCGGCGCGACGTGAGCGACTCGTACCACGCGAGGGCGCGGGGCGTGACGGTGCGGTGGACGGCGTAGGCGGCGCCGGCGGCCACGCCTGCGCCAAGCACGACCTGCGTCCAGCGGATGGGCTCTGGTGGGGGCGGGGGCGGCGGCGGGGGGAGGGCCGGAGGGGGGTAGCCGTAGTAGTGCTGGTGCTGGGGGTGCGAGGGCGGGTGGCTTGCGGGGGAGCTTCCCGCCGACGGGGGACCGTAGGGCCCGCGCGCGAGGTGGTCGGTTGCTGCTGCTGGTGCTGGTGCAGGTGGTGCTGCTGCGTCACTCGCGGCCGGCGGCGGCGGCGGCGGCGGCGGCGGCGGCGGCGGCGGCGGCGCGCGCGCAAACGCCGCCTCGATTTCGGCCGCGGTGAGGCCCTTGCGCTCGAGGAAGGCGCGCTTGGCCTCCGGGGTGGACGCTTGGACCTGTTGCGGGTGTGTTGCGGGTGTGTTGAGGGTTGATGGGGCGTGCGTGTGTGTGTGAGAGAGAGAGCGTCCGCCGTGGCGGGCAAACTGCCGAAACGGGGCTGTTCTTCCCGCGGGTGGCAGAGAGTGATTGCAGAGCTGGCACACACCTTGGGGTGCGACAAAAACGACACCGCGTTGGTGACCTGGTCCTCGCGGATGGAGTCGGAGGGAGGCGGGGGGGTCGGGGGTGCGGCGGCGGGCGGCGGAGGTGGAGGCTCCGCCCCTCCTCCTGCTTCCGCCATCTCTCGCTCTCTCGCGTGGAACGCTGCTGCTGCTGCTGCTGTTTGAATGAAGAGAGACTAGTCAAGAGGCAGTTGCGCGCGCGCGCGCTGTATCGAGGTCCCTGAGAGAGAGAGAGAGAGAGAGAGAGAGACAGAGCGCAAAAGAGAACAGGGACGACGACGCCGCCGCTCATATCACCGCCGCTCCCCGCCGCCCCCCGCCGCCCCCCGCCGCCGCGCGCGCTGCCGCCGCCTCTGCCGCCCGCGCCATCACCCCGTCCATCCACGAGCGCGCGCGCAGGGACACGCGCCCGCGCCCGCCGGCGTCGATCGAGATGTCCGAGTCGCGCGCGCCCCCGCCGTACACCGGCACGCGGCCGTCGGCGAGCAGGCCGAGCGCCGGGTCGACGCTCACTTGCCCGGCCGCCCCTTGGACCCGCAGCCGCAGCGCTGCGGCCGCCGCCGCCGCCGCCGCCGCTTGCTCTCCTCCTCCTCCTCCTCCTCCTCCTCGTGCCGCGCGCCCCATTCCGCCGCCCCCCCCACCCCCAGTGTCCAGCGACACGTCCACGTCCCCGCCGCCGCTGTCGACGGCCAGGGAGCGCAACCCGCCCGCCCCTCCCGCCGCCTGCACCGCGCCCAGGCTGACGGGCCCCCCGCCACTGGCGACGGCCGCGCGGCCGGCCAAGGCGCCGTCGACACGGACGGCGATTGCGCCGCTGCTGCCGCCGCGCGGCCATGCCTCGAGCGTGGCGCCTGGAGGGGGTGTGGTGGAGTTCGTCTCTCCGCCGCCTTCGTCGTCGTCGCCGCCGCACGACAGGTGGTTGACGCGGAGCAGGGGGAGAGGAGGAGGGGCTGTCCAGTTGCCGTCGCTCGCCGCCCCCTCGCCCGCCCGCTTCCCCGCAAGGAGCCTCAGCACGGCCGCCCGGCCGTAAAGCGCCCCGACCTCGAGCTTGCCGCCGGCCTCAACCAGCGCGTCCAGCGCGGAGACCCGCCCGAGCTCCACCCCGCGCCCGGCCCTCACCTCGAGGCGCGACGCCGCCACCTCCTTCGCCGCCACCCTGCCTGCGGGGCCCGCGTCGAGCACGAGCGCGCCGCAGCGCAGGCGAGTGGCCGCGATGGTGGTCGTTGTGGTGGGGGTTGTGGTCGGGGTAGAGTCATCGTCGTTTGGGGGAGCCGACTCGTTCACGACGACGATGCGCACGTCGGCCTCCTGCACCCCGGATCCGCCCACCGTTACGTCCCCGCCCGCGGACGCCACGTCGAGGCCGCAGAAGCGGGCGGGCAGCAGGACCTCAAGGGGCGGGGGCGGCGGGGGCGGCGGGGATTGTTGTTGTTGTTCGCCGCCGATCGCGGCCGCGCTCGTCACGATCTCGCGCGCCTCGGGGCCGTGGGCGCCCAGCTCGACGGACCAGGTGCTGCTGCCGCTGCTGCCGGAGGAGCACGAAAGCGGCGCGCGCACGACGATGCGCTCGGGGTCGGGCGACGTCGCCACGGCGACGGGCGTCCGCGCGCGCCGGCTGCAGACGACGGTTACGCGCGCGTGCTGCGGGGTGAGGGCGAACGCGTACTCGCGGTACTGGGGATCGGGCGATGCTTTAGATGCTGCCGGTGCTTGTCCCGCGGCGGCGGCGGCGTACGATGCGTCGGTCGCGAGGCCGCGCGGGAGCACGAACGAGGAGTGGTTGTGGTGGGGAGGCGAGGGGCGAGCGAATGCTTCCTCGGCGGCGGCGCAGCGCGCCAAGCGCGCGCGCAGCCAGGCGAGGCGCGCCAGGCGGAGCGTCGTCGTCGTGGCTTGGGCGTTGTTGAGCATTGCTTTGGGTGTTTGGCTTGAGGAGAGGTCTCGACTTGTCGTGCGCGCGCCGCCGATCAAGAGGCGGTTGCGGCGCGCGGAGCGGCGGCGCGCCGGCGTCGGGTTTCCTTCTTCTCTTCGAGCGGCACACCTTATCACACACACGCGCGCCCAATTGCACTCGCACTCGCTCGTGAACTCCAGGACGTCTCGCCTCTCGCGCTCCCCCCGCAACGACCGACAACGCGGGCGAGGGCCCCGCTTTGCCTCTCCCGCGACCCACACCCAAAAGACCATGTCGATCTCGCTCGCCGAGTACTTGCGCGCGACGGCCATCACCGTCCACGGCACGCTCTTCCAGCGTTTGGGCATGCGCCACCTCGGCCCCGTCGACCGGGTCGGCGAGCCCGGGTCGGTGCGGGGCCTGACGGTCGCCGTCACCGGGCCGACGGCGGGCATCGGCCGCGCGACGGCGGCGGCGCTCGCGCGGCGCGGGGCGCACGGTGGGTGTTGATCGCGGCAGCGTTGAGGCTTTGACACACGGGGGCCTCTCGCTCCAGTCCCTGGGGCACGAAGCACGCTGAATTTCGACTCCACCACCCTCTCCAACCCCCCAAAAAAACACAAAAAAACACATCAGTCGTGCTCGCGTGCCGGAGCGCCGAGCGCGGCGCGCGGCTCGAGGCGGCACTGCGCGCCGAGCACGCCGCCAGGGGGTTGCCCCCGCCCTCGCTCGAGGTGCGCCTGCTCGACCTCGCGTCCCTGTCGAGCGTCCGGTCTTTTTGCGAGGCGTTCAAGGAGGGGAGGAGTGGCGGCGGTGGTGGCGGCGGCAGCGGCAATGGCAACAACAACAGCGCCAACGGCAGCGCCCCCGCGGCAGCAAGAACAGCAACAGCAACAAAAGCAACAACAACAGCCCCGCGCCCGCTCCACGTCCTCATCTGCAACGCGGGCGTCTTCAACATGGGCGTGCGCGAGCGCCGCGAGACGGCCGAGGGAGGTTTCGAGGAGCACATGGCGTGCAACCACCTGGGCCATTTCCTGCTGGCGGTGCTGCTGATGCCGTCGCTGCGCGCGGGCACGCGCGACCTTGAGGAGCGGAGGCGGCAGCGGCAAGCGGCGGCGGGCGGCGGCAAGAAGAGGAGAGCGGGGGAGGAGGGCAATGGCGCCGACAACGACGCCGACTCCGCCTCTCCCCTCATCCCGCGCGCCCGCGTCGTCAGCGTCTCGTCCGCCATGCACCACTACGGCGCGTCCCTGGGCAGGACCGCGGCCGACCGCGCCGACCCCATGCTCAAGGGCAAGGGGGGGGCCGACGTCGGCGGCCGCGGCCTGTTTAGCGCCGACCGCGCCTACGGCCGCTCCAAGCTCGCCCAGCTGGTGTTCGCGCGCGAGCTGAGGCGGCGTGCGGGCGAGGAGGTCGACTCGATCGGCCTTCACCCTGGCATGGTGGTGACGGATGTGGTGCGTTCGCTCCCCCCTGCGGTGGCTGCGCTCTACCGCGCGCTGATGGGCCGCCTGCTGCTCAGCCCGGACGAGGGCGCGCGCGCGAGCGTGCACGCGGCCACGGCGGTCACGGCGATGATGGGCGGCGGGGGCGGCGAAGGTTCTTCGTGGTGGTACCTGGACGCCAACGCGCGGCCCGCGGAGCCCTGCCCCGCGGCCGAGTGCCCGGAGACGGCCGCGTGGCTGTGGCGGTGGTCGGCCGAGGCGGCGGGGCTCAAGGAGGGGGAGGACTTGCCCGCGGCGCGGGCGGTTTGAAAGCGGCGGCGCGCGCGCGATCGAGCGGCGAGCGGCGCGCAATCATTCCCCCACAAATTGTCAAACAAAAGCAACTCAACAACAACTAATCAACAAACACGATGTCGCGCCGTTTCGTCGCCGTCGCCCTGCTGACGCTGTGCGTGTTCGCCGCGGCCGCGGAGGCGTCCAAGGACAAGGTGCGGCGGAGAGTTTGTGGGGGGGGGGGGAGGGGCGAGGTGTTCTTCTTGCGAGGGACCCCGCGCGCGCGCGACCGGTCCTTCCCGCTGGCCAAGCGCGCGCGGGGGCGGAACAGCGACGCAGTGATTTGCGGAGGGCGCGCGCTGCTCACGTGGCCGTGTTCCCGCGAGCGGCCACGGGCGCGCGCACGAGAGAGTGATGGCTGTGGGCGGCGGCGGCGGTACCCCCCCGCTCTCTCTCGACGCCTCGCACTCGCCCAAATCAACCCCTCCGACCGACCGATTATCCAATCCCCCCCCCCCCCCCTCTCACAAAACCAACAAACAGGACGTCACCGAGCTCGTGATCGAGACGACGTTCAAGCCCAAGGCGTGCGCCAAGAAGGCCAAGGCGGGGGACAACATCTCGGTGCACTACGCCGGGCGCCTGGTCGACGGCACCGAATTTGACTCGTCGTTCAAGCGCAACCAGCCGTTCCAGTTCCAGCTCGGGGCGGGGATGGTGATCGCCGGGTGGGACAAGGGCCTGGAGGGGAGCTGTGTCGGCGAAAAACGCACTCTTCGCATCCCTAGCTCGCTGGGTTATGGTGCGTCGGGCGCGGGCGGCATGATCCCGGGGGGCGCGACGCTTATTTTCGAGACGGAGGTGATGGGGATTAACTGATCGCGCCCGGAGGATTTTTTTTTGGTCGGCGCGGCGTCGACGGGCCGGCGGTTTCTTTCTTTGAGTAACGATACGCTTTGATCGCGTGCACGCCCCGTCTCCTCTCACGAGCAGTCTCCTTGGCCCTCGAGTACTGAACCGCCGCGCGCGCCAATGAGGGGGGGGGGGTTGTTTCAAGGGGGCACGTAGTGATTGGGGCGGAGGGGCGAGGAAGGAGGTGGGGAGGAGGAGGGTGGCGAGAGCCCCGCCTTGTCTCCCATCACGTCCCTCGCCAAGTTCAAAACCGGTCACCCCGTCTCGCTCGCTTCCCTCCCCCACCCGCACACACAAACACACACACACACCTCTACTCGTCACCCAGCGAGAGAGAGAGGCGCGCGCGCACAGCCGCAAGACCCATCAATCAAAAGAGAGGAACCCCCCCTCTTTCCAACCACTTCCCCCTCCTTCAATCCCCAACCGAACGCGTGTGTTCTCCTCCGCGAGCGCCCCGTTCGTCCTCCCACCCATCCCCCCTTCCCCCCGCCGAAAGGCCCCCGCCCCCCAGAGAAAAGCATGGCTCCCACGGACCCCACCCCGGCCGACGCCGCCGCAGCGGCCGCGCAGAAGAAGGGAGGTGCGGCTGCTGCTGCTGCCCCCTCGGCCCCTGCTCCCTCCGCTCCTGCGCCCGCAGCCTCCGCGCCCCCCAAGTCGGGCTGGGGCAAGAAGCCCACGATCGTCGCCGACGAGGACGTGGCGCCCGCCCCGGCGGCTGCTGCTGCTGCTGCCGCGCCCGCCGCCGCCGCCAACGGCAAGGCGCCCTCCAAGGACGGCGGCAACGGCGGCAACGGCAAGCCGCGCGGCGAGCCCCGCGGCCCGCGCCCGGACCGCCCCGCCGGCGACCGCCCCGACCGCCCGGACCGCCCGCAGCGCGAGCGCGAGCCCCCGCGCCCGGTCACCGAGGCCGACCTCGCCCTCCTCGAGTACGCCGGGGGCCGCCCCAAGCGGCCCCAGCGGCCCGACCCCACCGAGCGCGACGTCGCGCTGCAGAAGCTGAGCGCCGAGGTCGCGCGCTACGGCGACCGCATCAAGGCCATCAAGGCCGTCGTGGACGCCAAGCACGCGGGCAGCAAGGCGGCGCAGTCGCCCGAGGCGGCGGCGGCCAAGGAGCGCATGGGGGAGCTGCGCAAGGAGTGGCAGGCGGTGCTGGTGAGTTGTTGATTCCTTTGTGCTGGATCGAGAGACCAGAGGGGGCGAGTCGTGGGTTGGCTCCCTTTTTTTAGTTTCCTTTCCCCCGACGCCCGAGCGCGCGGACCGCCCAAAACAAAAAAAAACCAACGCCGCCGCCGCCACCGCCGCCCCCCCCCCCCCCCAACCCCCCCCCCCCAAAACCCCAACAGCTCCAGAAGCAGCGCCTGCAGGCCGAGCTCAACGACCGCAAGACCGAGCGCGAGAAGGCCATGGCCGAGCTCCGCGCCCTGCGCGACGCCTCCACGCGCGGCGGGTCGCTCCAGTCGGCCGAGCAGGTCGAGGCGCGCATCGCCGAGGCCGAGTTCAAGCTCACGCACGAGTCGCTGAGCGTGCAGGAGGAGAAGCGCGTGCGCGAGGCCAAGGAGCGCCTCGAGCGCGTCGACAGGCCCGCCGCGGTGAAAGCCGCGGCCCTTTCGGCGAAACTGGACGAGACGAAGGCGGCCACCAACGGCTCGCGCGACAAGATCTCGGCCCTCGACAAGCAGCTGACGGAGATCAAGCACAAGCAGGACGCGTGCGGTCAGGAGCTGGACGCGCTGCGCAAAAAGGGCGACGAGGCCTTCTCCGACGTCCCCGCCTTACTGGAGGAGAAGAAGGAGGCGTACAAGATCATGACGTCGCTGCGCGCGAAAGCGGGGGAGATCCGCGACGCGTACAACGCCGAGTGGGACCTCTACAAGCGCGCCGAGCGCGCGTGGCGCAGCGTGGCCGACGCGCAGCGCGCGGAGCAGCGCGCGGCGCAGAAAAAGGAGTGGGAGGAGCGCCAGGCGGCGCGGAAGGCGGCCGCGAAGGCGGCGCGGCCGGCGCGCTTCACGGAGGAGATCTACCTGTGCGACACGACGCTCACGTGGCTGCGGAGGCAGCAGCCCAAGCAGGTGGTGGTGGCGGCGGCGGCGGTGGCGGGCGCGGCGGCGGGGTCGTCGGCGGCGGCCGACGGCGGCAGCGGCGAGGCCAACGCCCCGGGCAAGAAGCTCGTGTCCAAGAAGGCCGGCGGCGGCGCGGGTGGCGCGGACGCCGGCGCCGAGGACGACTGGTTTGGCGCGTTCGGCACGGGGGCCAACCGCCGCGGCAAGGGCGCCAAGCGCGAGGCAGCCGCGGCCGCGACGGCGCAGCAGCGCGCGTCGGCGCCGGCGCGCCTGATGATGACGCCCGACCTGATCACGGCCTTCAGCAAGCTCGGCGTGGCCCTGCCCGTCACGGGCGAGGACGTGCCCAAGGCGCTCGAGGGCGTCGAGGCGCGCCGCGCCGAGTACGCGCGCCAGAAGGCCGAGTGGGAGGCGATAAAGGCGGCCGGCGAGGCGGCGAGCGAGGAGGAGGAGGAGGCGAAGGAGGAGGGCGGCAAGGACGCGGCGGCGGCCGACGGCGCCGGCGACGCCAAGGAGGAGAAGGCCAAGAAGGTGGAGGTGGAAGCCAAGGAGGAGGAGAAGAAGGAGGCGAAGGAGGAGGAGGCCGAGGCCAAGGAGGCCAAGCAGGACAAGACCGAGGAGGCGCCGAAGGACGAGGAGAAGGACGACGAGGCGGCGGCGCCGGCGGCGGCCAAGGCCGACGGCGCGACGGCGGCGGCGACGGTGACGGCGGCCGAGGCCGGCGGCGCCAAGGGCGCCGTCAAGGTCAAGGTCAGCGCCGACGAGTCGGAGGGCGTCAAGCTGGCCCTCGAGCACTGAGAGTGAGGATCGAGGAGGAGGAAGGATCAAGGCTCTCGCTTCTTCTTCTCTCTCTCGCGCGCTCTCTCGCCGCCGTGCCGCCCCCCCCACCCCCTCCCGGCGCACCGCCTCTCCCCCCCCCCCCCCCCCGCTCCTTCCAACCATGAACGAACCCCCACTTCCTTGCTCTCTTGCCCTCGCGTGCGCGTGCCCTTTGGCCGCTGCGCCACTCCCCCCCCATCCTCCCCCCCCCGCCCCCTTCCGTGCTCCCCCCCACCCCCCCTCTACACCCCGCCCCCTTCCCCGTCGCTGCAACCCAGCGCGCGCAAACCGCCACCCCCCGCTCGTTCTTTCTAGGGTAGGAACATCGAAACGCACGCGCACGCGCAGACGCGCACACACACAGTTAGTCAGCAAACAACAGTCAGGGCCCGACCTTCTTGCCTAGGCATTTACCCCTGTGGATCTTTCTTTTGTGTTCGTGTGTCTTGCGTCGTCGTCGTCCTTTCGTCGCACGCCGCTTCACGAGCGCGCCTTTGCCGCCGCCGCCGGGCCCTCCCCCTTCTTCCCTCCCTCCTCCCCCTGCCCGCCCGCCCACAGCCCCGCAAATCGCCGCGGCGCCATCGCCCGCGCCACCCCGTCGTGCTCCATCCCTGCCGCGCTCGCGATCAGCGGCCCGAGCACGCCCAGCAGCATCTCAAGCGGCAGCGCCAGCCAGCCGCGCAGCAGCAGCCACGGCGCGCGGGACGGCGACGGCGACGGGAAGAACAGCGCCGGTCCCGCGCTCGGGGGCACGACCCCGCGGCACAGCGCCTGGAGCAGCCCGAGGACGGGCGAGGGGTTGGGCGCCACGAAGCAGTTGCGGGCCATCCCCTGCGCGATGCAGCGCGCCACAGCGTCGGCGCCGTACAGCGGGCTGCCCTCGGAGATGGCGGCGCACTCGGGGGGCTTGTCCGCCGACTCGCGGGCGTAGCCCGGGGTGTCGACGTCCGGGGGATAGGCGACGGTGACGCGGACGTCGGGGGAGGAGGATCGGAAGGAGGAGGAGGGGAGAGGAGGAGGTCGGTTGGTGGGGGGGTTGCCGCCGCCGCTGCCGTTGGCGCCGCCGCCGCTGCCGCTGGCGCCCCCCGCGACGCCCGCCCCGCCAAAAACACCAACCCCCAGCCCGCTGCCCTGCAGCTCGTTGCGCAGGCCCTCGGCGAGGCCGCGCAGGGCCCACTTGCTCGGGCTGTAGGCGGCGTAACCGACAAAGTTGAGGAGCGACATGGCCGACGCGACGATGAGGATGTGCTGCTGGGGCGGCGGGGGGGAGGTTGTTTGGGCGGGGGCGGCGAGCGCGGGGTTGGCGTCGTCGCCGCCTCTCCGCCGCCGCCCCAGCTGCCGCCGCCGCTCCTCCTCCTCTCCCACCCACCGGCCGCGCCGCCCCGCGCGCTCGACCATCCCGGCGTACACCGCCTGCACCGCGTGCACGACGCCCAGGTAGTTGAGCTCCATCTGCCGCGCAAAGGCGCCCGACGCCGCCGCCTCGTGGAAGTAGCCGCACTCGGCCGCGCCCGCCGCCGCCACGAGCACGTCGACGCCGCCTTGGGCTGGTGCTGGTGCTGCTGCCGCCGGCGTCGTCGCCGCCGCCCGCGCCTCGGCCACCTTTTTCTCCGCCGCGCGCACGGCCCGCTCCAGCGCCTGCGCGTCGGTCACGTCGGCCGAGAAGGTCTGGATGAGCGTCGTCGTTGGTCGCGTCGCGCCATCGCCCCCTCCACCATCAGGCTGCTCTCGCCGCAGCGCCGCGGCCGCCGCGTCGAGCTTTTGGCGCGTGCGCGCGACGAGCGTGACGGCGGCGGCGCCGCCGCGCACGGCGCGCGCGGCGAGGGCAAGCCCGAGCCCCTCGGAGCCGCCCGTGACGAGGACGTGCTTGCCCGCGAAGTAGAGGTCGCACGCCTCTATGCGCGGCGGAGGCATTTGGGTTGGGGTCTGCTTTTTGGTGCGCGGGCGGGTTCAAAAGGGAGAGGGGGGGAGGAGAGCGTCCGGGGTGCGAGAGAGAGAGAGGCAAGGGGAGTGGTCGGGGGGCGGGAAGAGTCGTCGATCGTTGTTGCGGGAGGCGAGAGAGGGAAAATGAGGGGGGCGGCGCATCATCGGGGATGTGGCAACAATTTCACCGCCGCGCGCGAGAGCGAGCGAGCGCCGACGCGCTGCCGGATTTTTGGGGTAGGGAACCAGGGGTTCTCGGGGTTTGGGGTGTGGTTCCCGGGATTTGCGCCCTGTGGCCGTGCGCCTGAGTCGAGGGGTCTGGCGGCCGAGTGGGATCTGGAGCTGGCGGGAGGACGGGGGGCGTCAAGCCGGAGCCGGACCAAGGCCGTCGGGCACCGGGGGAGCGTTGCAACGCGGGGGGGCGCGGGGGGTCGGGCGGCGCGACGGGCAGGCACCGTGGCGCCTCGCGCCCTCGCCGGCTTCCCCACTTCTGGCTCCCTCCCCCCGCGCGCGGCGTTGCTATCGCCCCCGACATTCTCGCGGGACGTTCGGGCGCTAGCATTGACGAGAAAGAAAGTAAAAGACGACGAAAAGCTCGGCCGGATCGTGTTTTTCAATATTTTATTCGACATTTCGTGCGCATTTTTGTCGTCACCGCTCGCCGAGCCGGGAAATCCTGGTCTCCATCGCCCTCGTGCGCGCTACCGCGTTCGCCGAGTACTTGGCCCGCTCCGCGGCGGGCTCGATCTTGGCATCTGAGTATCCCTTCTGCCGTAGCACCATCGCCCAGAGAGGCGCAAGGCCCTTGTCCAAGTAGCCGTCCAGCGTCGGCATCCTCGTCAACGACCCGCCGTCCGCCTTCCGCCACGCCTCGAGCTGCGCTGCCACCGACACCTCCGTGATGGCGCCGGCGGTGCGCCGGCCGGGCATGAGCTCCGGGTACTTGTTGAGCAGGACCGTGAGCCCCTCGATGTACTTGGACGCCCGGCGGATCCTGAACGCCTGCTTCTTGCTGAGCCCGCCGTTGCCGCCCCGCAGCAATGAGCGCAGCGGCGGGTGCTGTGTCCCTCCGCTCGTGAGCGTGGCGTAGAAGTTGTCGACCGTGCCGAGCTTGCTGAAGGTGGGGATGGTGTCGGCCACGTCCGGGATGGGCAGGTCGACGTCGCCGTCGTCGTCGTCCTCCCCCGACGCCGGGCGCGCCTGGGCGGCGGCGGCGGCCTCGCGACGCGCGCGAGCAGGGGCGGGCGAGGCCGATCCGCCCTCCGCCGCGCCCGCCGCGGCCGCGCGCGGAGGTGGGAGCGCCAAGGCCGGGGCAGCGCCGTCCCCAGGCGCCCCCGTCGCCGAGCCCCCATCGCCGATCAACGCCGCGGCGGCCGCGGGCCAGGGCAGGCGCCGCGCGCCGAGGAGCGTGATCAGCATGCTCCTCATCTCCGACAGGGTGTTCATCATGTGCTGCTGGTTCGCCGTGGCGCCCAGTTGGTCCTGCTCCACCTGATGCAGCCGAGACTGTAGGCCCGCGTTGGCCAGCTGCAGGCCGTTGATGGTGCGCTGCTGTTCCTGCAGCTTCTCCTGCAGGGAGCCCGCGCGCTGCTGCGCGCGGTACACCGCATCCGAGCCGCCCGACTGGATGACCCGCTCGGTGGCCGGCGACATGGCGAGCACGTCCTGCTCGGGGCGCGTGGGGTAGCGCTCGCCGATCGCCAAGGCGGGAGCGGGGACGCGGACGCCGACCATCGCCATGGTGGGGGAGGGCAGCATGGGGTCGTCGTCGTCGCTGGAAGCGGCGGCGGCCGCGGCCCTGGCCGTCTCTAGCTGTGACCGCGAGGGGGCCGGGCAAAGGGCGCCGGCGGCGGCGGCCGGCGCCAAGGCGGGAGCAGCGGCCGCGGCCGCGGCCAGCGCCGCCCGCTGGGCCGCGCCGGGCGCCAAGGCGACGGTGGCGGGGTCGCTCCCTGTGGCGACCGCGGCCGCCGCCACCGCGGAGCCCCCAGCCGCCGCCAAAGGGTGGAAGTGGTAGTGGTGGTGGTGGTGCAGCTGGGACGCGCCAGCGCTGCCGTTGGCGCCGTGCCCGGACGAGGGGTGCGGCTCCCACGCCTTAAACGTGCCGGCCTTGCGCATGGCCTCGAATTCGGCAACGAGGCGTCGTACCAGGTCGCGGGTCTCGCTTGTCCTGCTCAGGAGACAGGACGCCACCGGGTGCCGCACGTAGTTGCGCCTGTCGCAGGCGATCAGGAACACGACGTCCTGAACGAGCACCTTGACGCCCCAGCGGACAAAGGCGACGAAGTTGTCCTCGGCGACGGTCGACGCCTCCTGCGCGCCCCGCAGCGGCCGGCGACTGCCCGCTGCCGCCTCGGCATGCAGGCGCGCGAGCCTCTCCTTGCGGCGCTCCCGCAGGGTGGGCATCTTCGCCTCGAAGTCGCGCAGCCAGGGAAAGATCGCGTCCTCGAAGACTGCGTTCTGCTCCGGCGGCCAGGCGATGTAAAAGCGCGGGTGGTACTGCGCGTGGTGGCTGATGCCCGGGTACCCGGCCAGCACCGCGACCGCGAGCGGGGGCGCGGCGTCGACGTAGATGTTGGTCATGACGCAGTCGCCCTGCCCCCACTGACCCACGCGCTTGATCATGTCCTCCGGAACGTCGCGCATGTTGCAGATGTGCGCGCCCGTGTAGCGCATGGTGTGCAGCACCTTCTTCTTGCCCGCGATCCCGGCGAGCCCGCAGAGGCGCTTGAAGCCGTCGGCGGCTTTGTGGTACGGCACCATGTAGCGATCGTCGGCCCTGATCACCCGCCGCGACGGGGCGAACACGCGGTCGTCGTCGTCGTCGTCGTCGTCGTCGGCGGCGGCGGCGGCGGCGGCGGCGGCGCCGCCGCCGCCGTCGCGCGTCCCCGCGGCGGCCAGGCGCGCGCGCGCCGGGACCCCCCGCAGCACGTCGGCCTGCTTCTCCGCACGCGCGCGGGCCGCCAAGGAGGGGTCGACCAGGTTGATGCGCTCCAGGTGGGGGGACAGGGGGTCGGGAGGAGGCCCAGCGTGCCGGACGTCCCGCGTGAACGCCTCGAACAGGCCCGTCATGACGGCGTTGACGGCGCAGTGGCGCGGGTCGCGGCTGCGGACGAGCGCCTTCCTGGCGCCCTCGCCCCTCGCCAGGGTCTTGCCCGTGCGCTGGCGCCAGTACTGGGCCATGAACTCCAAGGGCGGCCGGGGAGGGCTGAGCGTGCTGTCGCCCGGGATCGTCATGCTGTCCATCGCCTTGAGCTCTGCGAGGTCGCACACGCGCATGTCCTTGACGTCGGAGAAGCGGCAGACGCCAGACAGCGTGAGCGCGGCCACGGCGCGCGTGGCCGTTAGCACGCGGCGGTCGACGGTCGCGAACTCGAAGAGGGTGTCGAGCTCCTTCAGGTCCAGAACCGCGTTCTTGTGCGCCGACATGTGGTCCGCCGTGACCTCGCCGTCCTCGATCTCCTCCTCGGTCAGGAGCGCGCGCTCCGACCTGCCGTCCTGCAGCTCCATGCGCGCGACGCTGAAGATCGTGTTGAACGTGTTCCACTGGGGGGTGTCCGTATGCGCACGGACGTTGATCCCGCGCACAGTCGCCTCCTCCGCGAAGACCGTGCGCAGCGTGGTCAGGAAGGTGGCCAGCGACTTCTCGCTGTGACCGTGGAGCGGCCGGGGCGCGCCCCGGAAGCCGTCGCGTGCCCACTTGGCGAGCGCGGTGGCGGTCTCGGCCACCAGCAGCGAGGAGCGCGCGTGCGGCGTCCGGCGCAACTCGCGGGTCCTCGGGTCGATCCAGAGCCAGTACTGGATGCGCTCGAGGGCGGGGATGTAGTTCACGTACGACTTGTGGTGGTTGAGGAAGCTGCACTCCTGATGCTCCGCGCGCTTCTCCTCCGCGGCCTCGGTTGCGGGGAAGTCGCCCACGGTCGGCTGCAGCCCCAGGAGCAGGCGCGTGCGACGACGGCCGGGCTGACCGTCGTCGCGGGCCGCGTCCACGAAGACCGGGATGCCGACGCGCACCAGGCCGAGGATCTGCAGCGTGGCCCAGGCCCTTTGCGTCCGGATGATCGCGTACGGGCACGTCCTCTTCGTGTGCTCGTAGGGCGCGCGGTCGTCCCTCGGCAGGCGGCTGCACAGCGTGCACGGGATCTTGTCCAGGCCCGCGCCGGTCAGCAGGACGCCCGGCGCAAGCCGACGGCGGAAGCCGGCGACGCGGGACCTGACGACCGGGTCAAGCTCGTGCGCGCCGTGGTGCTCGCGCCGCCCGCCGTCTTCGCTGTCGCCGCCGCTGCCGCTGCTGTCGCCGTCGCCGTCGGCCTCGCGCCCGCGGCCGCGCCGCCGGAAGGGAGAGGCGATGGCCCGGCCCAGGCGACCCAGGCCGTCGTGGATCATGGACCCAACCCCGGTGGGCGACCGGGCGGACGCTGGATCGGGCCCCGCGCCGTCGAGGGCGCCGTCGGCGCCGTCGGACTCGTCGTCCTCCTCGCCGCCGTCGTCGTCGCCGTCGCCGTCGCCGTCGCCCGCGAACGTGACGGTCCTGCGGGTGCTGCCAGCGCCGCCGCGCGGCGCTGCCGCCGCGGCAATCGCCCGCGCCGCCCGCGCCAAGTTGATCCGGCCATCAGGACAGCGGGGCGCGTCCCGGAGCCCGGCGGGCGGGACCACACGTTCCGACGCTCCTAGGAGGGCGCGCCGCCGCTTCACAGCTAGCCGCTGCCGCGCCCGCTGCCGCGCCGCCTCCTCGTCCCTCGCCTTGTCGGACAACAAGTCGGCAGGCTGCCGGGATCGCGCTGCAGGGCTGCCGAGCGCCACGAGCCTGCGTGGAGTGGGCGGTGTGTGTGTGTGCGCGCGCGCGCGTGTGTGTGTGTGTGTGTGTTGGAGGGAGGGGGGGAGGGGGGGGCGGCGGGCGAGAAGAAGGGACCGGCGTGCGTGAGGAGGAGGGCGGGGGGGGGGGGGGGGGGGGGGGGGGGCGGGGCGGCGGGGAGACGCGGGCGCGGCGGCGCCTCAGGCGGGGGTCGGGGCGGTCGCGCGTCGCGCCGCACGGGGCGTCGAGCGCCGACCGGCGCTGGGCGGGGCAGGCGCGCGCGCGGAGGCGCGCACGACAGGGAGAGAACTCACGCCGCGTTCATGTTGGCACCGGCGCCGGCGCGGCGCGGGCGCGGCGGGCTGGCCGCGGCGGCGCCATCGCCGCCGCCGCCGCCCCCGCCTGCGGCGGCGGCCGGGGAGGGGGGGTCGACGGCCGCGGGCGGCGCTTCCCTGCGCGCCGCCGGCGCGGGCCGGGCCGCCTGCGCGGCGCCGGCGGAGCGCGGGCGCTTAGTCACGGGCATCGCGCCGCGCGGACGCGCGGGCGGGTGCGGGCCATGGGAGGTGTCACGGATGAATGATGTGATGTTTGTCGCGCGGTGGCGGCGGGAGGGGCGGTGTCGGGCTCAGCGCGGCATTCGCGTCGCGCGCGGCGTTGGTAGTGTTTGCAGTACGGGAGGTTTTGAGTTTGCGCGGGCGATGAGTGCGGCGGGGGCGCGCGCCCATGTGCTTTGAGCTTGCCCTCCCCCCCCCCCCCCCCAGGCTGGCAGCACCCGCCCCCCCCCCCCCCCCTCTCCGTCCCGATCGAGGCCGCCGAGGCCCCCCGCCGACCGATCGGCCGCGTTCCGGGGGTCGAGGGGCGCGCGCCGGGCGCGTCTCGCGGCCCGCCGGCGCGGTTCGGCCGACGCCCGCGCGCGTTGTCAGTGCGGGAACCGCCCCGTTTCCCGGGAACCCGCGGTGCCCCGACCCCCCTCCCCTGGTTCCCAGATGTTAACAGGAAGCTCGACGCAGAGCGGTGGGCGACTGGCGTCGCACGTCCGACGGCATCAAGACCAGCGCCCTCACACGCACAGACACGCACACACGCCCAACACCTTTGCTTCAAATTCAATCGACAGCCGCATCGAACACGAGACAATCCGACACAGAGAGAGAGGCAAGCAGAGAGTGCGACAGACAGGCACACACCCGCGGGGTCGCGCCTCTCCTCCTTTGGGTGGTGCGTGCGCGGCGCAACCACCACCCCCGGCACACACACACTCTCCCTCAGCATGGCCGCCCCCTCGCGCGACGTCCAGATGATTCGCGTCGCTGCTGCTGCTGCTGCTGCACCGCCGCCGCCCGGCGACGGCGACCCATCGGCGGCGCCGCCGCCCCACCAGCTCGCGGGTGGCGGCGCGCGCGATGTCGCCGCGCTCTTCCCAAACGCCGCGAGGAAGCAAAAGGAGGACGCGGCTCTCGGCGCCGCCGCGCGCATGCGCGAGGCCATAGGCGCCAACCGGTTCGTCAAGGGCGAGACGGTGCTGATCGGTGCCGAAGGGGAGGGGGAGGAGCACCAACAGCACGGCGCAAACGAGGCGGCGGCGGAGGCGGCGGCGGCGGCCAATTACTCGTCCAAGTCGCTGGCCGAGCAGCTGCAGGAGCGCAAGGACGCGCGCGAGCAGGAGCGCGGCGAGCAGCGGCGCCTGCTGGAGCGCGGGGGGGCCCGCCCGCTCGACGCGGACGAGCTCGAGTTTTTGGGCCGCTTGCGCGACGCCGAGGCGGACGCCGAGCGGCGGCGGCTCGAGGAGGAGGCGAGCGGCGTCGCCGAGTTTCGGCGGGCGGTCGAGGCGGCGGCGGCGGCCGAGGCGGAGAAGAAGCGGCGGCGGCATGATGCGGAGGGGGCGGTCGATGACGAGCAAGGGGCCGGGGCCGAGGGGGCCGAGGGCGACGGCGCGAGGGCCGAAGCGATCGTGACGGCGGCGGCGGCCCCTAAGCCCAAGAAGAAGGGCGGGCTGCGCGGGCTGCTGCCGGTGCCACTGGTGGTGGTGGTCGGCAAAGGGGCGGAGAGGACGGTGAAGAAGAAAAAGACGCAGAGGGAGGGGGTGGAGGAGGAGGAGCAGCAGCAGCAGCGAGAAGGTGCGACCGCCACGGTTGCTCCCCCCGCCGCGCCACCCCCCCCTCCTCCGACGCTCGGGGGGTTGCTGGGCGCGTACGGCTCCTCGGAAGACGGCGACGAGGACGGATGAAAAAAAAACCGACGAAAAAACATATTTAAATCCCATCCATATTGCTACGGCTCCTCGGCCAGCCGCCACATCAGCCACGATCCCACCGTGCGGTACGGCCGCCACGCGGCCGTGATGCGTTCGGCGGCCGCCGCGTCCGGCAGCGACGAGCCGCCGATCTTGCCCTTCGTCTTCGTGTTGCTGCCGCCGCTGCCGCCCCCGCCCCCGCCCCCATCCCCCTCTTGCTGCTGCATCAACAACCGCGCCAGACCCTTGCGCACTCCCAAGTCGCCCGCAGGCAGCACGTCCGGCGCTCCCAGCACAAACATGGAGACCATGTCGAGCGACCAGGGACCGACCCCCCGCACGGCCAGCAGGGCGGCGGCGGCCCTGGCGCCCGGGCACGACGACGGCGACGACGCCGAGGCCGACGCCGCCGCCGACAACTGCCGCTGCTGCTCTGCGAGCGCCGCGTTGAGCCCCGCGGGCGCCGCCACCGCCGCGTCCCGCAGCATCGCGTCCGACAGCCGCCCGTCTGAGTAGCGCTCGGCGAGGTCCTTGAGCGCCGCGGCTTTCGCGCCCGAGACCCCCGCGGACCGCACCCTGCCCTCCTCGAGCATCGACAGCACGTGCGCGGGCCGCAGCCGCAGCGCCGCGCCGCCGTCGTCGTCGTCGCCGTCGGCCTCCGATCCGAGCACCCCGGCGGACACCAGGAGCCGCCGGTGGATCGTCGACGCCGCCTTCCAGCTCAGCTGCTGCGCCAGGATCGTCTGCACGAGGCGCGGGAAGGTCGGCGGGGGCTGCTGCTGCTGTTGGGGCTGGCGGGGGTCGGCGTCGGGCGTCGTCGCCTTGCCGCCGCCGGCGGCCTTGCCGCCGAGCCGCTCGGCGCACCGCTGGCCGTGCGCGTCGACGAGCGCGGCCAGGCGCGGGTCGGCGGCCCTGAGGTGGGCGAGGGCGATAGGAACGGTGCGCGGGCACAGCGGGGGCGGGGCCGGCGCTAGAGCAAAGGGGAGCGGGGGCGGCGGCGAGGCGAGCGAGGAGGAGGACGGCGGCGACGAGGAGAGCGGCGGCGGCGGCGGGGCGTGGCGGGCGCGCTTGTTGTTGTTGTTGTTGGTGGTGGGCGTGGGACGGGGTGATGATGCTGCGGCGCGCTCGGCCGCGACTGATGCAGCGGCGGCGGCCGCGCGCTTGGAAGGAGGAGGGGGGGGCATTTTGATGGGGCGCGGGTACGTTTGTCGTTTTTTTGCGGGAGAGAGACTTCGCCGTTCGTGAGGTTTTTGAGATGCACCAAAAGTGGTCGGTTTCGTGCGGTACTATCGTCGCGCGCGTCGATCAATAGCTCTGGGTGAGCGCGCGCCTCTGTGAGATACCACCAAGAAGACGTGCGCCGTGCACATGCTTTGCGCGCCGCGTCCATCCGCCCCACCGCCGCCGCTGCCGACGCCGACGCCAACCCCTCCGCTCTCCCCCAAAATGAACGCGCGCGCGCGCGCGCCCGGCCCATCTCCATCTCTCTGCTCGGTCGATCATCACTAGGGGCACCTCAAACAGTCCCAGCGCAAGAGCAACACCAAAAACAACAACAAACCATGAGCAAGAAGCGCAAGGCCGAGGCCCCCGCGGCCGCGGCCGCGCCGAAAAGCAGCAAAAAACAGCAGCAGACGCGCGGCGCCGGCCGCAAGGCCGCGCAGCGCGCCAATCGGCGCGCGCGCCCGCGCGACGACTACTACGAGGCCGAGGACGCGGACGTGCCCGACGCGCACGACTCGCAGCGCTTCGACGTGAGTTTTTGGGAGTTCTTGCTGATTTGCGCCGCCTCTCTCTCTTCGACACCCCTCCCGCCCCTCTCTCGCTCACACTGACGCGCCCTCCCCCAACCACCCACATACAACCGCAGAAGGTCGACAACTACGAGTACGAGATGCCTTCCGACTTCGAGGACGAGGAGATCGACGAGGACGCCGCGTTCACCGCCGAGGACGAGAAGCGCTTTGGCGCGTGGTTTGGCGGCAAGGGCGGCGGCGGCAAGGGCGGCAAAGACGACGACGACGACGACGAAGACGACGACGACGACGATGACGGCGAGGACGAGGCCGACAACGCGCGCCGCCGCGGCGGTGGCGGCGGCCGCGCTCCCCCGCAGCCGAACAAGACGAAGAAGAAGCGCCTGCTCGGCAGCGATTTTGCCGACCTAGAGAGCAGCGGCGACGGCGATGGCGCAGCGGACGAGGAGGAGGAGGGCGTCGGCGGCGGCCGCGGGAAGTTTGCCAACGCCGAGGAGGCCGCGGCGGCCGCGCTGCTCGACGACTTTTTCGGCGGCGGCGGGGGCGGCGAGGACGACTACAGCGAGGAGGAGGAGGAGGACGACGACGAGGAGGGCGGGCGCGCTGGCCGCGGCAAGAAGCAGCGCGGCGGCAAGAAGCAGCAGCGGCAGCAGCAGGACGACGACGACGACGACGACGATGACGGCAGCAGCGGCAGCGGCGGCAGCGGCGATGACGATAGTGACGACGACGACGACGACGACGAGCCGGACGGTCAGAGGCACGCCGCCATGCTGCGCGCCGCGGGCCTCAGCGGAGCAGCAGCAGCAGGGGCCGACGGCGGCGGCGACGACGCCGAGCAAGGCGGCGGCGGCGGCGGCGGCGGGCGGCGCGACACCAAAAAGCCCAGCAAGCGCGGAGCTGCGGCCGCTGCCGCCGCCGCCGCCAACCTGGTCGTCACCGAGGCCTACCCCGAGTCCGAGTTCAACGCGGCCATGGCCCGCGGCGGTGCAGGTGCGTATTGATTGATGGGTTGGGGGTTCTGGGGGGCGGGGAAGGGGCGCCGAGAGGGCGGCGCGCCCACCGAAACACAGAAAGCGACAAAGGAGAAAAAGCACAACAAGTGTACGATGGCCCCGGTTTTTATTACCGTTCGGGGCCGTCGAAGGGTTCGTGCGACATCCACCGGCGGCTCCCCTCTCTCTCTCTTCGGAGGGGGGTTGGGGCGGCTGCCGGCGGCTGATTTTACGGCCGCGGGGCTGGCCTTCCGCCGCCTCCCATATCCTCCTTTGGGGGGGTCGGGGGGTTTTTGGCGGCGGCGCGGGGTTTCGGGCGTTCTTTGATCCTTCAGCCCCCCCGCGTCGTGAACCCCTAGGCGCCACGTGGCAACCTGTCGGTCGCGCATCCCTTGTCCTTTTTTTCCGTTTCCCAAGTCTCACACAAACACCACCGTAACCACTGAACCAAACAACCCCCCCAAAAAACAACGCAGGCCAGAGCAGCAGCAGCGGCGCGGCCGCCGCTGGGGCCGGCGCGGGCGGCGTGACGCTCCAGGACCTGCTCGGAGGACTGGACGGCGCCGCGGCGCGCGCGGCCCTCGGCGCACCCGCGACGCGCAAGGCCCTCGAGCGCATGGGGCGCGCGGCGGCGGCGGCGGATGGGGCGACCACCGCCACCATCACCACCGCCGCCACCACGGCTGCCGCCGCCAAGCAAAAGCAAAAGCAGGCGGCGGCGGGCGAGGCGCCCGTGGCCGCGCCGCTGCCGCGCCCCATCCGCGAGCGCGCCGAGCGCCGCGCCGGCTACGAGGCCACGTCCGAGGACGTCGCACGCTGGCAGCCTGTCGTCAAGGCCCACCGCGAGGCGCCCACGCTCGCGTTTGTCGCCCCGCGCGCCCTGGCCGAGGGCGCCGACGCCGAGACGTCCCGCGCCCTGGCCGCCACCTTTCGGCCGCGCGCGCCGCTCCCGGACGGCTCGCTCCCGGCCGACCCGGCCGACGCCATGGAGGCCGAGGTCGCCGCCCTCCTCGCCGCGGCCGGCGCCGGCTCGGCCCGCGCGCACGCCGAGGGCGAGGAGGCGCTCGCGCTCAAGGAGCTGTCGCTCGAGGAGGCGCGCGAGCGCCGCGCGCGGCTGGCCAAGATGCGGTCGCTGCTCTTCTTCGCCGAGGCCAAGGCCAAGCGCCTGGCCAAGATCAAGTCCAAGGCGCACAGGCGGCGAGCGGCCAAGGCGGCGCTCAAGGGCAAGGCGGTTGTCGTTGGGGGCAGGGGTGGCATTCGAGGGGCTGGGGGTGGTGGTGGTGGTGGTGGCGGCGAGGGCGACGGCCACGACGACGACGACGACGGCGACGGCACCCTCGACGCCGCGGCCGCGGCCGAGGCGGCCGAGCTCGAGCGCGCGCGCGAGCGCCTGACGCTGCGCCACCGCAGCACGACGCGGTGGGCGCGGCGCGCGCTCAAGCGCGGCGCCTCGCTGCTGGACGAGGGCACCAAGTCGGCCATCGCCGAGCAGCTGGCTATCGGCGCGTCGCTGCGGCGGCGCGTGGCGCGCGTGGACGAGGGGCGGCGCGGGGGGGGCGGCGGCGGTGATGAGGACGACGACGACGAGTCGACCGAGGCGTCGTCGTCGGAGGAGGACGACGAGGATGGAGACGACGGCGGCGGCGAGGCGGCCGAGGGCCATCATGGCGGCGGCGACGCTGGCACGCTCGGCGGGCGCGGCTCTGCGGCCGCGCGCGCACGCAGGCAGGTGCTCGACGTGCTCTCTGGGCTGCAGCAGCAGAATGGCGAGGGCGGCGGCGGCGGTGGCGGCGGCGGTGGCGGTGGTGGTGGCGACGCCGATGCCGCCGCCGCGGGCAGCGGCCTGCTGTCCCTGCCGTTCATGGCGCGCGCGCTCGCGCGCCGGCGCGCCGAGGCCGAGGCCGAGGCGCGCGCCCTGCTGGCCGAGCTCGAGGCCGAGAACGCCGCGGCCGCCGCCGGGGGCGACGGCGACGGCGCTGCAGCTGGTGGTGGAGCCGCGGGCGGGCGCATGTCGTTTGGCGTCGCTGCGGCCGCCCCCGCCCTCGCCGTCGACGACAATGAAGGCGACCTCGACGACGACGACGCCGGATCCGATTACGACGACGACGACGACGACGAGCACGAGGACGTCGAGGCCAAGGCGGAGCGGCTGGCGGCGGCGCTGCAGCGCGGCGGCGGCGGCGGCGGCGGCGGCGGCGGCAAGGCGGCGGCGGCGGCGGCGGCGGCGGCGGCGGCGGCAGCCTCGGCGGCAGCCGCGGCCGCCGCTACTACTACCGCCAACAACCGCCAGGCGCGCCGCCGCGCGGCCCAGGCCCAGGCCGATGCCGAGCGCGCCGAGGCCGCGTACGTCGTGCCCGGCAGCAAGGGCGGGGCGGTTTTGGGCGCCGTGGTCGAGGTCGGGGGCGCGGGGGGGAGGGTGGGTGGCGTCGGCAAGAAGCGCGGCAGCAGCAAGGCCGTCACCGGCGGCGCCTTTGTCCCGTCGGCGTCGTTCGCGGGCGCCAAGCCCGGCTACGCCTTCCGCGTGGGCGACGCGGGCCTGGGGTACTACTTGCTCGACGGGGCCAAGCTGAGGATGAAGGCGAGCAAGGAAGCACCGGCGACGGCGGCGGCGCAGGACGCCGACGGCGAGGCGGAAGCAGGAGGGGCAGCAGCAGCAGCAGCAGCAGCTGGTGCCGACAACAGCACCGGCAGCTCCGACTCGGACGACGACGACGACGACGACCCCGAGCGCCGCCAGCGCGACCTCCTGCGCGAGGCCTTTGCGTCCGACGGCGCGCTCGCCGAGGAGGAGTTTGAGGAGGCCAAGCGCCGCGACGTCGACGCCGAGCTGCCGCCTGGAGCGGACGGCGACAACAACAACAACAACAGCAAGCATTGCGGCGCCGCGTCGCTCGGCGTCATGCCCGGGTGGGGCACGTGGGCCTCCGCCCAGCGCGAGCCCCGCTGGGCCACCGAGGCCAAGGACAAGGCGCGCCGCGAGCGCGAGCGCGCCGCCGCCGCGCGCCGCGACGCGCCGCTGCGCGCCGTCGTCGTGTCGGAGCGCCACGACCGCCGGCACTCCGAGCGCTACCAGGCGGCGGCGCTCCCCTGGCCGTTCACGTCGGCCGAGGCGTACGCGGCGTCGATGCGCCGCCCGCTCGGGCGCGACAGCAACCCGGACGCGGCGTTCCGCGACCTGACGCGCCCGGCCGTCATCAAGCAGACGGGCGTCGTGATCGACCCGCTGAGGCTGCCTGCCATTGCGAGCGGTTTTGGGGTGGGTGGCGGGGAGGGCGGCGGCGGCGGCGATGCGGCCGCGGCGGCCGCGGCCTACGCCGCGAGCGCCAAGGGCCGCGCGCGCGCCGTCGTCGTCGTGACGGGCGGCCAGGCCGCCAGGGGCAAGGCCGGCGGCGCGTCCGGCGCCTACGCGACCGCGACCAAGGCCCCGCCGGATGCGCGCGAGCGGCGCGAGGCGCTCAAGGCGGCGGCCGAGGCCGAGGCGGCGGCGGCGGCGGCGGCCAAGAGGAAGCAGCGGGCGCGGGGCGGTGGTGGTGGGGGGCGCGGCGGCGGCGCGAGGCGGGGGCGCGCGTGAGGGGCGGATAGGCAGGGGGAGGTTTGTGTACCCCCCTCGTTTTCAAGTAATATAGGAGATTGGATGCATTGCGGAAAGGGAGGGGAGGTGTCATGACCCAGGGGGATGGGATTACGCGACGAGGGCGGCGCGAGGGCGCCGCGAGCTTCGCGGCGGCTTCTCGTTGAGCGATCGCCGTCGTTCGGCGCCAATGGCTCCAGATTGCCCCGAGACGCAATGCTCAGGTGATATATGAAGCACCAGTGCGTCTGATTGGGGCCTGGGCGGAGCGGGGGGGCGCACGGAGGGCGGCGGACGCGTGCGCGATGACGAGCTTGTTCTTCAGCTTCTAAAGGCCTCCCTCCTCTCCCCGCAAATAAAATCCTCCCCGCCCCGCTCGCCCCCCCCCCTCACCCATTCACACTCCTGTCATAATAGGCACCAAACGCAACTCTTGAGATTCCTTGAGTCTCTCTGGCCCCATTCGCACCCGCCAACACAATCCCGGCGCGAGCCAAAAGCTCATTCTTTTTTCTCTCGCCCCCCCCCCTCCCCCCCTCTCTCCCTCCGCGTGACAACACCATGACGCGCCGCGCCACGCTCGTGCTTATGCTCGCGGCCGCCTTGATTGGCTGTGCCGCTGCGGCGAGGCCGTCGGCTGCCGGCACGCCGCGCGGCGCTCAGAAGCCCGCCGATCCATGCGCGGGGTACGGCTGTCTCAACGGCGGCAAATGCGTTGCAACCGGCAAAAACAAAAACCCCTCGTGCAAGTGCCACCCGGGCACGTCCGGGACCCTCTGCGGGACGGTGGCCCCCGGCAACTTCTTTGACGCCGCGGCCGTCAAGGTCAAGCCCTGCCCTGGTGAGTTGTTGTTGTTGGGGGGGATGGATTTTGGGTGTTTTGTTTGCTACCGCCGCCGTCGTCTATCTCGTAATCGGGGCGTCGCGCTTCCCGCCGCCTTCACCGTCGCGCACACCATCAGTAACCACTGACACCACCACCACCAACAAACTAATAAAAAAACCAACAACACCAACAACCAACAAAACGCAAACAAAAACAACAGTCAACAACTACTGCACCGGCGGCACCAGCTCGCCGGCCCCTTGCCCCGCCAACGCGATGACGACCGGCGCGATGAAAAAGACGCTGAGCGACTGCAAAGTCAAGCCGGGTTACTACTGCGCCTCCTACG